>OY284418.1:18883253-20083253 GCA_958301585.1 Merodon equestris | reverse complement strand
AACCTCGACTTATAAGAAACCCCCTTCCAAACGAAAGAGAATTCTATGCAAACTCCATATGTGGAAACATCAAAATCACTCACCATAGCTACATTCAACTCCTTCCCACAATAGACAAAATTAGATTTTTTATTCTTCCCAGCCTAATCTCCTTCGACGGTGTCATCGGTAACGATACATTAAAAGAACTTAACGCCGTTTTTCACACACATAAAGATTTTATGACTATTAACTCCCACACTATTATACCATTAAAACAACACACCACAGATAGACACCACATAAGAGCGTCCCACTTATCTAAAGAAAATTTCTTTAAACTTTCCAAAATTATAAACAACTTCCCCAACCTTTTTTCTGATTTCGACAAAAACTGACGTACATAACAACGGTTAAAGGCGAAATCCGTACAACCTCTGATGATCCAGTTTACTCTAAATCTTACCCATATCCGAGAGCCCTAAAGGAAGAAGTCGAAAAGAAAATTAACGAACTTCTACAAGACGGCATTATCAGACCATCAAAATCACCATACAATTCTCCAGTATGGATCGTCCCTAAAAAAATGGACGCATCAGGAAAAAAGAAATATCGCATGGTGGTCGACTATCGAAAATTGAATTCGGTTACAATCGCAGATAAATATCCCATGCCTGAGATTGGAGAAGTTTTGGCCAACCTTGGAAATAACAAGTGGTTTACAGTGATCGATCTGAAGAGCGGATTCCACCAGATCAAATTAAAAGAATGTGACGTAGAAAAAACCGCATTTTCCATTAATACCGGGAAATTCGAATTTACTCGACTCCCATTTGGATTGAAAAATGCACCAGATATTTTTCAAAAAACTCTCGACGACATCTTGAGAGAACATCTTGGTAAACGCTGCTACGTCTATATAGACGACGTTATTATCTTTGGCAAAGACATGGAAGAACATGTTGAAAATCTGAAAGCTGTGCTCAAGACATTGGAAAAGGCCAACATGAAAATCCAGTTGGACAAATGCGATTTTTTTCAAGAGGAAGTTGAGTTCTTAGGTTTTGTTGTTGGTAAGGACGGTATTAAAACAAACCCGAACAAGGTCAAAGCTATTGTCCAGCTGCCCACTCCCAAAACTCTCAAAGACCTACGATCGTTTTTAGGTATGTCAGGCTATTATCAGCGTTTCATTAAAGATTACGCTAAAATAGCCAAACCCCTGACAAACCTTTTAAGAGGGAAGATGGACGAGTGTCCAAACATTCTTCCAAGAACTCGACGTAGACGCTATTCGAGCCTTTGAAAAAATTAAAGAGTCGCTTACATCCAAAGAAATAACCCTTACCCAACCAGATTTCAATAAACCCTTCGAACTTACTACAAATGCTTCGAACTTCGCCATAGGTGTCGTGTTGGCTCAAGACATTCTTATCTAACCATAAAATGAAGCGCTGGAAATCAATCCTGGAAGAGTATAATTATGAACTCAAATACAAACCAGGGAGGGCAAACGTGGTAGCAGATGCCCTTTCAAGACTCCTTCAAACAACAGAAATTAATTCAATGACAATGACTGAACACAGCGACGAGAGTTCCGCACATAACCTAATCCCAACTGTTGAAACCCCAATCAATGTCTTCCGAAACCAACTCATCCTCAAAAACGGAAATGAACACAATTACACCTTCTCCATTCCATTCCCTACTTATCATAGACATACAATCATACAACCACACTATACTGATCAGGACATAATAAGCCTTTTTAAAAAATATCTTAATCCAAGCACAATAAATGGGTTATTTGCAAACGAGGAAACAATGGGCCGGGTCCAAAACATTTACCCATTATACTTCTCTAATTTTAAAATTCGTTTCACCCAAACAATAGTTGAGGACCTGCAAAACGAAGTTGAACAAGAGGAAAAAATCATTCAAACCCACAAAAGGGCACATCGTAACGCGGAAAAGAATCGACAACAATTAATAGAAAGTTTCTATTTCCCTAAAATGTCACATAAAATAATAGCAAATTGCAAAACCTACAAAGAAAACAAATACGAACGCCACCCAAATAAACCCATAATCCAACCCACTCCCATTCCAAATTATCCCGGACATACTGTACACATTGACATTTTCTCCACAGAAAAACACTTAGTCCTTAATGCCATTTGTAAATTAACAAAATTCGCCAAAACAAAAATTATAAGTTCAAAAGGCATTGCCGATATTAGACAACCTCTTCGTGATCTTCTATTTGCCTACTGCGTTCCCGAAAACGTAGTCATAGATAATGAGAAAGCTTTGAACTCAGCTACTATCACATCTATGATGGAAGATGAATTAGGAATTCGCATATTTAAGACACCCCCGTACAAAAGTGAAGTCAATGGGCAAATTTCATTCTACCCTCACAGAAATCATGCGGTGCCTTCAGGCAGAACAGAACACACGATCATTTGAAGAACTTCTAGATAAAGCAACAAACGAGTACAATTTTACAGTGCACTCGACTACTGGTAAGAAACCCGTAGAACTATTTTTTGGCCGATCTCCTAGATTTACACCTGAAAATTTCGAAAAAAAACCGTAAACAAAATATTGAGAAAATCAAGAAAAAACAAAAACAGGACATCGAATATCATAACAAAAAAACGAGAGCCGATAAAGAATTACGACCCAGGGGACATCATTCACGTAAGACGTAATAAAAGATTAGGATTCAAATTAACGCCCAGATACCAGGAAGAGGTAGTCCGCGAAAATAAAGATACAATAGTAATAACTGAGTCAGGGAAAAAGGTCCACAAAAGCCACATAAGAAATTAATAACTTTCATCCTCTCCTCTTTACAGACTGTTACCTAGTCGGCGTGCTACATTGAAATGAGGAACTGCGAACCATTTCCTGCCGGATGCAGATAACTTAACGAAAACTAGCAAATTTCTTTTTTTTATTTCATTTATGGCGCAAACGCAATGCACTCATTTAATGGGCTGTTACATCAGTTGTATAAAAATAAGAATTATTGTTCAAATTGAAATTATGGGATTTAAGCGACAACACAGACACTTACTCTCACTCTGCACTATAAAAGCAGACATTCAAATACTCGCCTTCGTCTCACTTCACACTGGACAAGTAAAAGTACAAAACGGACACTTCAATCTCATTCACGTAATCGACCTAGATCGTTACGAAAGACTTTTGGCCGACATTACACCAATCCTCGACATAGACGAAATAAAAAATAATTCCTTGTTTTTCTACATATTTCACGAATATCAACAAATCCAGACCTTAGCTTCTAACCTAAAGCCAATTAAAGTAAAGAGATCTTTGGATTTTATAGGCTCTACGTGGAAATGAATTGCAGGCAATCCAGACCATGAAGATTTTGTAATAATAAAGAAAAAAAATTAATAATTTACTAGCCAATACAAATAACCAAGTAATAATAAATAAATTGCATAATGAACGAATTAACAATCTAACAAAGATTACAAATGAGATTGAATTAATGTTAAAAGAAAATAAATATTTCAATAAAGAAATTGTATCCGATTTACAATATAAATTCAAGATTATCAAAGAAGAATTGCAAAATATTAATCTAGCCATACATTCGGCAAAGATAGGAATTGTAAACTCCTTAATTTTGTCGAAAGAAGAAATAAAGTTAGCTATAAAAACATTAAAGAAAGACAAGGTACCATTTACAACAATAGAAGAAGCCCTAAATTTTTCAGAAATTAAAATAATAACTAGTTTAAATTCCATTCTTTATATTGTAAACATACCACTCACAGACCTTAATACATACGAAAAAATATTAATTAAACCAGTAAAAAAATAGAGTAGTTATAGACATAGATTATAAGGAAATTGTTAGAAGTAAAGAAGATGATGGAATAATAAGTAAATGTAAATTAGTTAATAATATTTCAATTTGTAGTAAAAATAATCTTATTAATATTGTAAACTCCACATGCATTTCAAAATTATTAAAACGAAACAGGGAAGTGTTAACGCGAAATAAATTCGTTGACCAAATTTTCGTTTCATCAACGCTAGAACCAACTCAGCAGCAAGCAAAGTAATTGACCAACATCAGCAAAATCAACACCAAGCAGGGCAATTGACCAAAATCAACCAACTCACCGCTAATCGATGCAATTAACCAATATCGAAAGACACCTGCAATTGCGACAGCGGCTGAATCATCAATATGGACAGTATAAATGCATGGGGAGTAGATCATTTAATTCAGTTTTCAAGCACAATTTAAATTTTTTTATTTATTATTTATTTGGTAAAAATTTACAAAATGCTACAAGATTTAGATCGTTTAGAAGCATATAAGAAGAAACATAATGTAGACACAACTAATAGTAAATATAGTAAAATATATAAAACTTAAAAAGTAAGTAAATAAAAAATGAAAAATAGGGAAAAGACATATGTATGTATATAAAAGAATGTAGAGCAAAAATGAATGTAAATAAGTCTTGTTTTAAGTTCATTTTTAGATTGTGGTACTGTTTTCAGAGAGATGTTTAAAAAGTTTTTTTTTGGAAATCGGCGGCTGAGTTGATTGTCTGCAATCCGTGTGGAAGACGATTCCAGGCACGAATCGCTGACACATAAAAGGAGTGTTCTCCAACGCAATGTGTGAAACGTGGAATGATTAACTTTAAGCCACGAGCTGAGTGTGCATAAATCAACATATCATATAGGTAATCGGGGCATTTACGATGAATAATGTTATGTAATTTTAAAAGGTTACGATAGATAAAAAACAGATCGAAATTTAGGCCCAGAACTCCACTTTTGAGGTAAGACAGACTATGACAACGAGGAACATTGTATATAAAACGTATACAGTCATTAAATGCTACATTTATTCTTCTTGTGCACTCGCTGTCAAGATGAGGATACACGGAGTTGTTATACATGAAATAGGGCATAATCAGTGACTTAAACAGACGTAGCTTTATGGCCGGTGCCAGCAGATAGGCGGAGTGTCTAAGGTATCTCAATGCAGTATATATTTTTCTAATAGTCTCACTAATTGAATCACAGCACGAAAGAGAACTGTTTATTTGGAAACCCAGATATTTTACACACTTTTCGAATGGAATGACTATATTATTTAGCACAACAGGAGGGAATTCTGAAGAGTCAACAGTTCCACGCGAGCAAATAAGGCACGATGACTTGGAGGGATTAAGCCTAAGCTTATTTAGCAATGCCCACTTCTCGATATTACTAAGGTCCTCATTTAACTTTGCTATACCATTTTCTCTTAAACCGTTTGGACACGCGGTGTAGATTAGAACGTCATCTGCATAAATGTGCAGTTTGCAGAAACTAACAACTAGGGGAAGGTCATTTATGTATAGGGAGAATAGGAGAGGTCCCAAAACAGATCCTTGTGGTACACCTGTATTCACCGCATAAGTCTCTGACGCTCCTACTTCCGTTACCACGGTATGGATCCTATTGTTCAGGTAACCCTGAAGCAATCTTAGAGAGAAAGGGGAGAAGTAAAATTGATCTCTTAGTTTTAAAAGTAAGGTTGAGTGGTCAATGCAGTCGAATGCCTTAGAAAAGTCAAGACGGACTAAGATCCCTATATCACCAGTGTCTACCGCCGATCTTAGGTCGCTTGTAACTTTCAAAACCGCGGTTTCACAACTGTGGTTTATACGGAAACCAGACTGCCAACTTGATAGCAACTTGTTCGTGCTAAGATACTGCTGAATCTGGTTGACCAGCATTTTTTCAAAGATTTTTGCTAAGAAACATAGCATGCTGATAGGACGGAAATCTGCAGGGGTTTGAGGGCAGCTTTTTTTGGGAATTGGAACAATAGTTGCTGCCTTCCATAAGACAGGGAATTGACAGCTGTATATACAAAAATTAAATATATGAGTTATAAAGGGAAGTAGGTGAGGAAGAAGTATTTTTACGAATTTCGGGTTAATCCCATCTGATCCTGAAGCATTTGACTTAATAGACTGGAATGCTTTAATGACGTCACATTCATTGACGCATTCTGTAAGAAATGCTACATTGTAAACACTGATCAACTAGCCTTCTTAACACATTACACATGAAGTTTATATTTGTATTAAGAACATAAGTACACACATGTATGCAATTGTACTAGAATCTAATTATCTAAGCATTTGTATTGTATAAATACGAAATGAACGTATTGCGTTCCTTCTTCTTCTATTGAACGTCAGCCTGTTAACTTCGTGTTTTTCTTTATAAATCCCAACAGGTTATGGGCCCAGGAAAAGTAATTTAAAATTGTGTAGTGAAAAATTAATATGAACAATACTGGTGGCATTGAGAAGCTCAGTGAAGAAAACTTTGAGACATGGAAAGTGCAGATGCGGAGTGTTTTAATCTGTAGTGATCTTTGGTCATACGTAAGCGGTGCCAAGGAAAAGCCAATTATGAACGAAGAGAAAATTGAAGACTGGGTTCAAAAGGATGCTAAAGCTTTGGCTTTGATTTTGCTCTGTATTAAACCCAATCAGCTTGGACACGTTAAAAAGGCCGGGACGTCAAAGGAAGCATGGGATTGCCTCGAATCGATATTCAAATCGAAAGGGCCAATAAGGAAGGCGACGTTATACAAACAACTTTACCATATGAAAAGAAGAACGGACCAATCTATGGCACAGCATGTCAATGACTTCATGAATAAAGCAGAGCAATTGGAAGAAGCAGATATAGTCATACCAAGTGAGTTGAAATCTATAATGCTCCTTAATTCCCTACCTGAAGACTTTGAAAACTTCCGAATCGCAATCGACTCGCGAGACAAAATACCGAGTCTGGATGAGCTGCGAGGGAAATTATTAGAAGAAGAAGCAAGGAGAGAAGAAAAAAGTGTAAGAAACGATGATGAAAATCAAAACGCATTGTTGACAAAATCGAGGAATAGAAATTTTAAAGCGGAAAATCCCAAAGTGGTTTATAAAAAATTTAACGGCAAATGCTTTAAATGTATTAAATATGTTCACCATGCCTCTGTATGCAACAGTAAATATATAACTTCAAATTATACAAGCGCTGCAAAACAATACACTAATACAGTGTTAATAGCTTCCTTATGTGAAACCAACAGTGAGGACATAGTTACACGCAACGAATGGTGTTTAGATAGTGGCGCAACCACTCATATGTGTAATGACAGAAGCTTATTTACATATGTAAATACACGGCTGAAGTGTCAGATCCAAACAGCTGCGCACACCACAATACATGGATTTGGCGTTGGTTCCATACATGTAACAACGAACAACGGGATCACTTTAACATTTCAAGACGTAGTTTATGTTTCAAATCTAAGACAAAATTTAATTTCCGTGTCGAAGATCACAGAACGTGGTTATCTAATAGAATTTGGAAAAAAGTTTGCCGAAATAAAAAGAAGAGACGGGTCTTTGATATTTACTGCAGAAAAGAGGGATAAACTGTACATCGCTTCCATGAAGGATAAACAACATCAACAAGCGACAATAGCAAGAGAAGAGAATCAACATTCTTCACACTGGCATCAACGATTGGGACATATTAATTTTTTTGACTTGGGACGTAAGTATGTCAGACATGGTATTGGGTATGAATTTAAAAACAAATAAAATGAAAGTAGATTGCACATTTTGTGAGAAAGCAAAGATAAAAACATTGCCTTTTCAGAACTCTGCGAACCGTGAGAAGGAAACACTTGGATTGATCCACTCTGACATATGTGGTCCATTTAAAACATCATCGCTTGGAGGGGCAAAATATTTTATAACATTCATTGACGACCACAGTAGATACATGCACGTTTACTACCTGAAGCACAAATCCGAAGCTTTTATGGTGTTTCGCCGGTTTAAACTAAAAGTTGAAAATGAGACAGGCAAAATGATCAAAAGGTTACGCACAGACAATGCAAAGGAGTATTTATCAAGCGATTTTCAAAAATTCTTAGATGCATCCGGCATTAGTAGACAATTGACGGCAACTTACACCCCTCAACAGAACGGAGTTGCGGAACGGGTCAATCGAACGCTGGTCGAAATGGCAAGGTGTATGTTAATCCAAGCAAATCTACCCCATGGACTTTGGGCTGAAGCGATCCATACCGCTGTACACATTAGAAATCGTTGTCCAACGAAATCCCTGCCGAACCAGACACCATTTGAAGCTTGGCATTGGAGAAAGCCGAACATCGAATATATGAAGATCTTTGGATCAAAAGCCATCGCTCTCGACAAAAGACCAGGCAAGGGAAAATTCGAAGCCAAAGGTAAAGAATATATTTTTGTTGGTAATTGTGATGAATCTAAAGCATATCGATTATGGAATTGCAAAACGAATAACATAATTATAAGCCGAGACGTAAAAATATTCGAAAAAAATTAGACCTGTTGACCCATATTTGGATGAATTTTTCATACACTCAGGTGAAAATAGTGACTTAGAAGAAAGAAACATTAAAACTGAAAGAGAAATAGAAGATAATGAGAACTGCACAAATAATGATGAAAATAAACATTTTAATGGAGAAACTACTTGCCTAGAGAATTTGAAAGAGGATAAGGATAGTAAAGTAAGCAAAGAACAGCCGATTACATCGGAATTTGAAAAACCAAGAAGGAAAATCAAGGGCAAGGAACCAGAAATCGTTAGAGATGGCATACGATTAAGGGCTCGAGATCCTAAACCCAATTCAGTCACACTGGCGATAGAAGGAGGCGCTGTTGCTGTGGAGGATAAGAATGCGGATCCTGCGACCGTATCGGAGGCACTAAATGGTACAGAGAGAGACGAATGGTGGCGTGCTATGGAAACTGAATATGATTCCTTAATGGACAATGGAACCTGGGTATTAGTGGATCGACCAGGACTTGGAAATATTATTTCAAACAAATGGGTATTTAAACGCAAGTATGACAATGATGGGCTAATCGTTAAATATAAAGCTCGACTGGTTGCAAGAGGTTGCGAACAGCGTTACGGCATAGATTATGAAGAAGTGTTTGCACCTGTAGCTCGCCTCGAAGCCATAAGAACATTTTTTGCGATTTGTGCTGAAAAACAGTTTCATATTCATCAAATGGATGTCGTGTCTGCCTATGTCCAAGGTGATTTAAATGAAGATATATATATGGAACAACCGAATATGTTCGAGATCAATAACAATAAGGTATGTAAACTTTTGAAACCTCTTTATGGGCTCAAACAATCTGGTAGGCAATGGTACCAAAAATTAACAACCTTTCTTGAGTCACTACATATGAAGAAGTCTACCGCTGACCCATGCATTTTCTCATCACAAGGGGGAGATTTGAAGGTAATTGTCATTATACAGGGTGTCCCACGAGCAGTGTGCCAAAAAGCTAGAGCGTGTAGGTCTAGTCAAGACAAGAAAAAAATCGTATGGGAGGGGGGGGTCTATTCCCCCCCGTTTAGCCGGGAGGGGCAATTTTCTAAAAAATTGACTTAATTTGGAAAAAAAATTATTAAAAATCAACAGTAACAGCCACAATGTCGTGATATACTGTTTTGTAAAGCCAGAAACCTCTTCTTTCATCCGGTTTTTAAATGAAGCTGTTTTAAGGAATAGTTTTTGAGAAATTAATTTTCAAACTCAAAATTTTGAAAAAAAATTGGAAAAAAAAAGTTTCGAACTACTTTTATCCAAAATTGTATGTAATTAAGTACTATTTTTTTTCCAAAATTCAATTCCCTTATTGGTTTTCAGTTAAAAACAGAAAACCGGATGCAAAAATGTCTTGTAGTTTTTGAGAAATTAAAAAAAAACCAGAACCACTTTTTTCTAAGAAAAACCTTTTTTTGGTTTCAACCCGGCGGGACTTGTAGGGAAAATTAATGTACGAGTATTAAACATTGACCTCCTTTTTATTATTTCTAAAAATTCGGAGTTTTATTATAATAAATTTTCAACATGATCCCCATTTTTTAGAAGGCAAAGATTATATCTCCTTCTAATGGCTGCACATAAGTCTATGCTTGACAAATTTTCCTGCAATTTGACTCCAGCGACTTCAATCCGTTGTTCCAAAGATACTATTTCCACTTCGTAAACATAATTTTTCATGAATCCCCACACTTAAAAATCTAGAGGAGTTAAATCTGGTGATCTAGGTGGCCATTTCGTGGGGCCCCTTCTTCCGATTCAACGGTCACTAAAATGATCATCCAGCCAGTGTCTAACCCGTAAGCTGTAGTGTGCTGGTGCTCCATCTTGCTGGTAGATTAAATTATCTGCTATGGCCAAAGGAACGTTCTCCACCAAATCGGGCAAAAGGTCTCGTAGAAACTGCAGGTATAATTCTCCCTTAATAACGGCATTCAAAAACCGGGCCCCGATTACAGTTTGTCCAACAATACCAAGCCAAACATTACAGCTAAAGCGGTGTTGTGATTTATTTTGTTTTTTGTTGTGTGGATTGGTGCTACTCCAATGATGCAAATTGTGGAAGTTAGTAACCCCATCTCTGGTAAACTGTGCTTCATCCGTCCAGAATATCCTTGCAAAATAGTTTCGTTCAGTTTCATCTCGAAGCAGTAATGATCGACAAAACTCTGCTCTCAAAAACTTGTCGTTTGAGGTGAGTCCCTGAACTGGCCTAAAATGGTACGGGTGTAAGTTTTCGGTATGAAGCACTCTCCATACTCTAGATTTGGGCACTCCAAGCATAATAGCCTTGTACTAAGGGAGGGATTGCGTCGGACCAAATTCAAAATTCGGGTAGAACCCATCTGCGGCGGGCGGACCCAGCCGAAATTCGCAGGTCAGTTTTCAGGCGTTATCAATGAAAAAAAAGAATTAATCCAGGGTTATTCCAATAGTGTATCACTTTATTGTATCCTCATAAAACTCCGAATTTTTTAAAAATAATAAAAAAGAGGTCAATCTTTTATACATTAATTTGCCTACAAGTCCTGCCGCGTTAAAACCAAAAAAAAAGGTTTTTCTTAGAAAAAAATGGTTCGGGTTTTTTTTTAATTTCTCAAAAACTACAAGACATTTTTCCATCCGGTTTTCTTTTTTTAACTAAAAACTAATGAGAGCATTGAATTTTTGAAAAAAAATACTACTTAATTACATACAATTTTGAAAAAAAATAGTTCGAAATTTTTTTTTTTCAATTTTTTTTCAAAATTTTCAGTTTGAAAATTAATTTCTCAAAAACTACTCCTTAAAACAGCTTCATTTAAAATCAATATGAAAGAAGAGGTTTCTGACTTTACAAAAAGGTATATCGTGGCATTGTGGATGTAACTGTTGATTTTTAATAATTATTTTTCCAAAATAAGTCAATTTTTTAGAAAATTGCCCCTCCCGGCTAAACGGGGGGAAATAGACCCCCCCCTCCCATACGATTTTTTTCTTGCCTTGACTAGACTTACACGCTGTAGCTTTTTGGCACACTGCTCGTGGGACACCCTGTATATGTTGATGACTTGTTAATAGCGGCATCCGATTTGCGTAACATAGAACATTTTAAATGCCTACTGAAAAATAAATTTAAAATAAAGGATTTAGGTCAAGTTGGAACTATTTTAGGAATAAACGTCACCATAGATAAATCTAACAATGAAATAAAACTCGATCAAAAGAAATACATCAAAGATATGCTACAAAGATTTCATATGGAAAATTGTAAGTCCGTAACCACACCATTTGATCACAAAATTAAGATCTCTAAAAGTATGTGCCCTAAAGTGGAGGAAGAAGTGAAGGCCATGGCACATGTACCTTACCGTGAAGTTATTGGGAGTCTAATTTATTTAGCCAACGGAACAAGACCCGACATTTCATTCGCCGTGAGCCGATTCCTAGAACATCCTGGGAAACAACACTGGATCGCAGCGAAACGAGTCCTTCGATATTTAAAAGGTACATTGGAATACTCAATATGTTACCGGCCAAAGCAGAACAAAATGGTTGGGTATGTTGACTCCGATTGGGCAGGTGACATAGATGATAGAAAATCATGTGCTGGGTTCGTTGTACAAATGTGCGGTGGACCAATCAGTTGGAAATCGCAGAAACAGAAATCGGTTGCATTATCGACAATGGAAGCAGAGTACATGGCGCTTTCCGAAATAACAAGGGAACTTTTATTTTTGAGAAAACTCGTTTCAGATCTTGGATTTAGCGACTTCAATTTGGAACCAACCACAGTTTACTGTGATAATCAAAGTGCCATTCAGTTTGCAAATAACATCACTCATCACGGTAAAAGCAAACATGTGGATATCAGGTACCATTTTTCTCGAGAAGCACAACAAAGGGGCGAAATCAAGATCCAGTATAAGCCCACCGAAGAAATGGCAGCCGATATGTTTACCAAGGGTTTACCCAAAACTAAAATTAACAAATGTATAGAAATTTTACAAATGTACACTAAATGAAATATTTATGTATTATATTTGGTGAAGTATATGTTTTTATTTTTTTTTATTTTTTGGATTTGGTTCAGGCATAGTTGATAGGGGGAGTGTAAGAAATGCTACATTGTAAACACTGATCAACTAGCCTTCTTAACACATATTACACATGAAGTTTATATTTGTATTAAGAACATAAGTACACACATGTATGCAATTGTACTAGAATCTAATTATCTAAGCATTTGTATTGTATACATACGAAATAAACGTATTGCGTTCCTTCTTCTTCTATTGAACGTCAGCCTGTTAACTTCGTGTTTTTCTTTATAAATCCCAACACATTCAAACGAGAAACGGCTAGTGGCACCGGAGACTAAAGTATTAAAAGCATGCTCAAAGCTCGGTATATAATTAATATCAGGCTTAAAGAAGGAGTTAACAAGATTTGGACAGAGAGTGCAGTTGCGAGATTTTTTATCCGTTGTGACCCCCAGGTCTTTCAGATTCTTCCACAACTCCTTTGAACTCATTTTTGGGTCAAGCTTGTTGGCATAATATTCTCGCTTAGAGCATCGAATGAGTTTGTTTACCCTGTTACGAACCACACAGTATTGCCTTCTATTAATCTGCGTCGGGTTTCTTTTATAACGCTTGTAAAATAACTCTCTTTCTTGAATAAGAATTTTAATTTGGTTAGAATACCAGGGACAGTGCGAAGGTTTAATTTGTTTCAACTTGGCTGGAACGAATGAATCGAACAAGAACTTGACATTGCTGTTTAAAATCTCAACTTTGGTGTTAACATCGGATACTTGGTACACGTCCGACCAACTTAAATTATAAAAGTTTTCAACGATTTCGCAGATGTTTAAATTATTAAACGATCTATAACTAAAACTGGAAACGCAGTTGGATCGGATAATATTAAAATGTACGGAACAAAACAAAAAGTCATGTATAAATTCGCTAGTTGGTGTCAGTTGGTCTATACATATAATGTTAGATAATGTGTTAGTTAGGAAAAAGTCAATTAGCGAAGGATTAGTAAGGGACTGAAAGCATGTGGGATAACGAGTATTTAATATTGAGACTCCATTTTTATCACAGAAGTAACGAAAAAGACTAGATATATTATTGCATTTGAAATAATTTACATTAAAGTCGCCTCCAATTAAGACTTTGTCATATTTTGCGCTCAAATTTGTTAACACCTCGTCAAGTTCTGTTATGGTTTCGCCATTAAAACACTTAGGTGGAGAATAAACAACTATAAGAAGTAGTTTTTCCGTACCATTACACACTTCCATACAGATAAATTGTATTTCGGGGTTACTAGACCTACATATATATTTAGCTTTAAACCTATTCGAAATATACATACATACTCCACCACCAGTTCTATCCATGCGGTCATTTCTAAACAAATTGAAGCCGGGCAATTGAACACTTTGTGAAGAATTACTACACGTAAGCCATGTTTCAGACACCATCAAAACATCAATGTTTGACATGCTGAAGATTTGATAAAGGATAGTATATTTGGATGGAATACTACCAGCATTAATGTGACATACCTTGAATCCTGAATTCACTACACACATCGCATTGAGAACACACCTAATTTTGTCAGGGTGGTTTAGATTCATGATAAATGAATTTTTTTTATACGCCAACTCGCCGAAAACCGCGATCAAAAACTGCAACAGCACCGTAACTAGAAAACGAATTACATTAAGAAGTAAATTTTGAAGTGTAGACTCAAAATTATGAGCAAATTTGGGCATTTTGAAAATAAGAAAGCTCGCAGAACTTCGCAAAAATTCAATTAATAAATTATAATAGATAATTAGAACTAAAAAGAATTAAAAGAGAAGTACAGAAGACAAAAAAAAACTGCCAGACTAAGTTATAAAAAACAAAGTACGTAAAGCAAATAAAGTAAATAAACAAAGGAAGTATAACAAAAGAAAAACAGTAATGATAATAAGTGACGTACGATTAATGGAGAGGTAACAGCAAAACATTAACCGGAAACAGCATCTTCAGCGGCGGCAAAAACAGGAGAGATGATCCGGGAAGTATTTTCAAATTGCTTCAGAGAGAATGCGTCGATGATAGGTATGGGTTCTTCCGTAGGCCTTTGTTTAACAAACACTCTCCCGTTTCTCGTAAACACTGAGTAGAGCATTTTTCTTTGGCGAAGTGTATTCGCTTTCCGGAAAAGGGTATGATTTTGCTGTGTGAGACTTTCATACACACGTACAAACTTGGCACTATCAAAGCCGAGAGCACTAAGGCTAACCAATTTCGCATTTTGTTTACAGTAGGCGGCTGTCGACCTTAGAACCTTGATTTTGAGATGTTCATGAGCAAGCTTAATAATTATAACACTGTTTGCTGAACTGCCCACCGGTTTCGTACGAAAAATAAAGAATGGTCTTGGCACATCTACGTTGATTGCTTCGCAGTACTTGGCAAAAATAGCATACAAATCTTCATTTTTTGTATACGGAACCCCATGCAGAATTAGGTCACCAGCAATAAGTTTTCAGGCAAGAGAATCAATTTGCTGTTTAAGTTGCGTGTTGTCGTTATTTAGTGAATGCATTTTTATAGCGAAGATGTCATTTTCCAGAGCATCAACGCGGCAAAGATTACTTTCTATTGTGTCAATTCTGTTTTTGCATGTGAAAACAGAATGATTTATATAACTGAGTCTTTCAATTAACTCTCTATCGCAGCTGATTTAGATTCAAATGCTGAAAAACGATCTAATAGACTCTGGTGCATGAGTTTAATTTCTGCTCTTAGTTGTGAGATAGATTCGTTGAATTTTGTATGCAGTGCCTCTAACCGAGCGTCAACCTTTTCCCATAGTTTAATGGTGCTTGAAACGGCAGGAGAGGCGGAACCGAGGACGTTGGCCGATTTTTCCGTTGATCTCAATTTCCGCTGTTGATCATTTGTATTTGACATGACTTTTTTTATTTTTTTTTTATTAGGAAAAACTTGACCATCCAGTTACACCTCGTCACAATGCACGTGTTTTGCTCAGCAGTCCAAACTGGACAAAACTCAAAGGAAAGCCACGTTTAACTGCAAGCCACAGAGAAAAGAGACTGGACTTTGCCAAAAAGTATATGTCTTGGGCAACCGAGTGGCAGAAAGTCATTTTTTCTGATGAAAAAAAATTTTACTTAGATGGGCCGGATTGCTACAGTTGCTACTGGCATGATTTAAGCAAGCACAGCGTGGTCAGATCGAAACGCAACTTCGGTGGCGGCAGCGTTATGGTATGGGGCGCATTCTCGCAACATGGGAAGCTTCCCATCTGCTTTATCACTACACGGATGAACTCAGAGATGTACACCAATCTTTTGGAAGATGTTTTGATAACACATCTGGATAGCCGTAATGAGGAGGATGTACTTTTTCAGCAGGATAACGCATCAATTCATGTTTCCAGGGCTTCAAAAGATTGGTTTGCTAGCAAAAACATATGCTTACTTGACTGGCCAGCTTGCAGTCCTGACTGCAATCCAATCGAAAATCCTTGGGACATTCTCGCTGGAAAGGTTAATGCAAATGGACGACAATTTGCTAACGTCAACGACGTTGATTTAATAATCAAAAGTGCGTTCATACGAATGTCTTACCTTAATTTATTTATTTGTTTGAAAAAAAGTGATAAAAATGAAATTAAATGAAATAAAACTATAACTTATAAATAAAAATAACACTTCTGATTTTTGAAATTGATTAAAATGTTTTTGTTTAAAAATTATTGCACGCTCATACGAATGTCGACCACTGTATCACCCACAAAAAAACTGAAGCAAAGTTCACTTTTTTTATTATTCCAATTTTTTTTTTTTTTTTTTTTTTTTTTTATTAGTAGTAGTAATTATTATTACAATTTTATTTTCACGAATTCATTTTTTTTATTTTTTTTTTTAATTTTTGCGGAGCTAGGAGCTATTACAAGCACACTACTGACTCTGCATACACATGAAGAGAGACTGTTAAGTTATGTATTTCCTTGCAAAACTGCACTAGGTCTTAGAGGACTATTTAACATTTATTAGTGTAAATATTGCTTACAGTAACAAGATATGATACATCTTATAATTGTGCAAGCCTTCAAAATAGCAATTAGTTTGATGTGTGTAAGATGTGAAAGTTAAATTAAATTTTAGAGACAAATGGAAAAGTCATATAGATTATAGTATTTATACATACCAATTAGTCATTAGTGGTAGTTTCAACGGCCAGATAGTGAGAGAGGGAACGTTTAAAATTGTTAGTACTTCTAATTCTCCTGATATTAATGGGGAGGGAATTCCACAATCGACAGGATACAACAAAAAACTGACGCTCGGAGTTTAAGCAGTTGTAACTTGTTTGTATGAGCATACATAATCTGTCTGACTGCAAAAAGCGTATCTTATTGAACAGGTAGTTAGGTTCTTTGGTTTGCATGATGTTATGCAATAGGCATAGTGTCCTATATTTTATTAGATTGTCAAAGGAGTGTCCGTATAACTGTTTCGAGTACGAGGAGACGTGGTCGTATCTTCTTAAGTTAAAAACGAATCGGGCGATGTTGTTGAATGCGACATTTAGCTTCCGTCTTGAAGCATAATCCGGACAGCAGAATACCTCACAGCAATATAACAAAACAGGTATAAGAAGAGTTTTCGCCAATAAGAGTTTTGTCCGAGTGGGGATGAAGTGTTGGGTGGTCCAGAGAGCTCGAAGACCTCCATAAATCTTACCAACTGTTGCATTTATGTGTCAGCTCCACTCAAGTTTTCGATTAAATATCAGGCCAAGGTTTCTAGCGGTTTCAACATACTCTATAGGGGTTTGAGCTAAGGTAATTAGGGGAAAATTACTAAGATCCAAGTTTCTTTTGTGTATTACCAGCGCTTTTGATTTATGGGCGTTTAATCGTAGATCGTGTTTTGTGCACCAATTAAAAATAAGCTGGAGGTCTTCATTCATGAGTATCACGGCTTCGTTAACACGATCAAGAGGACGACTCACGTAAATTTGTGTGTCGTCAGCAAACATATGTATTGAGCAGTACTTGATCAGTCGAGGGAGTTCATTGACATACATGGAGAAGAGTAGGGGGCCTAGAATTGATCCTTGCGGGACACCGCACTTTACGGGCAAGAGGGAAGAGTATCGTTCGCCAGTTACAACACGTTGAAGTCTCCCATGTAAGTAGGAACTTAAAAGCCTCGTAGCGGAGGTTGAAAAATTAAACTCATCTCTAAGTTTTGAGCATAGGGTGGTATGGTTGACAGTGTCGAATGCTTTGGAGAAGTCGAGTAAAGTTAAGAAAGTGGCATGGTTTTCATCAGTAGCTTTCCTGATGTCATCAACGACAAGTAATAAGGCAGTTTTACAGCTTCGTTTAGGACGGAAGCCCGATTGACTTTCGCATAAAAGTTTGTTACAAGAAAGATATTTTTGAATTTGCACTGAGATTGTTTTTTCGAACACTTTTGAAAGGTATGGTAGAATTGATAGAGGTCTGAATTCCACTCCGGAGCCTAATGACTTCTTAGGGATAGGGATAACCTTTGCCTGCTTCCATTGCATGGGAAAAACCGACGTTGTTAGGATGTTATTAAAGACATAGGTTATGAATGGCAATATATATGGCAGTAGTAGTTTGACAAATTTAGGATGAACATCATCGAGTCCCATAGCATTGGATTTGATAGATAGTAATGCTTCCACAATATCACGCTCACGCAGTCCACAAAATTCAAATTGAAAATTTTGATTTCCTTCCGGTGATAGGTCGAAGGCAGGTGCGTTATTCGATACTAAACTTCCGCTACATGACTCTAAAAAGTTCCGGTTCAATTGCTCACAGTCAACGTTGTCAGGAATTTTCGGCTTTTGTTTTCCAATACCAAGGCTCCCTAATTGTTGCCATATTTCTTTTCCCGACGAGCAACTGCCAAGTTTGCTGCAGTAAAACTAGCGTTTTGCATTTCTGATTTTAGACACTACCTCATTACGAAGAGATCGATATTTGTTAAGGAAAACTGACATTCTGTACTTCTTCCAGGTTTTCTAAGCATCGTCGCGCTTTTTTATAAGCTGCAATATATTCGAGCTTAGCCACTGGGGTGCACAGAGAATTTGGCTTTTTTGGACTTTAAGGGTACATGCTTATTAAAAAGTGCGACGATACAGTCTTGAAGGTAAGCAGTCTGATCATTGACTAAATGTAGCTGGTAAATGTGCTGCCAATTTGTATTAACAACGTCCTGTCGTAGGAGAGTGTAGTCGATATTGCGAAAGTCCCTATACGTGAAGGTAGGTTTGGTATAGTAGTTTTCGGCTTGGTATGTTAGAAAAAGCAAGTCATGCTTTGAGAACCCATATGCCGAAAGTTGATTGTAAAGCAATGCCTTGTTTTTGTCCGATACGAATATTGCATCTAGTAAGGTGGATGCAGTGCTTGTAAAATGAGTGGGAGTAGAGGTGTTAATAGGAGTAAGGCCAAGTGAATTCATATGGTCCAGAAAACCAATTGAGCGAGGTTTGTCTAAGAGATTGCAGTTAAAATCTCCACAGATTATAATATTGTTGTAACTACATGCCATCTCATCGAGGACATTGAATAATGGTTCGAAGGCGATGGTGTTATTTGGTCTGTAAACAACCCCTATCATGAAATGTTCATTGCCTAATGTAATGTTTAGAAAGATGTAATCAATGGGGCAGTCTGTGATTGTCCTAAGTATGATGTTGTATTTGAGGGTTTTGCGTACATATACCGCTACCCCACCTCCTATGCGGCCGATCCTATCCGATCGAACAAGGTTAAAGCCTTCTACGTTATAAATTTCATTGGCTATTTCGCCATGAAACCATGTTTCTGAAACACATATGACGTCAATTTTGGAATTGACAAAGATATGTCTAAAATCGTCGATTTTGGGGAAGAGGCTTTGAGCATTAAGATGGCAAATGTGTAGTCCTCCGTGTTGTGCCATTAACACCCGAATCTTCTCATACAAATATCCGCTGATCCCGATCTGTGTGGGTTCCCTGGTATCTGGTTGACTACCCGTATTCATAATTGTACAAGTAAGTAGAATTAAATTTTTTTGTAGGAGAATTAGTTGTACTATTAGTATAAACAAATTGTATAATATGCAGTATGAAATAATAGCTTACCATGGTCGTTGAAACTATAGAGGTGTAAGATATAACGGATATAAAGTACAAAGTACAATGTAAACCGATATCAGGAATAACATGAGAAATAAAAGAAAATAAAAATATGATAAAAAATAATGGTATGAATGTGCATAGCAGCATGAAGTACTGCAGCAAAAAGCTACGACGGCAACACTGAAGTTTCATAGAGAGAGATGTCATTTTCTCTTCGTTCGGTGATAGCTTCCAGGGTTTCATGATTCTGTATTACTAGGCTTCGTCCATCCTTTTTCAATTTAACGTACACTCGTCCCACTTTGGTATACACGGCAAAAAGCTTTTTCTTTTTCTTGAACTGTACCGCAGAGCGTAGTATACCACGATTGTACTCTGTCAGGCTTTCGTTGATGTAACAGCTGGCAGGTGAATCAATTCCTAAGTCGCGCAGGCAAAGCTCTTTTTGTTGTTTTTTTCTGTATAGAGCTGCAGCTCGCAGCAAAGAGTCTCTTTCTCGTCGATCGCGGAATTGTAATAAGATTGGCGGCGGTGAGCGGCTATTTTGATTTTTGTTGGGCTTGATGCGGAAGACCTCTTTCAGTGCAGGGATTTGACACTGGATACTGTCGCAGAGGGTGTTGATGTATTGGTTTAGGTTTTCCGTGCTGAGATAGGGAACGCCGAAGAGAACCGCATCGGCAGCCAATTCATTTCTTTGGAGCGCGTCGATATGAAAATGAATAGTAGCAAGCTCTTCTTTTATGGTGTTGTTATCGGCATTATTTTCAATATGCTCAATGCGTTTGGTTACATCGCCTAGTGTAGAAGTTACATTCTCTAACTGAGCTCACCAGAGTAGTAGGGCTATGCCGGTTCTAGACCAGGAAATGAGTCAGAAATGAGTCATCACCGTTCAAGGTCGTTTTTTTTGACTTCAAGGCCGCTTTGACTTCAAGGCCGCTTTGACTTCAAGGCCGTTTTGACTTCAAGGTTTTCCGTTTTTTTGTTTATTGTTTGTTCAAGACTGAAAAAAAAAATCATTTTTGATTTCCCCCCATTCATTTATCCATGACCCATAAAGTAAGTATGTATGTATGTACATATGTATGTGAACCTGGAAGCAATGTGTTACCATTGAGTGTCATCATAATACCGATTTTACAGAATTTGTTTACTTGGTTCGTGCAGTCATTTGGATCACCCAAGTGCGTAGCTTGTATAAATGACCACTCGACGTTCAAGCACAAAAGATCGGTTCGATTGGTTATGACCTCGCGCATGTGGTCGTTTGGTTCGCTTAAGTGCGTTGCTTGCATAAATGACCTTAGCCGGGGGATGTTCGTTATACATCGAACATTAGAAAATGCTTATTCGGGGTTATAGAGTCGATCGCTTGTGCAGTGTGTTTATATGTTTATGCTATGATTTATATGACGTTTTTTTTAGTTTTAGATGGGATTGCTGTGTTCTAGACATGCGGTAACGTGTCATCTGACAAGAAGGCCGTTCATGTGTTGAGAGCTTCATCGTCGGTTGAGGGGGATTACTAATTTGGTGTGTGTTGCTACATATGTGATTTCAAGGTCGTTTTTGACTTCAAGATGACTTCAAGGCCGTTTGACTTCATGGTCGTTTGACTTGAAGGTAGTTCAAGGTCGTTTGAACTGCGTCTGATTAATCTGGTGTTACGAACAAAAAAATTAAAATCTATGTACAGGGTCATTGACACTTGTTGCATTTTATTCAGATCTGCGTCTGACTAATCTGGTGTGTGTTGCTAGAACAAAAAAATAAAAATCTGTTTAGGGGTCATAGACACTTGTTGCATTTTATTCAGATCTGCGTCTGATTAATCTGGTGTGTGTTGCTAGAACAAAAAAATAAAAATCTGTTTAGGGGTCATAGACACTTGTTGCATTTTATTCAGATCTGCGTCTGATTAATCTGGTGTGTGTTGCTAGAACAAAAAAATAAAAATCTGTTTAGGGGTCATTGACACTTGTTGCATTTTATTCAGATCTGCGTCTGACTAATCTGGTGTGTGTTGCTAGAACAAAAAAATAAAAATCTGTTTAGGGGTCATTGACACTTGTTGCATTTTATTCAGATCTACGTCTGATTAATCTGGTGTGTGTTGCTACGAACAAAAAAAATTAAAATCTGTGTACAGGGTCATTGACACTTGTTGCATTTTATTCTGATCTGCGTCTGACTAATCTGGTGTGTGTTGCTACGAACAAAAAAAATCGAACAAAATTGACACTTGTTGCATTTTTAATATACATATATACTTCACTGTAATAACAAATAATATGGATCCTCAAATTAAAGAAGTAATAGAAAGACAACAATCACATTTATTGAGTTTCCTTTTGCGGAGAAATAGTTGAAGCAAATTTAAAACACTGCGAAAAAGATATGGAACTTTTAAAAAGTTGG
Source organism: Merodon equestris (assembly GCA_958301585.1). Lineage (NCBI taxonomy): Eukaryota > Metazoa > Arthropoda > Insecta > Diptera > Syrphidae > Merodon > Merodon equestris. The sequence goes on along the minus strand of OY284418.1, from coordinate 20,061,209 downwards.
TTACCTGATGCTAAGTTTACCGGGCAAAATTATTATCTTACATCAGCACTCGGTACATTATCATCGTACAAACAACTCTTTGTTTCACAATCAAGTGAGGAGATATTAAAGTGGGAAGATCTCCCGAATTCGGCGTTTAAACAAAGGATCAGATCGGGTGTTATAACCAATTTAAAACACGCCGATCCTAAGCTTTTTCTGAGGGATTGCAGACCAATAATTATCAATCAACTGCAGGAGATAATCAACGAGTACATCAACATAAAAATTAATGCTGTTTTCTGTGGTGAGTTCCGGAAATATGATGATAATGAGGAGATTAGACAGGAGATGAAATATATAAGTACGAAAAATGTATGTATTAGTTTAAGTGATAAAAATATCATAGAAAATATTGTATCTGAAAATTTGGAAAGCCAATTACTAAACAAATTTGATGAGTTTCAAGAAAAAGATAGTGGATGGGCATTGGCATCCATTATAAATATTGTGTTTAATATAAGTAAATATATACCAATGCAAGGTAGTTCCTATATTAAAACCCCGTTAAGTATTGCATATAAGAGAGCGATATGACGTTTTTTAGTTATCTAAAATTTGCAAGTTTGTATAACATAAATTTGTATTTATCCCAACTGAGATAAGAAGAAGAAGAAGAAGTGGATATAAAAAGGTTAGGATTTTGGACAAAATCTATCAGTACTTTGTGAAGCCTTAGCAGAAATGAAGAGAGCTGCAATTTTAGAAAATATTCTTCTTGGGGACCCACATTCACTGAAAGTGGTACAGCAGCAGCAGCGACAACAGCAGCAGGAGGATTTGAAAAACAGTGTGCTGGAGGGGTTTTTCAGCAGTGATATGCTGTCTACACCAGAACAGCCACGACAACAGCAATGGTTGCAGCAGCCACCACCAAATCATCATCAACAACAACAACAGTTGCTGCCTACACAACAACAACAACAACAACAGCAGTTACCATCATCGAAAAAGCGCAAGGCTAAAGAAAGTGTGGACAGCATTTTGGAGAGCTTTAATGCGAATAAAATGTCGAGCACTTTTTTTATAAATAAGAAAACGATTAATATATCAGAGATAGAAATAAATAAATATTATAAAATAGACAAATTAAAAAAAATCCAAACACGCTTTGGGAATCGGCTATTAGCAGAGTTCCCAAGCACTCAGTTTTTTTTCCCAGCCCATATGGCTGAAAAGTTTCAGGATGATGAGATAGTCATCCTGAACAAAAATAATCAGAATTTATTTCTTGTTGCCACGAAAGAAGGTAACAAGAATTTAAGTTTCAAAATTATGAATGAAATGCAGGTGAGCCAAAAAAATTTTGCGCTCAACCAATAAAAAAAATATAAATAAATAAACCTAACTGTTTTTATTTTTGCAGTATGCCCTTTCACTTGCTATCGTTTTAAGAAGGGACGGTCAGTTCACTTTAAATTTTTCTTTTCTGATATTTCCATAAAGAAACAAAAAGGTAAGCAAAAGACGAACATTATCTTGTTTTAGTTAGAAAGAAATGTTTTGGGTGCAGGAAATTAAAAGTCCAAATATAAGTATTGTGTCTGCCATACAGCTTGGAAATATTTTAAAATTCTTCAAATTGATACAATAGTCCAAAACTTGGAAGTTTTTCTTACAGATCGTTGTTATTAAGCAAGCGCAGAGGAGAAGAGATTCCCGAAAATTTATCATCAACATTGTTTGAGTTTTCCCCCAAATGAACATATAAATTGGTGGCACACTAACATATGAATGACGTAGACAATATTAAGCCAATGAAGCTTGACAAAATTGATGAGGAAGATATTGAACTTTTGAATCAATTCATTGCAAAAGAAGAAGAAAGTAAAAAACATGTTCTATGAGTGCACAACAAAAGTAGTAGATCTTCAAACAACTGAAGGAGAAGTAGGAACAAGAAACATAAAGAGGTGCAAGAAACATACGAAATATCGTGCAGTTAAGCTAAAGCTCTCAGGATTTGCTAAAATGTGTCAGTCCTTTTCGAAGAACGGTGGATTCTGGAGGTGTTGTCATTCTACACATTAAGGATGACAAACTTAAACATTTCTGCAACTTTGACGGAACTGAAGGAGTTCATACAACTACACAAGGAGAACATTCTAGATGAACATTTGGAGATGTTTCAAAACTGCATTTCAAGGTTATCTGAACATGAGAATATTTATATTGTTAAATCAAAATATGATCGTCATTTCACAACATGTTCATGGTCATCAGATAGTTGCCAAGTCGGGCCAGATACTTGTTTTTGTGTCATGTTAGATTCTATGTTGATAAGAATACGAAAACTAATGTCATTTTACGCCAGACTTAAATAAAAGCGCATTGTTAATGTAAGAGAAAAGAAGAAATACCTGTAGTTAAAAATTTTATAATAAAACAACTTTTTGTTTTTTAGACCATATTAAAATTTGTTTTTATTTATATATATATATATTGTAAAGAAATTTTAAACATAAGTGTCCACAATTAAAAGAGTTGTAATTTTGGTGCCTGGAATAATTATACATTATGCCATTGCCTAAATAACGAATTATTTCTTGTGGTGGTTGCAAGTTGCCAAAACTATCAAAATATTCTACGTAATTTTTATCTTTTCTATATGCCACCCAATGTGTGCCAGGCCCTGTAGATATGTCCAAATTGACAATTCCACATTCCGCTTCAAGTGGACGTTTTGGGAGCGCGTCACGCATGAAAACACCCCTAAAATTTGGTAAACCGCTTGCAAATTTCCTTAAATCAACATCAGTAAGAGCCCGTTTGGGTAGCATTTTTAATAGTTTTTTGGATTTGGACTCAAATATAATCCATATCCCTTCTTATAGGGTTTAAGATATAAACCTTTTCCCAGAGCGATAGCCTCCATATTTTTATTATGGCGATTCGATTCTTCTAATTGTTTTTTGGCCACTTTTGCCTCATTTACAACTCGTGCAATAGTAGCTCCACCGGCTGACAAGCTTCCAATGGTCCCCAGAGCAGTCAATATTGGTATCAAAGGTAAGAATCCTCCTATTTTAGGTATAGGTATTATTCGGGGGACATTTATTGATAACCTTTTTTTCCCCTTAAACGATTTTTTTACAACTTTATTTGCAATTTTTATTGCACTCTCTATATCCTCCGGTTGTTTTTGATTTAAGAGTTTTGTTGCTGCCCTTATGGTCTTATTGAAAAGATTCTTTCCACATTGAGATTTTTTTCTTCCGATCCCCATCCCAAATTTAACTTTTGCTTTCATTGCATTCGTAACAAACCATGCATTTGCACGTTCACCTACACTACTATTAGTGGACCTAAGTCTTGCCTCAGCTTTGTCGGCCAACACTTGATCGGCTATGTGTCGTTTATTTATATCGTTAGTTTGAGAATAGATAATATCATGTTGTCTGCACGCACTATCTAATGGGTTAATTCCCCGATCACCTCTAGCAAGCCGTTTTTTTAATTTAATACCAGGCCCACAAAATTGATATCCGGGTAAATGAATTTCCACAGGTAATGAGTTAATTAATTTGTTAATTAGTCCCCTCCCAGAGGGTGCTTTATTACGACTGATTCGATTTTCATATAATATTGTCATTTTGTTTTGATTATCTATCTTATCGCTTATAAAGCTTCCTTAAAACTGTGAGCGATTGAATAAAGGAATACACTTTTAATACGTTCTTGTCAGTTGTCAAAATGCATTTTATCAAACAACATAAGAGTATATCAATACGAAATATAGATTTCTCTACCGGAAATTTAGGTAAAACAAAGCACAGCTCATTGCTACCCAATTCGATAAGAGCCCTAATTGTTGGACCATCAAATTGCGGAAAGACTAATGTAATGATCAATTTAATAGAGAGTCCGAATGGACTCAAATTTAAAAATATTTATCTATACTCAAAATCTACATCCCAACCGAAATATAAATATTTACAAGAATTAATTAGACCAATTAAAGGTATGGGATTTTTCCCTTTCACCGAAAACGAACATGTTTTAGCACCGGAAAAAGCCAAAGGTAATTCTATTATGATATTTGATGATGTCGCATGTGAGAAACAAAACCATATAAGATCATATTTCTGTATGGGACGACATAAGAATATCGACAGTTTTTACTTATGCCAGACGTACACGCGGATTCCAAAACATTTGGTGCGAGACAATGCAAATTTGATCATTGTGTTTAAGCAAGATGATTTAAATATGCGGCATATATACAATGATCATGTGGGCGCCAATGACATGTCATTTGAAATATTTATGCATTTATGTAGCAGGTGCGGGCAAGATAAAAATGGATTTCTCGTCATAAGCAAAGATGACCATATTGATTGTGGTCGTTATAGGAAAGCTTTTGACGTTTTTATACAACTATAAAATGTGAGTTACACACTATCATCTAATCAGTATTCTGTGAGATTGCAACTCCTTCAAATATGAATATGAATGAGAAAATAATTAAAGATATAGTTAAGACTCGAAAGATATTGAGAAAGAAATTTCGAGATATCGCTGATACGCGAAATTATCTAGAGACTTCATTAAAACCTATCACTAAGCCGCTCAAGGAACTAGTTGAAGAAACAAAGACTTTAAAGAAGGAACGACAACCGAACACGTATCCGAATAAAAATAATATAAGTACAATAGAAACAAGTACTCCATTGAAATCGAGTATGAGCAAACTTTTCAATGATTCAAGTACAAGTAGTAGTTATGCTGCTGATGCCGATGCTGCTGTTGAGGATGAAGATGATGATGCTGATGACAATGATGAATATATGTCATTTTCACAATCAGATGATGGAAAACCCTTTGTCGATCTTACAACGTTGGAAAAGGCAAGCAAATTAGATAAGTTATATGGACCTTATCGAGATGTTAATGACAAATGGAAATTTGGTAATACAGCGTTTGAATTGAATAATGATAAAATTTCAATTGCTAACCGGAGTTGGTCTAAGACACCTGGACTCTTTGAGCTGATTTTTTATAAAGTTCCAAAAAAATATGACGATGCAGATTTGCAAGCTTATAGAGAAATGTTGACACTAACAAATGCAAATAAACGTAACCATAGTGCTAATGAACAAATAAAAGGTACTAAGGCATACAAATATATTAAAATAATTAAAAAATTATTTGTTAAAAACAAAAAAACCACAAACATACATAAAGGTTCCGGTATAATGAGATTAAATTATAAGAAACCCAACTACGTATATTGGATTGATCCTAATGAGTTAATAGATAGACTAAGACTCCTTATCGCTTCACAATCAGCTGGTCATACAAATCATAATAATGAAATAATGTCGATTATTGAAGAGTTGCGCGAAGAGAATATAATTGTGTAAATATGAAGTCAAATAGATCAATTTCAAAATGGTTATTGACAAGTTTGGACGTTCCTCCTATTGCAATCAAAACAAAAGGTATTCCAGAAGACTTGTTTCAAAAGTCGGAGGCTTTCAGTTAGACAGCGATGCACATATAAATATTAGTTTCAAGCGTATTAAAAATCTTGGTAGTCCTATAGCAAGCAGTGATGCCACAAATAAATTATTTGTTGATAATTGTATAAATGAACTAAATTCAAAACTTAGAAATGAAAACAGTAAAACATTGTCTAATATCAAACAGGACATTGATATAATATATGAACAACTTAACAGTATACAGAAAACAGTTGAAGAAAACCTTAAGGTCCATACATTTTATATCGATGAAAAGGTTCATGCAATCGAGGATATTTTATTTCAACAGATTATAAAACCCACCCCATTTGGGCTACAACATCATCAGTCCGATGACGAACGTGAGAAGAGGATTGGTGCAGGAACTTCACCGTCAAGCTCGTCAAACTTTTAAACGGCGGAGGGTAATAACAAAAGGAATAGATGACCTTTGGCAGGCTGATCTTGTAGAAATGGGGAACTATTCCAACTATAATAATGGCTATCGTTACGTGCTTGATGTTATAGATACATTTTCAAAATTTGCCTGGATAGTGCCATTGAAAAATAAAAGTGCTCCTCTTGTGGCTAATGCTATGAAAGGTATATTCAAGTTGGGGCGAAAACCAAAAAATTTACAAACTGATGATGGCAGGGAATTCTTTAACAATGAATTTAAAAATTTAACTCTAAAATATGACATAAGGCATTATTCAACACAAAGTGTACTAAAGGCATCAATAGTTGAACGATTTAATAGAACTTTAAAGGGAATGATGTGGAAAGAGTTCAGCTACCGGGGATCATATCGATGGGTTGACATATACAAAACCTTAATTGATAATTATAACAACAAAATACATAGAACAATTAAAATGGCGCCAGTTAATGTTAATTCTTCTAATGAAAAATCTTTATTGAAAACTGTTTACAATCATTTGAAAATATTCAATGAGCCCCAATTCCATGTTGGCAATAATGTACGAATAAGTAAATATAAACATACTTTTGAAAAGGGATACACCCCCAATTGGTCGACAGAGATCTTTCAAATCAAAACCGTACAAAATACAAATCCGGTTACATATACACTCAGTCCTTTTTTTACGCGATTATTGGTTCTGCCACTAATCGCGTAAAAAAAAATCGCGTAAAAATGGTTAGTTTTCCAATATTAACTGACGAATTGGTTCCGAATATAAAAAATATCGCGTATAACAAAATATACGCGCAAAAAAATATTCAAAAACAATACAATAAGTTTCAAATTTCAGACTTATGATTATGATTTATTCATTCATAACAAAATAAAAAATACAAAACAAAAACCATATATAAAAGAGAAGAAAATAGAAAATAGGTAGATTTATTGAAAAAACCATTGAATGCTGTTTAATCACTGTCATTATCCGTAGTGGAAATTATTCTTAGCCGCTTATTTTGATGACCTGCACTGATATCACTAGAATTTGTATCAGAATCAATAGTAAGAACTATGGATTGATGCTCTGATTGACTTAGCATCTCCGACTGAGTTTGCACCATAAATTCAGTTAATTTTGTTTGAATGCTTCTTTTTGGACCCAATAAATTCCGATGTAGTTCTTTATATCTTAACATGCAGAGACTCAATTCTTTTTGAAAAATTCGTACACGTTCGGCATCAGTATCATTTGCTACAAAATAATTTTCCAATTCTGCTGCAAGTTTAAGACCTTGCTTAATCGTCTCTGCTTTAATTGGATGCTCGTCTATCTCGGTGTCGCTGCCATTTTCCGATTCGATTACTTCCGTAGCTATTTCAATCAAATCGTCATCATCGAGCTCTCGGTCTAGAAGAATCTCGTCAATATCTTCTCTCGTCATATCTGCAAGAATTTCTCCTCCCGCGGAACGTGCTAAATCAATGATATCTGAATAATTAGTTGAATTGCTTGTCACGGACATACCACTTTTAACACATTCTGGCCAAAGAGATTTCCAGCATGCGTTTAACGTATGTTGCCTTATTTCAGAAATTGCTTTTGACGCGTACAAGATGCAATCCTTGATAGAAAAAATTTTCCAAGCATCGGTGAAGTCCAATTCAGGATTTTCCTCCAGTTTTTCCATAATGCACTGAAAAGTTTTTTTGAGGTAGTACATTTTAAAAGTCGCAATAATGCCTTGATCCATCGGTTGGATAATTGATGTAGTATTCGGCGGGAGGAAAATGATATTTACATTAGGATGTTCAATCAACGGATGGCCTGGTGCATTGTCAATTATTAAAAGAGCTTTAAAGGGCTGTTTCTTCTTCTCCAAATAACTTTTAACTTCTGGTAGCAAACCATTCTTGGAATATATTTCCAGTTACCCAGGCTTTTTTATTGGCCATCCAGTGAACACGTAAATGTTTTAAATCTTTGCCCTTTAGTGCTCGCGGCCTGAGACTTTTGTTTACTAACAGCGGTTTAATCATGCGGTCACCAGAAGCATTGCTACATAATAAAAACGTCACACGGTCCTTTGCAGCTTTGAAGCCACCTAATGATTTTTGGGTCTTAGACACATATGTTCGTTTTGGTAATCTCTTCCAAAATAGGCCGGTTTCGTCCGCATTGAAAACTTGGTCTGGCGTGTAACCACCTTCTTGAATAATTTTTAATAACTTTGGTGGATAGTCCTGCGCAGCTTTACTATCAGCTGAAGCAATTTCACCCTTAGTTTTTAAATTATGAAAATTATGTCTTTCAATAAACTTCGAAAACCATCCACCACTAGCTGAAAATTCGTTTTTGTTTTCTTGGTTCGATGTTAATCGATTAAAAATACGTAGAGCTTTTTGTTTTATTGTTGTAGTATCAACTGGGATTCGTTTCTGGTTGAGATCCTCAATCCAAATTGTCAATAGGTTTTCCATTTCTTCAATAAAAACATTTCTTGAGTATGAAGTTTTCTTCGCATTTACATTTTTGCCGGAAACTACAGATTTTCTAATTGCATTTTCATTTTTTTTTATTGTCCGCACTGTAGATTCACTGAGTCCAAGCCTCTTTCCCACATTTGTTGGGCCAGCTCCCTGCTCTAGATAGTCCAAAACTTTTATTTTTGTTTCTAAAGAAATGCCTTTGCGTTTTTTATTTTTTTCTGAATTAGCTTCCATTGTAAAGCTAGCAAAAATTGAAATTCCTTATTAAAATTTTTTATTATTTTTATTACAAAATTATAGATATATTTTAAAGTCTTACCAAAACAACTGCACCGGCCGCTAACTAAATACATTATAACTAGATTTGCAATAATTGATACACATAGAGTAAAATTTTTTTGTTGGGACTTCCCCGTATTATATTCGAAAATTATTACGACGAAAAAAAGCAATCGCGTTAAAGTGAGAAATTCGGAGAAATTCGCGTAAAAAAAGGAATTTGCGCTGCAAAACAAACCGCGTTAAAGTGAAATCGCGTAAAAAGAGATCGCGTAAAAAAAGGACTGAGTGTATTCTTAAAGACTATGACGGTAAATCAATAAAAGGTGCATTTTATGAACGCGAACTACAAAAAACTAGATATCCAGACGTTTATCTTGTAGAAAAGGTTTTAAAAGTCAAAGGAAACAGAGTTTTTGTAAAGTGGTTAGGATTTTCGCACCAGCATAACTCCTGGATTAATAAACGTGATGTCTTGTAATGAAATTTCAATCAATAAAAATAATTTTCTAACACATAATTAGTTTCATTTCATTGTTGACTTTCATCATGTCAATAGCTCTCACATTAAGTGGGAACTCATCTCTTCTTACTGCGGATTACTTTCCACCAATTAATTTAAATAAGAATTATGTGTGCGGATTGATCGATTTTCATACATATAACTCTGTACCAAATGTCGATATAGATAATAATTTATTTCACATAAACGATTTGGTTTTTGAAATACCAGTCGGTTCATATGAGTTCGATGATATTGTCGAATACTTACAGGGAAAATATAAAGAAAAGAATTCGAATGGAAAACTTGTTATTGAGGCAAATTATAATACGCTTCAGACAGAAATAAACAGTACGGACAAAATTTATTTTAATAAAGAACGATCGATTGGATCACTACTGGGGTTCAGTGAAAGAATATTGGAGGCAAATCAAAAACATATATTACAAAAGTTCACGTTTTACGTGTGGAATGTAATATTGTAACTGGATCATATATTAACAATTCGCCAGCACATACAATCCATGAATTTTCATTGAGTGTCAGTCCAGGGTATAAAATTGATGAGAGCCCAACAAATGTTATTTATTTCCCCATCAGCACTCAACAAATAAGCACGATTGCAATTCGAATTGTTGATCTAAACGGCAACCTAATCAATTTTCGTGGTGAAAGAGTAACGCTCAGACTCCATTTAAAACCGTTGGATCAATGATTATTTACAATAAAAATATCTCAGGACTGACATCACCAGTCACAACTTTACTAACAGTCAAACAAAAAGGACTTAAAACACCACATGAGAGATTAGTACCAATATCGGTAGCTAATAAACAATACCTTAAATCAATAGGTTTACAATTAAAAAAAAAAAAAATCAAAAAACAAAATATGAGTGAAATACTAAACATCGTACAACATCCAATTTCTGACGAAAGCATTATAAGAAAGGAATTTCATAGTTACATACCATATTTGCAAGCATTTAAAAGTAGTGATGAAATTCGTATATCTATTCAGAACCAAGATATTTTCATATTACCTAGCGAAAGCTATATTAATATTGAGGGATTTGCTACTCTAGATAATGGGGCAGTTTCATCCAATATTAAATTGAAAAACAATTGCGCAGCATATTTATTCGATGAAATTCGTTATGAAATTAATGGATTCGAAATTGATCGAACACGACATTTAGGCGTAACTACAACACTAAAAAACTATGCTTCTCTCAATAAGGATGAGAGTCTGATGTTAAAAAATGCCGGATGGTCTAAATCTGATGATATCGATTTAACAAACGGACATTTTAATTTTTGTCTACCCCTTAAATCGTTAATGGGTTTTGCCGAAGACTATAATCGAATTATTGTAAACTCTAAACATGAGTTGATTTTATTACGTTCAAAGACTAATCAAAATGTTGTATATTCAACAGATTTAAAAGAAAAAGTACAGCTAAATATAAACAATATCACCTGGAAAGTTCCTCATATACAATTGGCTGATACTTCGAAACTGAATATTTTCAAAACAATCAAAAGTGAAACGCCCATAACATTAGCATTTCGTAGTTGGGATAGTCATTTCAACCCAACTCTAACTCAGGGAATGCATAACTTGTGGAATGTTAAGCTTTCACAACAAAATGAAACGCCTCGCTTTATATTATTAGCGTTACAAATTGAGGGCAAGTTTAAACATTGCGATGTAACGGATGCTAAAGTACATCTCAACTCAGAGACATATCCATATGATGACCTTAATCTTAAATTTGATTGTGATCGTTATGGCGTTTTATATGAAATGTATGCAAAATTTCAACAAGGCTATTACTTGGTTAATCCAAAACCTCTTCTTACACGTGATGAATTCAAGAGAATTGCCCCCATTATTGTTTTTGATGTATCACATCAGAATGAGGCAATCAAAGCCGGACCCATTGACATAAGAATTGAATTCAAGACATCTAAAAATCTTCCAACTAATACAGTTGCATATTGTGTATTTATACATGATCGAATAATAAAATATACTCCACTTACTGGTGAAATCAAGAGAATTATTTAAAATAAGAAACTCTATAAATTCTATCAATTGAAGAGCAATCACTTTATCAGTAACATACATACCTTCACATAGACATGGCTGGAAAAGCAGTAATCACTTTAGACTTTCAAGGATTTAAGGGAAATAATAATGTGTTCATTATAAAGGAGCTGGCTATTACTTTTAATTCTTGGGAGTTTCAAAATTTTTTAATTAAGCAGCCGTATGAGTTCAGAAATTTATCTATGAAATACCAAAAACAAGCAAATTGGTTGACGAAAAATTATCATGGTTTAGCATGGGACGATGGATCTGTATCTTTTAAAAGTGTCAAAAAGTTTCTACAAGAAAATCTAAAAAATTGTGACGTTTACGTCAAGGGAGCCGAAAAAAAGACATGGGTTGAACAGTTTCTTCAAAAGACTGCAATTGATTTAAATAATCTGGGATGCGATAATTTGAAATCTTTAAATAAGATGTTTCAAACAACTACACGCTGTCACCACCAGCTCCAACACCATCATCAATTTTGTGCGCTTAGAAATGCTGTAATTTTAAAGAATAATATAAACACAGAAATGTAGAAATGCAACTTTCATTTATATTTATTGTAGTATATTAAATATTTACATATATATATATATATATTGGCTAAAAGATAACGGACTCGCGCCTTAACATATGCTGTAAATTATATCATAATTCGGTCTTGAACAATAAACAAAAACAAAAAAAACAAAAAAATCTGTTTTCATTTTTATTTTCAGGTTCCGCTTTATATTAAAGCAAGGATTATTTTTAGAATACACTGATTTCTATAATTAGATATTCTGATTAGAACAGCTTAAATGATTTAGGAATTGTAACAAGTGTCAATGACCCCGTACACAGATTTGTTTTGTTCGTATCAACACACACCAGATTAGTCAGACGCAGTTCAAACGACCTTGAACTACCTTCAAGTCAAACGACCCTCAAGTAAAACGACCCTCAAGTCAAACGACCTTGAACGACCTTCAAGTCAAACGACCATGAAGTCAAACGGCCTTGAAGTCAACTTGAAGTCAAAAACGACCTTGAAATCACATATGTAGCAACACACACCAAATTAGTAATCCCCCTCAACCGACGATGAAGCTCTCAACACATGAACGGCCTTCTTGTCAGATGACACGTTACCGCATGTCTAGAACACAGCAATCCCATCTAAAACTAAAAAAAACGTCATATAAATCATAGCATAAACATATAAACACACTGCACAAGCGATCGACTCTATAACCCCGAATAAGCATTTTCTAATGTTCGATGTATGAAAAAAATAGAAAAGGATTCGATTCTGAAATAAACCCGAACAATCTTGACTTGATCGATTATGTATATTTTCTTTTATTCCGCTCGTTATAAATGTCGAATTGGAACTGGTTTTTACATTTCATATTCATAATTATTATATAAAATAAGAACTACAAGAAAAAGAAAGAGATAAACCGTAGATTTATAGATATACAATTCATTTCACATTCAGGCATTTAGAATTCATATTATCACAACAACAAAACATCGAATTACAAACATATTTACAAAATGGAACAATCACTATATATTTTTAACATCCTCCGGGCGGGGCGAAGGAACCTCCATTGGATACAACAGCTGGATCGGGCGTCTGACGGTTTGACCATCTGCAAAACGAACCTCGCACGCTCTTATCTTATTATCTCTTCCCGGAAAACATTTTTGTACTACAGCTAACTTCCAGTGTAAACGTGGTATGGCTGCATCGTGAACTATAACCACATCTCCTGTCTTAATCTCTGAGCAGGTGTCCTTGCCTGAATGATGAGCCGATCTTAAAAGTCGAAGATATTCAGTATTCCACCTTTTCCACAATCGGCTTATGTAAATAGTTCTGGATTTCCATAATTTACGTAGTGTAACACCGTCAATCAACTCTGTGGGTTTCTTTGATGAATTTTCAAAATGTCCAGCAAGAAATCGGCTTGGCGTAAGGGGGGTTAAGTCAAGGGGGTCATCGCTAAGATAAGTCAAAGGTCTCATGTTTATTATGCTTTCTGCTTCTGTAAGTAAAGTATACAATTCATCGTTAGATAATTTCGACTTCCATATAGTAATCTTCAATACGTCTTTGACCGCCTTTACCATACGTTCCCAAAAACCGCCCCACCATGGAGCTCGCTCGACACTAAAGCGCCAAATAATACCTCGATTACTCAAAAACCCATAAAATATCTCGCTATCAAGAATGTTTCCCAGACATCGCAATTCATTTGCTGCCCTCTTAAAGGTCTTTGCATTATCTGAGTAGATTATTCTAGGTACACCTCTTCGAGCGATAAATCTTCTTATAGCTAGAAGGCAGCATTCGGTACTTAAATTTGGCACAAGTTCTAGGTGAATAGCTCGTACGACTGCACACGTGAATAGCATTATATACACTTTATGTGCATCCTCATTCTGCAAAGTGTAAAGTGGGCCTGCAAAATCAACGCCTACAGTTTCGAACGCTTTTGAAGCTATCATGCGCTCCCGAGGCAAGGGCGCAAAAGGATTTGACATTGGCTTTCCCTTGAACCTGCGACATATTCTACAAGAATTTATGATTTTCTTAATAAGTTGTCGACTACCAGGCAACCAAAATTTCTCTCGAAGTCTAGTCAAAACTGCATTTACACCAGCGTGTAGAGATATCTGGTGCAGATATGTCACTATTAAGCCACTCAAGTAATTGGTTTTGGGAAGAAGAATTGGGTTAATGATATCCATATTTTCATCAAGCAGTTGCAAGCGACTACCGACGCGCAAAAATCCTTCATCATCCAAGAATAGATTAAAGGATAGAAAATTAGATGAACGTGGAATAGGTTTTTTCTTCAATAGGCACGAAAGTTCAGTCTTAAAATGTATCTTTTGAATTAGTCTAATCCAATACTTTTCCGCTGCCTTCATCTCACTCGCTGTCAGATACTTTGTTTTATAGCTTTCGCCTCGAAAACGACTAATTGCTCGGAAAACGTAAGCTGTTATTCGAAGAAGTCGCTTCCAAGAGCTTATCTTCTCATAGGCTATTATAGGCTCAAGGCATTCGAAGTCTTCCACGCTTGGTATTTCATTTAAAGATGTTAACAAAACTGTAGATTCTATTGAGGTTTGGCTTTCTATTGGCCATTCGGATTCAGGCCTTTTGAGCCATTCGGGACCATTTTTCCACTCTTCTGATGTTTCGAATTTCATCACGGATATCCCTCTAGTGAGCAAGTCTGCAGGGTTAAGCTTGCCTGAGCAATGTCGCCAATCCACCTGAGATGTTATATCCTGTATTTCTTTGACTCGATTGAAAACATACGGTTTCCATCGTTTTGCATCTCCACGAATCCAGTGTAATGCAATTTGAGAGTCAGTCCAGATAACATACGTTTTTACAGGCATCGCTATCTTTTCAAAATATCGTTTTAATCGGGCTGCAATCAAAGAAGCGGTAAGTTCCAACCTTGGGAGACTCATCTGATCTGCATTTCCATCTTTAAGTGGAGCAACACGTGCTTTCGCACAAACGAAAGCGACCGTCATACTACCATGAGCATCTTCTATCCGCAGATATGCAACTGCTCCGAAGGCTTTAGTACTTGCATCTGCAAAAATATGCATTTCAATAGTCTTAGCATTAGTATAAAACCCTATCCATCGTGGTATAGCGATACTGGCAATTCTATCTAAATTCTTAGAACATAGACTCCATTCTCTTATCATCTCAACTGGGAGCGGCCCATCCCAATCTAATCTAAGCCGCCATAACGACTGAAATAAAATTTTTAAACGAATAACGACAGGACTTAGAAAGCCTAAAGGATCGAAAATACAGCCAATTATTCTTAAAATACTTCGCTTTGTGGGTAAAAGATTTTCTAGTACGGACGGATTGAAATTAATACCCAACTCGTCGCTGTGAATATTCCATTTAAGCCCCAATACCATTTGTACTGGATTTATATCTCCATCATCGAAGTACTCTCTAAGTTTCATGTCATTACTAGCCCATTTCCTTAGATGCATATGTGCCCGTTTCATTATTTCTACTGCTTCTTGATGAAAACATTTAGCTTGTGTTTGACTTTCAAGGCTGACTAACACATCATCCATGTAAAATGAATTTTTCAATAGAGCGCATGTACGTGGGAATTGAGAAGCTTCTAATGCTAGATGCGTTTGAATGCAGGCAGATAGCAAAAATGGACTACAAGTTACCCCGAAGGTAATTCGTGTCATGCGAAATTCTTTTATAGCAGGCAAATTAGAGGCTGATTGAATTTCTTTTTCAAACCAAAGAAACCTATGACTATCACGGTCTTCTATAGCTAGGTTTATTTGTAGAAATGCCTTTTCAATATCTGCTATGATTGCTATTCTACAAAGTCTAAATTTCAGCAATATACCAAATATTTCAGGGAGCAGATTGGATCCAGTTAATAATACATCATTCAAAGAAAACATACCTTCAGCCCTGGAAGAAGCATCAAAAACAATGCGCAGCTTGGTGGTGGCTTTTTCTGGTCTATAAACTGGTCGGTGGGGCATGTAATAGAGATTGCCAATAACCTTTGAGCTGGCCGTCTCCGCAAAGCCAGCAGCAATAAATTCCCTCATTGCAGCGTCGTACTCTGAAAGTTTATATGGATCTCTTGAAAGTTTTCTTCCAGGGAATAAAGCCGACTGATGGCATTTTCCTTATTGTGTGCAAGTGTGGTGTTAGAATTCTTCCAAGGTAGTGTGGCTTCATATCTGGACGAAGTTTTTCGTATACAGCTACGCTTAAGCTCCTCCGTATGCATATCCGCTTCACACTTGTCGCTTTGAATTCCCAGTACCTCCAAACTCCACATATTTTCAACTACAAGACTGCAAAGAGATGAAGATATCTCGTAGTTTCTGCTTAATTTGTCTGCCTTGTAAGAGCCTTGAATGGTCCAACCAAATATGGTAGATACGGCGGCTAAATGTTTGGATACCCGGCGATGTGCACCATCGACAACAGACCAATAAAAATCCGCACCTATTAAGAGTCCCAAGCCTTCTTCTTGTATATACCCACTATCATTCGAATCTGCCAAATTAAGATCGTTGAAATAAACATCGTTGACATCTGGTGCCATCAAAACATCTTGGCAAATATTAGGCACGACCACTGCGAGGATTTTAGTCGATTGTTGATTAAATTGGCTGCATACAACTAGTTCAACCACATCAAAGGTATTAGCTTTTGATACTTTTGCACCTCCAAATGGTATAATGGATAAATGTATCTTATCAACAAGTGGTAGGTTTAACTTGTCAACAACATCCTCCCTTACATACGATCGTTGACTTCCGCCATCAAGAACCGCGCGTACAAACAACCTTTTAGATGCCAATGGAGCCTTCAAAAATACTCGAGCAGTTTGCAAAAAAACATTAACTGCCTTTTGATCGTTGGTGAACAAATTAAGCACTTCACTGCTTGTAGGGCTATGTCTAGCATTCACATCGGGCTTCGCGATTTTATTGTCCTCACAAATTTTCTGGGAACACACGGCTGTAGCATGTTGTCTTTTGCACCGGTGGCATCGTACTTTAACACGGCAGAATTTAGCTGTATGTCCCTTTTGCGTACAGCGAAAACATCGACCATCATTTTTTAATAACATCTTTTTTTTTTCGATAGCACATTCATTATCACATTCTTTAGTTGAATGCCTTGAGGACTTGCATAAAAAACATGATGTGTCATTAGCACTGACAGTAAACAAACCTGCTGCAGTTGTCAACTTTTGATGTTTACTGCTACCAGACAAGGATGACATTTTGTTGACAGTGGCCCTTTCAATTGACTCTACTTCTTGTTTAAGAAAGAGCAAGATATTTTTTAGACACTTGTCGCCATCAATTGTAAGAGAAGAACCGCTCTCTACAGTGGTATTATTTCCGTCTTCCTCTTTCACCAGATCGGCGACAATTTCCTTTTGTGTACGATGATATTGTATTCTCAGATCATCTGGCATACAACGCAAGAGTATTGATTTTAGCATTATGTAGTAGTGAGACGAAGGAACGTTAAGAGCCGTGAGAGAACGACTTGTTGATGTGACTGTATTATATAATTTCCTTAACCCATGGGAGTCCGTTTTATTACGGACTGGTATTAAATTCATTAACTGTTGCATCAGACGATCGATCAGCTTTTCTGAATCACCGTATTCTTCCTTTAAGAGAGCGACAGCACCATCATAGCACGCATCCGATGGGGTAAAACCTGATATGACCTTTTCAGCTGCTCCCGTTAAAACTGACCTCAAATAATTGAATTTTTCTATACCAGAAAGGGAATGGTTTTCATGGACAGCTGTTCTAAACGTTTCCCAAAATGGTATCCAATCGGTGAAATCTCCGGAAAACTTCTTCAGTTCTAACTTTGGTAGCTTTACGCATTGTGGTCTCGGTTCCGGGTTTGAAGATCGATGGTTAGTCGCATTCCTACTTCTCTCTTTTACCCTTGCCAAACGCACTTCGATGCGACCTATTAAACCCACAGCAATGTCTTCGTATTCTGCAATCTTCTCAGGGTTCTTATCTTCTAACCCTTTAATCTGCACTTCTTTACTGGCGGATATGAGGTTTTGATGAGCTGTAGTTAGTCGAAGAAGCAAGGAAGATAATTCTTCCTCTACACTATCCAAGGTATCTGGATCATCCACAACTTTTGCATTCGGAGAATTCAAATAATCCGCCGCTTCTTTAACGATCTTCGTTATTTGACTTCGATAACCAGCGCGCACTTGTAACTCCATTTCTTATAATTTAAGGGGTGGAATCAAACGACGTTCAAGAAAAGAATTACACTCAAGCAAGAGTCTTAATGTCCGCGACACTTCCCGGGTTTCGGCACCATGAAAAAAATAGAAAAGGATTCGATTCTGAAATAAACCCGAACAATCTTGACTTGATCGATTATGTATATTTTCTTTTATTCCGCTCGTTATAAATGTCGAATTGGAACTGGTTTTTACATTTCATATTCATAATTATTATATAAAATAAGAACTACAAGAAAAAGAAAGAGATAAACCGTAGATTTATAGATATACAATTCATTTCACATTCAGGCATTTAGAATTCATATTATCACAACAACAAAACATCGAATTACAAACATATTTACAAAATGGAACAATCACTATATATTTTTAACAATGTATAACGAACATTCCCCGGCTAAGGTCATTTATGCAAGCAACGCACTTAAGCGAACCAAACGACCACATGCGCGAGGTCATAACCAATCGAACCGATCTTTTGTGCTTGAACGTCGAGTCGTCATTTATACAAGCTACGCACTTGGGTGATCCAAATGACTGCACGAACCAAGTAAACAAATTCTGTAAAATCGGTATTATGATGACACTCAATGGTAACACATTGCTTCCAGGTTCACATACATATGTACATACATACATACTTACTTTATGGGTCATGGATAAATGAATGGGGGGAAATCAAAAATGATTTTTTTTTTCAGTCTTGAACAAACAATAAACAAAAAAACGGAAAACCTTGAAGTCAAAACGGCCTTGAAGTCAAAGCGGCCTTGAAGTCAAAAAAAACGACCTTGAACGGTGATGACTCATTTCTGACTCATTTCCTGGTCTAGAACCGGCATAGCCCTACTACTCACCAGGCCGACTGAAGCTCTGATAGCCTAACTTCGAAGTCATCGCGGAGTTTATTTATTTCCTTGGTCACGGCTTCAATAAGTTCTGCACTTTGTGTACGTAAGCGATCGTCTAGAGCTTTTAGCGTAAGAGTAGAGCTTACTGCAGCGGCTGTAGAAGGTGATGCACTCACTGAAGGTTTTAGCACAGATCTTTTGCTGAGTTACGTGTAATTGGCATGACCGTACTGTTTATTTATGTGTGCGTACGCGGTCCGAACCAAGATTAGCAGAAAACCAAAGGCCGACCGTGAAAGATTATTTTAATTATAATCTCACTCGATTATCTTTAGAAAGTAGGTAGTTGTTAGACTAACACAGGATGTAAGATGAGAGATTGCAAGTGTTTAGGACGGCTTTGATAGTTAATTTAGCGATAGGACACTGAGATTTAGCACTATAATACCGAGCGAGGTTAACAGTTATATCACAAAACACCAAACCCAATATAATATGACACTCACTAAGAAGCTGCGACATCAGTACAATGACCAACACCAAACCCAATATAATATGACACTCCCTAAGAAGTTGCGACATCAGTACAATGACCGCCTAAAAGCCTGCATTGCTGCATCGTAAAGAAAACAAAACAAAAAAATAAACAAAACAAGCTAAACCAACAAAGGGAACAAAACAAACTGAAAACTGTTACAACGTCCGCCCAAAAGCTGACATTGTAACAAATATAAACAATAACATAAACAAATGGAGCAATAAACTCCGATGAACGAAGAACGAACAACAGAATACGGAAAGTGACATCTAAGCACTTCATACTAAATAGCACGCAAGCACTTAGTATCGAATGCCGGTCACATACGGAACTTACGACAAAATGACATCGAAGCATAAAATACCAAATATGGGCCGATGTCCAGACAAAGACACTTATGTTAATGACCGACCCTTAAGAACGCATTGCAACATAGTCGCAACGCATAGAGAATCAAGCCCAAGAAATCGTATATAAACCGATGCAGAATTCTACGATGTATGTAGTGTACTCCCGAACTTTAAACCGCGAACGCGTGTCAATAGTTTAAATACAAAATCTTAGAAAATAAAATTATATAAAAAAGGAATCTCTTTTCTTTTATTTTTGGCGCAGTCGGTAGGATAGTTGTCAAATACCAGAACGAATATCTGATATACATTCTTCTATCCGTGATTCGAACTTGCAATCCCATCGTTAAGGGAACTTGCAAACCCACCGAAAGTTACCGCGTTCGCGTTGTGCAAAGTATACTAAAGTACTACGAAAAAGAGCAAATTACATGCTGCCGGAAGAAACGTACATTCCGAAGGGAGCAGAATTGCCACCACTAGAAGCACACACACCCAAAGCCGAGGACAACACCAACTCTTGGGTCGACGACGAAGCCACTGCCGAATTCCTGGACCACTTCTTCAGAGCACGACAACAACAACTAAGAAGAGAAAACCTGAGGGAAAATCCGGCATTGCCAAACTAAGGAGCATCGAAACTACATCAACCACCATCAACAACTCACCAAAGATCGACACCATCGCTAAACACAGTGAATATTTTTTTTTCTCTCTTCCTTCTTGTATCCTTATTTTATATACACATATAATTTTTTGAATATACATATGTTCTGTTTTATATATACATATACCATATTAAATCGAATTTAAGTCAGACATATGATGGGAGACATTGAAGTAGGGCTAGACCGTGTAAGGGCTCAATCAGTTAAAATTTCCAACCTAGTCGAAAGTCTTAGAATAGGATCCGAAATGTTAACCCTAAATATCGACCCCATAAAATACCTTACCCACCTACCCGAATACTCAGGAGATTATCGAGAACTCCAAAACTTCATTGACCTAATCGATAAAATACACCCAATCTTAGCCAAATATGATGACCTCGGTCAAAGCATCTTCTCGGACCTCATCAAATCGAGATGCAAAGGCAAGGCAAGGGAAATATTAGAAATTAATAATCATATTACGACATGGAACGACATGAAAACAATACTGACAAATAATTTCGGTGACAGACTAAGCGTTGACGACCTATTTGACGAAATGCGAAGTCTCCCTGTACGTCCCACCTGCGTCGAATATTACAATTCTATCAAAAACATTCTCAGACGTCTTAATAACAAATTAAAACAGACACATATTCCTACAAATGGAGACCTGAAGCAAAAATTAGAATTAAACAAACGATCCGCCTTACAAATTTTCAAGGCGAAATGCCCAGAACCAATGAAATCGATTCTGTATTGTAGGAACCCTGACACTTTAGAAGATGCCATAGACATTCTTAACGAAGCAGGATACGCTTACCACAATATAAATTCTAACAATCAGCCAAAGAGTGAGCCAAAATCTAAAAATCTGCCCCACAGACATCAGCCAGCAAACATTAACTCACACACTCACAATTTTAACAGAAACACATACAATGCGAGATCTGAACGTCCGAACTCTTATAATCAAGAATTCCGACCCAGACAAATGCAAACCCAATACTCCACTAACCACCAACAAAACCCATTTAGGAACAACCAATATCCCCATAACTACACCAACCGCAATAGCACTCAACCACCAATTTACAGCATGTTCACCAACCCATCTCCACACTACAGAAACCAAACTGTAGAGCCAATGGAGATAAATAACCAAAACCATGTAGAAGTGGGAAATTTTCGACAGGACCCCTCCATAACCAACTCCATACCTCCCCTACATTTTTTTTTTTTTTTTTTTTATAATTCGTGCAGGTTCAAGAGTTACGCTCTTTTGATGTTTGTCACATAACCTGGACGGGGTGCAGATGGTTTGTGTCGAAGATGTTCGTTCACTACTCTCCGGGGGTGGTTGTCTTGGGATTCGAGAGATTCGACTGAATTTGTCGCGTTGTTTGTAGTTTTACAGTAACTTTATTCCATGCCATTAAGATCTTATATTGGAAATGCACACGCAGAGTATGAACTTTGAAGTGATCTTATACTGCGAGTGTTATGCCTTCATCAGCATTTTTTGATCATCTCTCATTCACAACTGGTGTTGTTGCATGGGTTTTTTTTCCCTATAGGAATTTTTCTTGGCTATGGTCAGACTTGAACTACAGACCCTCCGCTTAACAGTCGGTGATGATTACCATTGCACCACTACCACCCACCCATAACCATACAAGCGAAACATTTCCTAATAGACTCAGGAGCCTCAAGCTCAGTAGTCAATCCCGGAACCTTCCAACCACACTTAATCAGAAATCTTCAAAAACCAATCGTCCTCCGATCCTTAAACAAAGATACCATAGTTACACAAAAAGCGACCATTCAAGGTCAACAACTAATTCAATCCATACCAGGTAGCATAGACTTTTTGGTTTACCCATTTCATCAAATATATGACGGACTTATAGGAAACGACATTTTAATAAAAAACAATGCAATAATCGATTTCAATGAAAAAATTCTCTTAATAAATGGTAGTAAAATCAACCTAAATTTTTCCCAAACAAAAGAAAACACGATATACCAAATAGACCCAGGCGAGTACATATATAGTATCAAAGTCAACCAAAAATATGGTACCGTTCTCATACCTGAAACGAAAATAAACGAACACATTCAACTATGTGAAGGCGTTTACAACGTCGTGGATAATAAAACATTAGCTAAGATTATTAATACCAATAAAGAATCCCTGATTTTGAATTTCGCAACTCCGTTTGAGGTAATCGACATCAAGTAAGTACACGACTTCCATAGCTTCGAACCTCAAGACACCCATTACAATGAAGCAATCAACAAAGACGAATTTCTTAAAGATATCCGAATGAATCATTTAAACTCCGAAGAAAAGGAAAGGATAAAACAAGTTATACTTTCGTATAAAGATATTTTTAACAATACAAAATCCCTAACCTTTACCAATGAAATAAAACACAAAATAAACACGACAGATAACAAACCAATTCAGTCAAAAATCTATAGATATCCATACATCCACAAAGCAGAGATTCAGAGGCAAATTGAAGACATGCTAGAAACCGGAATCATAATCACCAAGCTCCAGTCCATACAACAGTCCAGTCTGGATCGTTCCAAAAAAGGACGATGCATCAGGAAAAACGAAGTGGCGACTAGTCATAGACTATAGACAACTTAACGAGAAAACAATCGACGATCGCTACCCCATACCTAATATTGAAGAGATACTCGACAAGTTAGGCTGGTGTAATTACTTCTCAACTTTAGACTTGAAAAGTGGATTTCACCAGATTGAGATGGAGGAAGCGGACATCCAAAAGACTGCATTTTCAGTCGATCACGGGCATTACGAATTCTGTAGAATGCCTTTCGGATTAAAAAACGCCCCAAGCACGTTCCAAAGACTAATGGACCAAGTTTTAAGAGAGCATATCGGTAAACAATGCCTTGTCTACATGGACGATGTTATAATTTTTTCCAACGGACTGGAAGAACATATACATAATCTGGGTTTGATCTTCAAAAGGTTGAAACAAGCGTGCCTAAAAGTCCAACTGGACAAATGCGAGTTTTTAAGAAAGGAAGTAGAATTCCTGGGCCATGTTGTAAGCGAACAGGGAATCCTCCCAAACTCAAAAAAAATAGACGTCATAAGAAATTACAAAATACCCAAAACCCAAAAACAGATAAAAAGATTTTTGGGAATAGCAGGATATTACAGAAAATTTATTCGAAATTTTGCTGAAACAGCCAAACCCATGACTAAATTTCTGAAAAAAGATGCAAAAATTAACCTAGAAGACAAAGATTATATAAAGAGCTTTGAAGCACTTAAAGACAAACTAATTACCGCACCTATATTACAATATCCCGACTTCAATAAAACGTTTGAAGTAACAACAGACGCAAGCCAATACGCTATCGGAGGCGTTCTGTCCCAGGATAACAAACCCATCAGCTATGTTTCTCGAACATTAAATCAACACGAAATAAATTACTCAGTCATCGAAAAGGAATTACTTAGTATAGTATGGTGCCTAAAACAATTCCGACCATATGTATTTGGAAGGAAAATCAAACTGTACACCGATCACAAACCTCTTGTTTGGCTCAACAACAAGAAAGAACCAAATAGTAAACTTATAAGATGGAAACTGCAACTGGACGAATATAATTATGAAATACTTTACAAAAAGGGACAAGATAATAAGGTTGCAGACTTCTTAAGTCGAATCGACTTTAATAATATAGATACAGCAGAGAACGAACATGGCACTGAAAACCCAACGAATATGAGTAATATAACCCAAACGATAACGCCCATAAATCTCTATAAATACCAAATTATAATAAACGAAATTACATCAGGATCTTCGTACATAAAAAATAACACAATTTTTGGAAAAAATAGGAAGATTATAGGTATGAAGAAAGCTGATGAAGACAGCATAAAACAAATAATAAGAAATCACTTCAACCCTAATAAAGTTACAGCAATCCTTGTAAATGATATAATATTCGACAAAATAAAAGAAAGGCATCAAAAATACTTTAACGCATATAAAGTAGTAAGATGTAGCAAAATGTTGAAAGATATCGAAGATACGGACGAACTTGATAAAATAATCGAAGATAAACACCTTGAAAACAACCATAGAGGAATCGAGGAAGTATATGAAGAATTAAAACAAAACTTTTACTGCCCAAACATGAAGACAAGCATTTCAAAAATCGTTAATAATTGTGAAACATGTATCTTAGGTAAATACGAACGCAATCCTGCGAAAATTCCTTTCAAAATCACCGAAACCCCTACCGAACCCAACCAAATTATACACCTAGATGTATTTTATTCAATCAACAAATCACTCTTCGTCACAATGATAGACAAGTTTAGCAAAGTAGCTCTATTTACCAAGATAGAAAAAAGACATGAACGAGAGTTTAGGAAAGCAATATTAAGATACATAAGTGTTTACGGACACATAGGGAAAATAATTATCGACAACGAACTAGGTATGAAATCTAAATTAATGCGAGATTTCCTCACAGAAAAGAACATTGAAATCCATTTTACCTCCAATTCAAACCACACTAGTAACGCAGATGTCGAGAGACTACATAACACTATTAACGAACACCTCAGGCTCCTAAAATACAGAAAAAAACATTTACCTATTGAAGAACAACTCATTCTAATAAATGGTTATTATAACAATAGCGTCCACTCAACAACCAAACGTAAACCAATAGATTTCATACAAGGAAAGGTAAAACATGAGGAATACCCACAAATTCATGATTTACTTATTCAAAAGAAGTCCCATACAATTGCTAAACTTAACAAAACTAGAAAAGACGTCACAATCGAACCAGGGATCAATTTCATTAAAGAAATAAGAGGAGGAAAAAACCATCCTCGTTATAGGAAAATAGATTGCGAAACCTTAGACGAAGACCACGTAAAAGATAAAAGAAATAATCTCAAATATTTTAAGACCCATGTCAGAAAGAAAAGAAAGTTTCAAAACAATAACGCCCTTAAGTTTAACGTGCATACCAAATAACAAAAATCATATTACCCTAGGTAACAATGACGCCAACATTGGGGATAATATTACTCCTATCTCTCCTAAGCAACGGACAACATCTGGAAATCCAAGACCTGACAAACAATAATGGATTTATAACTTTCAAACTCAATAACGTCAGACTAATAAATGGATATACAAAGGTACTTCACATCATCAATATCACCGAATATGAAATCACTAGCAAACAGCTTCAACGCAGTGTAGATATTTTGGAACTTAACGCAACCTTGATCACCCCAATGATAAACACAATGAAACACAATTTAAAAATTTTAGAAGATAAAATTAGTTTTTTGAAACCTCACGAAAACGAGGCCTTTTTAATATTGCAGGAAAAGGACTTCAATTCTTAGCAGGAA
Organism: Merodon equestris; assembly: GCA_958301585.1. NCBI lineage: Eukaryota > Metazoa > Arthropoda > Insecta > Diptera > Syrphidae > Merodon > Merodon equestris. The sequence goes on along the minus strand of OY284418.1, from coordinate 20,035,275 downwards.
CTCTAGATAGCGATAACGAAATCAAAATAATGACTAAACTTGATACACTCGAGAATAATAATCATAATATCATACTAGCTAGAGTTAAGGACTCTTAGTCCTTTTGATATAAAAAAATTAATTTTATAGAGCCTACAACTGGCTCTTTTAGTAAAACACGGAATTCACGTTATAAAATTTAAGTTTATTTGTTTGCGTCCGGTCCCAGTGGCTTCTCGAAATGAACTGGCTTAATCTATCCTAACAAATGAAATTATAACTTAATATTAAACTGCCGAGTTCAGTTCCCACGCAGACCCAAGGTTGCCTATGACCAAAGTCCAGCGGATGTGTGACCGTGAATTGCACTGCATGCATTTCTAACTTCCCATAATCATGCAGTGCGCAGATCCAATTTCGTCGGCAGGTGGGACAATTGGTCGTGTTGACTGCGTGGATCTAATTTCGTCGGCAGGTGGGACAGCCGATCGTGTTAACTGCCGCCCCTTCAAATATCTGCGTCCCGCAGATCGTCGCTGGAACATCCGGGGTGACTCGAGTTCGTATTGGTGTCATTGACTGCGATAGGTGGCTCTGGATTGCAGCGTGGGGTAGGTCTGGGACTGGCATATAGACGAAGCTCCGGAACATTGACCCTACCATAAATTTTGGTGGCCAGTAGGATGATGGCGATTACTACGATGGTGGTCATAGATAATTCTGTAAGTAGAGAGGCTTTAAAATTCTTTTTTAGGATATTAATACGCTCGGTGTTTCCTGTGCTAAGGGCATGCACTAATTCCAAGCTGGGTTTAATCTGGTTGGTTGTTACATTGACCAGAACCGGGGGAAGTGCCTGTGGGATAGTAGCGGTCCTGCTCCGATAGGTCTTATTCCTTATGCGTATGTCATCGTTATCTAGTTGGATCAAATAGCTGCCTTCTAGGTGGATGGAAGAATTTTTATTTAGAAGAGTGCCATTAAAATTAGTAATGAAAATCGTATTGTCCCCAACTAGTTCGACTATCTCTTGATTGTTCATGCGGTAGTTGCAATGTGCACTACCACCCCTAAGGACCCTAGCTAAGCATGAGTCTTCGGGTATCTTATCCAGTGTATCCTCCTTGCATACTGTGGCATTACTAATAGTCAGGCAGTCGCTGGTTAGTCCGTATATGTTGTCGTGGCTCAGGAGAAGTCTTTTGTAATTTAAGTCAATCTGTTTTTCGTCCTGTATCGTAGCGTAAGCGGTTAGTAAATGGTGGGCCCTAGGGTCGACCTTTGGGATCGAAAGGACATACAGTAAAAGTGTTCCGTTGCTATATACTGAAGGATGGGCATATTCTATGGCTTCTATCATGTTTTGATAGGGGAGGACTTCTAACTCATTCAAAACACTGTTGATTTCCTCGGGATCAAGGAGGTTGCTGTTGACAATGCCGTTTTTGGCAATCTGACATGCTCTCACTATTTCGCTTATTTCTTCTTTCAAGATATACATTTTGTTCAGCTGGTCTTGTCGCAATTTGTCCGTTTCTTCCTTATGTACGGCGTTATTGTAATGGTCCAATATCTCATTGAGTCTACTAGTTATGTCTCGTGTTTTGTCGAATAGTTTCTCGTTAATCCTGTATTATTCGTTATTGTTCTGTATAATGTCAGTTTGTATGTCCAGTAGATTGCTCCAGTCAGTCGCGTCGGGGGAACCAGCCAACCATTTCCAAGCGGATCCGAACCAGTTAATTGATCTAGTTCGCCTCGTCCTCGAGTCCCTAAGCTCGCTCATGCGGTTCTCTATCTGGTTTAAGTGGTAGTCTAGTACAAGTCGAGTTTCGTCATCTTCCACGAGTCGTTGTGTCAATTGCTTAGCATTACGGAGAAGGGTGCTGTATTGGTCAAGGTTAATGACATGGACTAGCTTAAAGCAGCCATTCGTTACCCAGGCGTTCCCTTCTCGAATAGTCACAATTGGGGACTTGTAGGTGAAAATATGAAGGGTCTGCGCAGGGGTCAACATAATTAGTCTGCAATGTCATTTGTAATTTTACAGGTTTTTTGTTTTATTGAAATTGAAAATTTTACAGTTATCTTAGGCTTTTTTTCCTAAACTTAAAACTAAAATCAACTAACATCTACTTGTTAATTTGTAATTTGGGGTTCATCCCCCTTTTTTTTTTTTTTTTTTTTTTTTTTTTTTTTATATTCTATTCTATTTATTTTATTCTATTCTATTATTTTTATGTTTTATATTCCGCTTATGGATTCTTTTGCCACTTGCTGTTGTTATAGTGACGCGATTGTCTTTGGCCACAATCTCTTTTCTGTACAGAGGCTTGTTTTTACCCTTTATACCCCTTATGGCCGCGTACACGATATCCCCCACACAATATTTCTTTGGAACGTTTCTTTTTAAATTTTCCCTAGCATTCCGAGCCTCCATATTTCGCTTGATTATGCCTCTTAGGTCTCGGTTAATTTTAGAACGAATGTTCAAAAGGTTTTGATAATTAATTCTCTGGGAGCTATTAAAAAACACGTCAGCTGGTTTCTGCTTTATAACCGAATGGATGCTGTTGTTATACCTGTCCACCGCCACATGAACCAGTTCCTTAGTACTTAACTCAGAATTCTCTGCCCTAAGACACCTATAGATTTCCAAAATTGTTGAGTGGATTCTCTCTATTTGACCATTCACCTCACTTCTTTGTGAGGGTGTGAGATATAGCTTCACTCCTAAGTTCCTGATTAAATTTATCACGATAGGACTGAGAAAACTCCTTTCGTTGTCCGTAACGAGGATTTCCGGAACCGTGAAGTAATGCAGAACCCTAACTAATTTTGATCTTAGATATATCGCGGATTTGTCTTTCAAGTGGAAGAACTTACAGAATTTAGAAAACTTGTCCATGACCGTCAGGAACTTCTCGTTCTGGATTTCCATTATATCCATGTGTAAAATTTGACATGGGTACCTTGGAGCAGGTGTGGGTTGTTTACTAGGGTTCTATTACTGAGCGTGAAGGTCAAGGGCTGGTGATCGGTGTAAATCCTAATTTTCTTGGCTCCGTAAAGATAGTTTCTCAGGTTATCGAGAGCCCACACGATCGCACGGAGTTCCTTCTCATTCGTTGCGTAGCTCTCTTCGGTTCGGTTTAATGAGCGGGAGATGTACGCAATCGGCTTGTCTTTGCCATATTCGCCCTGCGATAGTACAGCGCCTATAGCATAGTCAGACGCGTCAGTGGTTAGATTGAAGGGCATATTAAAGTCGGGAAATGCGAGTACCTCCGCCGATGTGAGCAGTTCTTTCAGATCCATGAATGCCTTAAGTGCTGCATCATCGAGTGTTACTGGAACATTCTTAGACTGATGAGCACCTACCTGCGCGAGATCGCCACGGGTCATGTTTGTTAGTGGCTTTGCGATCTTAGCATAATCTTTAATGAACCTCCTATAGTAAGACGTCAAACCGAGGAAGCTTTTCAGTTCCTTAAGAGTCTTAGGGGGAAGTATCGCTTCGATGGCTTTGACCTTCTTGGGATCGGGAAGAATGCCATCCGGGGTAACCAAGTAGCCCAAGAACTCAACGCTGGTAGCCAGGAAGTGGGTTTTCTCGAGATTAATTTTAAGTCCCGCTTCGTGAATCTTGGAAAAGACGGTCTCTATGTCCTTCAGGTGATCGGCTTCGTTCTAACTGAAGATGATGATGTCGTCAATATAGACGTAACAGATCTTGCCGATCAATTCCTTGAGGACATCGTCTATCATTCCCTGAAAAATGGCTGGGGCGTTTTTTAGACCGAATGGAAGCCTCAGGTACTCGTATTTGCCATTCATGGTGGAAAATGCTGTTTTCGGGATGTCAGTTTCTTTCATCAGGATTTGATGGAAACCTGACGTTAGATCGAGTGTTGTGAAGAATCGTGCATCACCGAGGCTCGCGAGTGTGCTATTAATGTCAGGAATGGGATAAGTGTCTGGGATAGTTACGGCGTTTAGCCGTTTGAAATCGATAACCATTCGGTATTGTTTCTCCCCGTTGGGCTTTGGTTTTTTTGGAACAACCCATATAGGGGAGTTATATGGACTATTAGAGGGTCGGATGATATTCTCGGATAGTAATTCGTTAACTTGCCTTTCGACCTCCTCTCTCATACAGGCCGGATACGGGTAACTCTTTGTATAGATTGGTTCGTTAGTAGTTGTGCGGATCTCAGCTCTCACATTGGTTTTTATTTTGTCGTTTCCTACTGGGCCAAACAGACTATGGAATCGCCTACAGATAGATTCTAATTCGGATTTAGCTTCATGGGAGGCATTTTCGTTTAGAATGATTAAGTGATTAACAAAGTCGGCTACTCTATTCCTTAAGGGAATTACAACATCTGATCCTAAGACAAGTTCATTCTTTTCCCTATCTATTTTCGCCCTTAACTGTTTTAACGTGTCATCACCAATTATTCCGTCGAACGATTCCAGGCTCGGAAGAACGAAAAAGGTTATTTCCATATCGAAACCAAGAGGGGAGAAAAACGTGCCGGTTATTTTATTTGGTTTGTATTAGGTATATTTATCTGGTTTATTTTACCAGCCGGACTATTGACAAAAAATGGGGTTTGGACGGGATTGGGACTGGATGCTAAATGAGGTTTGATAAAGTTTTTGTTAGCTCCGGTATCCACGAGGAAGCTTAGCATTTTCCCGTCCCGCGTAACATACTCTATGTATGGTACGCTGGAAACGAGGCGGCTGTCATAAAATTTTCAGCTGCTGTTGTTTCATTTGGCTGGGGCTCCTCTGAACCTTCTTCGGGGGTTGTCACCGTGTTGAAGAGTCGTTGCTGCTTTCGGGGATAACTCTCTGTGTTCATTTCCCTTTTAAACGCATTCGCAGGCCGATTCATATAGTTAATATTCCTCGATTGCTCAGATCGGTCTACCTCCATCTTAACGGGAGGTTTCGCAGCAGTCGGCCGCGGAGGAGGGTACTGTCGTTGGAAGCCCGAACCCCAGGAGGTATTCGGACGATATGTGGAGTTGGCTCTTCCATTGAATGGTCTCGTTTGAGGTGGTCCCCTGTCATTTCTGAAGTTATACCCTATAGGAGATGTTATGGTGTTTGAGGCTTGCACATGCACTGTGTGACTCCTGAAATTTAGGTTTTGCATTTCGATGCAAGCAGTGTATGCCTCTGGCAGTGTTTTCGGCTTCTGTATTACCAGAAGCCTTGACAGATCTCCGCTCAATCCTCTAATGAAGACGTCTAATGCCCGGTTTCTATAAGTTTCAACCAGGGCATCAACCGTTTCAGTCGAGTACGTTTCTGCTCTTATTTTGTTAATAATAAGGGAGAACTGGTGGTTAACCGTGGCGTAAAAATCATCTAGCCTTGAGCTACCCTGCGTCAACTGATTCAGTTGATGCTCGAGCGTCCGAATGTCCCTCTTATCGGCATAGTGCAGTGAGAGGACTCTCTTTATCTCGACCCATTCGTTGTCGAAGATGTTGTACGACACAAGTGCGGAATCAGCCTTGCCGCGAATTTTTTGCCGAACGTGTTGCAGTTGGTTTGCTGCGAACAATTTCGTAGTCCTTGAGCACCGTCTCTACACTGTGTACCCAAGAAACGTACTGCACTGGGTTACCATCGAAAACTTGCAATTCCTTAACGGAATCGGGGAGTTTTGAAATGTCCCGAAGGTCTTGTTCGGAACTTGGTCCACGGAGTGGTTCAATGTGTTCGGACTGTGGACTACTTGATGGACTCGTATGTTCCGTGGAATGAACACGTTCTTGAAGGGCACCTAATCGTTCGTTCAATGATTGAATCGCCTGCCTTGGATTGCAGAGCTCGATCTGGGTGAGACGATTCTCTATCCCTCTCAGCTGATCCAACACGGTGTTAATAGCACCGGTTAGTTGCGTTACTGAATTTTTTAATTCGTCCATTTAGATGCAGATGAAGTGGAATTAGAAACCTAACAAGAGAATATCCTTGAGGTGTTTTCGACCAAATTATACGGTAACGGGGGTATGAATGGGAAACGATACGCTAACGAAAGGAATCAATAGGCCAAAGAGAAGTGTCCAAGGAGTGTCGAGCCAGGGGTCAAAGGGCCAAGCAAATGGATAGTCTGCACTTATATATATATTTTTGATTGATGTGTGTAATTTTTTAACTTTATTTTTTTATTTTTGTTAAAATTTCAGGGCCAAGCAATTGGTTAGTCTGCACTTATATTTATATATTTTTCTTCTTTTTTTTTTTATTTAAAGTGTATAATTTTTCTCTTTTTTTTTTATTTTTCTTCGAGTTTCGGTTTTTTTAATTTTTCAATAAGGTCAGTATCTAATCCCTGGATGCTCGCTGAGAGCTCCCTTTAAATTTCGGGGTAGTTGCTCCGGCTTGGAAGGTTCGTAGTGTTCCGGTTTAGTCGAAAGCGTTTATAATTGCAATCGACCTACTAAGGTACGAAGATCAACACTACCGGTAATTGTTTTTCAGCAAACCGACCCCTTTTTTTACGGGAGACTACACCTGAGCATATGTATATTAATCTACCCTAGAAATATCTGGCCACTTAAATCTTAAATTTAACTTATTATATATCTTACAGTAGTGTAGGTACGGTGGACCAGCCCAACATCGCTTCGGTGCTTCTTTTCTCTCGGGAACGTTGCCTTGGGTGCTTCCTGCGTTTTTGCTACTTTCCTTTTTTCCTTCGGGTTGCAGATTTGTACTGTTAATTGTTCTTCTCACTGTCCTTTGGATACTTTTTCTTTTGTATATGGTTTTCACTTGGGATATTTGGCATGAATTCAACTTTATATTGGAATTTTTTTTTTATTTTTTTTTTATTTTTTTATTGTCTACACTGCTTTCACTCAGGATCTTTCTTTTTGTATATAATTTTCACTTGGGATTCTTGCCTTTTTTTTATTTAACTTTTATTTAACTTTTTATTAATATTCTGTTTTTTACTAAATATTCACTCGAGATCCTATAATTTTTCACTTGCGATCTTGGAACTTGGAACGTCCGCCCAAAAGCTGACATTGTAACAAATATAAACAATAACATAAACAAATGGAGCAATAAACTCCGATGAACGAAGAACGAACAACAGAATACGGAAAGTGACATCTAAGCACTTCATACTAAATAGCACGCAAGCACTTAGTGCCGGTCACATACGGAACTTACGACAAAATGACATCGAAGCATAAAATACCAAATATGGGCCGATGTCCAGACAAAGACACTTATGTTAATGACCGACCCTTAAGAACGCATTGCAACATAGTCGCAACGCATAGAGAATCAAGCCCAAGAAATCGTATATAAACCGATGCAGAATTCTGCGATGTATGTATGTAGTGCACTCCCGAACTTTAAACCGCGAACGCGTGTCAATAGTTTAAATACAAAATCTTAGAAAATAAAATCTCTTTTCTTTTATTTTTGTTAACTACGTCTATTCACTTCTACCAATCACTTTACACTGTATCTATCGGGAGATGTTTTGGTGATTGTTGCTGTAACCTTATAGTCCTCATTTACTCTCGGGATGTTGTTTATTTATTGCCCCCACTCTCATTAACGCAAAACTATGTCGATACTAATAACATGAATGCCAACACCTACCTGTAGTTGTCACATGCGCACAGAATTGCAGCGGTGTATTACAATGGATGAACGTTAATCAAATAAGTAATTGCAATTGCATCTACAATATATTTGCCCCCACCCCCCGCCCCCAATCACTTTCTATGGCCATTTCAATATTTGAATCGTGTCCACTTGGATAACTGTAGTGGTGGTGGAAAATGTTTTGATACGTAGATTTCAAGGACAGTACGCCGTAGGACAAACTGAAGTTTTTCAAATGAAATTATATGGACAGGTAGGTTAAGCAAATCAGGATGACGACCAGAAGCTACTAAAATTACCCACCCCTCTATACATAAATGATACAACACATTAACATGCGTCTGCTCGGGGCGTATCGTGAAAATCGTTGTACTCCACCTCCAGTAACTACAGTTACGGCACAATCATTGCATTTATAAACCACTTCCTGCCCACGTCATTTTCGAAAAGGTTTAAAATTAAATTAAGTTAAAACGTGAAATATTAAAAAAAAAGAAGCTTTCCATATCCTCTGTGTTATCCTTGAACAAAATATAAACACCTGTGGGATTATTCAAAAAAACGATTGTTGACAAAGCAATAAAACCAAACTCATAATGCTATTACCGATGAATTCGAGATTAATGGATTTCTTTCAAATTTCATTTACAATTTATGGCTTCCCAGCTGAAATCAAATAATAAGCCTTTCCTTTTGTAAGATTACAACTTCCAGGTATTTTATTAAGTTTAATTTGGGGTGATGTATGTTAATTGACTGATTTCTGGGGATGGATTCATTTCTGGTTATTCGGTCCACAATTTACTTTATTAAGAGGTTACAGGCTCGTTTACAAAATAAAATGTCCTTTGAAATAATCCAGAACTAATGAAAAGACATTTAATTAAAAAATTCCGAAAAATATTCATTATACAGAGCACTGAGAAACAGAGGTGCACCGAACCCTGGTAATTTCCGATCAATTAGTTGGCTTCCGAATATTGGCAAGGTTTTTGAAAAAATAATAAACAGAGCTCTTATCAAAAGAATCCGGGACAACCACTATGGTTTTAAGGCGAGGCATTCAGTGAAATAATACTAAAAAAACCTTTTCTTGTCTAGGCAATATGGGCAACTATTAGCGGTGAGAAACGCGCTGTGGACTGGCTTGACCAGTATTCCAATATACATACAGATGCTTGCCTTTCTGGAGCTAAGAGAGGTATGACAAGCAGTCTGTGTCACAGCGATAAGGGTAAAAATCTTCTTTTAAGTGACCCTCATAAGGCCATTCATCGCATTTGGCCATCCGGTTTGCAACATTTTATATGGAAAAGATTCGAGTATTCGAGCAACAGTGCGAAATTTTATTGCGGGACGCACTTGGAATTTAAAATGCCATAGTAAATCATTTTTAGAACCTGTTTTGAACATGTATTCTTTAAATAATACAAAATACGCAGCGCTGAGATAAAATACTGCTTTAAAAATAAAATTTGTTCGGACCAACTCAATTTATTATCTATAATAACGCCCAGATACTTAAAATGGTTTACAACTTCTATTTTAAAACAACTACTGTCACATGGCAAATGGATAAGAAATAGTTTACTATCAGTTTTACGGCAAGTACTATCAACTGATTGCATTTTTCTACATTTAGGCGAATGAAAGAAAATATCAACATCCGGTGGCAAATTGTAACGAAGGCTAGGGAACATTAATTTTGTTTTGCTGCTAACAAGCATTTTGTGTTCAGCGAATCAACTTCGTAACATATCTACATCATAATTGATATCAGCGATAAAGTTACACGGACTATTTGAGGTGTAGGTGATACCCAGATCATCAGCAAAATTTTCTAAAAACATTGAATTAATTTGGAAAAAAAAATATTAATTATTAATCAACAGTTACATCCACAATGCCGCGATACACTTTTTTGTAAAGCCAGAAACCTCTTCTTTCATCTTGTTTCTAAACGAAGCTGTTTTAAGGAATAGTTTTTGAGTAATTAATTTTCAAACTCAAAATTTTGAAAAAAAAAATTCGAATTATTTTTTTTTCAAAATTGTATGTAATTAAGTACTATTTTTTTTTTCAAAAATTTAATTCTCTAATTAGTTTTTAGTTAAAAACAGAAAACCGGATGCAAATGTCTTGTAGTTTTTGAGAAATTAAAAAAAAACCCGAACCATTTTTTTCTGAGATAAACCTTTTTTTTTGGTTTTAACGCGGCTGGACTTGTAGGCAAATTAGATAATGTATGAAACATTGACCTCTTTTTTATTATTTTTAAAAAATTCGGAGTTTTATTATAATAAATTTTCAATATGGTCCCCGTTTTTTAGAAGGCAAAGATTATATCTCCTTCTAATGGCTGCACATAAATCTATGCAAATTTTCCTGCAATTTGACTTCAGCGACTTCAATCCGTTCTTTCAGTTGTTCCAAAGATACTATTTCCACTTCGTAAACATAATTCTTCATGAATCCCCACACATAAAAATCTAGAGGAGTTAACTCTGTTGATCTAGGTGGCCATTCCGTGGGGCCCCTTCTTCCGATCCAACGGTCACTAAAATTATTATCCAGCCAGTTTCTAACCCGTAAGGTTATTTTGGTATTGCTGGTAGATTAAATTATCTGCTATGGCCAAAGGAACGTTGTTCATCAAATCGGGCAAAAGGTCTCGTAGGAACTGCAGGTATGATTCTCCATTAATAACGGCATTCAAAAACCAAGCCAAGCATTACAGCTAAAGCGGTGTTGTGATTGGTGCTACTCCAATGATGCAAATTTGGAAGTTAGTAACCCCATCTCTGGTAAACTGTGCTTCATCCGTCCACAATATCCTTGCAAAATAGTTTCGTTCAATTTCATCTGGAAGCAGTAATGATCGACAAAATTCTGCTCTCAAAAACATGTCGTTTGAAGTGAGTTCCTGAACTGGCCTAAAATGGTACGGGTGTAAGTTTTCGGTATGAAGCACTCTCCATACTCTAGATTTGGGCACTCCAAGCATAATAGCTTGTACTAAGAGAGAGATTACGTCGGACCGAATCCAAAATTCTTTCATCTAATATACCTGATCTAGCATTCTCTAGCATTCCGAGCCCTCGCAGACGTCGGTGGATTCTTGAAAACATGCTACGACTGGGACACCTGCGATTGGGATATCTTTCAGCGTAGAGTCTTTCGGCTTCACGATCTCCACCATTAGCTAAACCGTAGCAGAAGTGCATGTCCGTTAATTCTTCTCGAGAATATGAGTTTGACATCGTAATGTGTTGATGAGTTAACATCCAATTTGGAAATGGTTTTTTATTAAAAATGCGATGCCTTTTATTTACATTTGGGTTGCAAAATATTTTGTTTTCCAATAAAGAAAAATTTTGGTTTTATTGTCTTAAGGTCCTAGCGGGTAGAACCCATCGGCGGCGGGCGGACCCAGACGAAATTGGCAGGTCTGTTTTCAGGCGTTATCAATGAAAAAAAAGGATTAATCCAGGGTTATTCCAATACTGTGTCACTTTATTGTATTCTCATAAAACTCCGAATTTTTAAAAAATAATAAAAAAGAGGTCAATGTTTCATACATTAATTTGCCTACAAGTCCAACCGCGATAAAACAAAAAAAAAGGTTTCTTAGAACAAAGTGATTCGGGTTTTTTTTTAATTTCTCAAAAACTACAAGATATTTTTGCATCCGGTTTTCTGTTTTTAACTAAAAGGTAATAAGAGAATTCAATTTTTGAAAAAAAAGTTAGTACCTAATTACATACAATTCTGAAAAAAATAGTTCGAATTTTTTTTTTAAATTTTGAGTTTGAAAATTAATTTCTCAAAAACTATTCCTTAAAACAGCTTCGTTTAAAAACAAGATGAAAGAAGAAGTTTCTGGCTTTACAAAAAGTATATCACGGCATTGTGGATGTAACTGTTGATTTTTAATAATTTTTTTTCCAAATTAAGTAAATTTTTTTAGAAAATTGCCCCTCTCGGCTAAACGGGGGGGAATAGACCCCATACGATTTTTTTTTTGTCTTGACCAGACCTACACGCTCTAGCTTTTTGGCACACTGCTCGTGGGACACCCTGTATACAAGAAAGAAGATAGGCCCGAGGACTGAACCTTGGCGTACACCTATATTTGTATTAACTGGGGTAGTGAAAGTCTCAGATACTTTAACTATTTGGGTTCTTTCACTTAAAAAAGACTAGAACCATTTATAAATGAAATTTCTAAAACCAATTTTGGCAAGTTTATAAAATAGAATAGTATGATCAACTATATCAAATGCCTTTGTAATATCAACGAAAATATTTGCACAATGTTTATTGTCATCGAGTCCTTTCAATATGGAAGAACAGAAAGCATTCAGAGCATCTTCAGTAGAGAGACCACTTCTGAAACCAAACTGTTTTGAGCTAAGGAAATTGTTTTTATCTAAGAAATTTAGTATCCGCCTTTTCATTGCTTTTTCGAACACTTTGGAAATGGTCGGTAAAAGTGAGATTGGTCTATAATTACTGAGATCTTTGTGATTATCCTTCTTATGAAATGAAATCACAATAGCACATTTTAATTTAGGAAAAATTCCTGATAATACACTGATATTGAATATGTACGCTAATACTTCAACAATATTTAAAGCATTTTTTTTTTAATAATTAGTTAAATATACCGTCTACACCCCGAGAGTGTGAATCATTTAAGGAATTTATTATTTTCAAAATCTCAAAGGAAGATAACTGATCGAAGAAAAAACTATTGCTGCAAGTAATGACGTCCTTAATTCTTCTCGAGCTTGTGCAGCAATGACAAATATTATTGTTATAAATATAATGGAACAGATGTTGAGGCGATGGATGCAAAATAATTGTTGAATTCATGTGCAACGATATACGGGCAGATGTTTCAAAGGCACCAGTTTTTAGTTTTATACATTTGAATCTTTTTGCGCGTCTGTTGAACATGTTATTAATCAAATCCCATTCCTTTCTCAAATTCCCTCTGCATTTGTTGAATTCGCAGCGATAGATTTGATCGCGACAAACTTTTATGTCTTTACTGAGTTTTGTACAAATAGTCTTGTACCGATTCCTTAGCGGAGCATTCTGCGGATGTTTAGAACATTTACTTCCGAGTTTATTCTTAAGTTTAATCTTTTTTAGAGTGTAAGTATTCAACCAGGGCTTAAGTCTAATGTCAGATTTTTTCAGTCTAATAGTCTTACTCGAAAAGTTGATATGAAAATTCAGAATATTTAAAAAATTTTCATATGCTAGGTCAACATCAGATTTGTTATAAACTTGTTCCCAATTTTCATAAAGAAGTCTCTGATTGAGAATATTAAAATTAATTATGGATTTAGACGGGACTGTTGGTAAACAGCACACCGATTCTTGGTGGTTGTCGTGAAACCACTCCCCAGAACGCTGCGTTGCTCCGGTGAGATCCCTCTTACTCCTTAGTTTGTAAAAGGTGAAAGATGTAATAAGGAAGGTGACCACTCGTAACGAAACAGCGTAGGTTAAGCTTTAGAATAAGAAAAGAAAATAATTTCCCCTACTCCCTGCAGCAGAGGGGTTGGAATATACCCCCGACTGTGAGTGCCTGCCGTAAGAGGCGAAAATGCTATTCCTAATTAATTTCCAATTAATTAAAACAAATGCCGAAAGTATAAGATGCATAACTGCACTACACATCACTACTTCAATGCAAGATTAGAACATGCCATTCCACAAATGGGAACTATCAAAGGACGAGCATCCATCAAAAGGAATGCAAAGATTGTACAGACCGAGTGCTTTCCAAACATAATTCAATGGAATAAGTTTAAATTAAATATCGCAGCGGTACAAAAACTTCGACTTTCAAACAGGATTCTTCAGCAGCAATAAAATTGCACACAACTTAAAGGACTTAGATCGAATGTGGATAGCCCAAATCCTAGGTCTTCGCTCTACCTGCTCGTTTGCACGTACATACATCCAGTGGCTACCAAGGAGTATGTAAGTTAACACCAAACCTTACACCACACGACACTCCACAATTGCACACGGCACTCAACATCCTGCTTTGCACACGGCACCCTACATCTCCGCTAACACCTTCCAAAAACGTGTCAACGCTTGATCATCGCTCCAACATCATACCAGCAGTCTGGACCACCTGACACCGAAGCATTCCAACACGCCTCGGAGTGTAACACGACGACACCGGTGGGAAGCGCAATGCAGTGGGAATCTGCTTAGTCAGTAAGAAACTAGTATTTAAGCTTTAGAAAATAAGAAACATAGTTCAGTGTAATTTTGGAAGGCAGTTACGCTGCCGAAATAAAAAATATTTTTTTATCAAATTCATAATTAAATAGTTTAAGTTGTATACTATGGCCTTATAGATCGCAGAGTATTAAAAAAAAATTGCCACATTGTACCAAACCTGCCTACTACCAGTTTCTATTTGCAGAAAAAAAAATATTATCGGCTAGGCTTTGTTTTGTAAATAAAGTCCATCAACGTGTCGCCCTCAACGATTGACTTACTCGTTTTTTGTTTTTGCTTTATTTGGTTGGTCCCAGGTGTGTCGGCAAGAAAAGTAATTCTCGGATCGTTCTTAGATACGGTTATTTTTCCCCGAACTTTGTACTGCGGTTATGAAAAGCATGCTCTACTCTATATGAGGATATGATATCATGAAGATGTTGTGAATCGTGGCTGCAATAGGTAGTCATTTTGGTAGGCAAGAGAAACCGCTATTTTTCCCCGAACTTTGCACTGCGGTTGTGAAAAGCTCTTATTTGTTTTTTTTTAAATCCTTTCCATCGTCGCGTCGGTCGCCGTCAACGATTGACTTACTTGTTTTTTTTTTTTTTTGCTATATTTGGTTGGTTGTTAAGCTCTATTTCTTTGAATGCGGTTTCTATCATCTATAGCTCTTGGAGTTCATTTTATTATTTTGGTTTTTTAGTTTTGTATTTGTTATTGAAGTTCTTATATCCGTGGGCCCTGAGGTTGCCTGTGTCATTTCGTATAATCATTCGTGAGTGGTGGTTCACTTAAAGATATTTTATTTAAGAGTGTCTTGTAAAAATTGAAATACATATGTAGCTGCTAAAGAAAAAATATTAATAAGAATTTCTATTGTAAAAAAAAAAGGTAAGTTCATTGCATAGATCAAGATTTTTATAAAATAAGCTTCAATTAATTTTTTGTTTTTGTCGGAAACACATATAACTAAATTTAATATATCTATTGATTGAAGTAAATAATTAATTGTATTAGTAGTTAACATTTTTGAATGTATGTAATGAATGTATACTATCGTTATTAGGTTTGCCTTTTTTTTTAATTAGATTTCTATGTTTGGATGGGATTAATCAGATCCAAATTATTTAAACATTATTCACTATTTTTACTATGATATTACTATAATTATTGTTATTAAATACATTTTTGTTTGAATAAGATATCATAACAACCTAAGGCATCGTTTAAAGGGATGAATATACAAATATGAATAAAATAGAGAATTATGCCCATCTACAGTGAATTTTTTTTAACGACCACTCTAATTTAAATAAGTATATATTTATATAAAAATATTTAGAATACATCGACGAAGCATACCTACATGGTCAGTATATTTTTGAGAATACGCGTAACTACAAAACAAGAGAAATATGCCTCGAGGAGTTCATATAACAAAAAGAAAGAGTGGTGCTCAGCAGAGAAAATCCAAACAGGCTAAAATGAACGTTCTTCAGAGCATGTCTGGATCCATTTTCAAATATGTTAAAAAAATTGACGACAGCCAAAGTTCGTCAAAAGCAAATGACAGTCACGTTGATCAAGAGAATGATTCCGAGCTCATCTTCAGAAAGCAACAGCGAAGAAACAGAGTCTGTGTTGAAAATTCAAGAAGCCGAATCAAACAAAAATACTCAAAATGACAGCAATGGTACTGATTACGAATCAAGTATTGAAGAGAATTCCTACACAGATGAACTTCAGAACATGAGAGATATATCACATTGGAATATACCCGTTCCTGATAAAGTTCGAATAGAAATCATCAAAAAAGGATTTGAACATTTCCAAAACCGGGAGGGACCATTCACCACTGTATCCAGACCAGGGGTAAAAATAAAAGGTTATGTTCGTCATCTTACAGAAGAATGGTTTTACAAAGTTTTGCCTAACGGGGACAAGATTCTGCGATCATGGATGATATATTCTCCTATAACTAATAGCCTGTACTGCTTTTGCTGTCGTTTATTTGCTGTCACCAATAATGTTGATACAAAAACAGCATTCATGAATGGATTTCAGAAATGGTGGAAACTGAACCCCAAAGTACCGGATCATGAGACTTCAAATGAACACATAGAAAATCTTGAGAAGTGGAAAACTTTTGAAATGGGTTTAAAATTACATAAAACAATAGATGACTCAGTCTTGCAATTAATGGATGCTGAAAAACAGAATTGGGGGCAACTTTTATCTAGACTATTAGACATAACATTGTTTTTTGCTAAACAAAACCTAGCATTCCGTGGACATGATGAAGGACAAGACTCTTCAAATAAAGGTAATTTCTTAGAACTAGTCAGTCTTATGTCAAAGTATGATGTTGTGTTGAAAGAGCACATGTTGAATTTGGAGCAAGTAAAATCACAAAAAGTCTCATATTTATCGCCACAAATACAAAACGAATTCATTAATATCTTAGCGTATCAAGTCAAATGCAGAATTGTCAATGAAATCAAATCAGCTAAATATCAAAGATTTTTCCTTTATAGTACAATACATGGAAAAAAAGCTGCGGATTTAAGTGAAGAAATTCTTAAGAATCTTGAAAACGACGGTTTAGATATTATGATGTGTCGTTCTCAGGGTTATGACAATGCAGCTGTTATGAGCGGTGTACATGGGGGAGTGCAAACTATTATTAAAGAAAAAAACAACAAAGCAATTTTCTTTGGATGTATAGATCATTCAATTAATTTATGTGGCCAACATTCATTTACTCAAAATAGATCTTGTGTAATATTTTTTTAAAAAAAACAATTATCAAAATTATAAAATCAGTCTTAAGATAGATTCAGAGGAAATAAGGCCAGAAATAAAAATAAAATTTAAAAACAGATTTTTTGGTTTTATTTGTAAAATAGTTTTGGTCCTTTTCGCTCCTTAAAATTGTGCTGCACAGAACCTAAAATCTGCAATGTTTGATTTAGCATTTCTTTCTTTTCTCTTCTTTTGGAATAATGTCCTTAAAGAAATAAATTGTACTCAGATTGCACTACAAGCTAAGGGATTAAGTGTTGATCACTTGGCTAAAAAAATAGAAGCCCTTCGCATTTACGTTGAAAATCGGGCGAAAATCGTAGAAGACCTTGGTATGAAAACATCGGAGAAATACGACATTCCAACAGAAAGAAGAATTCGTCGTAAAAAGCGAATGACTGGTGAGTTGGCACCCGATGCAGGACTTTCACTGAGCGCTGAACTACAGAAAGACATGTTCGAGTGCCTTGATCGATTCATCACTGAACTCCGAACAAGAACAGAGTCTATTAAGGAGGTGGCTTCATTGTTTGAAGTTGTACAAGCGAATACTTTGCTTTTAGCAAACATTGATGATTTGAAAATAGCTGTTTCCAAATTTTGCTAGTATTTATGATGAGGTGTCAGAGTCAGAACTTCTCTCAGAGATACCATGGTTGAGAAGTCATTTGAAAGCGTCTAAAGTGACAACATCTAATTGATTATCTTTAGACTTTATTAAATTTATAGTTGAATGGGACTTTGCAGAATCTCTTCCGAATCTCATTGTCGCGTTAAAAATGTTTATGACAATATGTGTGTCAGTTGCATCATGTGAAAGGAGTTTTAGTAAGTTAAAATTAATTAAAAACTACTTGCGGGCAACAATGACGGAAAAGAGGCTCAACAATCTGGGAATTTTAACTATTGAAAATGAGGCGACCCGGCAAATAAATTTTGATGACGCTATCAACGAATTTTCTGCTTTAAAAGGAAGAAGACGTTTTAAGTTTCTACAAGTATTATAATGTGTATATTATATTAATGTTTGTTCTGTTTTTTTAATACAATGTGTGTATGTATATTAATTTTTATGCTGCTTTTTTTATGCGTATAAAGTGTATACATTTTTGTTCTCCTTTTTTTTTTAATTTTTTATTTGAATTTAAATAAAAAAGTCATAATATATGGAATAGCGGAATTTCATTTATTTTACTGTTTTTCATTCTGGGGGTGACACCATAATTGCCGCCCCAGGTGCCACCCATGCTAGCTACGCCACTGCGTACATCGTCCTACGGAAAACAAAGGCGAGGATATGAAGGACACGTTTTAACAAACCAAGAATGAAATAATTAGAAATGTCTTATCCTACCTGCAATTCCGTATGCAGTGCAAATACCAGGTTGAAATTAATAAGCCGTTTGCTTTACTATGCGTAGATGTCATAGAAACTAACGACGAAACAAGATATAAACAGTATCGTTAAGTCATTGGAAAGGAACCTGCAGAAAACAAACTAGGATATTACAAAGCCTCCAAAACTAAAGCCTTGGTACGACGAAGAATGTGAGGAAAAGTAAAAGCCCGTAATGTTCTAAGATCCCAAGCTCTGAAAAATAGTGAAGAGATAACACATTCAACATGTCATACGCTGCGAAAGGAAAACAACTGTCGCCTTCGGGATAAAAACGACAATAGCAAAGGAAAAAGCTTGCAAACTTTCGGGAAGAATGTGTGGCTAAGAACACGATAGAAAATAGTATTATCCGCACAGTAGTAAATCAAGTGAAACTGCCAACCATTGGGGACGCAATTCATCGACTTGAGAATAACAAGGCCCGAGGAGTCGAACTAATACCAGAGAGGAATTAACAATAAAACCACCCCCGAGGAATGGATATACTCAGTCATCATCCCATATTTAAAAAGAGTGACCGAACACAAAGCAACGATAACCTGCTATCAAGTTGCTACAAGGTGCTGCCATGATATGTTAAAAATAATCGGAAACTACAAGTTTGGCTGCTCGACGATTGAGCATTAGAAAGATTGCTAGTGAGCGTAGCATCCCATACCGAACCTTTCAGCACATACATGCGACGCATTGCCGCACGACTTGTATCGAGAGAGCTACATTTTCATGTAAAAAGGACATCGAAAAAAAAGTTGCTGAAGAAATTATTCTAAGCGAGGGAGGAGACATGGACTCAAGTATGCGGCATGCAAGCATACCAACAATCATCTGAGTGGCGCCTCGAGGGTGAGCCGAAACCGAGAAAACCGCGCCAAAGTCATATTTCATCCCTGCCATATCAGTTTTTACCTACTGGTCAACGAGGATTATTACGTTGGTGATTTCAAGCGTTCAACAGATGCCATCCATCGTAAACGACAAGAATTGTGATATAACAATAGTCGGATTTCCCACTCACACAAAGCGTATTGTGTGACAGATTTGTTGACGATGCACAAGGCAAATATTCGTGGGCAGGCATCATACTCACCCATATGGCTCCGTGCAACATTTCTCTCTTCCCTCAACTTTTAATTTAATTGCGTTTGGTTTCATTTTCGTTGTAATTCTTCCCTGCAATGCGAATTACTAATTAATTAAAAGCATGTAAACGCACTTGGTGAGCCAAACCGAGCTTGTTAACTAATTAACTCAAATTGAAAAATGCTCTGCGTTTTATTTTTGTGCCAGCAAAAACTGCACGAAGAATGTCGAGGTTGCCATCATCCTTAGTTTCGATGGAGCACTACTCCCCTGTATTTTTTTTTATCTTTTCGTGTAATGGGAGAACTTCCCTGAACGTACTAATTATGACAGGCGACTCCAACGAAAGGCGTAAGTAACATTCTTGTGCAATGTGCAGTCACACTGTAATTTTTTTTTTGGTGGCAGCTTTGCATGTGTGGCTGTAGCTAACTAATTAAAAACAAAGTCATAATCCAGCGAATGCGAGACACGTTCTCTCCGCATGCCGAGAAAAGGTTATGTTGAATGTCAACGCATGGAGCACTTGTACTTCTGTGGTCATTCTATTACCTTCAAATTACAATGAAATGGTTTGTTACATTCCAGGTAATTAAAAGCACTTCGTTTCGATCTGATTAGTGGTTGCAAAATCGGTGAAAACTTATATGGAAAACTATACGAGTAAAGAGGAAGTTCTACCTAACCACAGTCATTGCCTCCTTCGTTTATTACTTGTTCCGTTCAATGGCACATGAAATGGCTGGGCAGCACTTCCATTCGAATAACTATACCAAACAATGGCAGGATTCTCGAATAGAAGTGTGGCAAAGGAAAAAAATTGCTCACATCCTGGAAGACGAGAGACGCATGCACGACTAACTGCTGTGCGAGATCACGATTTATACACAACGATAATAAAGAGCTTGGTTCGGATAACGAAAGGGTTGCAGCCCAATGGGGAGATATTTCGATATACTGCTTAATATACATGGACAGTAAGCAGTAATGAAAAATGGTGTTATCCACGCAGCAGGACTTCAGGTAGAACTGCCAACCATCAAGGAAGCAATCGATCGACTTAGGTATTGCACTTACTTAGGAATAAGGACGCAGGAGTCGACCTAATCAGAATGAAGGAGAGATATCAACAAAGAAGTTGCTCATCGTAATTATATGGAACAATGAAACTACCCCTGAGGAGCGAAAAACCTCAGTAATCAATTTGTTTGTTTGTTTTCCACCTGTTTAGAGATAAAAAAAGACAAAGAAGGAGAGCAGACGACGATCAGCGAGCCACGATAAGGCAGAAGACAACTGATATAATTCAGCTGCGCTCAAATGTTCCCTGTCGAGGCGTCATTTGACACTTTCGTTATCAGCGGTCGAACCAACGCATCCTTAGCAGCATACTTATCTAGGGCCAGGCCATCATATCTTTTATAATGTATTTATCTCGACTCTCGAGATAATGATTTAATGTAATCCACATGTTTGAAATAAGCTAATCGTAACGTAAAATAAATTCAGTATCCTACAAATGCTCAACGATGTTATATCTCTTAACATTTTGGTCCTTCGAAGAAAAACAAAACTAAGTTTTCCCCCACCAGTGGTAAAAGACTTAGATTTTATTTAAAACCAGCGAAAAAGTTTTCCAGTCGCTAAAGAGCGAGAAAACTAAAAAAGCGTATCCGAGGCTTAGACATCGGAGAGTGCAAAATAATACAATATATTATAAAATAATATAAAAAATATAATAATGCCGAAAGAAAAACAACAACTGCTAGAGAAGCAAAAGGAACTCGGCGAAGAAGTTACGAGTATATCCATAAAGGATAAGATTTCTGAAAGCAGAATCCGATCAGCTAAAATAGGAGAAACAAAGAAACGCCTAGGACGGATTAAACCGCAACAAGAGGCTAATCATAGCAAATTATTAGCGAAAGGATGCACAGAAGACGCATACTCTAAAAATAACTATTTTGAAGCAATTACAGAAATAGTGGATAATGCTTTAGATAAAGTTGAGGAGAAAATTGACTTCGAAAACAATCCTCGTTCAAGTGGTATGGTATTTGAAAGTGAGAAAACTAAACCAACGTTTAAGAATCCAATAGAAAACAGTGATACGAGTATTAATAAACCAATATACACAAGAATTCAAAAAAATAAGAATTACCTACAAGAATTATTAAATGATGCTCTATCAGAAATAGATAATGATCAAAAAGCAGAATTGATAGTAACAAAAACTGCATTAGAAGAGCAAATTCAAAAAATAAAAGAAAGTTATGAAGTATTATTAAAGAGAAATAATAATGAAACTCAGAATGAAGTAATTGATGACGAAATTTTGGAAATAAACAAAGAATACCGAGCTATACTAAAGAAAATAATGGTGGCACTTTCAGAACCTGAAACAAAATCTAAATATCAAATAAAATTAGAAGACATAAGAATTCCAGTTTTTTTCGTAAACATCAATGAATGGCCATCCTTTCATGATCTCTTCAAAAATTTGGTACATGATTGCAAGTCGTTTTCAAATGCAGAAAAAATGTACCGCTTAAAAAATTACGTTAAAGGAGAAGCTGGTAAACTTATTCAACATCTAAAAATCACAGACGCCAATAAAGATAGCAGCCTGGGAAATTCTAAAAATGAGATTCGAGAATAATAGGCTTTTATTCACAACTCAAGTTGACCGAATGTTAGATCATCCTATGGTAAACAGCGAATCAGCGTCAAGCATCAAACAATTATTAGACACAACGTATGAATGTGTCCAGGCGCTTAAAGGTCTAAATATTAAGATTGATGATGCCGAACCCTTTATAGCCAGGATAATTGTGCGCAAGCTTGATCGCGATGGACTTCGCTTGTATGAAAACACTTAAAAGAAGTAAAGAGATTCAGACACTTCTCAGTTTTCTGGAACAGCAGTATCAGGCATTGGAAGCAGTGAGAGGCAAGAAACAGGTCAACAGCAGCAATTACAGAACCAACAAATCAGGAAATTCATTTTATACAGCACAGAAAGTATGCGATTTTTGCAAACTTGCGGGCCACGAAATGCAAGCTTGCAGAAAATTTCAAGGCACAACAATAATCGACCGCAGGCAATTTGTTAATAAAAATAAGATGTGTTACATATGCATGAGTCACAAATTGAATGAAAAATGTCCACAAATATCAAATAAGTGTAAGAAGTGTAGTAGAGGCCACCACACGTTGCTACACATTGATGAATTTAAGAAGGATACGAAGGTCCCAGAGAATACATCATCAATGCTGACAGAGGAACCTAGTACTTCAACAGTTTTGCTAGCAACAGCACAGGTTCGAGTACGAGCAAAAAACGGCAGTTTCCTAATACTAAGGGCGTTAATTGATCGAGGATCGCAAAGGACAGCCGTATCAGAAGAAGCAGCGCAGTTGCTGCAGCTAAAAAGAAAAAAATATCCAAACTGAAATTCGTGGCCTAGGAGAATCTTTAGTAGGATTATCAAAATACAAGATAAATCTTGAAATTCACCCTCGTTTTATGAGCAACAAAAAATTCGAATACAAAAGCTATCAGGTGCACACCCAGACAAATCATTCAAGTACAATATTGAAGAATGGAAAACTTACACCCTGGCGGACCCGTGTAATTCAATAAATCTGATCGAGTCGACATCATTATTGGTGTAGATTTATATCAAGAAATCTTAGAAAGAGGAATTCGAAAGGTCGATACTAGGACAAGCCACCAAATTAGGTTGGATCTTATCTGGAGTCCTAAAAGTGCCACGCAACTCAAATAAAATTACATCAGCGATGACAACAAATCTGGAAAGGTTCTGAGAGATAGAGGAAATTGCTGATAGCATTCAACAGAGAAGATCACTGCATTCAACATTTTAAAAAAAACCACCAAACAAGACGGTAGATTCGTTACAAAATTGCCGTTTAAAGAAGTTTGTTAACTAGGAGAATCGCGCAAAATGGCTGTGGCTAGATTAATAAATCTGGAAAAGCAGCTGAAAAGAAAAAATTAATTAAAAGTAGAATATGTGAAATTCATGAGAGAGTACCAGGAGCTAGGCCATATGAAAGAAATCAATATAACAAATTCAAATCGATATTATTTGCCTCATCATGCAGTAATTCGAAAGTGTAGTAGAACTACAAAAGTCCGCGTTGTATCTGATGGGTCAGCAAAAAGTTCAATGGTCTAAGCTTAAACGAAATACTAATGGTAGGTCCAAGACTGCAAAAGGATCTATTTGACATAATTGTTAAATGCAGATTATGGAAGTTCGCTCTGTACGCCTACATAGAAAAAATGTTCCGGCAAATAAAAGTAGTTGAATCAGACCATCGTTTGGAGGGAAAACGAAAACAAACCAATTAAGGAATATCAGCTTACAGCTGTAACTTACGGTACAACGTGTGCACCATTTATAGCTACAATGTCATTAAAGGAAATAGCAGATAGATGCAAAAATGAAGAAATCCAAATAAAAGAAGACTTTTATATGGGCGACTTAATAACCAGAGCAGATACAATTGACGAATGCATAACATTAAAAAATAATACCGCAGAAGAATTGAAAAAATATGGATTTCACTTACGAAAGTGGGTATCTAATTCCAACATTATAATAGAAAAGGAACCAAATAATATATTGGGTCTATAACTTAATTCGTGCGGTTTGCTAAGAGATGGCGTAACTTGTATTATTCCATTGTTATTATTCCATTGGAACATGCGTTGGGAAGCTACTGTCATTGTACGTCATTTCAGTATATGTCATTCATTTGAAGCATAAACAACAATAATTTTTTTTTCACTCAAATATGTCGAACTTTGTGCCTGAAAAAGTGTTTTTGCGGGGAGTTCTTCTTCATTACTTTAATATGAAGAAAACTGCTGCCGAAAGTCATCGTATTTTGGTGGACGTTTATGGTGAACATGCGCTAGCTGAGCGAACGTGCCAAAAGTGGTTTGCACGATTTAAAAGTGGTGATTTTGGCTTGGAAGACGATGAACGTCCTGGGGAGCCAAAAAAGTTTGAAGATGAAGAACTGGAAGCATTACTCTATGAAGATTGTTGCCAAACACAAGAAGAGCTCGCAGAATCTTTGGGTGTCACTCAAGCAGCCATTTCAAAACGTTTAAAAGCAGCTGGATATATTCAAAAGCAAGGAAATTGGGTTCCACATGAACTCAAGCCGAGGGACGTCGAAAGGCGGTTTTGCATGTCTGAAATGCTGCTGGAACGCCACAAGAGGAAGTCATTTTTGCATCGGATTGTTACTGGTGATGAAAAATGGATCCATTACGACAACCCCAAGCGCAAAAAATCATATGTGAAACCCGGCCAAACAGCCAAATCAACGGCAAAGCCGAATATCCATGGCGCGAAGGTAATGCTCTGTATTTGGTGGGATCAGAAGGGTGTGCTGTATTATGAGCTGCTAAAACCGGGTGAAACCATCAATGGACAACGCTACCGAACACAGTTAATCCGTTTGAAGAAAAACCGAAAAACGCCTGGAATATGCGACCAGACACGAGGCAATAATTTTCCATCATGACAACGCTCGGCCCCACGTTGCTATTCCGGTTAAGAACTATTTTAAAAACAGTGGATGGGATGTTTTACCCCACCCGCCTTATAGCCCAGACCTTGCCCCTTCTGACTACCATTTGTTCCGGTCGATGCAGAACGCCCTCACTGAAATACGGTTCACATCAGAGCAGAATATCAAAAATTGGCTTGATTCATTCTTGGCTGCCAAGCCGGCGCAGTTCTTTTGGGATGGGATCCACAAATTGCCAGAAATATAGGAAAAAGTCATAGCTTCAGATGGACAATACTTTGAATAATACTATTGTACATGTTTTTCTTAAATAAACGTAACGAGAAAAACCGCACGAATTAAGTTATATACCCAATAGAAAATAAGATTCTGAGAATTGATAAACAAGAATCAACCAAAACCTTGGGGTAGCACTGGCACCAAACTAACGACGAATTCCTATTTAAGCTAGACTTTGAACGACGCGAAACAGTTACCAAAAGACAAGCCTTGTCCAACTTAGCCAAAATCTTTGATCCTGTGGGTTGGCTGACTCCAATAACGGTAGTAATAAAGTTATTTATACAAAAGCTCTGGCTAAGGGAAATTGAATGGGATCAAATTCTAAATGAGGAACTCGCAAAAGAATGGAAAGAACTTATGGAAAAGCTTCCATTAACAGAATCAATCAGAATACCAAGATGGGTGCAAGTATCGAAAAAAAAAACGCCATGGGAACTACATGGATTTGCCGATGCATCAGAGAAAGCATATGGAGCAGTAATTTATGTTAAAGCTGGAAGCAGCGTATCAATACCAACAGCAAAAAGCAAGGTGAATCCAATAAAGAACAGGAAAACACTTTCAAAATTAGAGCTATGCGCAGCTCACCTCTTAGCAAGATTAATGAAGAAAAGTCGACAAATAGTTCAGCAAGAAGTAAAAATGGTCGCATTGACTAATTCAACGATAACTCTAGGATGGATTAAGAATAACAAAAATAAAGACAAATTCATACGGAATAAAGTAGCAGAAATTCAACAACTGATACCAAAAGCAGATTGGAATCATGTGAAAACGAATGATAACCCAGCAGATGTAGCTTCACGGGGGATATCTCCAGAAAAACTAGCATCTTATCGTTTGTGGTGGAAGGGTCCAAATGGCTCTCAAGCGAAGAATATGTACAACAACAACCAACAAAACACACAGTGATAACCACAACAACAACAGCGGGAGGCCAAATTTTAGATGATCTGATACCGAAGATATCAAGTTATGCAAAACTAAAAAGAATAGTGGGATATATAGTCAGATTCACCAGGATAAGAAAAAATTCCGGGTCACAGACGTCAATAAATGAATTGGAGCAATCTAAACATTTAATTATTCGATATCAACAAAATAAGGAATTTCCAAGGGAGATAGAGCTTTTAAAAAACAATCTACAAGTTCACAGAAGTAGCAAAATTGCTACATTAAATCCATTCCTGGATACACATGGCATCCTCAGAGTTGGAGGAAGAATTGGAAGATCCTGCCTAGAATACGACCAAAAACATCCGGTAATCCTAGACAAATCGACGTTATCCTTCCTAATTGTTAATCGCATTCATATGTTAAAATTACATGGTGGAAATAAATTAATGAAAGTACCTTTAAGAAGAAGATATTGGATTCTAAGAGTGTCAGAAGCAATTAAGAAATGCATTCGGATGTGACCCAAGTGTGTCCGATATCAACGAAAAAGTCTTCAACGATGTGTGCTTATAAGGCATATTAGCGGAGCAGGTCTAAACAAAATCAATGAATTTCTAGCTAAAATGGCACATTGCAAGAGGTAAGAGTACCCTATACTTAATACCACGAGAGCACACTCCGGTCCGGCCTTATTCTCCCATAAGCATTTCTCCACCTTGACTCCGGAAGGTGCAAACTAGGGATGGTAATGTGCCACCGTAATGTAAGGCATACTGCGATATGCTCATGTGCCCATACGTCATAAGTATGCAATGGCGCATTACACCCCACGGAATAGGCGTTAAAATTAATCCTCACCCCACACCCCAGGTGGGAACCATCCAAGGAACAGCATCCACCAAAAGGAATGCACAATCGTTATGGATAGGCTAGTGGAATGTACAAAGCTTGTACAAACCGAGTGCTTTTAAAACACTACTCAATGATATCAGTAAGTGTAAATTGATATCACAGCAGTACAAAAAGTTCGCCTTTTAAACAGAGTTCTTTATCAGCAATAAAATTGTGCAGGATGTATGCCGATGGCCAAAATTCTGGATACCCGCTATAACTATGTCCTTTTGCACGTATGTACATTGGCCTACGGGAGACAAAGGTGAAGAGATGAAGGATACGTTTCATGAAACAAAGGGTGAATTAATTGAAAATTTCTCATGCATTGACCTGAAAACCATACTCGGAGATTTCAACGCGAAAATAGGAAAAGAAGCGACAATAAGAAAAGAAAAAGAAAAAGAATAAGAAAATACAATAAAGTACAATACTATAATAGTTTTGAAAGCCAGAAACTTGTTCTTTAATACTAAATTTAAGTTAAATTATTTGCATAAACAGTTTTTGAAAAATTCGCATGCAAACTCAAAAAATTGGTTGAAAAAATGGAACAAAAAAGTTTGCTTAGAGTACTTTTATGTAGGTGTTGCCGTTGTTTTTTATTATTTTTTTATTTATTTTAAGTCTTTTTTTTCTAAAATTGCCGCTACCTCCTAAACTGGACGAGATGGTCCCTCCCTCCCATAGTAAAAAATGCTTGTTTGTGACCCCTCTACAAAAAACCGTTATCAATTTTTGGCGCCAAAGTTATCGTACTCGTGCCACAATGGCGAAGGAGGGGAAAACTCCAAGACCAAGAGCTAGACAAAAGATAGTAAGAGTAGGAGTAAAATTATAATTAAATTAAGCAAATAGACTCAAGAAGAGTTAAATTGCGTTTTACTCTCCGTTCGGCACTCTTCCCTCCAATTGCGAGAGCAACACAGATCACGATTTATATGCAACGTTGATGGGAAGGTTCAATGCCCAATAGTGGAATATACTATACTATATACTGCTCAATGTACATGGACAGCCAGCAGCAATTAAAAATGGTGTTATCCACGCAGCAGAGATTCAGGTAGAACTGCCAACCACTGAAGAAGTAAAGGAAGCAATTCATCGTTTAACAAGGCTGCGGAAGTCGATCTGATACCAGGGAAGTTACATGGGTTCATCCCACCACTATATGCAACAATGAAATCATTCCCGAGGAATGGAAATACTCACGTCATAATTTCTGTATTTCAAAAGGGTGATCGAACACAATATCGGTGCTATCAAGTTGTAACAACGGGCTGTCAAATAGTATCTTAAAGAGGCTGACATCATACTAAGGACATAATCAGAGGCTACAATTGTGGCTTCCGGTGGAACCACTAGACGAGTGACTAGTGCTTAAAAGGTGAGTTGATGTGTCATTATTTAGGGGTTTGAGATTCGCGTTAGATAAAAAGTCTTACAATAATACAAATTACAACCTATGCAGAAACCAATATCACTCTAATAACACCCATCATAAGCCGTATTAATAAAAACCAATGTCGCCAAAACTAATTTCAACAAAATCATACCATCAAAATCAGTATAAATCCTCAAGGCCACAAAGGAATTATCCTCCACTCGGGCTGAATATTCCAGAAGAAGCGAAAATGAAAGTCCCATTGGACAAGTGTTAAGTTCATTAAATGCGTAGTGGAATTCCTCGGGTTTATTCTAATTCGAATTTTCTCATCGAATGGCAGAAAAACAATGCTTACTAAGGTAGAAGCGATAGCCAGTATTAGCTGGTGATTACCGTCGTATTATAAGGGACCATGTAGAAGTTGCTAAACCCCTCACTATTCTATTGAGATGAGCAAATTTCCTATAACTTTAAATGGGAAGAGAGTGGAGGCACTTATACTCTCATTTATCCCAACTTTAGTAAGGAATTTCAATTAACCACTGATACGTCAAATTACGCAATTAGAGTACCTCTGGCGCAAGACAATAGACTCATTACTTACATTTTAAGGACTTTAAATTAGAGGAACACTATGCCGCCATTGAGAAAGTAATCTTGGCGATAATATGCTCTCTAAAATCACCACGGAATTTGGAAGAGCAAAAAAACGCCAAAATGAAATGCTGGAAAGGGATGTTAAAGGAATACAATCGGAAACAAACCGGACTCGGTTAAAATTTCATCAAATTCCATTCATCAACCCTCCATTTCACTGATGAGGGTCAGAGAACGGGCAGCACAGATACTCTGTCTTCATTGAACTAATACGATACCCGTGTCCCTCAAAAATGTCCACCCACACATCAAGTGCTCGTTGTTGGGACGCCTGATCATCACTTATAATGGCCCCATCGTCAGCAAAGAATAGCTGGTGCACATTGGGGTCCGTCACTTTTCCTTCAAGCAAGCAATCAGGGACTGCTATAAAAAGCAGTGGGCTGAGGACGCTCCCTTGGTGTACACCGACTTTGATTGCGAACTCTTCGGTGACTCCTGCGGTGCATCTTACTCTTGTCGTTGCTCTCTCGTACATGTCCATAATCACTCGCACGTAGGTTTCTGGAACTCCTTTTTGTCTTAGCGCTACCCATAAAAGATCTCTTGGTTGCCTGTCAAAGGCCTTCTCGAAATCAACCAACACCATATGCAAGTCCTTTGAAGAATCACGATGCTTTTCCATCATGATCCTTATACTTTGGATTGCATCTGTTGTTGATTTACCCGAGACAAACCCGCACTGGTCATCAGATAGTCGTATTATTTTCCGCAGTCGGCTATCTAATACCCGTTCAACGATCTTCATGGTGTGCGACATCAGCTTGACAGAACGGTAGTTATCACAATTTCGCGTATCACCCTTTCCTTTGTGCAATGGAAGAAGATAGCTTTCCCTCCATTGATTAGGCATAGTGTCGCCTCTCATAAGTTTGGAGATAAGAACCATGAGCCATCTAGACCCGATGTCTCCCATTTTTTTCCAGAACTCAGAGGGTATCCCGTCCGGCCCAACAGCTTTTCTTTTCTTGGAGTTTTTAACCGCGTACCGAACTTCTTCGACTGTGATGTCGGATATTTCGGCATGATTCGGGGCGGCTCTTGGAAAGTACACTCGGGGAAACTGTTCGTTCAGAAGTTCCTCGCAATACTGTCGCCATCTGTGGAGAATTTTTTCGTCTTCCACAAGGAGTTGGCCTTCAGCATTGTTAATAAACTTTGGGAAACGAATCTCCTGAGCATTTCTTCTTCTCTGGGCGGCTATCTTAAAGATATTTGCTCCTTTGTTCAAATTGTTTTGTTGAAGCTCCTGGGTAGCCTGGTTCCTGTCAGACGCGGAAGACGATATTTCTTCCAACTCCTGATAGAGGACTTCCATGCTTTTCGCTTTGAATTCGGCGCATTTTTTCTTCGCGATACCTGTGCAAAATCTATATACCTTTTCACGGCGAGCCTTTTCCTATCTATTAGTAGAAGAGCACTTTGACCAAGCTTGGAAAGCCATTTTCTTTTCGTGTATCACTGCTTTGGCTTCGTCTGTCCACCACCAGGTTTCTTTTGCGTGTGGGCAGGGGCCTTTAGATGTTCCGAGCAGTGATTTGGCTTTCTCCTGGCCAGATTGTTGTAGGTACAACGTGGATTATCGATTATAAAACAAGTTCCTCTGAATAGACTAAAATACCGCCAATTTTTTTAGTTTCAAGAACCTAACTAATACTACTCAAATCTAATTATTTTAAATTTTAAGTAATAGGGTATCTAATCCTAGTTTATATTAAAAATTTATTAGCTTAAATTAATCATTTTATGTAAATTATTTATAAATTAAAATTTCACTTAATAATTCACTTTTTATTTATATAAATATTACATTTAATTTTTATTAATAAAATTTATTCACATTATTTGTATAACCGCAACTGCTGGCACAAATTAGTCAATATACAATCTAGTCAAGTCAAGTCAAGTCAAGTCAAGTAAAGTCAAGTCAGTCAAGTCAGTCAAGTTAGTCAAGTCAGTTGAGTCAGTCAAGTCAGTCAAGTCAGTCAAGTCAGTCAAGTCAGTCAAGTCAGTCAAGTCAGTCAAGTCAGTCAAGTCAGTCAAGTCAGTCAAGTCAGTCAAGTCAGTCAAGTCAGTCAAGTCAGTCAAGTCAGTCAAGTCAGTCAAGTCAGTCAAGTCAGTCAAGTCAGTCAAGTCAGTCAAGTCAGTCAAGTCAGTCAAGTCAGTCAAGTCAGTCAAGTCAGTCAAGTCAGTCAAGTCAGTCAAGTCAGTCAAGTCAGTCAAGTCAGTCAAGTCAGTCAAGTCAGTCAAGTCAGTCAAGTCAGTCAAGTCAGTCAAGTCAGTCAAGTCAGTCAAATCAGTCAAGTCAGTCAAGTCAGTCAAGTCAGTCAAGTCAGTCAAGTCAGTCAAGTCAGTCAAGTCAGTCAAGTCAGTCAAGTCAGTCAAGTCAGTCAAGTCAGTCAAGTCAGTCAAGTCAGTCAAGTCAGTCAAGTCAGTCAAATGTAAATTAAATCATCAACGGTGTTAATATTGGGGATGACACCACCAAATAGCTAGAGGCAGTTGTAAACAGTAACCACATCTTAACGATACCACCAGGCGGGAAAGAATTTCTTAAGCGGGAATTTGTTGGGTACATTATTAGAAATCAATAAAACCCTAAGGAATTGAAGAGATTTCTTGGAGTTCCTCTCACTATAGACTAAGCGACTTTGGCAAAATTGCTTTACGATGGTGTAATCAGGAAATCACGTTCACCGTACAACTCGCCCGCCTGGATCGTCCCGAAAAAAACTGGACGTATTCGGCGAGAGTCATTGATTTAGGCAAACTCAACTCAGTGACTATAGCACTACAGCACTCAGATACCCCATACCCCATCAATGAGGTTCTGTCTCAGCTTTAGGAGAAAAATTTGTTCATGGTCGTGGATTTAAGAAGTGGGTTTCACCAAATAATTCTTAAAGAAGCAGACATCGAGAAGACCGCCTTCCGAGTGACCAATGGTAAATATGAATTAACCAGACTTACGCTCGGGCTGAATATTCCAGAGGCCAATTGACCATATTCGTGGACAACATTATGCAGAAGGGATCAAGAAATTTATACAGAAAATATCGGAGAGGTCGTCAAAATCTTGCAAGAAGCGAACACGAAAGTCCAATTGGACAAGTGTTAAGTTCATTAAACGCGAAGTGGAATTCGCATAAAAACAATCCTAACTAAGGTAGAAGCGATCCTCAATATACCCAGTATTAGCTGGTTATTACCGTCGTATTATAAGGGACCATGTAGAATTTGCTAAACCCCTCACTATTCTATTGAGATGAGCAAATTTCCTATAACTTTAAATGGGAAGAGAGTGGAGGCACTTATACTCTCATTTATCCCAACTTTAGTAAGGAATTTCAATTAACCACTGATACGTCAAATTACGCAATTAGAGTACCTCTGGCGCAAGACAATAGACTCATTACTTACATTTTAAGGACTTTAAATTAGAGGAACACTATGCCGCCATTGATAAAGTAATCTTGGCGATAATATGCTCTCTAAAATCACCACGGAATTTGGAAGAGCAAAAAAACGCCAAAATGAAATGCTGGAAAGGGATGTTAAAGGAATACAATCGGAAACAAACCGGACTCGGTTAAAATTTCATCA
Organism: Merodon equestris; assembly: GCA_958301585.1. NCBI lineage: Eukaryota > Metazoa > Arthropoda > Insecta > Diptera > Syrphidae > Merodon > Merodon equestris. The sequence continues at coordinate 20,002,825 of OY284418.1, read as the reverse complement.
AATTCCATTCATCAACCCTCCATTTCACTAATTCTACAGCAAAACATATCCTCAGTTCATGCTGTTCCTTTACTACACTACTACACCTGACATACAGCAAGCTTATATACCAGCGCCAAATCCTCCCAGTGCATACTTCACAAACAAAGATATATCATTTAAATGGTATGACAAACCTACTCATTAACTGCCTTCTTGATACATGTATGCACTTGTCACCAGTTTTCAATATAAATGTAGGAAGCCTTCGTGCTGACCCCTCCACCCCCTTCGTGCTGACAGCTCCACATTTCGGTGGTTTATGGAGGCAGGGGGCAGGGGTGAAATCAGTCGGAAAGCATTTACATTGTGTAATTGGCCCTGACATGATTCAATTGTATACCCCTTCAGTGAGTAGACTCTCGAACACCAGTTCATTTAAGGTGAACAATATTTTGCAATATGATATGATATCCTAGATGCAGATATTAAAGTAGCTACAAACGTAAGTTCAATTGTTTATATAGTTATTGTGACAAGGATTACGAGGGTGGTCCGATAAGTACTTAGCCTACAAAAGAAAAACAAACATTTTGGAGAAATGGCGATTTATTTTTTAAGTTGTGGATGAGTAAACCAACAGAGCTAACTTGTCAGCGGTCATTCAGCATCAGCTGTCATTATTCATTCACCATGTGGTTTTAAAGACTCATGGGCACTCTTTGTTCATCATTGCCTGAATATATACATACTATTACGGATTCACGAGTTTTATTTAAGATTAAAACACAACAGTCTCCTTTTAGCTCGATGCACTTGACCCAGCGATGCTCCAACTTCTTTAACCCGTTTTCTCGAGGTCTGCAAAGTAGGCCTCCGTGGCGGCGATGACCTCCTCATTCGACTGAAATTTCTGCCCGGCGAGTGACTTTTTCAAGTTTGGAAACAAAAAGAAGTCGCACGGGGCCAAATCTGGAGAATACGGTGGATGGGGCAGCAGTTGGTATCCCAACTCGACCAATTTGGCCGTGGCGAGGGCCGAGGTGTGAGCCGGTGCGTTATCATGGTGGAAGAGCACTTTTTTCTTCGCCAAGTGGGACCCTTGTGAATCCCAGAAAACAGTGGCCATCACCTTTCCAGCCGATGAGACAGTCTTCACCTTCTTCGGAGCACGTTGCCAGGTGAATTCCGACTGTTCCTTGGTCTCTGGTGTGTACCAGTGGATCCATGTTTCGTCGACTGTCACGAAACGATGCAGATACTCTTTCGGATTGCGCTTAAACAGCGTCAAACACTGTTCTGAAGTGGTCTCACGGTTGCACTTGTTGTCCAGAATGAGCAAACGCGGAACCCATCAATCGGCAGTCAATACGAGATCGTGGATTTTTGTCATGTTATATTCCGTGGTATCCATTTTCGGGGCACCTGGACGTAGCTCATCAAAAACCGACGTGCGGCCACGTTGAAACTCGTTAAACCAATTTTTGATGGTCGCCATCGAAGAAGAAGACTCACCGTACACAGCACCCAAACGCTCTTTGATTTCTCTGCGCGATTTCCCTTCCAAAAACAAGAATCGAATCACCGACCGATATTGCCCTTTTTCCATTTTTCTAAAATCCGCGGACACTCCCGCTTCCACACGCGGTCAAAACCAAACTACGAGTCCAATCGGGCTGACATTTCGACAGTAGCCGTCTACTAGAATGTAATAATAGTAGCGCGATACTGGCGCCATCTGGCGGTGAAGCCACCTCCGTATATCACATTGGCTGCCATGGATATCAAATATGATAGCCACCTATAACTTCATTCAAGCCTGTGGTATGCAAATATGATAGCTATTGCGTACAAATTCGGTATGGGGCAAAGTTGCTTAGCATCTTACGATAGTATAGCCGTTTTTGGTTTGAGCAAGTAAGGAAAACTTACCGAGTTATGCCCAAAATTGTTAGAAAATCTTTAGATAGTTATAGTTTTGAAAGAAAAACTATATGTATATAATGTTATAATGTATCTAATCCATTTAATAAACTTTGTTTCAAATAGCATAAATAAATAAATTCACAAAAATGTAAGGACCTAACCCCAACTAAAAGTATATTTCATAAAAGCAGGGAACAATTGTTTTGAAATTTATATTCATATATAAAGTATTGAAAAGACTTAAGAAAAATATAACTTCTGAAGAAATAAATTATTTTATTTTATTATTTATTTATTTTTATTTATTATTTATTTCATTATTCTCTTATAAACTACAAAATTCTTAGCTACAATACTTTACTTAGGGCACTAGAGAATAGTTAATGACATTTTTTATTCTGCTACTAATAGCTATAAATAGTGTCAAATGCCATTTTATACAAAACAATATGATATATATTTATATTTATAATTATTGTGGGGTGACAATATATAATATATTATAATTTTAGTACACACTGAATGCAAAGTACATAAAATAAAAAGTACCAGAAGGTACGTACCATAGGTTCCTATGCGATTCCATCACATGCGCTTTTATAAAAGATAAGTAAGCAAAAATTCAATCTCATTATGATCAAAATCTAGAAGCCACGATTTAACTTTCTTTACAAATTTATCTTGGTTTTCTATAAGCCTTATATTAAAAGGAAGGCGATTAAAAAGTTTGCAAGATACAACTGGGTAGGAGTTTCTGTAGTGAGTCGTTCGAAAGGCTGGAATTTCAACAACATGGCGTGCAGTACTGCGCAAATTAAGAGAATCAGATATTGGACTTTGCAAGTAACCACCTCTCATAAAGAATATCTTACAGACTCTAAAATAGAATAAATGTCTTAATGGCAGTATTTTTAAAGCCCTGAACAAAACCATAGAATGGGCCAGCCGGTGAGCATTACTTATCCTTCTTACGACACACTTTTGCAAAACGACGAGTGGTTTTAGATTGGTGATGTAAGCACTCCCCCAGCAGCTAATTCCATATTGCAGTTTCGAATGAAAAATCCCATGATAGACCGTTTTAAGAGTTTGTTTAGAGCAACATTTACTGAGACGATAAATGCATCGTAGGGAGGAGCGCAAGTACTGTTTTAATACTGAAATGTGTTCTGTCCAACTCATGTTGTGGTCGATAGTAGTACCGAGGTACTTAAAGTTCGCAACTACTTCAATTTGAAAGCAGTTGGAGTTGCAGGTAGCATTTTCTTTAAAATATTCTTCTCCGGTGCAAGCACAGTTACTTAAGTTGTAACGCGGACAATCAAAGGAGTGAAACTTGATATTAACATCTGGAGGCACGAATGAATTCAGTTTGAAAACATCAATTTGGTCTTGTCACTTACAACCAACCTATGTGCAGCAAACCATATTCTCATCATATGAATATCATGATTGACTTCAGCTATCAGATTCAGAGGGCTCGTTGAGCCATATGCGATGCCAAGGTCATCCGCAAAGGCCGTAACTTTACCTGTGAAAGGCAGGGAAAACAAGGAGTTGATAAAAATTAAAAATGCTTTTAAATGCTCATTTCATTTCTTATAAATTAAAAAAAGCTTCAACTAAAAGTATTATTCCTAAAAAGCAACAAACTTTGGTTTTAATGTTTTGTAATGAAGCAGACTCGACACATTTGAGGCTGATCACAGTAAGTGGATATCTGATTAGCTACTTTGCGGGCTGCTTCAGGTCCTTTGGATTTTGCTATTTTCTTGTAGCAGGCACTCCATTTTTTTCCCATCAGAAGATACACGCGTTATCAAAGATGTTGCGTTTCTGAACGGGGTGTTTCAACTCTACAAGTGGGGGCTGTGGGTATTTCAAGTAGTTGAGCAAAAAAACATTCCCTGAATTTCCGAATATGTATTTTCGATTTTGTAAGATGTTTATACATATAACACCCATGCGTTGACAACTGCTCTTCCCGATAAAAGTTCTATGCCTCGTTTTCGATACCACTTGATACATTTCCTTAGCGTAGTAGCATACACATCCATCTGATCAGACAAGTCAATCCCTGATTTTTCCTTATTATATTTGGCCTTGAAACAGTGGGTGGATTTGCACTTGTCGGCGGTTGAATTTCTGCTAAATTTGCAGATGGATTTTAACAGGTTGCATTTCAGGAGCATGGTTAGTAGATAGCATTCTCACGTCACGGGTGTCTTTCCCTTTAGAAATTACAATTCCATTTTCTCGCCAATTTAGCGAGGAGAATATATTTTGGTAAATTTTTTTTGTTTTCCCTTAGTGTTCCAACAGAATGGGTCTTATTTTCCAGCAATTCCTTTGCCAACTCGTAGCTCATATAAAAATTGTTTATATATAAGCACCTACCCTCATTGAGTAGGTTTTTTGAAAGCTCCATGCAAACGTTTCTAGCAAGTCCAACCTCGCGTTCCCCTGTTGCTGACTTTCCAGCATATATTTTCATAGCCCAAGTGTTGAGCAAAGCTTGAAAAGTTTGACTCCATAACGATGCGTCTTATTTGGGATATATTGTCGGAAGATAAGTCGACTTCTCCATGGCACGAGAGTTTCATCGATAACAAAGTCTTCTGCGGGAAAAATGTTCTCTGAAAATTGTTCTGTAGAACTTCCATCAGGCCATTGATTTTCCTCAATCGGTCGGACGTATTTGTTGTCTCGTTGTGCTAAAGTGCAAATATGAGAGCAAAAGAAACCTATTCTGGGGCATAATTACACGTGGAATTTTAAGATCATAGATCCCACCCGTCTCTCAATAATTTTCAGTGCGACCAAGGGGAACAAGTCCCATGTATGTACATAATCAACGCAAGGAATTTTTTTATTTCTCCGGCTTTGTTTCGGTCCATTTATTCAATAGGCTATATCTTGATATTGAGCGAGTATTTATGTTTTATTGGGCATATCGATTGGTTTCTTTTGACATAATCTCCAACACCTCTCCGTCAACTAGTTTGGAATAAATCTCAACCAAATTTGCCCACAAACTCAAATGTTTTTGTCATCCCCTGTTCTCCTACCAGTTAGGAGGGTCGTGAAACCTATAACGAACCGCAATAAAGTGCACATGTGGTGCAAAATATAGTTTATTGTAATTGTATTTATTCAACAATATAAATAACAAATAAAAAAAGAAATAAAAGCAGAAAATCATAATTGATAGCCATGGCTCCTTATGAAAAAATAAGTGCGGTATTTTTAACTAGGTTTGTTGAAAAAATTTTACTGCTCATCGAAGGCGGGCACTTCACACAAAAAAATCCTTTCCTCTGGAAAGGAAATACAAGTGACCGTAAAGAGTCGAGAGAAGCACCTCTCCTACAAAGAGGCAGCTATCTCCTCTGAAAAGGTCAGGATAGGGAAGGCTGGCAGTGACAGAAAAATTACCAGCGCAGATTGCCAACATTGCGAGGATCATCTACTGGAACTAGCTTCAGCAACAGGCTTCTGCATTCAGGCGGATAGGTCTGCTTTGATGAATTGCACCTTCGTGGTGAGCTGTTCCTCACAGCAGACATTTGCCTGGATTAGGAGCATGGTGCCGAAAATCCCTCCCCTGGGAACTACTACCTATCCGGTAGTTAGTCTCCCAAAATTAACGCGCGCCATCTGCTGGATTCCGGGAAAACCAGGAAACAAGCTGAAAGTGCTGACGCGACTACGTGTGCAGAACCCGGGACTCGACACGAGGGCCTGGACAGTCTATTCCTACAAAGAGAAAAACGGCTCTCTAAAAAAGAGGACTTAACTCTAGTTACGGGATTGGACAACGGCTCTGTCGAGACCCTGAAATCTGTGTACGATTCAGCCTTGGTAGGCTTTTATTCCATTTTGATGTCAAGTAGTCGCAGGATAGAACGTGAAGAATTTTAGATTAATCAGTCTAACATCCATCTTGCTGAAAAGCATGGAGAGATTAGTAGAGTTGCACGTGCGCAAAGTTGCCCTTCGAATGCATCCTCTCTCGGACATGTAAAACCTAGTTGGGAGAATTGAATGCGCTCTCGAAAGGAAAGAGTACATTCAAGATGTTCACAATTAATATTACAAAAAAATGAATAATTACTTTGCATTTGAAGAGACTAAACATTGTATAATTTACCCTACATTGTGCTCTCATGTACATAACTTTCTCTCAATTTGTTATCAGTTGTAGTTACTCATGTTCCATAATCAATTCTGACAAATATACTCGTTCTATTGTTTCTTGGACACCGAGCCCTGAAGATCGTTCCTTTCTTCTCGTGTTTTTTTTCGTATTCGCAAGCAATTTTCATTTTTTTTGTACTCAACCTTTTTTCTTCTGTACACTAGGCATTTTCGTCCACATGCTACTTTCGACAGCATGTGTAACGTTGCTAGACGGCATGGCGTAAATGAGGCACTGGTTTCGTGGATCAAAGCAATGCTTGTGCAGTCAATGTGTGACAAGTATGGAGTAAACAGGGGCTGCCCGCAAGGTGGCGTCTTATCTCCGCTGTTATGGTGCATGGTGGTCGACTCTATGCTCGATGCTCTCAATGCCTCTGGAATCTATGCCCAGGCCTATGCGGATGATGGTGCTGTTCTCTCTTTTGGCTCATGTTTAGCGAATGTCTGTCTCAAAGCTCAGGCGGCGCTAGATGTGATCGAAGACTTGTGCACGATTAATGGGCTGTCGGTTATTCCTCTTAAGACTGATGTTGTTCTCTTCACAAGCGGGAAGAGAAATACTGGCATTACTCAGCTGGTGCTAAGAGGCATTCCCATCCCGATCTCCAAGGAAGCTAAGTACCTGGGAGTCATCCTAGATAGCAAGCTTCTTTGGTCAAAGTATGTTGAGTCAAAAACCACCAAAGCGCTGTCAGCTTTTTGGCAATGCAAAGGTGCCTTTGGCAAAATATGGGGTTTATCGCTGAAATAGGTCCTCTGGATCTACACGGCAATCATAAGACCGATAATCACATATGAATCGGTTATCTGGTGTAGCAGGCTAGCACGCAAACCCGTCGTGGCCTCTTTCACCAAACTCCAAAATCGGTTTGTCTAAGCTGTACGGGGGCTTTCCCCAGCGCACCGGAAACTACTCTAGATGCTATGATGAACCTTTGACATAAATATATACAGAGGGTGCGCACTCACTGAAAGTCATGTCTCTTCAAGAGAAATGGTTTTTTGTACAACTCGCATTGGAGTGATAGTGTAATTGCGCGAGAAATATCCTACGACCCCTACCTCATGGATATGCCTTCTGACGCAATGACACCTGCCATACTACTGCGCTTTAACTTTACAGTCACATTTCCATGGCGTCAGGACTGGCTTTGGCCAGACACTGAATGGAATGTCTTCGCATTTTCACAGAGGGCTCCAGGACTGGGCAGGGATCCGGCGCTGGAGTTTTCTTTGAGCGCGAAAACATTCGACTGCACTTCTCGTTATGAAAATATGCGTCTGTCTTCCAAGCGGAAATTTACGCAATCCTAATGGCCATGCACTATGTTGTGAAATACAGGTGGAGGGGAAAAAGCATATGTGTCTGCAGTGACAGCCAAGCTGCACTCAAAGCTGTGTCCAACCCTCTATCCAACTCCAAATTAGTGAATGAACTCAAGACCTTTTTGAACAAAGTCGGAAGACTAAATTCACTTACGCTTGTATGGGTCCCAGGTCACTCTGGAATCCCAGGAAACGAGATCTCCGATGAACTCGCTAGGAGAGTTTCTCAGGACCTGAACCCGCCTTAGGTCAACCTGCTTCCACGGTCAAATCTGACATCAATGACTGGGTCTTTAACATACACAGTCGTAGATGGAGAGAATATCCAGGATGCAGGATGACTAAGCGCGTACGCCCTGATGTCTGCAAAAAGTCCGCAACATTTTTCTTATCCTTAAGGGGAAATGTGCTCATTCTACGCTACCATTAGCTTGCGGGTACGCTACACTCGTAGTAATATGCTTTATCCCCACGAGCTTGCACAACTCTTCAAACAAGCTGCTGCAAAATTCCGATCCATTGTCAGATAAAATGATTCTTGGCATCCCAAAATTTAATATCCATTCTTCCATTAATGCACATGCTACAGTTTGCATATCTTTGGATTTAATTTAATTTAATTTTAATTTTGGTGGGGGCACTACCCCCATTTAATAAACTTTATTCAAGTTACAAGTGAATGAATTTCTTACAATTACCTTAAAAAGCTATGGGGTAGTTCTACGATTTAGGGAGGGTGGTTGAAAAGGCGAAGCTTTTGGGAAGGAGTGCTGAGGTTAAAGTCAAAGCAATTAGTCGAGTTAACGCTTCGCAGCTTACGGGAGATAGGTTCATTGGAGCCATAGGAAGTGTGGGACGTAGGTAGATAGAAGAGACGGGGATTACGTGTATTGCGAGGGTTAGAGTTGAAAAGGATAGAGTTGTAAAGGGCCACACAGTATATGGAACCTGAGAGGAGACGATGGATGAAGGGGATTGTTTACGCGTTAGTCGATCGTGGTAGAAAAAAAAAGGGGAAACTCCAAATCCAACTTCAAGCGAAAGAATAAAAACCACGTGCCGATTTTTCAGTAGACAGATTTTTATTTGATTTCCCAAAATGCCCGACATTGGGACCAAAGAATTTGGAACTAGAAAAGGACAAATACATAAGCGCACCAATTAATGAAGGGCGCGTGTTACGACGGAAGTGACATCGTTCAACATCCTCCCGCCGTTGAAAGCTCCTCTCAACCATCATCCACGAGTACAGGACACAGCTTGCAAACCGTACGCTTTAACTCTCCTTTTGAATTGACTACTGATGCAACTCGAACAAGTCCGTCTCGCCCTGGGTATATTTGCGTTACACGTCTGAGAGACCATCGACATGGTGGTTGATTTTCGTCCTTAATGATGACGACATCGTTAGGTTGAATGTTTTTGTGTTTCAGCAGCCACTTAGGCCGCTTCCTTAGTTGCGTCAAATAATCCTGAGACCATTTTCGCCAAAAGTTTTGAAGAAGCTGCTATTGCCATCGATTCAATAGTGACGTTCTTTCGGATGATAGGTCTGGTTCCGGTATCATTGGCATTGGTAGAGAGATGAGGAAATGTGCGGGAGTAAGCGAATCGACATCTCCTTCGAAACGTGCACATAAGGCCCTGGAATTGGCACAAGCCTCGATTTGGCACAAAATTGTAGTTAATTTTTCGTACGTTAGGGCTGCCTGACCCAGGACCCGCCTCATATGAAACTTAACTGTTTTTACGTCTGCCTCCCAGATGCCCCCGAAATGTGGCGCATGAGGGGGTGTGAAACGCCAGGTGATGCCTTTGGTCGTCAACTCGCTGCAAACATCCTCCTGGAATCTAAGGAGGTTGGACCAATCGCGAAGTTGTTGATTGGCTCCAACAAAATTAGTGCCATTGTCACTAAATATTGTGTGACATCTACCTCGCCTGGCTACAAATCGACGTAATGCCGCAATAAACGCTGAAGACGACAAGTCCGAGACAAGCTCCAAATGCAAGGCTTTCGTAGCCAAGCAGATGAATAGGGCCACGTATGCCTTATACTGTTTAGCTCCTCGCCCCTTCCACGAATGCACAATAAACGAACCAGCGTAATCGACGCCAGTGTTGCCGAAGGTGACTCCCGGTTCCAATCGCTGCTTCGGTAAACTCGCCATCTGCTGCTGATAGGAAACCGCGCGATGTCGCTTACATACTGTGCACTGGTATATGCACCGTTTGATGACATGATGGATACCGAACACAAAATAATCGAGCGAAACCAGATAAGTCATTTGACGCATTCCGGCATGCATGTCGTTAGCATGATAGGCGTTAACGATAAGTCGCGTTAATGGATGGTCCTTATGAAGGATTATGGGATGTTTTTGGTCGAACGGTATGTGAGCGTTTTCAAGTCTTCCACCTACACGGAGCACACCCTCTGAGTCGATAAAGGGACTTATCGCTGCATATTTACCCTTGGAGATGGTATGACCGCTTTCTATGTTTGCAATCTCAACGCGAAGCGAATCCTTTTGCGCGCGTTTCACCAAAGCAATTTTAGCATCGCGTATGTCGCGTGCGGATAGAAAAGTCCTGTTAGTTACCACAAATGGAGATTTGTATCTTCTTAATAAACGAAGGCACCGCGCAATTACCCGAAATAAACGGTTTATATTCGAGAATCTTTCAAAAATGTCCCACTCACCGGCACTAGCTGAAATGGTTAAGCACTAGCTGAATTGGTTTTCGTTTGGGGATTCCTTAGAGGTAGGAAATTTCGAAAAGGTTATCCGTAAAAAGGATGGACCGTTCCACCATAACTCTAGTTTCGGTAAGTTTCTTGGCATCAACCCGCGAGTAGCGCAATCAGCGGGATTTTCAGCCGAACGTACATAATGCCATATGGATACAGGAAATTGAGCGACAATTTGTGATACGCGATTATCGACGAAAGCATTGCGCGCGCGAGGATATCCCTGAATCCAATATAAAACTGCTGTAGAGTCCGTGTACGCGAAGCACTCGATATCATGAATCGCAAGAGCATCTTTAACCTTATTAACCAGTTTAACTCAGTAGGAGGGCTCCACATAGCTCGAGGCGCGGGATCGAAAGAGAAGGCTTAACAGGAGCAATTCTCGTTTTCGCACATATGAGAGTTGTTTGAACATTATTAGCTCCTACCACTCGAGAATATATCGCAGCAGCGTATGCTGACTCTGACGCATCAGCAAACCCATGCAATTCTATCACCTCCCCTCGACCGAATTGTATCCACCGCGGAATATTCACGCCTTGCAACGAACGTAGATCCGCCTTGACATCGAACCATTCTTGGTAGAAGTTTGTCGGAATGAACTCATCCCAACCGATACCATTGATCCAAAGACGTTTGATTAAGATCTTCATCTTGACTACGACTGGTGAAAGCCAACCTAGAGGATCGAAGATGCGAGCTATATCCGATAGAACTTCCCTCTTGGTAACGCGTGACCCAATATCCCGAATGGCCTTTGAAAATTTGAAGCTATCGCGTTCGGTATCCCATAATAGCCCTAGAGTTTTGACATCTGCTTCGCCGATGGACAACTCAGTTGCCGACTCCCGAAGTTTTTCATCGATTGTGTTAATAAAGTTCGGCGAATTAGAAGACCACTTCCGGAGGTCCATTCCCGCGTTTCTTAATATGAGGCAAAGGTCGTTTTTGATGTTTATCGCTTCCCCAACGTGATCGAACGCAGAGGTAAGATCGTCAACGTAAAAGTCGTTTATTAGGCAATTCGACGCGCCTGGATATTCCGCAATATTGTTGAGTCCGATTTGTTTGAGGACCTTTGTGGCGAGAAACGACGCAGAAGCTGTTCCGTACGTTACCGTTAATAATGCGTAATCGCGGGGTTCCTCCGTAACATCTTCTCTCCAGACGATTCTTTGGAAATGGACATCATTCGCGTTAACAAGGATCTACCGATACATTTTGGCAATATCAGCCTTTACCGCTACCCTATGCTTGCGAAACCGTATGGTACAGGTAAATAAATCATTCTGGATAATCGGCCCGACAAGTAAATAGTCGTTTAAAGAAAAACCGTTTGTCGATTTAGACCACGCGTTAAAAACTACCCGTAGTTTAGTCGTAGCGCTATCGGGTTTGATTACCGCGTGATGTGGCAGGTAAAAGGACGGCCGTTCGAGGTCGCTAGAGGAGACGAGTGCCATATGGCCCAATCGCTTGTACTCGCGCATAAAGTTTATATAATCGCGTTTTAATACCGAATCCTTGGCGAATCGTCGCTCCATTGCACTCAGCAATTTGAGTGTTGCCCCACGTGAATCACCGAACTCAACGGGAGTTTTATTGAATGGTAATTTAACTACGAATCTTCCTTCGGAATTAGTACAATGTGTTGCAATAAAGTGATCTTCACTACATACACTTACCTCGTTATCGATTCGACACACATCATTGAATTCATCATGTTCAAAGAATTGTCTTAAGAGCACGTCTAGGTCTAAAGTGGAATGTAATACGTTTAGCATTCTTTCTTGACACGATGAGATATTTCCGGCAAGCACCCAGCCGAATATAGTGTTCTGGGCAACAGGGGAACCTAAGGGGTGCACGACTTTCCCTTCAGTGAGTATTTCAAAGAAGATATCCGCACCAAGGAGTATATCGATTTTATTTGGGCGGAGGCACGATTCGTCTGCTAATGGCAAATCTTTCAAATATGAAAGACTAGAACCCGTGATTTGAACACTAAATCGTTCGTTAAATGAGACAAGACAAAGGCTTGAACCGAGAACGTAGATGTTGCGATTACCGGCGACGAAATTTCAAGCTTCACTTTACCGCGTGTACCTTGATTATTTCCGTTATGACCGATAGCCACAATGGGAATTTTCGCATGAAACCGTTTAAGTCCTAGACGCTGTACGCAAGCCTCAGTAATTAACGTAGCCTGCGATCCCGAATCAAGTAGGGCTCTGCACGGTTGAAATTCGTTGTTAATACCCTTAACTAACACTATAGCCGTCGGCAACATCGTAAAGCACTCCCGATACACCTCAGCGGAATTTCTAGCTAATCCACCCGAAATACCGCGCGTGGTACTTGGTGACATCGGAGGAGACGAACTGCGCTCAATATGGAGCATTGTGTTGTGTTTAAGACCGCACGTTTTGCAATTGGAGAACTTGCATTCAGTTACAGCGTGTTTTACCCGAAGACAGTTTTGACAAATATTATTGTTTTTCACGAATTCACACCGATCTTGTACCGCGAGATCTGGGAACTGTGCACATTGATAAAGGTGGTGCTTTTGTTTACATTTGAGACACACCGGTGCCATTGCACTGAAAACACGCTTTTCTTGCTCTCTACTAGCGACCGTTTTGTTCACACTTGCCGAAATTAGTAAAGTCCGAAACCGATGGACTCTCTATATTCTTAATGCTTCGCACCCACAACACCTTGTTTTCACCGTCGAGCTTTTTGGACAAAAGGTAAATAAGTAGAGTGTCCCACGAAGCGAACGGCATTTTCAAAGCCATAAGAGCATTAATATTTTCAGTCGTCGTACTGAAAAAACGTTTAATTTCTGATAAGTAACCGTGCTTTACCGCTGGTTGATCGAAAAGATTGTCTAAATGAGCCACCATGATAAATTGGGGCTTATCGTAGTGAAGCTTTAACGATGTCCATGCGACATTAAAATTGTCATTGCTTAGCGGCAGATGTTTAACAATCGACGCAGCATCGCCCTTTAAACGCATTTGCAAGTATTCTAATTTTTCGACCCCAGTTAACGACTCCTTGGACACAACTAAAGCATTAAATAAATCGCGAAACCGAATCCACTCATCAAACCTACCGGAAAATTCTGGAAGTTTAACTTCCGGAAGTCGGGATGGAAGCTCTGGCTTTGTTATCGTAATGGACCGACGCACGCGGTGAATCCGCAATGGATTTTACTATTTCGTGTAGCGAAGATTGATTTTCGGCCAACGATTTAAGTGTTTTATTAATGTCACTTTCAGAATCTGTCCGCGAATCACACAGATTTTGTATTATGTCAGAAAGCTTTGCGTGCACTTCATAAAAGGTTGATTCGAACTCAGCACGATACTCACTTTCCTCGTTCGAACTCTTGCATGTGTTGCTCTAACCGCGTCTGGCGCGGGCTAGGGGAGCACCCGGTGCCTCGCAGAATGTAGCAATCCGTGTTACCTGGCCCTTAAGCGCCGCGCGTTGTCGCTTTAATAAATCCATATCCACGCCTTAAAGTCTGAAATGCTCACTAATAGAATAACCACTGATTGACACAATTCGCTTCGAAAGAAATAAAAAAGGGTTTTGATGGTCGTTTGATGGCAAATAGTACTCGTACTTCTACTTTGCCACACTTTTTTTGAATGGAATTAGTTTTTTTTTGCACTGAATTAGCAAGGTAGTTAATGCACGATTGGCAGCAATTTGTTTTTTTTTTTATCTTCACCCACTGCTGTTGGGGAAACGTATGCGAAAGAACACAGAACTGATCGAGTTGGAAATTTCGTTTTTTTTTTTTCGATCGCGAAGGATTATACGAATATGAATGTATTATAATTAAACGAGTTAATATTTACGATACGAAATTCATAGATCCGCGCTCGTTAGGACCAAATGTTTACGCGTTAGTCGATCGTCATAGAAAAAAAAAGGGGAAACTCCAAATCCAACTTCAAGCGAAAGAATAAAAACCACGTGCCGATTTTTCAGTAGACAGATTTTTTATTTGATTTCCGGAAATGCCCGACATTGGGACCAAAGAATTTGGAACTAGAAAAGGACAAATACATAAGCGCACCAATTAATGAAGGGCGCGAGTTAAGTTTTACACTAACAAAAGGTTTTAAAAAAAATACAATTTAATTTCGATACCTTCCTAGTGAAGCGTTTACAACTGAATGAATGGTCTTAATTCTAACAATGCATATTATATGTTTGCAAAGGTGAGTTCCAGTAGCTTGGACTTGCGGCGGATGTCATCCAGACGCATAGTTGCGGTAATTAGATCTCACCTGTGCAATCACAATTGTATTTTGAAATATTCAATTGGGTCATTGGGTGGAGGTGATAACGGGTTCTGTGTGCAGGTGGTGTGCGGGGGTCCGTTGGTTTAAGGTTGGGAAATATCTTCGGGTTGATGTCCCACTGGTATATGGTATGATGACCGGAAATAAGGTGGGGTGTTGCGGGGAGACATGTGCCAGGTATTGCAGCGAGTTAGGGGGCGACCGGGTGGTTGGTGGTTATCGTAACTCCTCCCCCCTTAGAGTAGAGCGAAGGCCACAATGACGACATTGGGGCAGGAGCGAAGGACTGTAGAGTGGGTGCCGGGATGATGCGGGATTTCCTTTTGTTGATTATGATGATGATCATCATGATGATGATTATGGTGGTGGTGAATATTGCGGTTGTAGACGTTGTGATTTGGTGTAGGACTTCTGTTTTAATGCTCAGGTTGGTCAGCTTGGCATCCGTCTGGAAGTTGTATTCCTTCAGCTTCTCCAGGTTTAGGACGTCTTTGGTAACGTTTGATTTGATGACACTGCTCGGCGGTGGCGGGATGTGAATTTCGTCCCAAAACGTATCGGGGTTGTTCTGGTAGATTATGCCGTTGACTTCCACGTTGCAGTTTTGGTAATGAAGAAGCACTGTACCTTCTATGATGGGGACTTTGGCACTACAAGTAGAATTTATTAATATTTGTGGAACATTTATGAATAAAAGAAAATTAGGCTCAGGTTGAATTATTTTTTCTATTTTTCCCGTGTCGTTGATTGGACAGTTTGCTGCTTCGTTATTCATCAACTTTCCGATACATTCGGAACTGTTGGTCTGCTCCTGATGTACTGGACTCGAACAGTAGTGTGAACCTTCTATCTTGGGGCACGGTGCATTGAAGTACTGTATATCGTTATCGTTAATACTTATATATGGATTTGTTATTATTAGCTTCGTATCGTTAATGGGAAGTGGGATAATGTGAAAGTGGGAATAGTTTTGTGGTGATAGGATGGGTATGCGTATGTTAAATATGATGTTGGTATTGTTATAATATGCCTGTAAACCCAGGAATTCGTATATTTGTTCGAATGATTTTACTTTTATGTTTTGTATGTTTAGTTTGTTTTTAATATCTTGTAGTTCTTTTGTATTCAGCAAAAGTTTTGGTATTATATTTAGTTTACTCAGAGTCACAGCCTCTGCGATGTTAGAAATATGACTGGTAAGTAAGTCAATATTGAAGTTCATCTGGTTAAGGTATTGGGTTTCGGTTAGTATGTGGTGCTCTCTTTTAACGGCGTTGTATGTTTTTTCTAAAAATGTTTCTATTTTCGTCCGTTCCCTATTTATGTGGGACGTAATGTTTTTAAATCGTTCTATGGTTTGATAGTTAATTGCATGTTGCGTCAGTATAGTGTTTGTAAAGTTATTTAGGTTGGAGTTTATGAGTTCTATTTGGGAGTTGATGTCGTGTGCGTCTTGTGCGTCCATGTTGCCGGTAATAAATTTGATAGCTGATCCAAATCCATTGAATAGGCCTCGTTTACTTCTACCAGAAGGGTAGAGGGTATACAGTTTCCTCTCGAGCTCTTTGAGTTTAAGTCTTGTTATGTGGACAGAATTGATAGATTCCGACCGTTTTTCAAAGAGATCGAGTGTGTTACTGATAGTTTGAATAGTCTCACTGTAGTCGTCAAGGTTAACAATATGAATCAAGCTATCGTAGCTAAGTATTGTTCGAGAGGATCCTAGTCTAAGAGAGAGTATACCACGGTCTTTAGGAAGGTTAAACATTTCGATTAGTTGGGTGGAGATGAGCGGGGAACTGGAAAGAATATTTGTTAGTGATGAGTATGTCGCTGAGGCGTGTTCTGTTTGTTACGTGCAAAACGCGCACGAAACCTTATCCTCTCCATCCCTCCCTTCCTACATTTTTTCTCCCGTCATTTTTCTCCGCCATCTCCTAAGGAGGGAAGAGCTCACTGGTGTTCCTATGGCGAATTTAGAGCTATGGCCCGGTTTGGTCTAACCACCTTAAGGAGGTCGCACGATAGGTACCATGCTGGACGGACGGTCCAAAGGGGATGGACGGACTGTCCGAAGCAAAGGGCGGACGGCCCCAACCGACCGAGACGGACGGTCTCGCAAGAATGGGCGGACGGCCCCAACCGACCGAGGCGGACGGTCTCGCAACAATGGGCGGACGGCCCCAACAGGGTGACAGGGACGGACGGTCCCCAACAAATCGAAAGGCCGCGTGCCCAACCTAAAATGTATTGTTTGATAAAAAGAAAAAGAAGGTTGTGACCCCAAATAGTAAAATGTCGTCCCCGCAAAGCCATATGTGTCAAGTTACATATACTTATTGTAAACTCCCCAATTCATGTAAACGAGTAACCCAATAACCCCTAGGGACATTTAAAGTTATAATTAGAATTAGCCACATAAGTTTTAGTGTACGATAACCGCGGGATGCATAGTTAGGCTAAGGTTATTATTTATAATTGAAATAAGATACTGCGGTGAACACGTCCATCCCACCTAAGACATCAACCCCTTCCAACCGGACGAATGTCCGAAGATCCGAAAATGTTAATATGGAGGCGTTGGAACTCTGGAGGTGATTCCCTTTGTTCCAATAGCCAAAGTGGTGTGAGTGTATATATGTGTTCCCGGTTGGAACGGGTCAGACAAAAGACGAACAATTCAATTGCAAGAGAACTCTGAGCGAGACTGGACGGACAGTGGCCGCCAGTGCGATACAAGAGAACGTAAGAGACAAAGAAAACGAAGAGACGTACGAGTACATACATATATACGGGGAGGACACCCAATACCGGAGATAAAACCAAGGACAATACAGGAGACATATCGAGGAGGACGTGTCACACCTAAGTATCTTTTTAAATTGTAGTTTTCTTTTCATTTCGCCTCGACATTCCCCCGGTTATCCGAACCGTTCCCGTTATTTTTAGGCGACCGTATTGTCCACGTAGTGGATGTTGGGTAACCCGTTATCCCAATCAAAATTAATAAAATTTATATTAACTTCTATATACATATATTTTTTAATCCTTTTGTTTTATTTTCGTAGTTTTACGGAAAACTACGTGGCGCCCTGAATTCCTCCCATCCCAATACTCGAACCCCCCAGTCCACTGAGTAGCCGCGTGCGCAGCTGAACGCGCGCACACCAGCTGTTGTGTCTTTTGACATAACAAATTGGCAGCCAACGTGGGGCTCTCTGCAGAAGAAAAATAGTAAAATAAAACAAAATAATAAAAACAACGAACAGCGGACAACGGACAGCGGACAACGGACAGCGAACAACGGACAGCGGATAAAGAACAACGGACAACGGACAGCGGACAACGGACAGCGGACAACGGACAGCGGACAACGGACAGCGGACAACGGACAGCGGACAACGGACAGCGGACAACGGACAGCGGACAACGGACAGCGGACAACGGACACCGGTACCAACAAAGACAACGAACACTAATCACATAAGACAAACAAACAAATATATCAAAATATATCACAAAACATCAAGAAAAGAATAAAACAAAACAAAAAAAAAACAGGAAGAAACAGAAATAAAATAGCTCAAGAACAATTCAACGACCGGAATACAGTGAGTCTATTGGTTTTTTTTCTTCCCCTCTATACATTACATATATATATATTATAGATATATATTGTATATATCCAAATATTCTATATATATTTCGGGTGTTACGGGCTTATTTCCATATACATATATATATTTCTTATCTCCGTACATAAATATAATATAATAATTTTTACATACTACCTACATATACATATATACATATATCGCACATATATTTAATTCCGCGAGTGATCGTAGTTGGGTGTAGTTTTTTTCTGTTACCCCCTTTCCCCCGCGGGGCTTTCTTATTTGGTGGCGATTTTTTTTTTAATATTCGCAGTGTGGACTTCTTATTGCAGTCGCTTCGTGTGTTGACATATTCCCCACCCTACTTAGTGATTTGCACTTTCATCCGTTTGACCTTTTTCAAGTAGTGATCTTCCTGCCCCTTTGATTTTTCGGATATTTATAATCGAGTTGTCATCCGTCGCTGAGTTAGTTGTTTTTTTTGTTGTTTTGATAGCAATTTTTTTTTGACATCGTTCATAGTTAGTTGTGATCCTATTATCGATTTTATTTTAATTCGCGCGATTAACGATGGAAATTAATCGGTTATCCCAAGAGGAACTCGCGTACGAGATGCAGTTCAGAGGGCTAACCGTAGGTACGGTCGACGTGATGAGGAAATCTCTCCGCGCGGCTCGAGTCCTTGAGCGGCGGGGATCGCTGGAAGCGATAGCTTATCCGTTTGAGTTTAGCGAGGATAGGGAGGCGGTTCTTCTCAAGGTTGCCGAAATTCAACAATTACTTGAGGAGCCGCCAACGCGAAATTCATCAGCCTACGCGAAGGTCCTGACCAAGATTGAGTGGGCCATAGCTCGAATAGGGAGGGCGAGGCCTGAAACGAAGGCAGAAGAGGAAGACAGGTGCGGCATTAAGACCAACCTGATGATGCTTCTAGCCAAGTTAGAGGAAGAGGCCGACGAAAACGATGACGCACAGGGACAAGGCGAAGGGGATGAGGGGTTGAGTCAAGGCCTGCACCCCGCTCTCCCTGTCCCATCCACCCCCGCACCGGTGAGAGAAGTCGTTCCCGTGGTTAATCGGACGGGGAAGGCTGAGAACTTAGCCAAGTGGGACTTGAAGTTCTCAGGGGAACGATGTGGAGCGTCAGTCAATTCGTTCTTAGAACGCGTAGAGGAGCTTAGGGAAGCTAGGAACGTTGGTGAACACCAACTATTTAGGTCGGCAGTCGAATTATTCACCGGGAAGGCGCTTTTATGGTTTAGGGCGGTAAGGAGACACGTAGATTCGTGGCAGGGTTTGGTCCGGGAGTTGAAGTTGGAGTTCCTCCCCCCAAACTATGACGATCTCCTACTTGAGGAGATCCGTCGAAGGACCCAAGGGAAGGAAGAGTCTATTGGGGTGTATACTGCAGTAATGCAGAATATGTTTGGTAGGCTTTCCGAACCCCTGACGGAGAGGCGGAAATTAGGTATTGTTAAACGGAATTTGGCTCCCTTCTACCAGACGCAACTAGGACTTGCAGAGCCGAAGACTCTACAGGAACTAGTGGAGTTAGGCAGAAGGCTGGAATCGGTGAGGGCAAACGTGGAATCGTTTAATCCCCCACCCTCACAAAGGTCGAGGTATCTTTTGGAACCCGACTTAGCATATGCGGTAGCCGAACAACCGAGGATGGCTGTTTTGAGTCAAACCTCGACACCGGGTCGTAGGATTTCGTGCTACAATTGTCATCGGGAAGGTCATTTGGCTAGTGCTTGTCCGCTCCCCAAACGCTGCTCAGCTTGCGGGAAGACAGGACATATCAGGAGGGATTGTCCCGAGGGTTCGGGAAACGAGCGACGGCCCCCTGTAACAGCAGGGCAGGGGAGCCGGAGAAGTTAGATAGGTGGTCTGCTG
Organism: Merodon equestris; assembly: GCA_958301585.1. Taxonomy (NCBI): domain Eukaryota; kingdom Metazoa; phylum Arthropoda; class Insecta; order Diptera; family Syrphidae; genus Merodon; species Merodon equestris. The sequence goes on along the minus strand of OY284418.1, from coordinate 19,982,804 downwards.
GCAACCAGCCGGGAGAGATCGTTAGGGTAGATTTCACATTAGATTCAAAAGTAGGTGACATACGTCCGTATTTAGAAGTTCAAGTCCTGGGCGTCAAGATGATAGGTCTTTTAGACTCAGGGGCTTCGAGGACAATTATATGTAGAGACGGTTGGGAATATCTCAAGAAGTTAGGGCATCGGTACAATGAAGCAAAAGTGGATAAAGTGGTACTCGCAGACGGTTCTGATATAAAAGTAACAGGGTGTATGACCATACCAATCAGAATAGGCGAACGGGAGTTCGAAATGGGATGCTTGGTGATTCCGAGTCTCCCTCATGTGCTAATCCTAGGCGCGGATTTCATAGCTAAGGCAGGGATAATCCCAGATCTGAGCACAGGGGAGTGGATGTTTTCGGGACAGAGGTTGTCGTCGATATCCATGGCGGGAGATAGACCTGACGCAAGGGGCGTGGAGGTTAACCAGGATCCTGAGGAAGTCGAAACTGAAGAGGGACTTAATGAGGACGAGGCTAAACAGCTAGAGGAGCTAGTGACAAGGCTATTTAGGGACATGCCTGAGGGCATTGGTTGTACACATTTGGTGGAACATAAGATCAGGACCACAGCAGAGCCGATTAAACAGCGATACTATCCAGTATCACCGGCGATCCAGAGGCACATAGATACAGAATTGGAGGACATGTTAAAGGACGAAATAATAGAAAAGTCTAACAGCCCGTGGGCCTCGCCTATAGTGATGATTAGAAAGAAGGATGGATCCTATAGGTTTTGTGTCGATTATCGGAAATTAAATAAGGTTACCGAGAGAGATGCTTATCCACTTCCATACATTTCCTCAACTTTAGATAAACTTAGGGACGCCAAGTACTTATCTTCTCTGGATATCAAGTCGGCCTATTGGCAGATTCCAGTTGAAGAGAAGTCACGGCCATACACTGCTTTTACCGTTCCGAACAGGGGACTCTACCAATTTAAAAGGATGCCATTTGGGTTGCATAACGCACCAGCGACCTGGCAGAGATTCATCGATAACGTGCTCGGGGCTGATTTGGAACCACACGTTTTCGTATACCTGGACGATATTATAATCGTAACCAACAACTTTGAAAAACACCTTCAAATATTGGCAGAGGTATTTAAACGGATTCGGGAGGCTGGGTTGAAAGTGAGTAGGGAGAAGTGTAGGTTCGGTAGGCGCTCATTAAAGTTCTTAGGGTATGTCGTAGATCGAAACGGACTCCACGTAGATCCGGAGAAAGTCGAGTGCATGCTCAACATCCCGGTTCCCAAGAACGTCAAGCAGGTGAGGAGCTTCGTGGGGACGGTGTCCTGGTATAGGAGATTTGTACCGAACTTCGCAGCTCTGATGAGACCCTTGACGGACCTTCTGAAGAAAGGGGTAAAATTCGTTTGGACCCAGTCATGTGAGGAGAGCTTTCGGAAGGCCAAGGAATGTTTGGTAACAGCGCCAATCCTGACGTGTCCGGATTTCGATCGTCCGTTTGTCATTCAGACAGATGCATCGGATAGAGGTATAGGTGCCGTATTAAGCCAAACATTCGAGGACGGTGAGAAGGTCATTTGCTACCTTAGTAGGGCTCTAAATAGGAATGAAAGGAACTATTCCACAACGGAGAAAGAATGTTTAGCGGTGATGTGGGCGGTGGAGAAGTTACGTCCGTACATTGAAGGTGTTCGGTTTACGGTAGTGACGGACCACCACTCATTAATATGGCTGAGCAATCTTAAGGACCCGTGCGGAAGATTAGCCCGATGGGCAGTGAGACTCCAGCAATTCGATTTCGAGATCCTCCATAGGAAAGGAAAGGAACACGTAGTCCCCGATATGCTCTCTAGAAACTTCCCCATCGTGGCGGGAATAGATGAGTACAGTCCAGACCCATGGATTACAAGGATGATCAAGAAAGTAGAAGCCAACCCGTTAAATTTCCCCGCTTGGAAGGTAGAACAAAGTTCCTTATTCAAGCTTGTAAAGGCAAAACATCTGGTAGTCCGCGACAATGTCCCGGAATGGAAAGAGGTGGTAGGGAAAGGAGAGAGAAGCGCGATGTTAAAGGAGTACCATGATAGTCCATTAGGTGGACACATGGGTGTCAAGAAAACTTTTGCTAAGATAGCTTTGAGATATTACTGGCCCAAGATGAGGGCCGACATAACCAAATATGTCAGGAATTGTAGAGTTTGTCAGAGTGTGAAACCGAGTAATGAGAAACCCGCTGGTTTAATAGTTGAGAGAAGAGGGACGTCGAATCCATGGGAAACGATCTGCGTGGACATAGTGGGTCCATTGCCTAGATCGAGTAGGGGCTTCGTTTATATTCTAACGGTCGTAGATTATTTCACTAAATTCCCAATGTTATTTCCGCTTAGATCCGCCACTGCGAAAACAGTTTGCAGAGAATTAGAAGACAATATCTTCTTGTTGTTTGGAGTCCCGAAGTGGATTATCTGTGACAATGGGCCTCAATTCCGTAGCAGGGAACTAAAGGCGCTGTGTCAACTATATGGGTCGCGATTGAAATTCACCGCTCACTACCATCCGCAAGCGAACCCCGCGGAGAGGGTAAACCAAATCATAAAACGGATGTTGAGAGCATACGTTTCTGAGAATCATAAGTCCTGGGATTCTCACCTTTCGAAAATTGCTTGTTGCATCCGCTCAGCGCAACACGAAGTATTAGGCGTTTCACCATACTACGCCAACTTTGGTAAAGAGATGGTTACCTGCGAGCAAAAGGGGCTGCTCAGGGAGAACAACATCGACTCTAGGGATGAAGACCAACGAGGGGAAGGCGAGTCCGAATTAGAGATTAACCCTTGTAACATGACTGGGTTAGGGCGAAAGTTTAGGGCATTACGGGAAGACATTCAACGGAAACTAGGAGAGGCAACGAGGCAAGCGGCGAGAGCATACAACCTCAGGAGAAGAGACGTACAGTATTTCCCCAATGAGCTAGTGTGGCGAAGAAATTTCGTACTATCGGATGCCGCCAACTACTACGCCGCCAAACTTGCACCGAAGTACGTCGGGCCTTTTATAATACACAAAAGAGTCTCGCCTTGGACGTACGTTTTGAAAGACGATGCCGGGAAAGAGAAAGGCACCTGGCACGTCAAAGACTTAAAGCCTCACAACGACAGCCGAGAGCAATAAGAGCCGGCCAGGAGTCAGAAACCCAGAGCCAAGAGGATAGGTTTCCGACATGGTGTTCGTAGTGTCCAATCGTCCTCCCAACTCGCCTCGAAGGTTCAGTTTTGAAATGTGCAGACACATTTCCTTGGAGGTGAGGGTGGGGTTTGTTACGTGCAAAACGCGCACGAAACCTTATCCTCTCCATCCCTCCCTTCCTACATTTTTTCTCCCGTCATTTTTCTCCGCCATCTCCTAAGGAGGGAAGAGCTCACTGGTGTTCCTATGGCGAATTTAGAGCTATGGCCCGGTTTGGTCTAACCACCTTAAGGAGGTCGCACGATAGGTACCGTGCTGGACGGACGGTCCAAAAGGGATGGACGGACTGTCCGAAGCAAAGGGCGGACGGCCCCAACCGACCGAGACGGACGGTCTCGCAAGAATGGGCGGACGGCCCCAACCGACCGAGACGGACGGTCTCGCAACAATGGGCGGACGGCCCCAACAGGGTGACAGGGACGGACGGTCCCCAACAAATCGAAAGGCCGCGTGCCCAACCTAAAATGTATTGTTTGATAAAAAGAAAAAGAAGGTTGTGACCCCAAATAGTAAAATGTCGTCCCCGCAAAGCCATATGTGTCAAGTTACATATACTTATTGTAAACTCCCCAATTCATGTAAACGAGTAACCCAATAACCCCTAGGGACATTTAAAGTTATAATTAGAATTAGCCACATAAGTTTTAGTGTACGATAACCGCGGGATGCATAGTTAGGCTAAGGTTATTATTTATAATTGAAATAAGATACTGCGGTGAACACGTCCATCCCACCTAAGACATCAACCCCTTCCAACCGGACGAATGTCCGAAGATCCGAAAATGTTAATATGGAGGCGTTGGAACTCTGGAGGTGATTCCCTTTGTTCCAATAGCCAAAGTGGTGTGAGTGTATATATGTGTTCCCGGTTGGAACGGGTCAGACAAAAGACGAACAATTCAAATGCAAGAGAACTCTGAGCGAGACTGGACGGACAGTGGCCGCCAGTGCGATACAAGAGAACGTAAGAGACAAAGAAAACGAGAGACGTACGAGTACATACATATATACGGGGAGGACACCCAATACCGGAGATAAAACCAAGGACAATACAGGAGACATATCGAGGAGGACGTGTCACACCTCAGTATCTTTTTAAATTGTAGTTTTCTTTTCATTTCGCCTCGACATTCCCCCGGTTATCCGAACCGTTCCCGTTATTTTTAGGCGACCGTATTGTCCACGTAGTGGATGTTGGGTAACCCGTTATCCCAATCAAAATTAATAAAATTTATATTAACTTCTATATACATATATTTTTTAATCCTTTTTTTTTATTTTCGTAGTTTTACGGAAAACTACGTGGCGCCCTGAATTCCTCCCATCCCAATACTCGAACCCCCCAGTCCACTGAGTAGCCGCGTGCGCAGCTGAACGCGCGAGTTATAATTTCTATATTCTATAATTTAAACACCTCGATTTTATTTAAACTTTCACTAATTTTATTTAAACTTTCGGTAATATTCTATATTCTAAATTATTTAATATTCTTATTATTAGGATCACTTTCCACTTTGGATTGTGATCTCCAACTGACTGGCTGATCACCCACCAACCAAAAGCATCACTCGCTTTTCTTCTCGCCCAAACGCATAAACAAACAAGGGGTTTAACAAATGAAAAGACGCCACACATCACTTAGCGTAAACAAATAGAGGAGCTAACAATTAGGAAAAAGACGCCACACATCACATAGCGTAAACAAATAGGAGGGATAACAATTAGGAAAAAGACGCTGCACATCACATAGCGTAAACAAATAGAGGAGCTAACAATTAGGAAAAGGACGCCACACATCACATAGCGTAAACAAATAGGAGAGATAACAATTAGGAAAAAGACGCTGCACATCACATAGCGTAAACAAATAGAGGATCTGGCAATTGAACAAGAAGCTATCAAGCCAATGCCGATAGCTGATAAGAACACAGAGTGGGGATTACATTTGGATAGGTGATGGTTGCTGGGTGATGTACATATATTTATGTATGCTTGAGGGTTACCAACGTAACTCCTCCCACCGAAAAATCGATTTTACACGGATTTAGTGTGAAATCGGAAAACATAATTACATAAGAATTCATATTAACTTAATTATTAACTTATAAATATTTACAATAATTGGAAATTAATACATTATTCGTTATATATGGTATATATTTAATAACATAGTTTTATTTTTATTTTTTCATATTTGTGAGTCTGCAATTTAAAGGGTTTGACCAAAATGTATGATAAAATCAGATCTATGGTATATATTGGTACATCGAAATAATAAAATTACACTAGCTTATGAATTCTGCATTACTGATTTCATTTACTTTTAATAAATAATTACCCGAAAACACTGTAAAATTGGTGACCAGGTATTGCAATGTTATTATTTTTTCTTCCTTTTCTTTCTTCTAATTTTTTCTTTATGCACTTTACGCTTGGAAGTATCTATTATTATTTTATTATTTTTGTTTACTATATGCTCATTAAATCTGGGTGCTATTTTGTTTCGTCTATCGTCTAATTCAAAAATTATTTCTTCTGGTCTATATTTAGGGGGATCTATACGAGATTCATTTAGTTTACCTATGTATTGTTGTTTCTCACTCAAACTTTGCTTGTGACCTAATTTTCCTAAATTTTCGTAGTTTTTGATGTGGTTTCTAAGATATTCTTGTTCCGTTCTAAACCCATCGTTAGAAGGAAAAGGTTGTCTTTTATTTATGTGTCCTGTAAGTAATTCGTAAGGAGATAGTTTTGTCATGGAATGTATTGTTAATACATTGCCTGACAAGTCGATATTATTTATCATAGAGTCATTATCTCGAGTGTTTCTATCTAATGCAGATGTTTCGTTAGCATACAATTCGATACGTGAAAAGGTATCCACATTTGAATTAGAGTTCTTTACGTCTAAGAATCCGATTGGTTTTTGGAGGCTGGTAAAGGAAAATTTTGGTCGCCAACTTCTGTTTCAGTGGGATAATTTGGAAATTCCAAATGCTGATAATAGTTCTGGGGAAAAGAGTTTGCTTCTGTTTCGAAATTATCTGACCTACTATTTTCGTAATGGTTAGATTCAATATTATGAAAATTCTGTTGCCTAAATGGTTGTGTATAATTAGTCATGTTTCTTGTACTACCACTAGCAACATCCATTGGTTCTATTGGGGTTTGATGGGTAGGAGGTGGAACATATCTAGGAGGATTGTTAAATTTTGATTGGCTAGAGTAATTGGATATGTTTCGAGGGTTATTGTACTGGTTTGTATGTGAGGAATCATTATTCCTGTATGTGGTTAAAGGGTAACTGCTTCTATGCGTGTATATATTTGATCTAGGAGGAGGTTGGATAAATTTTATATTTGGTTCACCACGGCTGTCATGAGGTGTAAACTTTGCTTGTCTTCTGTTCTGATACTGTTGGGGATTTTGAAAATAGAAACGGTTTTGTTCTTCTAAGCAAAAGCTTAGAGCTTCAGGTAGCTTAGTGGGTCTCATTGCCCTTATAGTAGAGCCTAATGGTTCCCTCAATCCCGATAAGAATGTATTGAGACACATTTCTTTAAAAAGTTTCTCTTTAGCTTGAATGACGTTCGCGTTTCTTTCGTGTACCCTGACATGATTCATTAAAGTGGAAAATATTTCGACTACTTTCGAGTAAAAAGCTTCAACCCTATCCTGACCTTGTCTTAACTGGTAAAGATCTCGAATGAGGCTTGTTTCGTTTCTCTTATCTGCATAATGAAGTACTAAATTGTTTTTTATTTCCTCCCATTCTATGGGAGTGCCATACATATTTAGCACCTCATTAGCCTCGCCTACAATTTTATTGCGAATAGCCCTTAAAATAACCTTGCAATAGCTAGTACCTTGTAAAGCTTGTAAATGCAACAAAATTTCTTCGACGTTATGTAAAAAATCGAAAAGCAATCTCGGATTGCCATCAAAGGTCGGTATGTCCTTAACAGCGTCTGGAATTCTTAATGAATTAAAAGCATCCAGTGTATTATTGACTGCATTCAGATTGTTCGAGCCGTTATTTAAATTTGCAGAATATGCAGGATTCATGGCTGTGGTTTTGAAATATTGTTCTTCAAAATCAGTTACTATATGTCTATTATATTTTTTGATACTGGTGGGTTTTACTCTCTTTATTAGAGTTTTCCTAACTGGAGGCATGGGTATTTTTAGATATATTTAACAATATGACTTACCTCGCACTAATATAAATGTATGTATATATATTTATGTATTTATGTATTTATGTATTAAGATATAATTTTCAATACGAATATGTTTATTATTTTTTATATATATATAATTTTTTTTTTTTTTTTTTTTTTTTTTTTACACGCTTATACGTACGTACATATACATATGTATGTATTAACAACTAAGTTATGAATGCTTCTTGTTTTTATGTTTGTTCTTGTTGACGTTTGTTGTTGTCCCACGTAGCAGGAGAAATTATAGCACCAACTGTTATCGCACAATTTATCAATTTCGATATTTTTTGTAGTTTCTATTTTTTTTTTTTTTTTTTGCTTTTTGCACTTTGCACTGTAGAAGAGGTTTTCAGCACCAACTTAAATTATTTTGCTTGTTTGTTGTTTAAAATTTTTTTTTTTTTTTTTTTATTAGGACTTTGCACTGTAGGAGAGGTTCTCAGCACCAAAAACTTAAAAATTACCAGTTTCGATTTGCCTTCGAAACTGTGTGCTATACTAATCACTAGATTTCAGAAGCTACTGATATTCACTTAAGATTTGATTCAGGGCTATCCTAACACCGACTGCGCCAGTTATAATTTCTATATTCTATAATTTAAACACCTCGATTTTATTTAAACTTTCACTAATTTTATTTAAACTTTCGGTAATATTCTATATTCTAAATTATTTAATATTCTTATTATTAGGATCACTTTCCACTTTGGATTGTGATCTCCAACTGACTGGCTGATCACCCACCAACCAAAAGCATCACTCGCTTTTCTTCTCGCCCAAACGCATAAACAAACAAGGGGTTTAACAAATGAAAAGACGCCACACATCACTTAGCGTAAACAAATAGAGGAGCTAACAATTAGGAAAAAGACGCCACACATCACATAGCGTAAACAAATAGGAGGGATAACAATTAGGAAAAAGACGCTGCACATCACATAGCGTAAACAAATAGAGGAGCTAACAATTAGGAAAAGGACGCCACACATCACATAGCGTAAACAAATAGGAGAGATAACAATTAGGAAAAAGACGCTGCACATCACATAGCGTAAACAAATAGAGGATCTGGCAATTGAACAAGAAGCTATCAAGCCAATGCCGATAGCTGATAAGAACACAGAGTGGGGATTACATTTGGATAGGTGATGGTTGCTGGGTGATGTACATATATTTATGTATGCTTGAGGGTTACCAACGTAACTCGCGCACACCAGCTGTTGTGTCTTTTGACATAACATGTTCATCGATCTTTCATATGCCATGATCTGATCTGATGATATTTTCTTGATCATATTCCATGATCTGTTTGTTACTTATATTACTAACTATATCTAAGATCTTATTTTACTAAAATTATAGCTAAAAATTTTCTTAATATATCTTACTGACTAAAAATGATATTTGTTACTACTGTAGTGTACCCAACACCATTCATTGACCATCCATCAATTGACTGGTCGCTAATACGTTAAAAAGTACGACATCGCATTGTCATTCGAATCCATGAATCAAAGTTCAGTTAGTGTCACCGAAAAGAAAAGTGCCGACACTTGAGAATCGAAGACAAAAAGAACATAATGATTTCGAGAATGATAGACGACACTGCCGACTGCAATAGAATAGAGTCATGCAGGTACAATCGATATGCATTGGAAATGCGACAATGATTTTTGTATAAATAGAGAACCAATAATTAAATAAAATCAGATTCAACTTGACATCCCAACCAAGTGTTTCTCTGGCATTCTTGCCATCCACCAACCTTATTCCCAAGCAGAACCTTTATGGCATTCGTGCCCTGCTTTTCCCAAACGCAATAACTACGGTAGAACCTTTATGGCATTCGTGCCCTACCTAGTTGTTGCCTAGGTCGCTCCCCCCCCCAGTTGTTTAGGCCTCTTACATGGCGATCCTGCCACTTCAAAACCAGGAAGCAGAAGAGTCCAGGAGTTTCCAAATATTTAGATTGTATTAACGCACCATCAATGTCAAAAGCTGCTGCAGAGTACGTTGTTCAACAACCCGCAGGTGTACCAATATACATACCAACACAGAAGACATCAGGACCACAGAAGCTAACAGTAGAAGACTACAAAAGACGACAACTTCAAAACCAGGAGAGGAGAAGGACAGCCGTTCCTAGAGAAGAAACACAACAACAAAATAAGAGAGGAGGCAAAAAATACTTGCACCGCAAGAAACTAGCTTACCTCAAAGACCTATTGCGAACCCAAGGTGAGACCCCAATAGTCTGGAGTAAGGCCACCGAAATCTGGTGTGAAATCGAAACATTGGAAAAATCTGTGACCAAATACGCTAGATGAACTGGAGAACTAAAATGGGCAACAACACAACAAAAGAGAGCGTGACTGTCAACGAAAAAATCGACCCAATTGCAATCGCTGTATACACGGCAATAATTATATTAATAATAATATATGTTATATATAAAGCTAATAAACATTATAAAAACTATGTTAAGAAACAGGTATTAAGAAATATGCCAAGTAATACGCCATAAAAAAAAAAAAAAAAAAAAAAAAAAAAAAAAAAAACTCTGAATATGAAAAATTGTTTGTTAAAAATTGAAAAAATATTAACCAACATAAGAAAAAGTTCAATTAGAGGCTACACTGAGCAAACGTGGCGCGCAAAACTTGAAGAAATAGAGAAACTAAAAATAGAAGCTACCTATAAAACTGACAAAGCGGACACCCCGACAAGATTCTTTGAAATCTATAGAATAACAAAAGCAACAATACTCTCAAATTTGGAGAAAATAAACAAGATGGCTGACTTTAATATAGAAACTGCAATGAAAGTAATTCCCGTGTTCACAGGATCCTTCAAAGAACTTGACTCATTCTTAACACTGGTCGAGATCATACATAACACCCTTAAAGAAACCGAAAGAGCAACTTACATCGGATTCATCTTCCATGTAAAACTTGCACAAAACGTAAAGACTGCATTGGGATTCGTAACAACATTTACAACATTGACAGCACTAAAAGACAGTTTAAAAGAGAAATTTAAAAACACCACAACACTGTCGCAAGTACATACCAGACTGACTCAAGCAATCCAGAGAAACCAATCAGTAACATCATACAAAGACAGATTATTATCCCTCATTGCTGATTTGAACACCCTACAAATAGAAGACTTGCCCTCCGAAGCCACTGAAGCTGAGAAAAAAGTAATTGAGAGAATCAATCAAAATTACGCCCTCACAGTCTTCAAGAATGGCATAAAGGAGACAATAAAACCAGCGATATTTGCCGCTCAGCCAAAATCCCTGTCAGAAGCAGTTAATCTGGCACTAGAACTTGAAAGAGACTCAAACCAAAGTTATAGCCAAATGATGTACGTAAGAAGAAACACGTACAATCACAACCAACAAAATGGTTATACAAACAGAAGAAACGACAACCGAAGGTATACAACAAATAACAATCAACGCCCAGTACAGAGATATAATCAACAAAACCATCCAAGGCAGAGACAAAACTTTCAAACGAATCACCAACAAAATTATAACCATCGAAATTATAACAATTATAACAACCCTCGGGCAAGACAGAATACCTTCAGCTCCAATACAAACAGACCAACAAACAACAGAAGAATAAACATCATAGAGAACCAGGGAAACGTAAATTCCCCGGAGGATTTCACTCCGGGATACCAAAACTAATACTGCGTGTCACACAAAACCCAATTAATTATGTAGCAATGTACATAAACAAATTAAAAAGAAACCTAACATACCTAATAGACACTGGCGCTGATATATCGATATGCAAAGAAGACAACATAGACACCAATGACTTGTTGAACGAGAAATGCAGACTAACTGGAATAACCAATGAAGAAATACAGTCACTAGGCACAACATACATAAATCTCAAACTTGCGAACTACACCATCACACACAAATTCCACATAGTCGATACCAACTTCCCCCTAGCAACAGATGGTATTCTAGGACGAGACTTCTTTACCCAACATATGTGCAAGATAGACTACGAGACGTATACCTTAACAACAACTATAGATGGAGATGAAATAACCATTCCAATGATGTCGAATAATAGAAACACAATAAAAATTCCACCCAGAACGGAAGCAATATACCCAATTAACTTAAATGTAACCGAAGACAGCGTAATACTGAACAAAGAGGTTGAAAAAGGAGTATTTATAGCTAACGCAATAATCCCGGCGAAAGGCACATGCCACATTAGAATACTAAATGTTAACGACTATGAGGTAACACTCAAGAACATCAAACCAGAACTAGAAAAGTTGGACGAATACAATATTATGAAAACAGAAAACCCAAAATACAACAATTACAGACTACAACAATTGACGAAAGAACTAAAGATAGATCACTCTGACCCCGAAGCAAGAAAAACACTAACACGAATACTCGAAGATTATCAGGACATTTTCCATCTAGAAAACGAACCACTGTCAACCAACAACTTCTATACACAGAAACTGGAGACAATAGATAACATCCCAGTATACATTAAAAACTACAGACTCCCACAAATACAAAATTGCGAGATAAAAGAACAAGTCAAAAACCTCCTAGAAAACGACATAATAGAAAATTCAATTAGTCCATACAATTCTCCACTACTCTTAGTCCCCAAAAAAAGTGATGGAAATACAAAGAAATGGCGCTTAGTAGTAGACTTTCGCAAATTAAATAACAAAATTGTCAACGACAAATTTCCGTTAACAAGAATCGAAGACGTGCTAGACAAACTAGGAAGAGCAAAATATTTTTCTACACTGGACATGACAAGTTCTTTTCATCAAATACCATTGGACAAAAAGTCAAGACCACTAACAGCATTCTCTACACAGGACGGTCATTATCAATTTAAGAGACTACCATTCGGTTTAAAAATATCTTCGAATAGCTTTCAACGAATGTTAACAATAGCATTAAGCGGGTTAGAATCCAACGCATTTCTCTACGTAGATGACATTATCATTTTCGGGTGCAGTCTACAACATCATAATGACAACCTTACTAAAGTGTTCGACAAATTAAGACACTACAATCTGAAGTTAAATGCAAGCAAGTGTCAATTCCTAAAATCTGAAGTTGTATATTTAGGACATCTAATAACAAACAAAGGCATAAAAACAGATCCCTCAAAGTATAAAACAATTGAGAACTACCCGACGCCAAAAAACGCAGACGAGGTGAGAAGATTTGTAGCATTCTGCAACTACTACAGACGATTTATACCAAATTTTGCAAAAAGTCTAAATTCACTTTTGAAAAAGAATCAACCATTTATCTGGTCAAACGAATGCGCGAAAGCATTCACAGATCTAAAACAAAAACTAATCAACCCTCCGATCCTACAATATCCAAACTTCGACAAACCATTTATAGTTACAACCGATGCATCAGATTTTGCACTAGGTGCAATATTGTCACAAGGTGAAATAGGACATGATCTACCAATTTCCTATGCTAGCAAATCCTTACAAAAGCATGATATAAACAAACCAATCATAGAAAAGGAACTGTTAGCAATACATTGGGGAATAAATTTCTTTAAACCCTATCTACATGGAAGGAAATTCATAGTAGTAACAGACCACAGACCTTTAATTTCGCTATTCTCACATAAGAATCCATCCTCGAAAATGATGAGAATCCGACTAGACCTATCAGACTACGACTTTGAGATAGTTTACAAACAAGGAAAGATGAATACAAATGCCGATGCACTATCAAGAATAAAAATCAATAGTGACATTTTAAAATCCATGATGGTAGATAAAAATAATAATACAAGCCAAAATGATGTTGACTCCAAGGAGCAGATCATGGTAATAACAAGGGATATGGCACAAAAGATTGCCAATGAAGAAAATAAAAAGGAGAAATACACATCTCAACAGAAGACTGATCATCTTCACATGTGGGATTGTACATCCATAGCTGACGTCAGAAATATGAAGAAGTTAAAATTTGAAACAACGAGTGATAAAATGAAAAATAGTACTATTGAAATTAAAGAAAATGAAGTTATAGTAAGATGCAGCGATAATCTAGCGAAACACGTTTCGATCCTAGAGAAGCTCGTATCAAAATTAAAGAGGGTACCCGTAAAAGAAGTAGCGCTAAATGAAAATGATATTATATTTGAATATATAGAAAAGGAAGAATTAAAGAAAATATATAATACGTTGCAACGAAATGAAAGACACTCGACAATGAAGATATTAATATATAAACCCCCAAAACAAATAATAAAACATGAAGAAAAAATTAACATTATCAAAGAATACCACAATACACCGCATGGAGGACACTTAGGCATACGAAAAACTATGACGAAAATCAAACAAAGATATGTATGGAAAAATATGAGACAAATGGTTAAAAAGTTTGTAAACGCTTGTGAAACATGTGCTAAAAACAAGCAGACAAGACATACAAGAGAGAAAATGGTTATAACAGATACACCAAGTACAAGTTTTGAAACAATTCAAATAGACACAGTTGGACCTCTCAGAATATCCAACGGATATAGATATATTTTAACAATGCAGTGCGAATTAACTAAATATGTCATTACACACCCTATTGAAAGTAAGGACGCTAAAACAATCGCCAAAACATTAATTGAACAATTTATATTAAAGTACGGATGTTTCAAAATACTCAAATCAGATAATGGTACCGAATTCAAAAACGAACTTATGAAAAATATATGTGAATTGCTGAAAATTGATACAATCTACTCAGCCCCATACCATCATCAAAGTATAGGCTCATTAGAAAGAAACCACAGAGTTCTGAACGAATTTCTACTAAATTTCACAGAAGATTATGAATGGGATATTTGGACACCATATTATGCATTTGCTTACAACATAACACCGCACGTAGACACCGGCTATACACCGTATGAACTTATTTTTGGAAAATTACCGTATGTACCAAGCGATATAATAAACAGCAAAGTAAAAGCATATAATCTAGATAACTATGTAAATGAAGTAAAAACTAGACTTAGACATTCGATACAAAAAGCACGAGATATAATTAGCAATGTAAAATGTAAAAGAAAATTAGAATACGACAAATACACAAATGTATCAAATCTTAGAATAGGAGATTTAGTATTTGTAAAACTAGAAAGTAAGAAAAAATTACAAAGTCCATATCACGGGCCATACAAAATTGTAGCAAAAGATAATACAAATTCAATAATTGAAATAAACGGAGAACTTAAAAAGTTCCACAACAATAGTCTTAAGAAATTTAATAAATTGTAGATTAATGTGAAAATTGTAAGACCATTATAAACAAACTAGAAATTAAATAGTTTTAAACATTGTAATTAGTAAGAAAACCTCAATGTAAAGCAAATCCAAAACATATCGATTCCGAAAAATCTTGTAAAATTATTCTTCCAATAATTTTCCGCTTAAGGGTAAGGGTGTAGTGTACCCAACACCATTCATTGACCATCCATCAATTGACTGGTCGCTAATACGTTAAAAAGTACGACATCGCATTGTCATTCGAATCCATGAATCAAAGTTCAGTTAGTGTCACCGAAAAGAAAAGTGCCGACACTTGAGAATCGAAGACAAAAAGAACATAATGATTTCGAGAATGATAGACGACACTGCCGACTGCAATAGAATAGAGTCATGCAGGTACAATCGATATGCATTGGAAATGCGACAATGATTTTTGTATAAATAGAGAACCAATAATTAAATAAAATCAGATTCAACTTGACATCCCAACCAAGTGTTTCTCTGGCATTCTTGCCATCCACCAACCTTATTCCCAAGCAGAACCTTTATGGCATTCGTGCCCTGCTTTTCCCAAACGCAATAACTACGGTAGAACCTTTATGGCATTCGTGCCCTACCTAGTTGTTGCCTAGGTCGCTCCCCCCCCCCCCCAGTTGTTTAGGCCTCTTACACTACAACTAAGGTTTTCTTAAACTAACTTAATCTAGTGGGTAGCCTCTGAATCATGTGCAGTGATTCTACTACCATGTTAACACTCATATGCCATGAGAATGTTTTTTTTTTTTTTTTTTTTCTTTTATAATTTCTTTTTCTTTCTTTTCAACTTGCTTTTATGAATTTTCTTTCTTCCCGTAGTTATTATAGTGAGTTTGTTGTTTTTACTCGCTATATGTTTGGAGAATCTAGGAGAGAGCTTGTTACGTCTAGCCTCCTTTCTAAAAACAACCTGATTTTCGTAGACACTCTCGGGTGTCTCTCGAGTCGCGTTAGTCTTTTCAATTCTTGCCTCAGTTATGCATTTGACCTTTTCTTGGATCTTAGGATACAACTCATCTAGGAAGGTGTTTAGCTTGGAGATATAATCGTGTTCGTTCGAGAAGGTTAGGGTTTTTGTAAATTTATAAGGTCTTCCGAAGAATAGTTCGTAGGGTGTGTATTTGGTTGAGGAATGTACAGCGTTATTGTAAGTTATGAAGGTCTCGTAGAGGATTTCCTCGTGTTCGACAGGGAGTTTACAGTCTTTCCTCTTGGAAAGGATAATTCTGTAGATCTCAGTGAGGGTGGAATGGAGTCTTTCAACGGGTCCATTACTGTTGGTCTGTTGAAAGGAGGTGTAGTGCAGATTAATTTCAAACTGTTTACAAAAGTCTTGGAAAATATTGGCTATAAATTCTGAACCCTGATCGCAAACGATTTTTTTCGGAATGCCGTACAGGCTAATATAATGTTTTAAGAATTTGAGCACGGTTATACTACTTCTACAGCTTAGGGTGTAGCCGCAGGCGAATTTTGAGAATTTATCTATAAGTGTTAAAATTTGATTATTATTTATACTATATATATCGATGTGGAGGATTTCTAGTGGTTTTGATGGTATTTCGGGGGTTTCGAACTGTGGTTTTGGAGGATTCCTGTCATACTTATAAATTTGGCATTTATCACAGTTGTTTATTGTTTTCGTTATTTTACTCGACATATTGGGGAAATAAAAGTCCCTTTTTAAATGCATTAGAGTTTCGTTGATTCCCCTGTGGTTAAAACGTTCATGGTGGCTACGGATTAGCTTTTCTTGGTCATCCTCGTTTCTTATATCCTTCAAAACTTCCTTGCACCTAATTAGTCGAAATGTTTTGCACTGAGAGAAATATCTACGATACGTTGATTGGATTATTGAAAAGATATCGTCATCTGAATAAATAGACGTCTGTTTTTTAGGAGAGAAGTGTTCTTTAAGAATGTCTGTCATGATTTCTTCATTGAATTCAGGCCTGCGTATGGTCCTTATCTGTTTGTTTTTAAAGATAGTTTCGACCGTCATTGGAGAGCCTCTGGGATTTTTTTCAAAAATTACCTGCAGATTGAACTCGTTTAACGGTTTCTCTGATAAAGGGATTCCGTCTTCCGTGTTCTCATCTGTGCTATGAATTGTATTGGTGAAGAGCTCTTTGTCTTCTCCGTTTGAGGGTTCTTCGATTCTTACGCGACTAAGCGCATCTGCGTTTGTGTTTGCTTTACCTTTTTTGTGAATAATTTCATAATCAAATTCCTCTAATTTGAGTCTCCACCTGACTAACTTGGAGTTTGGCTCCTTAAGGTTCATTATCCACGTCAGTGGTCTATGGTCCGTAACTATTTGGAATCTTCTCCCAAACAGATAGGGCCGAAAATATTTGGTAGCCCAAACTATTGCAAACAACTCCTTCTCGATAGTAGAGTAGTTGCATTCACTCTGTGATAGAGTGCGACTCGCGAAGCAAATGGGTTTGTCGCTCCCTATATGTCCTTGGGAAAGGACTGCTCCGAGAGCGAGGTTGCTTGCATCCGTGGTCAGGATAAATGGTCTATTGAAGTCCGGGTGTTGGAGTATGGGGTCATTCATCAGCAAGTTCTTGCAGGTTTCGAAGGCTGTAATGTAATCTGTGTCTATCTTTATTGACTCGCCTTTCTTTAAGCATTTGGTAAGAGGTTTAGTTAATTTGGCAAGATCCTTGATAAATTTTCTGTAGTAGCCTACTAGTCCCAAAAATGCTTTAATCTCTGAACGAGTCTTTGGGATAGGGAAGTTTTTTATCGCTTGGATTTTCGCGGGATTGGGTTTTATTTCCTCTGAATTTATGACATGACCAAGGAAGGCTATTTCTTTTTTTAGAAACTCGCATTTATCCATTTATATTTTAAAATTGGCTTCCCTTAATTTCTCGAAGACTCGCGTTAGGCTGCCTAGGTGTTCTTGCAGGGAGGTTGAGTATACTATAATGTCGTCTAAATAGACAAGACATACTTTCCCAATAAAGTCTTTTAGGACATTGTCCATCACTCTCTGGAAAGTCGATGGAGCGTTCTTGAGTCCGAACGGCATCCTAGTATACTCATAGTGACCACCCTCGACAGTGAAAGCTGTTTTTGGGATATGGTTGGGGTCCATCTCTATTTGATGGAACCCGCTTGCGAGGTCGAGTGTGGTGAAATATATGCACCTACCAAGTTTGTCCAAGATCTCATTAATGTTGGGGATCGGGTAACGATCGGAGATAGTTTTGTCATTTAACTTTCTGTAATCAATGACCAATCTCCATTTTTGCCGACCACTAGCATTTTGCTTCTTTGGAACTATCCATACAGGAGAGCTCCAAGGAGAATAGCTGTGACGGATGATGCCCTGTTCCAACATCTTGTTTATCTGAGATTGTACCTCCTCTTTATGAACATACGGGTATCTATAGGATTTAGTATAGATAGGTATGTCGTCGGTGGTATTTATTTTATGCTTAATCTGGTTCGTAAAGGAGAGCGTATCGTTTTCCTTATAGATTATGTCCTTGTACGCTTTGCATACTTTGTAAAGTGCTTTGCGTTCTTCGTTATTCAGGTGGTCGGTTCTTAATAGGTTACGAATGTCGTCTGGGGGTTGATAATCAGGTCTACCTGCGTTTACCCCATTGAGGTTATATATTTCTATGAACTGGGAGCTTTCGTAGGGTTCTGCGTGTAGTGGGGATTCTATTAGAAGTATTTGGTCTTCATGGGAATAATTGGTGACTTCCACTGTACTTTGCCAGGATTCTGCTTGATAAAGACCTTGGTTGACGAAAAGGTGAGGGTTTAATTCCAAAGAGTTTATATAGACACTTCCGGACTGTTTATTCACAGGTACTTTAGTTAGTATTTTGGATTTTGCTGGGATTTTAATAAGACCCGAAGAATGATTGGGTTGGATGCATATATAGTTAGTGGCGTTTTTTGTTTCTAACAATTTATTTTCGAGGTCAATTTTTGCTTCAAGGGTAAGACCTAGGAGTCCATCGAAGAAGTTATGGAATTTAAAAAGAAGGAATTTAAAATTTCCTGTTTGGTTGAATTCGGAAAAAATAGGTATTGTCGTTTGTTTTTCCAGCAGATAGCTCTTAAAGACTGTTGTGATTCTGACTGGTTCACAGTCTATCTGTTTATTGTGGGGGATATATTCGGGGTTGATAAACGAAGTGGACGCGCCTGTATCAAGTAGAAACCTGAGTGGTCTACCGAAAGGAGAGGATATGTTTATATAAGGTAGTGTTGAAGGATGGTTGGAAGGATTTACGTAACCGGTCGGTTGTTCAAGGCCGTTATGGAAAAATTTGGTGTATCGTCAATATTAGTAGGGTCGGTTTCGAAAAAATTATCTAGTTGTTGGTGCTGTTGATGGTCTTTATTAGTTATTTCTTTTTGGTGGAAATTGAAGTTAGGGTTCCTTGGAAACCTTGTTTGGTGGTTATTGTTCGTTTTATTTTTATTTTGGTACTGATTCTCTGATGCTGTGGGTGTAGATTCTCGTTTTGGGTGTTTGAAATTATTGTATTGGTTATAGTTGGTATTTCGGTTAAATGGGTTGTACTGTCTAGGATTTGGTTGACTTGCAAATTCCCTCTTTGGGTATGGCCCTTGAGATTGTCTCTGCCGATTGTTGGGGTTGTCGTTAAGACTATTTCTAGGTTGTGGGTATGGCCTGTATGAGATAGGGTTCCTTGGCCTCTCCATTTGCGTCATTCTCTGATAAGATATATTTTGTTCTTTTATGCAGCATGTAAAGGCAATGGCCAATGAATTAGGTTGCATCGACCTAACTCTGGATCCTAATGGTTCTTTTAGCCCGCTAAGAAAGGAATTTAAACACATTTCGGAATATAATTCCTTTTTTGCGTTTACGACATTTGTATCCTTCTCGTGGATCAATACGTTGTTACATAAGGCCGATTGCAATTCGATAATCTCTCCATAAAAAGATTCTATGGTTTTATCGAATTGTTTGAGATTGTGTAAATCTCTAATAAGTGATGTTTCCGTTCTCTTGTCGGAATAATGGAGGATGAGATTGTTTTTTATCTCATCCCAAATGAGTGGGGTGCCGTACATGTTTAATATTTCGTTGGCCTGTCCCTCTATTTTGTTCCGTATGGCCCTTAATAAGATTTGGCCGTACGGAGTGTTGTCGGTTCCCCTGATGTAGAGTAGTATCTCCTCAACGTTGTTGAGGAATTCGTATAGAAGCCTGGGATTACCATCGAACCTCCGAAGATCCTTGATGGCATCCGGAATTCTTAACGAATTAAAGATGTCGACCTGATTCGGTCCGGGGTTCGACGGCGATTGCTCTGTGGGGTTCATTGCCTCTAGGCTTGAATTGAGACTGGAGCTCGACTCGGAGGTATCGAGAGGTGTGGCAGTTGTGTTGTTTTCGGGAATAGAAGTCAGACTTCTCGAGATTCTCCTTAATTGGTAAGGTATGAAGCTAGGTTTTGGTGTTTGTTTTTTTGTATGAGGCATTCGTGAATATGCCTTAGTATGTTACAATATAATTTATTTGATTGGTAATATTTTATTATGTTATTTCTATTCTTATTTTAAGCTAGTTGTGGTTTTTATTTATTTATTTAACTATAACAATAACAGCACTTACTTGCACAGTATGAACCCCAAGATAGTGATGAGCGTTGAAGGAGTCCTGGTGTCCATGTGTTCCGGTGTTTCGATGATTCACTTAGTATTTTTTTTTTCAATAATGTTGTTTTATTTTGCACTCTTTTGTTTTAACTTCAATAATGTTGCTTTATTTTGCACTTTTGTTTTAACTTTCGAAACAAACTGTTGTCAGATTGGGCACAGCGAACTCTCACAGGAATATTATATTTATATTTTTCACCATGTAACCATAATCTTTCTCGCGTTTGAATATTCGTTTAGCCGGTGGGAGGTAAAAGTTCGAATCTGGACGACTGCGCCAGTTAAGTTTTAAACTAACAAAAGGTTTTAAAAAAATACAATTTAATTTCGATACCATCCTAGTGAAGCGTTTACAACTGAATGAATCGTCTTAATTCTAACAAAGCATATTATATGTTTGCAAAGGTGAGTTCCAATAGCTTGGACTTGCGGCGGATGTCATCCAGACGCATAGTTGCGGTAATTGGATCTCACCTGTGCAATCACAATTGTATTTTGAAATATTCAATTGGGTCATTGGGTGGAGGTGATAACGGGTTCTGTGTGCAGGTGGTGTGCGGGGGTCCGTTGGTTTAAGGTTGGGAAATATCTTCGGGTTGATGTCCCACTGGTATATGGTATGATGACCGGAAATAAGGTGGAGTGTTGCGGGGAGACATGTGCCAGGTATTGCAGCGAGTTAGGGGGCGACCGGGTGGTTGGTGGTTATCGTAACTCGCGCGTTTCACCAAAGCAATTTTAGCATCGCGTATGTCGCGTGCGGATAGAAAAGTCCTGTTAGTTACCACAAATGGAGATTTGTATCTTCTTAATAAACGAAGGCACCGCGCAATTACCCGAAATAAACGGTTTATATTCGAGAATCTTTCAAAAATGTCCCACTCACCGGCACTAGCTGAAATGGTTAAGCACTAGCTGAATTGGTTTTCGTTTGGGGATTCCTTAGAGGTAGGAAATTTCGAAAAGGTTATCCGTAAAAAGGATGGACCGTTCCACCATAACTCTAGTTTCGGTAAGTTTCTTGGCATCAACCCGCGAGTAGCGCAATCAGCGGGATTTTCAGCCGAACGTACATAATGCCATATGGATGCAGGAAATTGAGCGACAATTTGTGATACGCGATTATCGACGAAAGCATTGCGCGCGAATTACGAGGGAGCTTAACTATATTTATTGACTTATAATATATATAAATGTATAATGTATATGTGTTGGAAAAAAAACTTAGTCGATGTTGACGCCGAGACAGTCCGAACGAGAATGCCCAATTCTTCACGCTCTATCTTCCTTATCACCCGCCTAAACTGTATCTTGTTTACAAGCTTCAGTGGTGACCGCTTTTACTGTGCTGTCTTGTTTACAAGCTTCAGTGGTGACCGCTTTTTGCAATATGACCCACTGTGCTGTTGCTGTATAACAATTTGGATGGCTTGTGCCACTGTTGCTAAGTCGATGGGTTGTGTGATGTTTGAAGATGCTGATGGTGGATGCTGGGTGAAGTGGCAAGGCACGTAACTCCTCCCTCCCAAAAGTAATGTTTAGGGGTAAGGGATGTTTCACGAATGTTGGGCTTGTCCTTCCTGTATTGACTATTGTTGTATGTGATAGGGGACAGGATGGGATGGGGAATTTGTAGCTAGTTGCTTTATCTATGTATATATGTACATATGTATGTAAAATAAATGAAAGTACGCAAATTTTACAAAATAAATATGTGATTCAACTGACCAACCCTGAGTGTTTCTTCTAAAATAAACTTCAAAATTAGAAAAATTCGTTACTTTACTTATGAAGCATATTTCCTTTTGGTTTTAATTTTCTGTTTGTGTACTTTTCTTTTATTTGTTTCAATAGTAGTTCGATCATTTCGTTTTACTTCGTGTTCTATGAATTGTGCTGCAAGTTTATTTCGTCTGTCGTCTTTCTCAAATATTCGGTCACCGATTTGCAATATAGGGGGTGTTTCACGCCCTTTATTACATTTTTCGATTATGTTTTCTTTATAGGCTAAACTCCTTTTATATGCTAAGTCTTTTAAAGTGTCATATGTCTCTAAGTGTTCTCGTAGGTAATCCTGTTTTGTATTTGTATTTGTCTTTGTCGTGTTTGGAAAAATATTACCTTCTGATATGTGACCATTAAGTAGCTCAAACGGGGTCATTTTAGTTATTGAGTTTATGGAATTGTTATAGCTTATTACTGCTTCATCTACAATTTCACCTATTGGTTTACTGGGAAATTTTGCTTTAATTATTCTTATTAACTCGGTTAAAGTGGAGTGAAACCTCTCTACAGGTGAATTTCCAGTAGAACTTTTAGCACACGATGTGTGTAGGTGTATATTGTACGCATTCAAGAAGTCCTTAAATAGGGAAGAAAGGAATTCAGTTCCATTATCAGTAATCACCTTTTCAGGAATACCATGGTGTGAGAAGAAATGCTTCAATGATTTAATGAGGTTAATACTATTCCTAGATGGTAATAAATAAACGCTTGAGAACCTACTAAATTTTTCTATTATAGTCAAGAAATGTTCTTTATGTATTGAGTAAATGTCACAATGTAATATTTGTAAGGGTCTTGACGGAGTCTCGGTTAGCTCGAATTTTAGGGGTGACCGCTAGACGGTCATATTTGTATTTCTGGCAAATGTCGCAATTGTTTATTATTTTTGATACTATGTTCTTCATATTTGGGAAATAGTATTGTCTTTTAATATGTTCTACACTTTCTGCAATTCCCCTGTGATTTGACTTTTCGTGGTATGTTCTTATTATGCGCTCTTGTTCATCACGTTGTGTTATGTCTTGGAGTAAGATATTGCTTCTAACGAGTTTCATGCGTCCATTATTGAAATATTTGGTGTAAACTTTTTGAACTATCTTAAAGGTTTTATCATCTGCAAGGACAGCTGTTACTCTTTTGGTGTTAGCAAAATTACGTAAGATTTCAATCATAACATCCTTGTTACAGACATTGTGACTTTCTATCCGGTGTCTTTTCTTTCTCTTAAAGAGAATACTCAGGGTTGCATGAAGTTTCTTTCTATTAGGATTTTCCACGATAATTATTTGGTTAGAGAACTCATTGATAGGTCTTTCGGATATCGGGATACCGTCATCCATATTTTCCTGACCCGAGTGGATAGTATTCAAATTTTCGGTTACGTCGATGTTGTTATTGATAGATGCTAAATCGAGAGAACTTGATTGCATGTCGGTAAGTTCGTTAAGATGAATTTCAACTCTAGACAGTGCATCGGCATTAGAATTCAACTTTCCACTTTTGTGAACTATCCTGTAGTTGTACTCTTCTAGACTCAACCTCCAGCGAACTAATTTCGAGATTGGATCCTTGAGTGAAAACAGCCACATCAAGGGCTTATGGTCTGTTACGATAGTAAATTCTCTACCATAGAGATACGGACGGAAATATTTCGTAGCCCAATAGACTGCCAAAGCTCTTTCTCTATGGTACTGTAATTTTCCTCTGATTTTGACAAAGTACGGCTTGCGTAACAAACCGGTTTGTCTGATCCAATTGGCCCCTGAGATAGTATTGCGCCTATTGCAATGTTACTCGCGTCTGTAGTAAGGTTGAATGGCTTGGTAAAGTCCGGGTACTGTAATATAGGCTCATTGCATAAAAGAGATTTACAACTCTCAAAGCAATCTATATACCTCGAATTTAAGATGATTTTATTGCCTTTCCTCCAGCACTCCGTCATAGGTTTGGTTATTTTTGCGAAATCTTTAATAAATTTCCTGTAGTAACCGAGCAATCCTAAAAACGATTTTATTTGCTTAGGAGTTTGAGGTATTGGAAATTTTTTTTATTGCAAGGACTTTGTCTGGGTTTGGTTTAACTCCTTCAGAAGTTACCAAATGACCTAAAAATGATACCTCCTTTTGTAGAAACTCGGATTTGGTGAGCTGTATCTTAAAGTTAGACTCCTTGAGATTCCTAAACACGAGCTCCAAGTTTTGGATGTGCTCTTGGAGCGATGTAGAAAAGACGATTATGTCGTCCATGTATACGAAACAGATTTTCCCTTGCAACTCACGCAAAACATGGTCCATCACCCTTTGAAACGTTGACGGGGCATTTTTCAGCCCAAAGGGCATTCTTACAAATTCAAAGTGACCATTATTTACTGAGAAAGCTGTTTTGGGTATATCTTTTTCTTGTACTTGAATCTGGTGAAATCCAGATGCCAAATCGAGTGCACTAAAATAAAGGGATTTTCCTAATTTGTCGAGAATATCGGAGATGTTTGGGATGGGATATTTATCATCAATGGTCCTCTCATTCAATTTGCGATAATCTATGACCAATCTCCATTTTTCTTTGCCACTGGGGTCTTTCTTTTTAGGTACCATCCAAATTGGAGAAGACCAAGGTGAAAAACTTTGGCGAATAATACCCTGTTCAAGCATCCCCGAAATTTGCCTTTGCACTTCCTCTTTAAGCAGATATGGATACCTATAGGATTTGGTGTAAATAGGTTGGTCATCTTTTGTTTTTATCTGATGTTTGATTTCGCTAGAGAATGTCAGGTTATCGCCCTCCTTGAAAAATATGTCCTTGTATTTGCAGCACAGCTTTTTAATAGCGTTCCTTTCTTCTGGATTAAGGTGATCGATGCGGAGCATATCAACAACATTTACGTTACCAAGATTTTTAGTATTGGTGATGGATAGATTATGTATTTCAATTACGTTATCTGCATTTATTTTAGTGGTTTTAATGGGCTGTTCGACTAAAAGGAGCTGAGTAGAATCAGTGGGATTTGTAACCTCGACTAAGGAGAACCATGCATCTGCTTTGTATAAGCCCTCAGAAATGAGTAAATTAGGTTTTATTAATGTGGGCTTAATAAAAATGCTACCAAATTCTACGTCGACAGGAAGACGACAAATAATTTTGCTCATTCCCGGAACCAAACATGGTTGTGAGGTGAGATTAGGTTTGAAATATAGTGGTATTTTCACTGTCTCGTTTTCTAACATATTGCTTTTAAGGTCGACCTTCATTTCTAGTTTCTTCATAATGTCCATTCCAATAAGGCCATCGAAGTAACTATGAAAGTTAAAAAGCAAAAAGTTGAGTCGTTTATTGGTTTTTAGCTCGAAAAGTCCATTCAGTGATACTTCTTCGTTGATGTATTGACTAGTAAAAACTGTTTTGATTTCTATTGGATCTATTGTTTGTGTAGGGAAGTTCTTTGCTATGTGTGGTTTAATAAATGATCTATTGCTACCTGTGTCAATGAGGAACTTTAACTTTGAATTGATTAAACTGTCTATTGTTATGTAAGGGAGTAAACTTGTGTTGTAGTTGTTCAAACTAATGTATCCTATTGATTTCCCGAGGCAAGTGTGTGAAAATTTACATCATCGACCTCAGGATGTACTATTTCACTAGAAGAACCTTGAAAATCTAAACCTTGGTGATATTCCTGTGGTTGTTGACAAGCAAAGTGCTGTTCATACTGTAATTGTTCATTGGGGCTATTACCAGGCAAAGCATTAATTTCGGTATTATGTAAGTAGGTTGTATTAGTGTTTGCACTGCCTATGTCCATGGGTTTTGGAATTGATCGCTTTGATTGACTTGTACCTGGTTTGTTGTAACTATTGTTAGTAAGTGGAATATTTTGGTTAAAACGGGGAGTAAATGTTTGATGATTTGGGTTGTTGCCTGAATATTGTCTGGTTAATTGTTGTTGAACTGGTGAACTGTTGTTGAATTGCCAATGATCGGAAGATTGTTGATTGTTAGTAGGAAAGTATGGTCTATTTGAATACTGCTGATTATGCTGTGAATAGTGTGGCCTATTTGTATAGTATTGGTTGAAATTGGGAGAATATTGTGAAGTTGAAGAGGGTCTAGTATTTTGGGGAATAAGCTGCCTGTTAATTCCACTAAAGGACTTATTAAACATTGTTGTTGGTTTCGTGAAACTGTGATTACGGAAATAAATACAATTCTGCTCTTTAAGGCAAAGGTTCAGAGCATCGGATAGTTTGTTTGGCCTCATAGCTCTAATGGTAGAACCTAACGGCTCTCGGAGACCTGAAAGAAACGTGTTCAAGCACATTTCCTCATATAAATCGAATTTAGCCTGTATTACATTTTGGTCACTTTCGTGTACCCTTACGTGGTTAATCATAGCTGATTGAATTTCAATTATCTGAGAGTAAAAGATGTCAACTGTACTTTGGTTTTGTCGCAATTGATGTAGGTCCCGTATCAAACTTGTCTCGTTACGTTTATCCGAGTAGTGCACGATCAAATTATGCTTAATTTGTTCCCACACTACTGGAGTACCGTACATATTAAGTACTTCGTTTGCTTCGCCAATAATTTTATTACGAATTGACCGAATAATAATTTTACCATAACCAGTATTATTTAATGAAGGCATGAAACTTAAAATCTCCTCAACGTTGGAAAGAAAATCAAACAAAAGTCTAGGGTTTCCATCGAAATTCGGCAGATCTTTAACTGCGTCAGGTATCCTGAGTGAGTTAAAGACGTTTAATGCAATTGTTGATTCGTCAGTGTTCATTTTGGGAATAAATGTGTATGTGTTATTGTTTGAGTATGCTTTAACTATGTTGTCAAGATTACAGTTTAATTTTTTTCTTTTCAATGTTGGATATAAAGCAACTAGCATGAAATTTATTGGGTTTATGGGTTTTGAAAGAGGGCATAGGTAGGGAAAATAGTCAAATACAGAAGAACTTACTTGGTGATGCGAATAATCTTGCTTTAACTATTGTTGTTGGGATGGTCTTGATGACTGATATTTGCTTTAGAGGGATTTTGATGATGTAAGCTTGATGACTTGATGATAATTGATGTTGATGGATTAATCTTGATGTAATAAATTCACTATGTACTTATGAGTTTGTGTTTTTTTTTTTTTTTTTTTTTTTTTTTTTTTTTTGGTGTAATTCCAGAGGATTCGTAGGCTACTTTATTGTGTTCACCTGTACCAATCTGGAAAACGTCGACTGCGCCAATTACGAGGGAGCTTAACTATATTTATTGACTTATAATATATATAAATGTATAATGTATATGTGTTGGAAAAAAACTTAGTCGATGTTGACGCCGAGACAGTCCGAACGAGAATGCCCAATTCTTCACGCTCTATCTTCCTTATCACCCGCCTAAACTGTATCTTGTTTACAAGCTTCTGTGGTGACCGCTTTTACTGTGCTGTCTTGTTTACAAGCTTCAGTGGTGACCGCTTTTTGCAATATGACCCACTGTGCTGTTGCTGTATAACAATTTGGATGGCTTGTGCCACTGTTGCTAAGTCGATGGGTTGTGTGATGTTTGAAGATGCTGATGGTGGATGCTGGGTGAAGTGGCAAGGCACGTAACTCGCGCGAGGATATCCCTGAATCCAATATAAAACTGCTGTAGAGTCCGTGTACGCGAAGCACTCGATATCATGAATCGCAAGAGCATCTTTAACCTTATTAACCAGTTTAACTCAGTAGGAGGGCTCCACATAGCTCGAGGCGCGGGATCGAAAGAGAAGGCTTAACAGGAGCAATTCTCGTTTTCGCACATATGAGAGTTGTTTGAACATTATTAGCTCCTACCACTCGAGAATATATCGCAGCAGCGTATGCTGACTCTGACGCATCAGCAAACCCATGCAATTCTATCACCTCCCCTCGACCGAATTGTATCCACCGCGGAATATTCACGCCTTGCAACGAACGTAGATCCGCCTTGACATCGAACCATTCTTGGTAGAAGTTTTCGGAATGAACTCATCCCAACCGATACCATTGATCCAAAGACGTTTGATGAAGATCTTCATCTTGACTACGACTGGTGAAAGCCAACCTAGAGGATCGAAGATGCGAGCTATATCCGATAGAACTTCCCTCTTGGTAACGCGTGACCCAATATCCCGAATGGCCTTTGAAAATTTGAAGCTATCGCGTTCGGTATCCCATAATAGCCCTAGAGTTTTGACATCTGCTTCGCCGATGGACAACTCAGTTGCCGACTCCCGAAGTTTTTCATCGATTGAGTTAATAAAGTTCGGCAAATTAGAAGACCACTTCCGGAGGTCCATTCCCGCGTTTCTTAATATGAGGCAAAGGTCGTTTTTGATGTTTATCGCTTCCTCAACGTGATCGAACGCAGAGGTAAGATCGTCAACGTAAAAGTCGTTTATTAGGCAATTCGACGCGCCTGGATATTCCGCAATATTGTTGAGTCCGATTTGTTTGAGGACCTTTGTGGCGAGAAACGACGCAGAAGCTGTTCCGTACGTTACCGTTAATAATGCGTAATCGCGGGGTTCCTCCGTAACATCTTCTCTCCAGACGATTCTTTGGAAATGGACATCATTCGCGTTAACAAGGATCTACCGATACATTTTGGCAATATCAGCCTTTACCGCTACCCTATGCTTGCGAAACCGTATGGTACAGGTAAATAAATCATTCTGGATAATCGGCCCGACAAGTAAATAGTCGTTTAAAGAAAAACCGTTTGTCGATTTAGACCACGCGTTAAAAACTACCCGTAGTTTAGTCGTAGCGCTATCGGGTTTGATTACCGCGTGATGTGGCAGGTAAAAGGACGGCCGTTCGAGGTCGCTAGAGGAGACGAGTGCCATATGGCCCAATCGCTTGTACTCGCGCATAAAGTTTATATAATCGCGTTTTAATACCGAATCCTTGGCGAATCGTCGCTCCATTGCACTCAGCAATTTGAGTGTTGCCCCACGTGAATCACCGAACTCAACGGGAGTTTTATTGAATGGTAATTTAACTACGAATCTTCCTTCGGAATTAGTACAATGTGTTGCAATAAAGTGATCTTCACTACATACACTTACCTCGTTATCGATTCGACACACATCATTGAATTCATCATGTTCAAAGAATTGTCTTAAGAGCACGTCTAGGTCTAAAGTGGAATGTAATACGTTTAGCATTCTTTCTTGACACGATGAGATATTTCCGGCAAGCACCCAGCCGAATATAGTGTTCTGGGCAACAGGGGAACCTAAGGGGTGCACGACTTTCCCTTCAGTGAGTATTTCAAAGAAGATATCCGCACCAAGGAGTATATCGATTTTATTTGGGCGGAGGCACGATTCGTCTGCTAATGGCAAATCTTTCAAATATGAAAGACTAGAACCCGTGATTTGAACACTAAATCGTTCGTTAAATGAGACAAGACAAAGGCTTGAACCGAGAACGTAGATGTTGCGATTACCGGCGACGAAATTTCAAGCTTCACTTTACCGCGTGTACCTTGATTATTTCCGTTATGACCGATAGCCACAATGGGAATTTTCGCATGAAACCGTTTAAGTCCTAGACGCTGTACGCAAGCCTCAGTAATTAACGTAGCCTGCGATCCCGAATCAAGTAGGGCTCTGCACGGTTGAAATTCGTTGTTAATACCCTTAACTAACACTATAGCCGTCGGCAACATCGTAAAGCACTCCCGATACACCTCAGCGGAATTTCTAGCTAATCCACCCGAAATACCGCGCGTGGTACTTGGTGACATCGGAGGAGACGAACTGCGCTCAATATGGAGCATTGTGTTGTGTTTAAGACCGCACGTTTTGCAATTGGAGAACTTGCATTCAGTTACAGCGTGTTTTACCCGAAGACAGTTTTGACAAATATTATTGTTTTTCACGAATTCACACCGATCTTGTACCGCGAGATCTGGGAACTGTGCACATTGATAAAGGTGGTGCTTTTGTTTACATTTGAGACACACCGGTGCCATTGCACTGAAAACACGCTTTTCTTGCTCTCTACTAGCGACCGTTTTGTTCACACTTGCCGAAATTAGTAAAGTCCGAAACCGATGGACTCTCTATATTCTTAATGCTTCGCACCCACAACACCTTGTATTCACCGTCGAGCTTTTTGGACAAAAGGTAAATAAGTAGAGTGTCCCACGAAGCGAACGGCATTTTCAAAGCCATAAGAGCATTAATATTTTCAGTCGTCGTACTGAAGAAACGTTTAATTTCTGATAAGTAACCGTGCTTTACCGCTGGTTGATCGAAAAGATTGTCTAAATGAGCCACCATGATAAATTGGGGCTTATCGTAGTGAAGCTTTAACGATGTCCATGCGACATTAAAATTGTCATTGCTTAGCGGCAGATGTTTAACAATCGACGCAGCATCGCCCTTTAAACGCATTTGCAAGTATTCTAATTTTTCGACCCCAGTTAACGACTCCTTGGACACAACTAAAGCATTAAATAAATCGCGAAACCGAATCCACTCATCAAACCTACCGGAAAATTCTGGAAGTTTAACTTCCGGAAGTCGGGATGGAAGCTCTGGCTTTGTTATCGTAATGGACCGACGCACGCGGTGAATCCGCAATGGATTTTACTATTTCGTGTAGCGAAGATTGATTTTCGGCCAACGATTTAAGTGTTTTATTAATGTCACTTTCAGAATCTGTCCGCGAATCACACAGATTTTGTATTATGTCAGAAAGCTTTGCGTGCACTTCATAAAAGGTTGATTCGAACTCAGCACGATACTCACTTTCCTCGTTCGAACTCTTGCATGTGTTGCTCTAACCGCGTCTGGCGCGGGCTAGGGGAGCACCCGGTGCCTCGCAGAATGTAGCAATCCGTGTTACCTGGCCCTTAAGCGCCGCGCGTTGTCGCTTTAATAAATCCATATCCACGCCTTAAAGTCTGAAATGCTCACTAATAGAATAACCACTGATTGACACAATTCGCTTCGAAAGAAATAAAAAAGGGTTTTGATGGTCGTTTGATGGCAAATAGTACTCGTACTTCTACTTTGCCACACTTTTTTTGAATGGAATTAGTTTTTTTTTTGCACTGAATTAGCAAGGTAGTTAATGCACGATTGGCAGCAATTTGTTTTTTTTTTTATCTTCACCCACTGCTGTTGGGGAAACGTATGCGAAAGAACACAGAACTGATCGAGTTGGAAATTTCGTTTTTTTTTTTTCGATCGCGAAGGATTATACGAATATGAATGTATTATAATTAAACGAGTTAATATTTACGATACGAAATTCATAGATCCGCGCTCGTTAGGACCAAATGTTTACGCGTTAGTCGATCGTCATAGAAAAAAAAAGGGGAAACTCCAAATGCAACTTCAAGCGAAAGAATAAAAACCACGTGCCGATTTTTCAGTAGACAGATTTTTATTTGATTTCCGGAAATGCCCGACATTGGGACCAAAGAATTTGGAACTAGAAAAGGACAAATACATAAGCGCAACAATTAATGAAGGGCGCGTGTTACGACGGAAGTGACATCGTTCAACAAGGATGTCGGATATCCTTCGTCGTTCTTCCAGCGTGTTCAGGTTAATCAATTTAAGGCGGTCTTGATAGGGAGGTAGAATTCTCCGGACAACGGGGAAAATACAACAAAGACAAGGTGTCTGTCTGGTAGTACAATAGAGCAGTATTTGTGTGTGAGTGCTCCTACAGATAGTAGAAGCTTGTTTATTTCAAACCCGAATACCAATTCAGAGGGAGTATATCCTGTAGTATTATGAATTGCACCATTATAACAAAACCCGGCATATGGCATTCGCTTATGCCAGTTCTTCAGTTGACCTAACTCTCGACTTGTTGCCTTTAGATACTCTAAAAGTCGTCAATGTGCTCATTCTACGCTACCATTAGCTTGCGGGTACGCTACACTCGTAGTAATATGCTTTATCCCCACGAGCTTGCACAACTCTTCAAACAAGCTGTTGCAAAATTCCGATCCATTGTCAGATAAAATGATTTTTGGCATCCCAAAATTTAATATCCATTCTTCCATTAATGCACATGCTACAGTTTGCATATCTTTGGATTTAATTTAATTTAATTTTAATTTTGGTGGGGGCACTACCCCTATTTAATAAACTTAATTCAAGTTACAAGTGAATGAATTTCTTACAATTACCTTAAAAAGCTATGGGGTAGTTCTACGATTTAGGGAGGGTGGTTGAAAAGGCGAAGCTTTTGGAAGGAGTGCTGAGGTTAAAAGTTATACTTGCTGCTCACTTACCACTTACCCCGCACCTACAATCATTTAAACCCTATGTATGTCACAATCCCATATTTCACTTTTCCTAAGAACCGACCTCATATATAAAAACACTTGCACAGCATATTCGTAATCCATATATTCATTGACGACCATCGATCTACATAAAGATCGCCGACACTTGGATAAACAAACCCAAGCATAGCATTGACACTAAAGTGGGTCATAAAATGCACTGCGGATCGATAACCGCATGTGAACCAAAGATTGACACCTAAGTGGGTCATAAAATGCACTGCGGATCGATAACCGCATGTGAACCAAAGATCGCCGATACTCGCGTAAACAAAAGTCAACATAAATACTAAAGTGTGTCATAAAATGCACTGCGGATCGATAACCCATATGAACCCTTATTGAATTGATTGGATTACGAAGTTTGGTGTACAGGAAACAAAAATTATAAAGTCAGTCTTAAGATAGATTCAGAGAAGGAAGGCCAGAAATAAAAATAAAATTTAAAAACAGATTTTTTGGTTTTATTGTAATATAGTTTTGGTCCTTTTCGCTACTTAAAATTGTTAAAGTCAAAGCAATTAGTCGAGTTAACGCTTCGCAGCATACGGGAGATAGGTTCATTGGAGCCATAGGAAGTGTGGGACGTGGGTAGATAGAAGAGACGGGGATTACATGTATTGCGAGGGTTAGAGTTGAAAAGGATAGAGTTGTAAAGGGCCGCACAGTATATGGAATCTGAGAGGGGACGATGGATGAAAAGGATGTCGGATATCCTTCGTCGTTCTTCCAGCGTCTTCAAGTTAATCAATTTAAGGCGGTCTTGCTAGGGAGGTAGAATGAGAGGATTGTTCCAGGGCAGACCGCGAAGGGCGAAACGGAGAAAACGGCGTTGGATGCTCTCGATTCTGATAATGTGTGTGAGATGGTAAGGGGACCACACTTGAGAAGCATATTCGAGGAGAGGGCGAACAAAGGTTATGTATAGAGATCGGGTAACGTTGGGATTGGAAAATTCCTTTGATCACCGTTTCACAAAGCCAAGAGCTGAGTTGGCCTTGAGAATTATATCATTGATATGTGCAAGGAAATTAAGTTCCCGGTCGCATATCAAGATCACGAATCATCTGGACGGAGGAAAGGGGTTGATTATGAAGAAAGTAGACACGGGGAGGAAGTTTGATACGTTTGCGAGAGAAGGTTATTGATTGACATTTGGAGATGTTAAGATCCAGGCAGTTTTTCGAGCACCAAGTAGAAAAGCTGTTAAGATCGGATTGAAAAAAAGAAGAGTCATGACCTGAAGAAATGGACTTGAAGATCTTTCTGTCGTCGGCGTACAGTGAGATGTAAGAATGTTTCATGACCATTTCGATATCGTTGATGGTAAGAATGAAGAACAGTGGGCCTAAGTGGCTACCCTGAGGAACTCAGGAAGAGGCTAGGAAGGGGGTAGAAAGGGCGGATCTAAAACGAACACTATAATAGTTTTCTGTCTGACTTTGTTGAAATGCTAAATAGAATAAGATTAGGTGTAACTACACAAAAAGACCGCGACTTACTCTCGACTAGATTAATAACTCTAAAATCCGATTCAAATGAAAACAGATTAATTGAAATAATTGAACACTTCTCGAAACTTCCTGATGATACCGTTTGCTTATTACTTACAAAAAACATGTGTCAACAATTAAATACTGCAATGCTTAGATCTCTCCCACATTCCGAAATAAAACTTACAGCTGTAGATAGCATAGATTACCTAGATACCTAACAAAAAGAGCTCGTGAATGCATAAAAAAATATGAAGACGATGCTTCTATGACTGCGGGCCTGGAAGAGAACATAATTATAAAAATAGGAGCAAAAGTCATGTTAAGGCGAAATATTGACGTGAGTCTTGCTATGCTATAACTATACACAAAAGTCAGGGCCTAAGTCTAAATAATGCGCTGATGGATATCGGTTCCGGTCAAGCTTACGTGGCACTTTCGAGAGTTACAAGTCTGGGCGGCTTACATACATATAATTAATGTCGACTTTGGAAATATTAAAGCGCAGGAATCCTCAATTCGTGAATACAATAGATTAAGAAACATTTACCGTCCAGACTTGACAAAAATTGTAACATGAAAGCCTTCGAGAAAAACCCATAGAGATAGGGAGTGCGCTTTGAGAAAAACTGTAGCTAAAGCTCAAGGAGTAGTACCGGAAAAGAAAAAGAGGAAAACTATCTACAATAAGAAAAGCTCATAAGACACAGATTGGGCTTTAAGAAAATCCGTTGTTGGTATTCAAGAAATAGAAGGTACCGGAAAGGAAAAAAAGTTGAACTATCTACAAAAAGAAATGAGATGCCATCAAAAACATAACTTGTAAAAAAAACCAAGTCTCGCAACTCAGTTCTTCTACCGTAAAAAGTTGTGAGATCTATATAATACCAAGTCGGTTAATTTATTCAGTCGCTATTTAAGGGACCTTCTGTCTTCAGTTATTACGTAATTAGCTAACCTAACAACATCTTATAGTTACCATATTAATATTAAAAATCTTTTATGTTTTGAATAAATAGATTGACTTGTCCATCGCATTAAAATACAATGTATCTCACAAATTACACATATTATATTAAATTAGATTGTTTAGTGCGATTGCCAAGTCAATTTATTTATTCAAAACATAAAAGATTTTTAATATTAATATGGTAACTATAAGATGTTGTTAGGTTAGCTAATTACGTAATAACTTAAGACGGCAGACGGCCTGAATAACATTTTGAAAAACAGACAGAAAAAATTAGAATCACTTTTAGAGTTCCAACATTGTAATACAGAAGAAAAAAAATCTATTCTCAATATCTGCCGAGAATACAATGATTTGTTTTACATTGATCACCATCATCATCTTACACATACTAACACTATCCAACATAAAATAATTACAGAACAAGGAAAACCTCCCCTATATACAAGACCATATCGCCTCCCTGACAGCTCAAAAGAGGAAATACACAGACAAGTAAATGAAATGTTACAGGACGGTGTGGTAGAACACAGTTATAGCCCAAGGAATTCACCTTTGTTACTAGTCCCGAAGAAGCCTGGACAAGACGGCACGAAACGATGGAGAGTAGTAGTCGACTTTAGAAAGCTGAACGAATTAACGGTTGGAGACGCCTATCCTCTGCCCAACATCACCGACATTCTGGATAAATTGGGAAGGGCAAAGTATTTCACAAAACAGCGTTTAGCACCCCATTTGGTCACTACGAATATAATCGTATGCCTTTCGGTCTAAAAAACCCACCTGCTATGTTTCAAAGACTAATGAATAATGTGCTTATGGGACTCCAAGGTATCGAATGCTTTGTTTATGTGGATGACATAATGACTATTTTGACCTCTTCAAGGCCAATTTTCTTTTTCGTAGGGGAGGAGGATGTAGTGATTGCACTACATGCTCTGCATTCCCCACCATACGCATTCCACACCACCTCACATACGCGCCGCAATAGCACTCATATCATTGGTTTCTCGTCACTATAGGTCAATGATTTCCTCTTCATATGGCATTTTTAGTTCATGAAAACAATAACTCCAAACAATGTGTAGTGCTGAGAATGCCCTACACACAATTGGAATATGAGTAAAAGCGAATCATTAAACGAGGTGTGAATGACATCCATGACCTACAAATAGTGCAAGGCAAACGATGAATGTTCAGAGTGCGTATGCAGGATAAAAAATGCCTTTCGGCGCTTTGTGTGTTGGAGGGGATTGCGCATGAACCAGAATCCTCATATAAAAGGACGGAAGTTCTGGTCAACAACAGAGAGTAAGAACTAAGGAATTGATATTATTGAATTGATTGATTGAAATAAAAATTAATAAAAAAAATTATTCTTTCATTCCCTTCTCTCTCCGTTTGGCACTCTTCTCTCGACTAAACGAGAAAGCACGCTGTCGAGACGCAACAAATGATATGGGGGGCAATAGTACGTGAGAGAAATAGTCCAAGGGAGAAATTTTGTAAGTAGTCGAAATAGGTAGTATCCGGTACAAAGGAGTCATCGGCGAAAGATTGTTTGAAAAAGTTGGCAAAAAAGTTGGCGATAGTTTTGGAATCATTCGAGGTTTGGCCATTGAAGGAGAGTGAAGTTAGGTAGCCATCAGATTTCCTTTTATTTATTTATTTTTATTTATTATTATATACATTAGGTGACATCCTGTATTTAATTACAAGTAATAAATAGTGTCGAATGCCACTTTACAAAGATAAAATACAATATAAATAAGACAAAATAGGGGGTGACAAAGTATTAAGGAAAAACACATGTGTAATTTGCACAGTCTATAGAATAATATAAAACAATGACAGCATTTTGAGACTTAAGATAAATTAATAACTAAAATACAAAACAAAGAAAAAAGAAGGGAATTTTTTGAAGAGACAAAGTATTCAACAATTAAACCAATATGTCAGTGAATAGATGAAAACTCGGAGCCAGTAATAAGAAATTCTAAGCTCGTATAATTGTAATTCAAAAGCCATCGCTTTATTTGCTTTATAAAAAGTCCAGATGTTGATATTGTCCTGAGTGATCGAGGAAGCTTGTTAAATAGTCGAATGGATAAGATGGAGTAAAAATTACATACGATAGGCTGTGGTACGGAACTTTGGAACAGGTAACAAATTGGAGAAGTTCACACGTAGATTATGAGACGAGATCAGACGAAAATTACGGTTTCCAGACCTCATAAAGAAAGTCTTTAGAACTTTAAAACAGTATAAATGCCTTACAGGAAGAATTTTCAAGTCACAGAACAACGGATAACAATGATATTTACTTGGTTTCCCACATATTTTTCTCAGAACATTTTTCTGCAGCGTTAGTAAGTTTTGGATTATACTAAAGTATACACCACCCCAGCACGTGATTCCATATTGCAGCTTAGAATCCCAAATGCCATGATATACCATTTTGAGAAGTTCTTTAGAGCAGATCTTTCTTAGATAGAAGAAATGTCTAATTGTGCTTCGAAAATATTTCTTTAAGTAGTCTATGTGATTTAAAAAAGTCATTTTATAGTCAATGGTAAGCCCTAGATATTTAAATTCGTCAATGTTTTCGATTAAGAAGCAGTTATCCCTACAGCTTAAGTCATTACAAAAAGAGGGAACAGACGGAGCAAGGGTACAATTGCAGATGGACAACGTATATCTCTGGCAATCTGATGAATGAAAATAGACATTAGCATCGAGGTTTAGTGCTGTCAAATTAAAGTGCATTATTTTAGTTTTTTTGCTTATTACCAAGTTATGTTGGGCAAACCAGTTGCGCAGTAAACAAAGGTCCCAGTTAATGTCTGAGATCAAATCCAAGGGACTGTTGCAACCATAGGAAAAACCCACGTCGTCGGCAAATGCAGTCGGTTTGCCTTTAAAGTCAAGTAGAAATAGTGAGTTAATGTAAATTAGGAACAGGATTGGTCCCAGTACCGAACCCTGGGGTACACCCAAATTATAGAGCATGATTTCACTCCTAATTTCGTCCAATTTCACTCTTTGTGAACGGTTTTGAAGGTACGATTTAAACCATTCAAGCATGAAGCCACGAAAACCTGCTTTTTCCAACTTCCTTATTAGAATATTATGGCTAACCATATCAAAAGCCTTAGTAATGTCGATAAATAAGCCTGCGGTACATTTTTTCCGATCTAGGTTTGCCATTATTTGAGAGCAAAATTGTAAAAGGGCATCCTCGGTTGATTTCCCTTTTTGAAAGCCGAATTGAACAGGAACGAAGAACTTAGTTGAGTTAAGAAAATTCACTATTCTGCTTTTTATCAGTTTTTCGAAAAGTTTACTAAGGACAGGAAGAAGTGAAATTGGCCTATAGTTGGAGATTTCCGTAGCAGCACCTTTTTTGAGCAGAGGTAGAACGTCTGCACATTTGAAAGCTTCCGGGAAGACGCCTTCAATAACACAATTGTTGAAAATATCTGCCAACACATCTATCACGAAACTAGCAATTTTTTTGAGCATAAGACTGGTAATGCCATCAACTCCACAAGAATTAGAATTTTTTAGGGTACCAATGGCTTTAAATACTTCAAGAGGCGTAATTTGCTCGAAAACAAAACTATTTCTCTGACTTTGTTCAACAGAAGTGTGCTGAGACCCACATTGATGACACGCAGATTGAATAGGAGATGGTAATGAATTCTTCGCTATATTAGTAAAGTACGAATTGAATTCATTAGCAATGACAAGTTTATCAGACACTTCACACTGGTTGA
The DNA here is from genome assembly GCA_958301585.1 of Merodon equestris. Lineage (NCBI taxonomy): Eukaryota > Metazoa > Arthropoda > Insecta > Diptera > Syrphidae > Merodon > Merodon equestris. The sequence continues at coordinate 19,943,951 of OY284418.1, read as the reverse complement.
CATTAATAACAGTAGGTTTTTTGGTTAGGGATGCTTTGTTAAGAATACTATTTACTAGAAGCCATTCATTTTTTAATTTTCCTTTCGATGCACTAAACCGAGAGCGATAATATGCATCACGGCATTTTGGTATTTCCTTCTTAAGCTCAGCACATAACTTCTTATATCTACTTAGGAAGTTAGAATTGTAGGGAAATCGTTTGCATTTAATTCTGAGTTTATTTTTAGCTTTTACTTTATATAATAAATGACTGGAAATCCACGTTTTCAGTCTTTTTACATCATTTTTTGGGGACAGAAAAGTAGAACAATTTAAAATGTGCTGTCTAAGGCACTCAATAAACGTTGTACACGCAGTTGACGCATCTTTGCTGGTGTAGACATCGTCCCAAAATTCATACATGAGAATGTTCCTCAGCTTTCTGAAATTAGTTTTCATTTTCTTTGCACCCAAGTTTGTCATTCTGTTATTTGTAGATTTTAATTCATTTATTAAGAGTCCTACCATGGAGTGATCAGTTATATGTAAATCTAGAACACACTGTTCGCAATTGTTCACAGAGAAGCTTTTAAATCTGCCATAAATATGATCCAGGCAACTACCAGAAGTAGTTGACAAACTGAAAGATGGACTTAGGATCGTTAATAAGATTGGCTTGCGTTTCGATTAAAAAGCGTTCATAGAGCGACTTATGCAGCTCTGTGAATTTCAGATAAATACCAATGTAGTTAGAAAAGTCAATGGGGGTCAAGTCAGCTATGATGGAAGATTGCCCACAGTTTGTTTCTTGTGTTTCTTAGTGAACGGAGCCTGCGATTATACCAAGGAGGCGAAGTAGATAAATGTTTGGATCGGGAAAGGGGAACGTAAAGAGAAATAGAATTGAATATTTGAAGAACTCGTGATACTTAATAAAGAGACACTTGAGATTGGCAAAGTCACTAGGGAGACCTTCCTGTTGAATGGAGACCATTACACTTTAACCTTCATAGCAGACCGAGTCTGGTTTATCATGGAAATAGGCTAAAAAGAGGCGAATGTTTTCATACGTCTTTTTATCCCTTAGAAGAGAGAGAGCATAGCGGGATTGGGGTTACTAACTTGCTGGGTAATTTTGACTGAGGGGGGACAGAAGGGGATCAATGAAAGATTGGGTGGAGTTAGGAGGAGACGTTGTTGAAGAAGGAGTAGAAGTGGAGTTGAGAATAGTGTGAGAGGGCGAGTATAGTGGTGATGTATTAGAAAAGGCGGGGGCTGAGAGATTGAGGACGTGGGAGCTGCGGAAATTAGGATACTTGGCTCCAGATTTGAGATCGAAATTAGGAAAACAATTGGGAAGAGGTGCTTGTGTTAGTGGCGGTGGTAGAACTAGTAGTTGGAGTCAGATTGAAGGAAACTCGTTGACGTAGTAGTTTTGGTGGAGCAGAGGAAGAGGTCTGCATATGGGTGATGGAGGGGTGAGTGAAAGGTGGGAAAAGTTTTGTTTTGAAGCTCCAGTTATGGTGGGTGTTAGATCGAGGTTTGGGGTTTTTCTCACAGGTGTTAGGCTTATTTTTATGTTTCTTAGAGCTAGGTACATAGTTTTGGTTTTTAGAATTATTGAGCAGCTTGGGGTGGATATCTTTCTTTTCGTTCCATCTGGTAAGGGTAGTTTTACCAAGAGTGAAAGGGCGGCCGTCAGGGTTTAGGAATAATCACTAGTATTTCGATGATATGGACAGCTTCAGTTTAAACGATCTGGACCGTTGGAGTGCTTGGCAACTTACTATTGGAATTTTAAATTCCTTTGTGAACTTTTGTTCCCATTTTTTTGAGTGTCGGGGGTCAATCCATCAATAATAAAGGTAGAAATTTCTTCGTTGCCTTTTTTCAGTTTTTGGAGTCGCTGGTTCCATTCACTTAAACTCCATGTTTGGCCAAAGCGCTCAATATTGGTTTCAACAGTTGGGTCATCAGAAATTGGGCCTTCAGTTTGCGGTTTTTGGCGACAGCGGAGACACACAAATTGACGGGGCGGACACATTAGCTTCAAGCAATTCATCACGTATGGAGGTATTGGCAAACGATGGGTTGGTATGAAAGTGGCTGGGGATGTGGATGTCATCAATCTTGTTAGATGCTGTTCTCATTTCGTCAATTAAATCGCTTAGGGTAAACCTGGTGGTGGTGAGTTCACTGCTGACATCATTTAATTTGTTTGCAATAGCTTCAAGCAGAGGTTCGGGTTGAAAAAGGGGTGGAGCACTTTTATTGGATGAGTGGCTAAAACGAATGTCAATGTCTGACCGAAGGGAATTTAAGTTCTCGTTTAATTTTCTCACGTTTAAGGGATTTAGGTATGTATTGAGGGTCGAAATGAGGTCGCGCTTAAGTTCGACACTACGGACGTTGGGTGTACTGCTTTCCGAGTTTACATTGGCTAATTTTGTGAAGGTGGCCAATTATTTTTTTCAGGGAATTTAGTTTGTTAGTGAAAGTTGACTCCATTGTAGAATTGATATCTTCAACACATTTGGTAAGAAAGTCAAACTTAGACGGCAGGTTCTTGAAGAACATATTGTTGTTGTTGGCGACCGAGTAAATGTTTTCACTGTTACAATTACTCACGAACAGGACATCAGAGAGAGTGTTTTTTTTTGCACTCCTCACAATAAAAGGAGAAATGTTCGGCGTATTCCTTTATATACGTGATCGACCTTTTGCTTAGGCCGACGCAGGCAACATGAAACGATTTGCAAATAACTCGGTCAGCATTTCTGGTATCGGCGGCACAATGGGCAAAATCACAGTGATCCATATTAAACTAGGGCAAGAGCGGATCACTCACGTTCAGAAAGAAATTTTTTTTTTTTTTTTTGATTTATTGTTTTGGTGTAAATTGGGAGCACTCGCGTTTTTTGGCTGCGTCAGAGAATTTCGATTGGATAAAGACGGGTCACGCACGTTTTAATATTTTATTAATGAGGTAGACCTTTGTAATTAAATAATTATGGTGACAAATTGGGACACTCGCGTTTTTTGATTGTGTAGAAGAAAAATTCAATTGTACCACGCTGGAGCAGCATAAGTGGCTCAAGGACCTATTAAAAGAAACCACAACTGAGTTCTTTTCATTTACCCCCAAAGACGAGAAGCTGCAGACGATGTTACTTAAAGGCGTTTATTCGATCACGGACAGTAAGAGCTCAAAGAGTTCAAGAGCGACGACCTCAAACTCGTGGGAGTCTAGCCAATCACCACGGGCCGGGCCAGGCGGAAGAAGCGTGTGTTACCCTTATTTTTGGTTCAGCTAGCACCTAATAAGAGAGACTAAGGACCATCACTTCCTTAGCATCCTAGTCTTTAAAATGGGAAAAAATTAAGAAGACACGGAAACATTTTACAATGTATCCGCTGTCAAAGGTTCGGGCACGCCGCGGCGAACTGGAGATGCAGCCTCGATGCATTAAGTGTGCAAAGAACCACATGAACGAGAAATGCAATCTGACCCAAGACAAGGTAGCGGGTAGGGAGCAGCTCAAGTGCGTGCTCTGTAGGAACCGGGGACACTCTGCAAAATATCGGAGATGTCCTAAGTTCCAACAAGAGTCTATAATTAAAAATCTCCAACAGGTGATCAAGGAAAATTTCAACAGATCTCCATAATCCAGCAAAGTTGTGCAGCATTCGTCGAAAATGTAAATAAAACCCTCGACGACCTGCAACTACGAGTGAAGCAAATCGAAGACGCTTTTGCTAAACAAAAACAAAGCTAGATGGTTGAAGTGGACGAACTTAGTGAAAGATGTGACAGATTAGAAAGAACAGAACTTTCAGCTGATGCAATTCTCTTCGGCGTTCCTCACCTGCCAGATGAAAATTTGAAGAGCCTTTTTAATCAGTTATGCCATAGTGTTGCTTGTAAACCTCCAACTTTAAACAACATCTATCGTCCTACTCGAACGAATAATTCAAGCGACCCTCCCATCATCATTAAGTTCAATAGTCCCCAAGACAGATACACTGTGCTTAAGTGTCTTGCTGAACAACGAAGACTTCACAGGAGACACCTTTGTCTCAACGACATTGGCTTAAGGCCTAACCATAATAGGCAGGAGCAAGCAGAAGCAAGCAGAGGGGAATGTCTTCTTACATGCAAAGCATATGATATGCCCACAATGGGCAGATGTGACGTTTCGTTAAATGTTTGTTAACTGATGCAATTTTTGACAAGTGACATTTGAGCTTAGGAAAGAGAAAAAAGATAAAATAAATATGGAATACGAGCTTGTTAACAAGTTGATTTCACTTGTGCAGGACAATAAGTGTCTCTATGATAAAGCAGATGGCTTTTATTTCAATAAAAATTTAAAAGCCAAAGCCACACCGAAAATAAAAACAATTTGACAGTTCCTTTCCTTCTGCTTGCTCCTGCTTGCACCTGTTCATTATGGGTATCGTGACGGTTCGTTGAAACAGAGGGGAGAATTTCGTTCTTTTCTGACATAAGCTTCTGCTTGCTACTGCCTATTATGGTTAGCCCTTTAGACTCCAACAAGAGGATATATTTGAATGAGAGCCTCACAAGTAGAAATCGCTCTCTTCTTCGAATCGCTGCCAACATGAAGCACCGAGGACATCTCTTCTCAGCATTCACCAGAAATGGTGTAGTTATAATCAAGGAGAATAAAAACAGTAACAACATCGCCGTAAATAAACAAGAACAACTGAACTCTATTGCCGCGAGACGTGAAGCAAAAAATGATGACAACCTACAAACAACAACAACTTAATTTATTTATTTAAAACTTTCAACGTTCTCTCTTTTATTCTATTTACTTCTCTACTTTTATTCTATTTACTTCTCTTCTTATATATTATTTTTTTGTTCTCTCTTACTTTGTATTATTTTTCCTTTTCGTTCAAAGGTATTATGGTCTCAATTAAGTGTTTCCCATTGGTTATAATATATTTTATGTTATACATACTCGTATATGTGGATGGTTTTTGTGCCAATCGCAGCTTGCCCTTTTTCTTTACTTGGTTTTTCGGTTCTAACAAATGGCCAATATACATAAGTTCAACTTGTCGGAGTAGCTCCTCATATGAACTAAAGATGTTGCTAAACATTTTGTGCAACCAAAAAAAAGGTCTTAATACATATCTGTCACCTTAATTCACAGAGCTTAAAAAATAAAATTGACGATTTGCGTCTCCTTTTAGATGGCAGTAAGGTCGATATGGTGTGTCTGTCAGAAACATGGCATAGTGTTCAGACTTATTTCACGTTAACGGCTATAAATTAGTGCGCGTGGATAGGGAAAATAAGGTAGGGGGAGGTGTCGCAATATACATTAAAAATATGTACAATTTTAATATTATTAGTAAATCTATATGTTCCAGCTTTGCTAAGGGAAGGAAAATTGCTAGTAGGTTGCATTTATATGCCACCAAATGTGGCCAATTATTCCCTGCCTCGTGATATTCTAGAGAGGCTGGCTCCACTCTATACAGATTTTTTTTTTTTTTTTTTTTTTTTTTTTATAATTCGTGCAGGTTCAAGAGTTACGCTCTTTTGATGTTTGTCACACAACCTGGACGGGGTGCAGATGGTTTGTGTCGAAGATGTTCGTTCACTACTCTCCGGGGGTGGTTGTCTTGGGATTCGAGAGATTCGACTGAATTTGTCGCGTTGATTGTAGTTTTACAGTAACTTTATTCCATGCCATTAAGATCTTATATTGGAAATGCACACGCAGAGTATGAATTTTGAAGTGATCTTATACTGCGAGTGTTATGCCTTCGTCAGCATTTTTTTGATCATCTCTCATTCACAACTGGTGTTGTTGCATGGGTTTTTTCCGTATAGGAATTTTTCTTGGCTATGGTCAGACTTGAACTACAGACCTTCCGCTTAACAGTCGGTGATGATTACCATTGCACCACTACCACCCCAAAACAAGATATCGTAGTCCTTGGCGATTTAAATCTGAATTTACTGAAAGCTAATAATATACCATTCATAGAAATGGTTGAGTCTCTCCATCTTAGTTTTGTTAATATACATCAGCCAACACATTTTATGGCCAGCCGCAATCCTTCGCTTCTTGATGTATGTCTTGTCACAAAACGGAACCTTGTTTCATTGTATGATCAGATCTTTGCTCCGGCTTTCTCATATCATGATCTAGTGTTCATTTCCAATTTTTCTAACATTAACGTAGCTTCATCATTATTCTTGGACTGTCTGAGCTTAAATTGGTCACCAATTTACAATACAAATAATGTCGACATACAAATAAATTGTTTCAATAAAAATATTCACTACCTGTTTAACAAACATGTGCCAATCAAAACTATTACGAATAAGACAACAGCTCCCTGGCTTACTAGAGAAGTTTTAAGGCTTATAAAGCAACGCGATTTGCTATATTCTAGGTGGAGGAGATTCAGATGTCTTGCCCTTCTTAATGAGTACAAAGCTGCACGTAACGCAGTAACTTCACTTGTTCGACGAAATAAGCGCCGCCACTATTCAGAGTTATTTTCAAATAGCATATATATATTTCAAGTTCCAGCTTTTGGAAAAATGTGCGACGAATGGGCATCAGCTCTAATAAAATTGCAGCCCCTAACGATCTAGACCTTGAAGCTCTCAATAGCAAATTTTCCCAATCCTCGACTTACAATTATACTCACAGCATTTCAATCTCCCGCACAGATAGAGTTGAATATTCCTTTTCACTCTCAGGAGTAAATGAAGTCGATGTTGGACTTACTTTGTGAAAAATAAAATCGAAAGCGGTAGGCTCAGATGATATTCACCCAACTTTCCTTAAATCACTCCTGCCGTGTATACTGCACCAAGTCACGCACATAATGAATACGATCATTACTACCTCCACCTTCCCCAAAAGCTGGAAAGTTGCCAAGATTATCCCTTTGCCCAAAACATCTTCTCTGGATGGTAAGGAGTTTCGCCCAATAGCCATACTCCCGTACCTAATCAAAGTTTTCGAAAGTTTAGTGAGTGGACAATTTAAAAAATATCTCGACAATAAGAACTTGATAACTAAATTTCAATCTGGCTTTCGCGCAAAACATAACTGCACAACGGCGTTATTAAAAGTATGTGAAGACATCCGGGCAGTTATGGACAGTGATATGATTGGGTTAATGGTTAGAAGAACAATTTCATTGTCGAAGGTCCTTATGTCACCTGTTGTCATCTTATCTTTCAGATCGTTCACAATTTGTTTTTTATGATAACAAATGTTCGTCGCATCTTTGTGTGAAGTCCGGTGTACCGGAAGGTTCTGTGTTAGGTCCTCTTTTATTCACATGTTACATAAATGATATATATAATTGTTTTTCGACGTGTAATTTTCACTTACATATATGCCGACGATGTACAGGTCTATTCAATGTTCCCCAAATCCTTATGTACCTCGGCAATGAACCTAATTTCAGACGATCTAAATCGTATCTGCGCTTGGACAACAAACAATATGCTTAACCTAAAGCATTGATTTTCCATAGAGATAGAAACGCACCAAATTTACCTCCTCTGCTTATTAATAACAACCCCATCGAATACGTCGATAAAATAAAAAATCTGGGAATACATTTCACATCCAATCTCAGCTGGAATATGCACGTAAACAGCATAGTGTCTAAGATATGGTGCACTCAAGGGCCTAAATCCAACCTCCAAATATTTGCCATCTAATGTGAAACTTAAACTGGTGAAGTCATTTATCCTACCTATCATCACCTATGGTTGCGAACTTTTCCCTAAACTTGATCATGAGTCACTCAGGAAACTCAACGTGGCATACAATAGTTGTGCTAGGTACATTTACGGCACGATCACATCTCTGAGTATACTAAAAAAATTACAGGCTGTTCGCTTACAGCTTTAATAAAATATCGTACCTTGCTGTTACTATATAAAATTGTTAATACTAAAAAACCCGAATACCTTTGCGAAAGTATTCGGTTTGCTAGGCACAACGCTCTTTAAATCTTATTTTATCAAAACATAAATATTTGATAACATCAAGACAATTTTTTGTTCATGCAGTTCAGATGTGAAACATGCTACCCATTAACATCAAGCAAGTGAGCTCCACAAACGCCTTCAAGTCACAATTATTTAAGTATCTTAATGAAGATTATTGATGGAAAACACTTTCTTCTTTTCTTTCTTCTTCTTATTAAATACTTTTCTCGTTTTTATTTTTCAATCTGTCCTTGTTAAATTTATGTTAACTACCTTGTCTGTATTTTTCTTTTAATTTTTATATTTATATGTTATCTTTTTTATCTTTTTTGTTTTTCTTCTTGAATTGTTTATCACAAATACCTACTAAGCATGTGCGAATTTAAAAGATTCTGTATCTTACTTGTACATGATTTTAATTACTACAAATAAATAAGTAAATAAATAAATAAATAAAAAAAAATTACCGAATAAGTTTGTATTGGAACAATAGAATTCGTGCTGTAAAATCCAACAGCGCGAGTATGTTCCCGCATATAAATAAAATATTTAGGAGAAACAATCACAATGACAATCAGGATCTGAAGCTTCCGAGAATGTCAGACAATGAACGAAGAGTCAACATTGATCCAGAGAGCACCGTCTTGGATGATGATTTCTTCGTCCAAACCGCGACATGGAAAACAGAGTTCTAATTCCTCACTTCTACCTTCAAAATGCTATAAATCATTGGCAATCACAGAACCTTAGTTTTTACCAGGTTCAATGATGATTTTATGGGAAACAATGATGGAGCTAACACCCTGTTCATTTCGACGGAGGATCTCCAAATGATTTTCGAGTCACTGTAAAGAAAAAAATCCGCAGGAACCGACGGAATATCGAATGTTGTGCTCAGGCACCTTCCACCAGTGGCTCTAGAGATGAACACCATCTTGTTCAATAATGCATATTATCCAGTGCATTGGCAGACACCGGAGATGCAACCAAATCCCAAGAGGGGGAAAGACGCCTGTGTTACAATTGGCGCCGTGCTTCCTTGATATACCAAGGGAAGAGCGTCAATCGGAGAGTTTAAAAAACGAAAAAAAACACGTTTTCAAAGATTTGGTGCTTTTTATTTTAATTCCCAAATTTACTTAAACCCACGTGAGTTTCGGGTTTAACACTGGTTTAACTCTGGATACGTTTAACTCTCGTTTTACTCTGCCTATCCTCGATATCAGCTACTCCTTTTATACGATGTTGTGCGTACGCATCTTACCCCCTCTTCTTTCTTAATTTTTGCCCACGTCTGAAATCTGCTTGTACGTAATACATACGCTGTACTTTGCTCCGTCCAATTTTCGCTTTCATGCATGAATGCAGGCACTCATTCACAATATCCCTTAATTGCGTTTAATTGCTTTTAGGGTTTTGCTATGGCCGTGCATGATTTGGTGTTTACCCAATATACTGCATGTATCGCATATGAATGGGCACATCAAAGGTGTCATGTGTCTTGTACGTTTCAAGGGTGACACTTCCACTTAACTTTTGAAACTATTAAGAGTAGGAGGGCGACTTAAACATTCGAATTTGCCTTACGACCAAAAATATCCTTTACTGTTGCCGAAAAATTGCAATTTCGTAGTTTGCATGATTAAACATTTGCATACGACAAACTATCATGCAGGGGCTAAAGCTTTAGTATGTCTGATTCGAAGGCAGTTCTGGATCATTAATGCTAGAGAAATTGCTCGTCAAATAGTAAGAAATTGCATTCACTGCGTCAAGTATAAACCCAAACTACCCGAACAAATCATGGGAAATTTACCATCGCAACGACTAGCACCATCTCGACCTTGATTCATCGTTGGACTGTACTGACCCCACTTGAGTTTGTCGTACTGCACTGACCTATACCTTAAAAATGGCACACTTGTATCATGTGTCTTGGTACATTGTTAGCGTTGTTGGCGGTGGGCAATTACCATTGGGTGTCGAATAGCGATGTTGGCGGATATGGGTGAAAGAAAGAAGAGAAGTGTGCATTTGCTGAGTGGACGATGCGTGCGGTCCGTTATGTGGATCACAACACCTGTAACTTGGCAAATCTCCGGTCAATCAGTCTCATACCGAGAATCAGCAGGGTAGTCCATAGAGCCCTGTCTAAATGGGTTGAGAGCAATAAAATCATCTCGGATAACCAATTCGTTTTCAGAGCGGGGCTTGAAACCATTCATGCCGCGTCGAAGGACGTATCGGATATTCAGTGAAATAAATGCAAGAACCAATCCACGAGTGCCTGTCTGATTGACTTGGAAAAAGCTTTCGACACCATATGATTAGAAGGACTTTACCACAAGCTCAGTCGTTTGGGCATAAGTAAACAACTGCTACAGTGGTGGCACGCTAATTAGCACACTCTATCGAACAAAGTTGTGACACAATAAAACTAATGTATTGTAATATTTAAAAATTTGAATCGGCAACTTCAAAATTTATTTTTATTAATACAAATGCTCAATTAATTCGTTAAATATTTTAGAAAAATCAATATATTAAAAAAAAAACAGAAATAGATCTTTTTAGAGTCTGGTCAAAAACCATCTGAACATTTGAACATCAAATTAAATTTAGAAGTAAACTATGTGTTGCATTGGCATCACTTCCACTTAACTTTTGTAAATATCACTTTTTAACATTCGTTAAACTTATAACTTAAGAGGAAATAAAAAGACTGGCATTCGATCATAAAACATGGTGGTAGCGGTCAAAGAGAAAAATAATATAAAACGTTTGCGGATATTGTAGAGGACGGTGAAAGAAATCGGATAATTTGGACTTAGGAAAAGCAATCAGAAGAAAAGAAAAAAAATATATGTAGAAACAGAAAAGGTAAATTTATTTTGCTGGAAAGTGGGTAGAAAAAAAAACTAAAAACAAGTGTCATAATCATTACATAAGTTTAACACAACACTGCGAATTCTTCCACAAAAAGTATCCGCTGCCCACACGAGCATCCGGTCATACAAAACTAACCACGACGTCGACAACAAATGTCCGCTGCCTACATGAGCATCCAGTCATACAATACCTCCAACATGCACCACCTCAATCAACATCCAGAAACATAACATACGACATCTTCGCATCGCATTCCATCATATTACACAGCACATGACACCTTCCCAGCACGGTCCATCCAAATGCACCCGATTCCTCTCGACAGATAACGAAATGTGCATTCCAGCACGTATGTACACGATGCTATAAATTAGAATAAGCTAGGTGTTAAGGTAAATTTAGTTAATTAAGTACTTCACTTGTAAAGAAGCGTTCAACTCAGAAGGAGGCAACTCAAAAAAAAATATTTTTAAAAAAAAAAACTTAATAATAAATTCAATTAACTGGCGCCCGAGCAGGGACCATTAGTTCGGTACGGTAGTGTTTAGTGAATCGCCAGTCGCCTCAAGTAGCCGCCGCGCCTTTCACAAAAAAAAAGTCAATCGTCTCAAGTAGCCGAAGAACTTTTTATTACGTTAGTTGGCTAAAATAGCCGCCGCGCATTCGAAAACACAAAAGCCAGAAACCTCAAGTAGCAGCCGTGCTTAAAGAAATACCGTACCACTATTATGGTATGGTCCCAAAAACCAACAAAAAAACAAAGTTGGAAACAGTTATTGGTCCCAAGAACCAAAAATAAAACAAAGCGACAAGTGTCCGAAAGTGTGAAAGTGAATTCAAAGAATCGTTTGACACGAACACACGCAAAAAGAGTGCAAGATAATACAGTGAAAAATATAATATTTTTTGCAATAAAAGTGTGTGAGAAAAATAAAGGGCCTCTTAGTAACCGATTGCAAAGGAGGAAAAGGAAGTACTGAGACTGCCAGCCGCTCATAACTTTAAAATGATTCTTATATTATTATTTCTTTCGCGCAGGCCGAAGTCCAGGACTATTCCAATTCCCAGGCAATAGTCATCAAAACCAGTATATCCAAACTACAGACAACGACAATTAAATTAATACATGACATTGACCTAACAACATACCGAACATTTATAAATGACACTAACAGGACCTTAATACAGAATGTAAGTGACAAACACCCTCTTTACCCCTTTCTTTCCTTCGAAATCCTACAATTACAAAACCTATTAAACAAACTAAAACTCAAAAGGTCCCCACGTTTCCTTAAATTTCTAGGAAGCGCGTGGAAATGGATAGCAGTAAATCCTAACCACGACGACATCAAAATTTAAAAAATAAATTAAACAATGTTATATAAAAGGAAAATAAGCAAATAATCATTGTTGTTAACAACGTTGTGGGGTACACACATATCGGGAGCTTTTTCAAATTTAAACCAACAAGTTTCATTGTCTAACATAATCTTTATTATTTAAACTTATAAAATGAATTGTTCTGTGTGCGCGCAAAAAATTGACCGAAACTGCTCAAATAAAATTAATTGTAGTGATTGTAAACATTATTTTCACTATTCCTGTGTCAATATCACTGATCAAGATGCGGAATACTTTAAAGCTACATAGTGGTAATCCATTCCGGTGTGACAAATGCGGAATGCAAAGACGCCGTTCACTTCATTTGGCGGCTTCCCCAAACAATACGGCAAACAATATCAAAGCTCAGTCAACTACCATCAATAACAATAAAGAAGGAAATTCTGCGAACTCACAATCCTCAACATCAAAATCCACCATGAAATCAGCAAACAGCGGTGGTGAATGCATTTTGGAAATGATTTATTTAAAATTGTCGGTTTTGGAGGATACTAATAATCGCTTCCTTCAAGAAATAAATCAATTACGTACTGAGAATGCCGAGTTAAAATCAAAATTAAATACTTTGGAGAGTAAACTGAACTGGCAGCAACAACAACTTCTCAGTAATTCTATTGATATTGTTGGTGTTCCTATTGGTAACAATGACAACGCTTCAAACAAGGCAAAATAAATTATTAAAAACGCCTTGTGCATTGACGTCACCGATGACAAAATCGCTAATTGTTACGTGAAGAAGATGCAATCTAAATCTTCAAAATTGCGTTCCATCATCTGTGTACAATTTTCGGATCTTACAACGACGCAACGAATAATGAGCGCCAAAAGGATTTATAAGAAAAACCTCAGGGCAGTAACGATGGGTGCCGTCGACGATAACAACAGCAACAACGGCAGAGTCAACAGCTCACGCAAAAGCAGTGAGATCTACATAAACGATTCTCTCACGGCGTACACGCAGGCTCTCTTCATGAAGGCGAAGGAGACAGCTAAACAAAAGAAGGCAAAATATGTATGGTACAACAATAACAAAATTCTAGTCAGGAAAGTGGAAGGTGGAAGAGTCATTTCAATTCGATCTTTTAATGACCTTGCACTTATTAGTAGCGTTTAAGTATGAATGACAAAACTTATTTAAGGGATGATTCTTCTACCTCCCACTCCCACTAAACGAGTAGTTCTACTAACGACGTAAATATATTTGTAAATAACCATGATAAATTTTGTATTGTTCACCAAAACATCAAGAGTTTGAGAGAAAATTTCACAGCCCTGGTCACCCATATTGACTCTTTTGATTTCATCCCAGATATTGTTTTTGTCTCAGATATTTGGATATATGAATTTGAAAAAAACGATTACATTATTCCTGGATATAGATTTTTTGCTAACACGAATGAAAATTACGGTGCTGGTGGTGTTGGTTGTTTCGTGAAAAATATATACAATGTCCTCGATGTTGTATGTCCCGATTTCTCAAGTGCTGACGTGATAAAAATTGCAGTCAGTATTAAATGCGAAATATATGTCTTTTTGTGCGTGTATAGATTACATATGTTCAATGTTTCATTGTTTTTAAAAGAATTTGCTGGTCTGTTAAATAAAGAAAAATCCAAAAACTTAATCATCCTAGGGGATTTTAATCTGAATATTTTGGAAATAAATGATTCCATTTCAAATTACCATTACATCCCACGGCTTAGCCAGCCTTATCAATGAACCTACTAGGCTTATTTCTGGTAAATGCCTGGACCATATTTTTGCTCGTTTCAAAAATATCTCTTTGAACAATTGTGAAAACTATATTCTAAACCTAATGATTACTGATCATTCAATGGTAGGACTTGTAGTAAAGGAAATAAATTCCCTAATTAATAAAATTACTAGGTCGAATACTAAAAAAATGAAAATCAACTTTGGGAAATTGAATACATGTTTAATGTTTGAATGTTGGGAAAATGTTTTTTCTTGTGGTGATGCCTCTACTGCCTGTACGATGTTCATTGATTCTCTAAGAAAATATATCTGCAATTGTACATTCTCTGTGATCAGAAAAAAATTATGTAAAAGACTTAAACCATGGATCACGACGAACATATTAAAGAAAGTAAAATATAAAAACAAACTTAGACTCAAATGTAAAAGGTTCCCTAATAACACTAGTTTAAGGTTGAAATATAATAAATTGTGTTCTGAACTTAAAAAGGAAATTCCGTTATGTCGCAATGTCTATTACCGTAATCAGTTTAATGCAGTTAAAGGTAATTTAAAAAAATGAATGGCATTTAGTAAATACTATTCTTAATAAATCTTCTTGCATTAATAAACCTTCTATTATACAAATTGGTCAATGTGAAGTATCTGATAAATTCGTAATTGCGAATGAATTTAATTCTTATGTTACGAATATAGCCAGTGGTCTATTGCCTCATCCAACTCTAACAACCTGTATTCTGTGCAAGTCTTCGTACCTTTGTCCTGAACAGTCACAAAGTAATAGTTTTCTCTTCAAGCCTATAACGCCTTTAGAAGTGCTTAAAGCGATTGGCACTCTAAAAGAATCCAATTCTTGTGGTGTAGATAGTATTACCAGTCGTGTTGTCAGAAAAATTGCTTGCTATGTTTTGGATGTGTTGGCGTATATTTTTAATTGTTGTGTTTATGAAGGGGTCTTCCCGGAAGCTTTTAAATGTGCAGACGTTATACCACTGCTTAAGAAAGGCGTTAATACCGTAATATCAAATTATAGGCCAATATCACTTCTTCCAGTTCTGAGCAAAGTTTTTTTAAAAACTTATGAAAAATAGAATATTAAGCTTTCTCTCTTCTATGAAGTTCTTCAGTCATTTCCAATTTGGATTTCAAAAAGGTAGATCAACAGAAGATGCACTGTTGCAATTTTGTTCCCATGTAATGTCTAACCTTGATCAAAAAAAATGTACTGCAGGTCTATTTATAGACATCACCAAAGCCTTTGATATGGTTAACCATAATATATTGCTAAGTAAATTAGAAAAAGCAGGTTTTCGCGGATTTATGCTGGAATGGTTTAAATCATATCTTGCAAACAGATCCCAGAGAGTCAAATTAGATGATATAAGGAGTGAAATTAAATATCTCAATTTAGGAGTACCCCAAGGTTCTGTGCTGGGTCCCTTTTTGTTTTTAATTTATATAAACTCACTGTTTTCACTCAATTTTAAAGGCAAGCTTACTGCTTTTGCCGACGATATCGGTTTTTCTTATGGCTGCAACAGTCCCTTAAATCTGGTCTCTGACCTAAATTGGGACCTTGACTTATTGCGAAAGTGGTTTGCTTATCATAATTTGATAATAAGATAATGTTCTACAGTCTGTCAGCAAATAATGTTTATTTCCATGCGCCTGAGTGTCAAAGATATAAATTATCCCTGTGTAACTGTATTGATTCTCACCCATCTTTTTGTAGCAACTCTAATTGTAACGACAATTGTTTCTTGATTGAGATAGTTGATGAGTTTAAATATCTGGGGATTATTATTGACCAAAGAATGAGTTTTGTCAATCATGTAGATTCCCTAAGAAAGTATCTCCGAAACACTCTCAGATACTTCTTTTACCTTAGCAAGATCTGCTCTAAACAACTCCTTAGAACAATATACTATGGGATCTTCAATTCTAAGCTACAATACGGTATCGCGTGCTGGGGAGGTGTCTATCTTCATAGAATTCAGCCACTATTATATTTGCAAAAAAATGTATTAAGAAAAATATGTCGGAAACCCAGTAGATGTCCTAGTTATCCATTGTTTTGTGACGCAAAAATTCTTCCTGTTCGTCATCTATATTGCTTTAAGGTCTTAAAAACCTTCTATATGAGGTCGGGAAATCGTAACTACCGTTTAATTTCGGCTTATAATTTACGTGGAAATTACACATATTTGTTATCTGTACCAACTTTTCATACCACTGCTTAACGTAATTTTTATAGCATCACATCTTATCGGTTATTTAATAAACTCCCTCAGTCACTCAGGACAATTTCAATATCTGGCTTGTTTTTAAAAAAAGTAAAATGTTGGCTATTTAACTTTGACTATACTATGCTTGAATCTCTAATGACATATACACTTCTTTAAACTTATCTATTGACGACCTATGAGAAAACCTTTGGTATAAATATAAATCGTTCTATTTTGTCAAAATTAATAATTTGTTGCTTATTCTCGAATTTATTCCATATATTGTAAATTTTCTTATCTGGCTTTGTTCTATTATAATTTAACCGTGTAGCTACAATATTCTAAGACATTTGTTACTTTTTCATTAAACCAATTCATTTGATGTAAGCTCTAGTTTTAAATTTATGATAGTTCAATTGTTATAATATACACATATTTTGTAATCTTTTAAATGTTACCCCACATGTTAAAATATCTCTAAGTTTTAAATACCATGAAGTGGCATTCGACACTATTTTTAATTACTTGTAATCAAAATACAGAATGTCACAAACTTTCGTATTCTTAAACAATTATAAATTATTGTAATCTTTATTAAATATTCTAAATACAATACAATACAAATACAAATGATTAATAAACTATCTGTTTGAGATTATACATATTTTAAAAATATTTCATTTATTAACCATTTTAACAATCGTTGTCGAATATTTGCATTGTATAATTTGCTAACTTGCTTAATGTTGCGCATGCACACTATATTTTATTTGGTCTTTACATACCTACTTAGTCACTCACTAATATTGCTCAAAACATATATTTCGTCGCACTCAATTATGTACTTACTTACTCAGTTATGTAACTACAATATGTATTCAAACACCATTGTACATGTATGGCCTGACAAGTGAATCGATTCCTTGGTAGAGTTGTCTGTGGACTGATTTCTCTGCCATTTTGATCTCGGACACAGCCAGGAACACATCAACCATTGGTAAAATAAATTGGTAATTTAATTACAAATCAGATTTCGTTTCCAGCATCGTTGGAGGACATTCTATGGGCATCATCGCTCCCATCTTCGCCTGTTATCAAACTGTTTATTACAAAACATTTTTGGTCCAAATTCAAGCCGGATCTATTTGAACTTTTGGTAATTTTTCACTTTAACCATACGAATTATTTCGGTGTACGTATAGTTTAAGCACAAATCCATCATTATTCGTCAACCAAATGCATGTGTAATCAATTTTCGCGGTAAATTCTTGGTTACATACGAGTACATGCGTACACGATAAAGTTAAACATTTCATTAACTATTCGACTGTATCAAAAATCGTTTCGTTAATCTAATAATTCATAGCCGTGTTTTTATTGCACTCAGTATCTAGTGTTAAACATTATTGCATATACTATACATACATACATATATACACACAATTTCGGGACAATTATTAAGTATGAGTAATACGGGTGTTACCTTGTCCACACTTCGGCTTACACGCGGCCATTTGAAAACCTCGGGCTAAGTAAGTAGATTTAATAAAAGAAACGATTTCGTTAGATGAGCTAGAAGTTAAGCTTAGCAGTTTAGTAGTTTTCTCCCAACACTTCGCATAGAACCCTTCTCGGGTAACTTTCAGGACTGGCCTACGTTTCGCGATATGTTCGAGACCGCAGTTCACAATAAAACCAATTTAACCCCCATACAAAAATTTCATATTCTTAAATCGTCACTTAGAAATGAAGCGCGTAGTCTTCTCAACAATTTGCCAGTGTGTGATGCTACTTACGAACAGGCTTGGGAAATTTTAGAAAAACGCTACGATAGGCCGCGACATGTAATTAACAACTATATTAAAACATTCATGAATCTTCCGTCGGCGCATCGTTCGAATGCAGTTCATCTTTGGCTAATCTCAGATGGCGCGGATGAGATTATATGAGGTTTAATTTCAATCAACGCGGTTAACAGGGATCCATGGCTAATTTATATTTTGGTCAACAAGTTAGATCCTGATACTAAACAGGCGTGGTCTTTAGGAAGCGTGTCTGAAGATTATCCTACAATCAACCAGTTCATAGAATTCTTAGAACGTCGGTCGGAGGCCCTTGAATGTTGCTCGGCAACAGTATACGAGTCCAAAACCAAGAAACCATCTGTCAGGAGCCTACATGCGTCATCCTCGTCCTCTATTTGTCCAAAATGTAACTCTGATCACGTACTAGCGCATTGTCCAGATTTTTTGGCTATGTCCATTCGTTATAAACGAGAATTCGTGAAATTGAAGCGAGTGTGCTTTAATTGTTCAAAAATCGGTCATTCAAGCGCTCGTTGTCAATCCAAATTTCGTTGTAAGACATGCAACACTCGCCATCATACCTTAGTTCACGAAGATTCTGTTAACGGCAGTCTTAACGCAGGAGCTAGTACTTTCGTTTGCAATCCCACTAATCGCGACCTAGATAATGTCTTCTCACAACATAGCCGTGTGAGTGCTTCCAGTGTTCCCTCAACATCAGGAATATTGACATCGGTTATCAATAATCACTACTTTACAATTTTTTTTTTTTTTTTCGTTTACCCAAACATAAATTTATAACGAACTTAATTTCTCTAATGTTCTTATCACAAAATTGTATGTAACATATTTTCATCACGTCAAGTTTTTTAAGTATACCCACAAGAAGTTTTGAAGCAATCTTATTCGAGGTATCGAGTGTATCAATCTTTAAACCACTAAGACCGTCTTCAGAAAGTCATTCCACAACCCAATTCTATTTCTAACCGTTTTTTCTTTGTGCCCTAAACACCAATATTGTTTTTTCGCTTGAATTCGCTTTCTAACGGTACCGCGCCGAGTTCAATAGTGTGACAGATACAGGCATTTCTGTACATTTTTCTGTGTGGACGGACGTTGTGTTCACAGTTGATCACAGACCAGTGAAGTGGAAGGTAGTGTTTCGGCTTGTTTACGATAGAAACAAACAAACAATAAAAAAGTATAAGTGCGCGTTTAAGCGAAGTATTCGCGGAATCCCAATTACACTGTTCGGTGCAAGACACTATACAGCATAAGCGTATAAAAAGCTTATTGAAGGAGTCCACAACGGAGTTTTTCTCCTTCACGCCGAAGGCCGAGAGGTTGCGGACAATGCTCCTTAAAGGCGTGGATTCGTTTGCAGACCCCGAGGAAATGCTCTCACAGCTCAAAGAGTTCGAGAGTGACGACCTCAAATTCGTGGGGGTTAAGCCATTCTCTACGGTGAGCTCCCGACGGGAGAAGCGAGTTATTCCCTTCTTCTTGGTACAGCTCACACCCAGCCGCAAGCTGGAGAGGTTAAGGACTATCATCACCTTAGCGTCCCAGACTGTCACATGGGAAACATTAAAGAGGAGCGGAAACATTTTGCAATATATCCGCTGCCAAAGGTTCGGGCACGCCGCGCCGAACTGCGAAATGCAGCCTCGATGCGTTAAGTGTGCAAAGAACCACAAGAACGAGAATTGCTACCTTGGGAAGAGCAGCTCGAGTGTGTCTTGTGTAGGAACCGAGGGCACCCTGCAAACTATCGGGGATGTCGCTTCCAAACACCAGCCGTCACATCCCAATTGACCTACGCCCAAATGGCGGCAGGTTCGGGAAAGACGGTACAAAAGCCTATGACTGTTCCTAAAGCCCCAGTGCCTGTCTCTAAGGCACCGGTGGCCGAGGTGGATGTCTGTTCGATCTTGCTCGCAATCCAAGGGCAGATTGGGCAGCTCCAGCAACAGATCCTGCAGACGGCGACCGGACTAGATAGTATCTACTCGCTTCTGCCGGGCCTAGCGCACCTAAGGTCGTGATGAGTACGTTGGTAGAGAGGCAATTAAGGGTCCCGTCGGTGAATGTAAATGCACTGATAAGGATCGAGCGACGAGCCGTACTTTTTAACCTGTTGCAGGACGAAAGCCCCGATGTACTCTTGGTTAGCGAAACAAAGCTAAACCGGAAGCACAAAATCCGGCACAGTTCTTATAGAATAATTAGAAGGGACCGCTATTCAAGGCGGTGGAGTTGCGATCTTTATTAAAAACAATTTTAAACATAAAGTCATATATAGCGGTGAAGTGTGGAGGTTCCAGGTGCTAGAGGCCTGTATTGTGTGCATTCCTCTCCGAAATGGAAAGGGAATGTACATTGTATCAGCCTATGCACCTGAAGCACCTCAAACCAATATTTTTATCGCAGAACTCGAGACACTTTTTCGATGTCTGCGCTTAAACTCAGTAGAAAACTTTTACATTCTGGCCGGCGATTTAAATGCCAAACATAGTGATTGGGGAAATAACATTCCCAACACTAGGGGGAGCCTACTAAGCCATTGGTGGGTTCTTAGCAGCATTGAATATAGAGTCAAGTTGCTCGCAACGGATAGTCCGTCGTATCCTAGGAGCGGCTCCTATCTGGATCTCATGCTAATAGACTCTCGACTGAGACTGGCAGACAGGAACGAATGGTCTATTAACTGTCTACGGACCATTGTATACTACAGTGACCATTGCGGAATATGTGCCGTGATCACAGTACCTGACGAGTTCGCGGAGATGGCAGAGTGTGTCCAAACGCATCCCTACGATTACAGTAGGGTGTGCTGGCCGCGCTTTGCCAATTCCCTGACGAGAGCGCTCACTTCGAGCGCCTCCTTTCCACCGCCTAATAGGAACCTGTCAGTCTACGAGATTGACAGATATCTCAAACAAATGGACGATGTCATTAAACAGACAATGAACAGTACGATACCACGCCAAAGACAGCACGATACCACAAACGCATACCGAAAGGCGACAATCGACACACTGCACAGACAAAAAAGTAGACTCCTGACAAGACGGTTTACCGAGAGACAAAACTCGGACACTGAAGTCACTGGTTAAAAATATCAAACAGTTAATCAAGGAAAATTACAGAATATCTTTAAGTTTGCATTGGAACAACAGAATTCGTGCTGTAAAAATAAATAAAATATTTCGGAGGAACAATCAGAATGACGTTCAGGATCTAAAGCTTCCGAGAAGGTCAGACAATGAACGCTTGCTACGAACAGTTAGCATCGATCCGGAAAGCGCCATCCTGGATGACGACTTCTTCGTGATCGAGGATCCTCAGGAGAAGGTGGCGACAGTAGGAGCTGTCTTCCAGGAAGTGTACAAGGTGAATGATAGTATTCGCCCGAACCACGACCTGGGAAATAGAGTACTGCTTCATCACTCCTATTTTCGAAATGATATTGATCATTGGCGATCAGAGAACCTTGGTTTTACAAGGTTCAATGAAGATTTCATAGCAAACAATGTCATCGCCAATGAGGGGGTTAATACCCTGTTCATATCGACGGAAGATCTTCAGATGATCTTCGAGTCATTGAGGAAGTAAAAATCCGCGGGAGTCGACGGTATATCCAATGTTGTGCTTAGGCACCTTCCGCCAGTGGCTCTAGAGAGGCACACCATCCCGTTAAACAATGCACTGAATAATGCATATTATCAAGTGCACTGGAAGACAGCGGTGGTGCAACTAATTCCCAAGAGGGGTAAAGACACATCTAACCCGAAAAATCTCCGGTCAATAAGTCTCCTTCCGAGTATCAGCAAGGTTTTCGAGAAGGTGATCCATAGGGTCCTGTCTAAATTGGTTGAGGACAATAAAATCATCCCGGATAACTAATTCTGTTTCAGAGCGGGGCATGACACTATTCATGCCGCGTCGAAGCTTGTGTCGGATATACAATGGAATAAATGCAAGAACCAATGCAAGGGTGCCTGTCTGATTGACTTGGAAAAAGCCTTCGACACCGTATGGTCAGAAGGTCTTTATTACAAGCTCAGTCGGCTGAGCATAAGTAAACCACTGCTATATATGATCTTTGACATGTTAACAGGTAGAAAATTGCCAACGTGACTTCTACTCAAACATTTGATATTAACAATGGACTGCAACAGGGTACGGTGAACTCGCCGATACTTTTCAGCATTTACTTCAGTGATCTGATAGCTTCTCTTCACCATTCAATAGCGTACGCAGACGGTTTAATGGCGTACAGATCAGGTCCAACGATCGACGTCATTGTTACTCGTCTGCAACGTGACTTCGAAAAAATTCAGCAGTATTGTGATGACTGGAAGTTGAAAATCAACTTCCAGAAATCAGAATCTATATTGTTCAGAACGCCTTTGTCTAGGGCCTCTCGGGACACTAGGAAAAAACTGGCGCAGGTTCTTAATTTTAGGACCGGACTGGCGAGACAAAGTGTAGTCAGATATCTTGGGATCGTGCTGGATCAGTATCTATATTTTAACAAACATGTAGATGCTGCTCTGGCAAGGGCCCGGGGCGCTTTCGCTCTGACAAGATGGCTGTTTCAAAGCAGCCAACTTGATTCTAGGGTGAAGGTAATCTGCTACATGGCCTTAATCAGGCCCATGGTTGCCTATGGATGTCCCGTCTGGTTCAATGTGTGAGCCAGCTTAACGGAAAGGATTCGGGTGTTTGAGTGACAATGTCTCAGGACTTGTCTTGGACTACATAGGACACCCGAATCTGAGTACACGAAATTTTACCCGAACGAGGTCCTATACAATAGGGCCAGGATTGTACGGATAGATAATTTTTTGATCAAACTGATTCGAAGCCACGTTGCGAGAGCAATGACTTCGGTCAATAGCCTGATCTTCGGGGCTTACTACCCCAACGATTTATATCACGAGAGAGTGCGCCTTAATGGCTTTGTGCCGCCAGAAGCATTCCTCTATTTAGATAGATGTGGGCTGATCCAGGATAGATTGGCGGTACCGCTAATCTTCCACGTGGGTCGCAATTCCTTGCAAAGGTGATTCCTCTACGAACCCGATGTCTCACTCCGTGAGCCCGAGCGCCTCAGGTTCTGTAGATCGGTCTCACGCCGGGATCGAGGAGACGTAGTCCGACAGCATCAACGCTTTTGGTGGCTACGTCAGTGGACACTTTGAGAGCTTCAGCCTCTTCAAGGCATGGCCTGCCTAACACCAATGGCAGGTTTACATAGGCTAGGGTAGGGTAAGGTAGGGTAGGGTAGGTAGTAGTAGGGTATATATACATATATAAAAAACAAAAAAAAAGATATATATATTAAATATATATTATGTATATAATTTATATATATATATTTTAGTTAAGGTAGAATAAGTTAGGTTTAGTTACATTAAGGTAGATTTAAGTTTTATATACATATAATACAATACAAAAAATGAACATATGCTAAGTTTTTAATAAAAAACATTTTTCTTAGCTTAAGCTAGATATAGTAATGTTAGTGGTTAGTTGATATAGTAGTCGGAAGACATAGATTTAAGTTAGTGTCCGCCTAGGGCCAGTAAGATATCTAGATTGATAAGATAGTTAAGCTAATTTTTAAGCATTTTTGGCTAGGGTAAGATAGATCTAAGAAATTATGAATAAAAATGAATTAAAAACTAAAAAAAACAAAAAAAAAAACGGACGTTGTGTTGTGATTTCAGTGGTTAAAGGGTTAATTGCATTATTACATAAGAACTGTTAAAGATTGTACTTGTTCTAAAATGTCCTCAAGAAAGTGTAAATTAAATCCAAATAACTTTTGTTATGTTTGTGGTAAAATTATTTTGACAAAGACGAAGAGACCAATTACAGAAACAGTAAAACAGGCGTATTTTCAATACTTCCAAATTCCGGTAACGAATATTGAAAAAAAATGGGCTCCTGGAGTAATATGTGAAATTGTATAGAAATAGAAGCATATTAACTAACTGGGCTGCAGGGAATAAAAAATACTTGCAATTTGGAGTTCCAATGATATGGAGAGAACCAACAAATCACGCTACAGACTGTTACTTTTGCCTAACAAAAACGTTAGGTTTCAACAACAAAAACAAGAAACACATGCAATACCCTAATGTTGCATCGGTCACAAAACCTGTGTTGCATTCTGATGGTGTTCCTTACCCGTCATTCCTTGCAGTTCAAGTGCAGAAAATGAACCGGAGCATATGGACACTGACATGGACGAAACTTTTTCAAGCAAAAAAAACATATTTTGTTAATGATAAACCACATTTAATTTCCCAGAATAAATTAAATGATCTTGTGAGAGACCTGCAGCTTTCAAAAAGTAAGTCGGTATTGATTGCTTCGGGACTTCAGGAATGGAATTTCTTAGCTTCTGATACCCGAGTAACTGTTTACCGTAGGCGGAGTGATCATTATGCTGAGTATTTTGAATCGAAGGATGAATATGTGTATTGCCATGATGTTTGTGGTCTTTTCAAGTCTATGGGCCAGACTTACGATCCTAAAGAATGGCGTTTGTTCATAGGTTCTTCGAAAGTTAGTCTCAAAGCAGTTTTATTACATATTGGCAACGAAAAGCCCTCCATTCCCATTGGACATGCGGTAAATTGTAAGGAATCGTATGAGACAATAGAAGTATTGATAAAACTAATAAAATATAAAGAACACAATTAGAAAGTTTGCGAAGATTTAAAAGTTATGGGATTACTGCTAGGATTGCAGGGCGGTTATACCAAATATTGTTGTTTTTTATGTTTATAGGATAGTCGGGCTAGAAAGCACCACTATATCAGAAAAGAATGGCCTGTATGAAATGAATATACACCAAACAAAATGAATGTGAAATACAATCCTCTAATTGACCCGAAAAATGTGATTCTACCGCCACTTCATATCAAACTAGGATTAATAAAAAAAAAACGGATCTGCTTTTGCATATTTAACACTAAACCTACCAGAGCGGTCAAATGACCGCTTTTGAGACTTTAATCAAAATTGTTAAATTCCAGGTTTTTATTTTTCTTGAACTTAATGCACGACTTTTTCTATAATATATACTAGCTGTTTAATTTTTCAATATACATATATTTCTCTTCTTCTTTCGTTTTTCCTGATAATAATATGTACTCTACCGTTGTCTACCCTGAGCGGTCTTTTGACCGCTAGAATATATACATATGAAATTTTATGAAGTTATCTGCATTGAAATCTCAAACTTAACAACAGTAAACAGTAGTTTTCCAAGAAAATGTCATCCGATTGTGTTCTAGGAAAACGTCATGTGCTTACAGTTTGTTTTATGCTACAGAGCGACTGCTGGTAACTCACGAGGTGAGGCAAAATAGCGATCATTCAAATTAGATTACTGGCTCTGTACGCGGCATTATAAATATTTGCGACGTGATTAGTTCTATTTGTAATAATAAAATAGGCTACAAACTTTGGGTAATAAACAAATAAAAATAGTAAGTACTAATTTCTGCATTTTATTATTGGTGAATTATTCAAATACAAATTCAAAAATTTAGCTCTAAAATGTCAATGCAAAGGAAATTGCTGGAAGAAATAGTAAAATAATATAAGCGAACTATACTCTGAAGTAGATGAAGAAGAAAATTTTGGGAGTGAGGATAGTATATATGTATGATCCATTAGACGCTGACTCTGAGCTATTCGACACGGATAATGAGGAAGAGAACATTGTGAACACGCGTAGGGGACGAAAAAGAATGAGATTGTTCTCCAGTTCCGAAGATGAATGTGAAGAAAATGATCAGAATATTGAAACTTCAGTTGATGGAACTGTTTGGCAAAAAATTCACCAAGGTTCTGGACCTGGAAGATCTCCGCTTCATACAATTTTCAGAGAAATATCAGGGCCAACGGGATATGCGAAACGCAACATTATGAAGGGCAAAGTAAGGAGTGCATTTTCGTTGATACTTGACCAGGGAATTATGAATCATATAAAAATGTGCACAGAATCAGAAACACGTCGAGTTTTAGGATTCGAATGGAGTATAACTTTAGAATAGTTAGATGCTTTCATTGCAATTTTATATGCACGTGGTGCATATGAAACAAGAAACTTGAACGTTTCATTTTTATGTAATAAGAAATGGGGTCCTGCTTTTTTTTCACGAACAATGAACAGAAATCGTTTCACAGAAATTATGCGATTTATTCGTTTTGATAGAAGAAGCGAGCGGAGCCAGCGTCTGCAGACTGATTTGCTCTCATCTCCAAGGTATGGAATGCACTTATAGAAAATAGTCAAAACTGCTACAAACCAGGTGCAAATATTACTGTTGATGAACAGCTATTTGCGACAAAATCAAGATGCCGATTTACACAATATATGCCCAATAAACCCGATAAGTTCGGAATCAAGTTCTGGTTGGCATCGGACGTTGAAAGTAAATACAGTGCAAACTCTATATAACGACACTTAACAGACAGAGCATTTTTCGGCGTTATAGAGAGTGGTCGTTAAATGGAGAGAAATAAAAAAATATTATTTTACTCTTCTATAATAACATGTAATATTGTATTTATTAATATAGTACAGATTTTACATACGAACATTCATATTTATACAAATAACAATGTATATTGCTGTTCCAATATTTCAATTGTATTTTCTTATGTATTTTACTTATATCTTGATATATTGCCGGATCATCCTGATTATACAGGGTGTCCCACGAGCAGTGTGCCAAAAAGCTAGAGCGTGTAGGCCTAGTCAAGACAAGAAAGAAATCGTACAGGAGGGGGGGGGTCTATTCCCCCCGTTTAGCCGGGAGGGGCAATTTTCTAAAAAAATTGACTTAATTTGGAAAAAAAAATATTAAAAATCAGCAATTACAGCCACAATGCCGTGATATACTTTTTTGTACAGCCAGAAACCTCTTCTTTTATCTTGTTTTTAAATGAAGCTGTCTTAAGGAATAGTTTTTGAGAAATTAATTTTCAAACTCAAAATTTTGAAAAAAAATTGGAAAAAAAAAAATTCGAACTACTTTTTTTCCAAAATTGTATGTAATTAAGTACTAATTTTTTTTCCAAAATTCAAT
Organism: Merodon equestris; assembly: GCA_958301585.1. Lineage (NCBI taxonomy): Eukaryota > Metazoa > Arthropoda > Insecta > Diptera > Syrphidae > Merodon > Merodon equestris. The sequence continues at coordinate 19,916,817 of OY284418.1, read as the reverse complement.
TCCCTTATTAGTTTTTAGTTAAAAACGGAAAACCGGATGCAAAAATATCTTGTAGTTTTTGAGAAATTAAAAACAAACCCGAACCACTTTTTTCTAAGAAAAACCTTTTTTTTGGTTTCAACCCGGCTGAACTTGTAGGGAAAATTAATGTATTAAACATTCGGAGTTTTATTATAATAAATTTTCAACATGATCCTCATTTTTTAGAAGGCAAAGATTATATCTCCTTCTGATGGCTGCACATAAGTCTATGCTTGACAAGTTTTACTGCAATTTGACTCCAGCGACTTCAATCCGTTCTTTCAGTTGTTCCAAATATACTATTTCCACTTCGTAAACATAATTCTTCATGAAACACATACAAATCTAGAGGAGTTAAATCTGGTGATCTAGGTAGCCATTCCGTGGGGCCCCTTCTTCCGATCCAACGGTCACTAAAATGATCATCCAGCCAGTTTCTAACCCGTAAGCTGTAGTGTGCTGGTGCTCCATCTTGCTGGTAGATTAAATTATCTGCTAAGGCCAAAGGAATGTTATCCATCAAATCGGGCAAAAGGTCTCGTAGGAATTGTAGGTATGATTCTCCATTAATAACGGCATTCAAAAACCGGGGCCCGATTACAGTTTGTTCAACAATACCAAGCCAAACATTACAGCTAAGGCGGTGTTGTGATTTATTTTGTTTTTTGTTGTGTGGATTGGTGCTACTCCAATGATGCAAATTGTGGAAGTTAGTAACTCCATCTCTGGTAAACTGTGCTTCGTCCGTCCAGAATATCCTTGCAAAATAGTTTCGTTCAGTTTCATCTCGAAGCAGTAATGATCGACAAAATTCTGCTCTCAAAAACTTGTGGTTTGAGGTGAGTTTCTGAACTGGCCTAAAATGGTACGGGTGTAAGTTTTTGGTATGAAGCACTCTCCATACTCTAGATTTGGGCACTCCATGCATACTAGCTATCCTCCTTGTATTGTACTAAGGGAGGGATTACGTCGGACCAAATCCAAAATTCTTTCATCTAAGGTTCCTGATCCATCTGTAACTGATCTTTCGCTTCTTCGATGCTCTAGCACTCCGTGCTCTCGCAGACATCGGTGAATTCTTGAAAATATGCTACGACTGGAACACCTCCGATTGGGATATCTTTCAGCGTAGATCGTCTTTCGGCTTCACGATCTCGACCATTAGCTAAACCGTAGCAGAAGTGCATGTCCGTTAATTCTTCTCGAGAGTATGAGTTTGACATCGTAATGTGTTGATGAGTTAACATCCAATTAGGAAATGGTTTTTTATTAAAAATGGGATGCCTTTTATTTACATTTGGGTTGCAAATATTTTGTTTTTCAATAAAGAAAAATTGCGGTTTTATTGTCTTAAGGTCCTAGCGGGTAGAACTCATCGGCGGCGGGCGGATCCAGGCGAAATTCGCAGATCAGTTTTCAGGCGTTATCAATGAAAAAAAAGGATTAGTCCAGGGTTATTCCAATACTGTGTCACTCCGAATTTTTTAAAAATAATATAAAAGAGGTCAATGTTTCATACATCAATTTGCCTACAAGTCCAGACGCGTTAAAACCAAAAAAAAAAGGTTTTTCTTAGAAAAAAGTGGTTCGGGTTTGTTTTTAATTTCTCAAAAACTACAAGATATTTTTGCATCCGGTTTTCCGTTTTTAACTAAAAACTTAAAAAAAAATTAGTACTTAATTACATACAATTTTGGAAAAAAGTAGTTCGAAATTTTTTTTCAAAATTTTGAGTTTGAAAATTTATTTCTCAAAAACTATTTCTTAAGACAGCTTCGTTTAAAATTAAGATGAAAGAAGAGGTTTCTGGCTTTACAAAAAAGTATATCACGGCATTGTGGCTGTAACTGTTGATTTTTAGTAATTTTTTTTCCAAATTAAGTAAATTTTTTAGAAAATTGCCCCTCCCGGCTAAACGAGGGGGAATAGACCCCCCCTCCCGTACGATTTTTTTCTTGTCTTGTCCAGACCTACACGCTCTAGCTTTTTGGCACACTGCTCGTGGGGCACCCTGTATAAAAAGTAATTTTCTAATAGTTTTGCTGCATCAAGTGCTTGTTTGATACTTGGCGGTGGGATTAGATCGGCTATTTCATCTTCTTCATCCACTTGTATTTCGTCAGTGTTTCTCACCGAATCCAGAATTTCTTCATCTGTAAGTGAAGCTGTTGTAACCAGGTTGTCGTCAACTTCTATATATGTGTTACACCATTAATTTAAAAAAAAAAAAAAAAAAAAAAAAAAAAAAAATATATATATATATATATGTATATATCCATGAATTAACCTATCCCGCAGTAGAACGAACACGCGATGCTTGCGCTTGCGGTACCATCGTCCGATCGCTCGAGTGCAGCGGGAGATCAGCATCATGTGACACCGACACACATCGTCCGACAGCAGCGCAGCAGCGAACGTATAAAAGGCTGCGAGACCAAGCGGACGGGGCCAGTCGTTCGATCTAGAAGAGTGTAAGCGTGTACAGAGAGTCGGGAAATAAAGAATTGAGCAGACTTAGATCGAGCGTTTTATTTTTCGTTTTCAACTTCAGAAGTGGGATACTGGGAATCTAGTCGGGATTCTGGACCTGTGTGCAACAGTGTGAAAGAGAAGGCAGGACTGAATTGATAGTCGACTGGAGTATCGGAATGGAGAAGGAAACTTATCGCGACTGGACACGTGACCAGCTTAGAGAGGAGCTGAAGAGGAGAGGTCTGGACCAGGGTGGATTAAAGGAAGATATGATGCAACGGCTGATTAAAGCGACGACAGAAGAAAGTAAAGACAAGCCCACCACAGACGTCGATATGGCTACCGAGTTGTCATTGTTACGTGACGAAATCAAGCGCTTAAGGGATGAGGCTCGTGGCATCAGCAAGTCGGCAAGCCATCAAGATGCAATCGGGTCAGAGACGAAAACGACAACGACGGAACAGGAATCTCCGTTTCCAGTAGAGGGACATTCACGCTCTAGGAACACATATGCTGTGCGAGACGTAGCAGATATGATTCCAACATTTAATCCGAAAAATCCGGCGGGACTCTCATCAGCAGCGTGGATTAAGAAAGTAAAGGACGTGAAAGACATATACGAACTGGACGAAAGGCTGGTAATGATGGCATCTACATCAAAACTAGAGGGAGCAGCCAGGATTTGGAGCAACAGCACGACACACACAACACTGGGAGAATTCTTGCAGGATCTTGCAAACAATTTCCCTACAACCGAAGATGAGGCAGACCTTCACGAATTGCTCCGACAACGAAGACAAAAGCCTCATGAGGATATAGAGGAATTTATCTTCGAAATGAAAAGTATTTCGTCAAGAGGGAGGATTGAGGAGCATACGTTGGTGAAATATATTGTGAGGGGCATATCCGATATGGAGTGTAGAGAGGCCTTCAGGGCAACGCAGCCCAATTCAGTCCAAGACATTCTGAGGCGAGTACGGTGGATTATCGGACTACGTGATAGCCACAGGCAGCGAATCATAAATCGGGAGAGTGAAAGGAAGTGCTTCGGGTGCCAACAGCCAGGCCACATCAGGAGAAACTGTCCGTCAGGAAACGGGCCGTCGGGAGGTGCCGGGAACGCACGCGGTAGATCAACCCAGATGCTGCTGGTGGAAGCCAGGGTGAATACATCAAGGACGTAGAAGTGAACGGACATGTTGTTACCGCGTTCATCGACTTAGGCAGCGATTGCGTTACGCTAACGCAGGAAATTGCGGACGAGGTAGGCATCGCGTACGAGAAGGATGATCGTAGCCTAAGAGGATTTGGAGGAGGAGGATGTAGGACAATTGGAAAAGTATATGCGGAAGTGAAGGTGGACAAGCTGAAGAGTTGGTGCGAGGTGCTGATTGTACCACAACATAGCCAACCATACCATATGATAGTTGGCCGAAAGTTGCTAGACCAACCTCAAGTAAAGGTGGTGAAGTCTTTTCGGGCAATGGAGATTACGGATTGTATGACTGAACCAACCGAGAGAGTGTTAGTGATGGAAGACCAGAAGCGGGAGCTGCAGGAAAGAGAAGGAACAGCGCTGGAGGAGCTAGTATCAAATGAATTAAACTTTGGGGACCTCTGCGAACCAAACCAACGCAAACTTAAATCTCTCATCAACGAATTTCGAGACTGCTTCGCAAAGGACATCGATGAGTTGGGTACATATCGGGGGGGTGAGTGTTCAATCGAGCTCACAACCAAAACAGCAGTCTACGCGCATCCCTATAAAATTCCATTTGCTAAAAGGACGATCGTAAAGGAAATGGTGAACCAAATGCTCAACAAGAGGATAATAAGACCATCGGTTTCGGATTTCAACTCGCCCATCGTACTGACCAAAAAGAAAGACGGAGGAGAACGATTTTGTGTGGACTACCGTATGCTGAATAAGGTTACAGTGAAGCGTAAATTTCCAATGCCGGTCATTGATGAAGTATTAGCATCATTGGCTGGGAACACCTATTTTTCAACACTCGATCTAGCTTCTGGATACCACCAAATCGTCATAGAAGAAAGCAGCAGAAAATACACGGCCTTTTCGACGGATGAGGGGTCATACGAGTTTAATAGGATGCCTTTCGGACTGGTGAACGCACCGGCATATTTCCAGCACGTGATGAACCAATTAAGGGCAAAACTACCGCCAGGTGATATTGCTATTTATCTCGACGACATTATCATACCGAGCAAAACCGTTGAGGAGGGGATAGAAAAGATTCGAAGGTTTCTAGAGGTCTTGCGGGAGTCGGGACTTACTCTCAACGTGGGTAAATGTACGTTTTTGGAAACCAACATAGAATTCCTCGGATATGAAGTGAATGCGGGTGGATTAAAACCAAGCAAGCACAAAACGGCAGCCATCCAACTGTTTCCAACGCCAAGAGATGCCCACAACGTACGCCAGTTCCTTGGGCTGACCGGATTCTTCCGAAAGTTTGTGGAAAAGTACGCTTATCTGGCTGCCCCTCTGACAGATTTAACGAAAGCAGATGTCAAGTTTGAGTGGACCGAGCGACAAGAGACGGCTTTCCAGCGACTAAAGGAGATACTCGCGAACCCACCTGTGCTAGCGCTGTTCGATCCAAAATGCAAGCACGAAGTACACACGGATGCATCAGGGATTGGGGTATCAGGTATCTTGCTTCAAGGGAGCACGGAAGACAGCAGGCTTCGTCCAGTACTTTACTTCAGCCGCAAACTGACCGTAGCAGAAAAGAAGTACCACTCCTATGAGCTGGAGGTCCTAGCTATTGTGGAAAGCTTGGATCGGTTCCGACTGTATCTACTTGGGAGAGAATTTACGGTAGTAACTGACTGCGAATCGATTGTGGCAACACAAAACAAATGCAAGCTAATACCGAGAGTTGCTAGGTGGTGGTTGAAGTTGCAGGAGTTTGACTTCAAAACAATACACCAACCGGGAAGGCGAGCCGGATATGTAGATGCCCTTAGTCGTCAGCCCATAGAAGACGAACGTCAAGTGGAAGAAGCGTCTTCGTTCGTTCTGAACATCAATATAACGGACGAGGACTGGTTGGCAACCATGCAGTGGCAGGATAGTAAATTACGGGAGATTATTAAGGCCCTGAACACTGCATCAGACACAAGCACAGCAAGGAGGCAGTTGCAGGAAAAATACTCACTTAAGGGAAACCGATTGTTCCGAAGGGTGGACGGCGGCGAAAGATGGGTTGTACCGAGAGCTGTGCGATGGAGAATCCTGAAGCTATGCCACGACGACAGCGGACACATGGCCGAGGAGAAGACGCTGGGTAGAATCAAGAAAACATTCTGGTTTCCGAGGATGAGGAATTTCACGAAAAGCTACCTCAAAACATGTGTGGACTGCGCATACGCTAAGAGAAAGGGGGGCATGGCAGAAGGCGAGCTGCATAGCTTGGAACGGATTCCTTTGCCGTTCGATACCATTCATCTCGATCATTTAGGACCGTTTACCAAAGGAAAGTGGGGCATGAGGTATGTACTCACTATAATAGATAACTTCACGAAGTATACTATACTCCGAGCAACAAAGACAACGAATACTGCAGGAGTAATCCAGGCGCTTAACGATGTCTGTGGCTATTTTGGCATGCCGCGGCGCATTATTACGGACAGAGGCACCGCATTCACCTCGGGAGCCTTCATGAGATTCTGTTCAGAGAACGGCATCAAACACATACAAACGGCAGTCCGAACACCTAGGGCGAATGGACAGGCAGAGTGGGCCAACCGGACAATATTGGATGCATTGAAATGTGACCACGCAGCCGGTAAAGATTGGGCCGGGCATTTGAGAAACCTGCAGTGGAGCCTCAATACAATGAGTAACGCGGCTACAAAAGCGAGTCCGCACCAGCTATTATTTTCCTATACGCCAAGAGATATTCAAGGGAGCAAGCTGCTTCTGGAACTTGAAGCCAACGAATCGAGCACACCCGGTGAAATGGAACGGCGGAGAGCAGAGGCTGTGGAAAACATCGGAATACGGCAGCAACGTCAAAAGGAGCAGTACGATCGGGATCATCGAGAACCGACAAAATACCAGGAAAACGATTTGGTGCTGATTGAGAAGGAACAGGTCGCAACCGGCGAGTCAAGAAAACTTGAGCCGTCATACAAAGGACCTTACTTAGTGGCAAAAGTTTTGCCACACGACCGGTACGTGATTAAGGACATACCACACATGCAGCGCACGCAGCGTAGGTACGATGCTGTCTTTAGCGCAGACAAATTGAAACGTTGGTGCGAACTACCATCCGAGGAATTTTCACCTATATGTGAGGACAGCGATGAGCATGAAGAAGGTGACGAAACCGAAGGCAGCATCAGTCTCGAGGCCGAGACCTAGGTCAGGATGGACGAGCTGTTACACCATTAATTTAAAAAAAAAAAAAAAAAAAAAAAAAAAAATATATATATATATATATATATGTATATATCCATGAATTAACCTATCCCGCAGTAGAACGAACACGCGATGCTTGCGCTTGCGGTACCATCGTCCGATCGCTCGAGTGCAGCGGGAGATCAGCATCATGTGACACCGACACACATCGTCCGACAGCAGCGCAGCAGCGAACGTATAAAAGGCTGCGAGACCAAGCGGACGGGGCCAGTCGTTCGATCTAGAAGAGTGTAAGCGTGTACAGAGAGTCGGGAAATAAAGAATTGAGCAGACTTAGATCGAGCGTTTTATTTTTCGTTTTCATATGTTTGAAGATTTTCTGTCAAATTATTGGGCAAGTTGAACTGCTTAACCCACTCAGTTAATGGAAGGTCATCTTCACTTTCAAACTCGGGATCTTTTTCTACTTCGTCACTCGTAGAACAGATGCAAAGTCCAGCATGACGAAAAGAGTGCCGGATAGTTGTTGCTGTCACTTCATCTCAGGCTTTTGATAAAAAAGTTATTGCGTGCAGCATATTAATTGAAGTTGTACCCTCAGATTCGACCAGTTCCATCAAGAGCTTCTTTCGGTAGTGACTTTTGACACTTTTAATCACGCTCTGATCCGTTGGTTGTAAAACACTGGTCGTGTTTGGTGGAAAAAACGCCAAGTCTATATTTCGGAGATTAGATACAAGAGGATGAGCAGGACAGTTGTCAACAAGAAGTATGATATTTCGTCCCTTTAATTCTGCATCCCATCTTCGCAATTCTTCTTCAAAAATTTGACTTGTCATCCAGGCTGATTTATTAGCTTTATAGGTCACTGACAATTGTTTGATGCTTTTAAAACAACGCGGATTTTTGGATTTGCCTATCACCGACAGCTTCCTTTTCTCTGTGCCACTCATATTAGCAGCTACAAGCACTGTAATACGCTCTTTGGAGTGCTTTCCTCCCACACACTTTTCTGCTTTAAATTTTAATGTTTTATCGGGGGTCAACTTAAAGAAAATTCCGGTTTCATCAGCGTTAAAGATGTCACTCGGACCATACTTTTCTTTCAATTTGGGGCACACTCTATTAATCCAGTCGTGAGTTACATTCGTATCGACACTTTGTGCTTCTCCACTAATTTTACCATAGTTGATGTGGTGACGTTGCTTGAATTTCCCAAGCCATCCTTCTGATGCTTTGAAAGCAGTTAATTCTAGATCTTTGGCAAAATTTTCCGCCTTAGCTTTCATGATCGGCCCCGAGACAGGTATATTATTCTGGCGTTGTCTATAAAACCATGATAGCATCGCATGATCTAGATCTTCGTATTGAGGTTTTTTTAATTTCTTAGCAGATTTTCCATCCTCCTCTGCTTGTAGAATTTTTTCTTTGTTTTTCCATATCGTAGACACGGTAGAGCGGCTAAGTTCAAAGCGTTTTCCAACATCACTTATCTTTTCTCCCGTCTCTATTGAACGTATTAATAAAACTTTTTCGTTAATACACAAAGATTTTCGTTTACTCGCCATGTTAACAGTTCGAATGTTTGTAAGCAACTGCGATTATAACGTGTAACAATTTCATCATACAAACACAAAAGAAAAGGCGATACGTTAGTCGAATCGGAGATTCTAAGAAAATGTGTCTTTTGTTTTTAAACACGTGCAAGTTCATCATACAAAAGCAAAAGACAATTTTTCTTAGAAACTCCGGTACGTCAGTCGAAGTAAGCAACGTACACAACTGCAGTTCTTAGCAATTTCGGCAACTTAAAAAGTTCTTCTTAATGATTTATAATACGATATTGTTGTCGTTAAATAGAGTGAGCGTGACGCTATATAGAGTGTATTATTGTATAGAAAACAAAGTAAACCAACCAAAGTATATTGTGAATGGATTTCCGTATTTGGGAAAAGATGAGACGGGCCATCAGCAATACCACTTAGTGAATTTGTTGTTCCCAAACTCACTGAACCATTTATAGGGTGCGGACGAAATATAACCACCGATAATTTTTTTACGAGCACATCTTTAGCAACAAAACTTTTATCAAAAAGAACTACCTTAGTAGGAACTATTCGGGCGAATAAGAGGGAATTACCCAAACCTGCAAAAAAAAAGAAAGACAAAATGGCACGTTTTTCAACGCAGCTTTACAAATCAAATAATTGTACTCTAACAATTTACAAAAGCAAACCGAACAAAAAAGTTCTCTTACTAAGTTCCAAGCATAAATATGTAAAAATTGAAGAAACAGGTAAATGTATACCTGAAACTATTGCTTTTTATAATAACACCAAATTTGGCGTGGATATGACGGATCAAATGGCTAGAAAGTACAGCACAAAATCTAAATCTAATAGATGGCCTGTCCAGGTATTTTTCAACATTCTGGATTTAGCTGCTATAAATGCTTGGATTTTATATAAGCAAACAACTGGAGAAAGGACATCGCGACAAGAATTTTTATTTCAGTTGGCAGAGGAACTTGCCACCGAATACCGTCGTATATGTACATGAACAAGAAAAAATGGAAAGTATGGCGAAAACTTCAGCAGATTCCACTACAATTTCTGAAAGACGAAAAACGTGTCAAATTGGATATTGCAAAAAAAATAAAACCATAAACATTTGTTCTACATGTAAGAAATATGTTTGTGGAAAATGTTTACGGGAGAGACCCGTCACCAGTAAAAAGTTCGACAACGAATAAATTTTATTTTAGTAAATAGGTATATATAATATGTCGGTTGGTTTAGTGTTAAAAACCGTCTTTCCCAAACTCTCTGATGCTAAACTTAAAGAAGGAATCTTTATAGGTCCCCAAATTAAAAAAAATATTGAAGGATAACAATTCTGACCGCCACTTATCCAGTGTTGAAAAAGATGCTTGGTATTCTTTCAAAGCAGTAGTTGAAAATTTCTTGGGCAACAATAAAACTGAAAATTATGAAGAAATCGTTTCTAATTTATTGATTAATTATCACAAAATGGGAGTAAACATGTCATTGAAAATTAATTTTTTACATTCACACTTGAATTTTTTTCCTGAAAACCTGGGAAGCGTGAGTGATGAACATGGGGAACGTTCTCATCAGGATTTAAAGTCCTATGAAGAAAGGTATCAAGGTTTCTGGGATAAAAATATGCTAGCCGATTACTGCTGGAGTATCTTAAGAGAAACTGACACTAATCAGTATAAAAAAAAGTAATTTGTGCCATTTTCGATTTTATAAGGATTTAAATATATAAAAAATAAAAAAAAATGGGAAATAAAAAAATTATATTGTAAATATTTGTAAAATTTGACGTCCTCATTTTTTTTTCACTTCGATATCCAACTAAGGGTTAATTACTCTACCGATTTTCATTGGTTTCATCTATGGGTAAATACCGTTGTAAAGTAGTGAATCATTCGTTTAACATCGCACACCATATTCTCCAAACGTTACTTCCGACAGCGTTGGGAAAGGTTCCAGATGTCAATGGACAATACCAACCGGTAAGAATTCTGATAGGATCAGGCTCACAAGTTTCATTTGTCACTGAGCCCTGTGTCCAAAGGCTTGGGTTAAGGCGAACAAAAGCTCGCATTCCAGTATGCGGTATCGGATCTACCAGTGCGGGTGAATCCCGAGGCCTTATCTCCTTGCAAATCCAGTCAAGGTGTGGTTTATTCAACATCACGGTTGATACCTACATTTTAACAAGGGTTACCACCAGTTTGCCAACCAACTCGTTTCCCGTGGATGATTGGGACCATTTGTCTGGCTTGGATCTCGCTGATCCTTATTTCAACCTATCGAAAGCGGTCGATATATTGTTAGGTGCAGACAAAGTTTGGGCAATATTACAAGGCGATGTAGTGCATAGCAACCAAGGATATCCAATCGCCCAAAAACAATATTTGGCTACGTTCTTAACGGGAAACTACCAATCCAGATACTTCCCATTGTAAATTAGTTTCATTCTATTGTAGACATCGACACCGTCTGCAATCCTGTTGGGCAATTGAAGATCTTGGTTCCAATCCGAATTGGTATATAGAAAATAAAGAAATTGAGGATCACTTTCTTAAAACATATTTTCGTAACAAGGAAGGTAGGTATATTGATCAACTACCCTTTAAATCACCCCCGCAGTTTTCAAATACATTCAACGGAGCCGTCTCGCGTCTAATTTCGATGGAAAGAAAATTTAGTAAAGACAGTGATCTCTTCGGAAGCTACTCCGAATTGCTCGATGACTACCATTCGCTTGGCCATATGTCGAGAGTTCCCGCTCCAGAGTTACCAAAACGTAACGTCTTTTACCTTCTCCATCACGCGATTTTGAAACCGGACAGTAGCACAACAAAGTTGCGAGTTGTGTTCGACGGTTCTAAAGACACACCAGGAAACGCACTCAATGACTCGTTACTTATTGGTCCACCAATCCAACGCAATTTATTTTCGGTTTGTATTCGATTTCGTCGTCACCGATTCGTTTTTACCGCGGACATTATTAAGATGTTTCGCCAAATCCTCGTATCTGATGAAGATTCAGATTACCAGCGCATCGTATGGCGAAGATAACCCTCAGAGCCATTAGAACATTTTCGTTTGCGCACGGTTACGTACGTGACATCATGTGCACCATATTTGTCGGTACGAACATTGGAACAACTCGCCCATGATTACGTGAAAGAATATCCAATCGCGTCAGAAGTTATTCTAAACGATTTCTATGTTGATGACGTTGTCTCGGGCGGTGACACCTTACCTGAAGCCATCTTTAAAAAAAAAAATCGCTAATCGAAATCCTTGTATAGGGCGGTATGGAACTTAGTAAGTGGCAAAGTAACTCTATTGAATTACGCGAAAAATCTGACTTTCGTCCCTCAACCTCCATTACGCTGGATACCGATGCGGATTCATGGACTAAAGTGCTCGGACTTTCATGGAACTCGCGAAGTGATATCTTCAGTTTTAGTGATTCAATTACCAAACGCGAAATATTGAAAGACGTCGCACGTATCTTCGACCCACTCGGTTTCCTAGCCCCGTCAGTTATTCAACTAAAAAATTTCTTTCAAGAATTGAGGCATTTATGGCTATGTTTACAAGAGTAGAAATTCCAAGAAGCATAGCATCGGACAGCCGAAATGTGGTTTCATGTGCGCTCGGAATGCAATCCAGCAGACTGCGCCTCCCGGGGAATACCACCGTCGCAGTTACTAGAGCATCCCATTTGTTGGAATGGTCCTACCTGGATTTGAGGAGATGCGAACAGTTGGCCCATTGTAGAGGAAACAGAAGAAGACCCCAGATGTGCGGACGAAATGAGGAAATTCCCAGTACAAGCCAACCTTGCGACAAACGACACGGAACATCCATTCGACGCCCTCGCAAGGAGGATCTCATCTTGGCATATTCTTCTTCGAACTGTGGCCAGAATTCAACAATTCATCGCGAGATGTCGGAAGATAGAAGTCTCCTCAACAGGATTTCTTCTTCAGCCAAAACTACATCAAAACATCTACAAAGCAAAAACAACAATCATCAAATGGTTGCAGATTTAACACTTCGAGTCAACACTTCGGTGACTATATAACAAACATAAACAAACATAATTCTTCGACCATACATAAACAATTAGTAAACCTCTCTCCCTTCCTAGATCATGACAACATTTTACGAGTCGGGGGACGAATCCAAGAAGCCAACATCGCCTATAACACAAAACACCCAATAATTATCCCTAAAGCTAACGCTATCACCAGGCTAATCGTTCTAGACGCGCATGTTCGGCATCTTCATCCGGGAATTTCAACGTTATTCGCGCTTATCAGACAAGAATACTGGGTGATCGGTTGTCGTAACTTAATTCGTAAAATCACCCATGAATGCATTGCTTGTTTTCGTCAACGTAAAGAGACAGCTTCCCAACTCATGGGAAATCTTCCTCGCCCACGAATCGAGCAAATTAAACCCTTCGCGAACTGTGGTTGCGACTACGCAGGCCCTATAGTGCTTAAGGTAAAATCGGGACGAAAATCTACACTTACCAAGGGCTATATATCGCTATTTGTGTGCTTAGTGTCAAAAGCTATCCACCTAGAACTCGTGAGTGACTTGACTACCGACGCGTTTCTTGGGGCATTTCGATGTTTCGTTGCACGCCGGGGCAAGCCATCACATCTATACTCTGACAACGCCACAAACTATCGCGGAGCTGCTCGTAAAATTTCGGAAATACATAAGCTCGTCCTATCGGCTAACTTTAACTCTACAGTGGCAAAATCTCTGGCTCGCGATGGAACTACGTGGCACTTCATTCCGCCTTCGGCACCAAATTTCGGCGGTTTCTGGGAGGCCGGGGTGAAGTCTGTGAAACAACATTTGCGCCGCGTTATTGGGACAGATATTTACACATTTGAACAATATTACACATTGTTAACGCAAAGCGAAGCCGTCCTCAATTCGCGACCCCTGTGCCAAATCTCTGACAATGACTTAGATCCGCTAACACCTGCTCATTTTTTTCTAGAAGAGTCCTACGCTGCCGTACCGGAGCCATCGCTAGAATTGCCAATCAACTGTCTATCTTGCTGGCAACAACTCCAAGCAAAGATGCAAGGCTATTGGAAACGATGGCATCTCGAATATTTGACATCACTTCAGCAGCGACCTCGATGGCAACAAACCCAAACCAACATTCAAATCAACGTCCTAGTGGTAATTAAAGAAGAGTACTTACCCCCTGGGAAATGGGCCTTGGGGCGTGTAATCGAGATACATCCGGGAAAAGATGGTCATGTTCGCGTAGTCACGCTGAAAACATCAAACGGCAATCTACAACGACCGATACACAAGTTGGCGAAACTACCAGGTTGCTGAAACTTCGTCCAGGGGCGGCGGGATGTTTGAGATTATACATATTTTAAAAACATTTCATTTATTAACCATTTTAACAATCGTTGTCGAATATTTGCATTGTATAATTTGCTAACTTGCTTAATGTTGCGCATGCACACTATATTTTATTTGGTCTTTACATACCTACTTAGTCACTCACTAATATTGCTCAAAACATATATTTTCTCGCACTCAATTATGTACTTACTTACTCAGTTATGTACATACAATATGTATTCAAATACCATTGTACATGCATGGCACGACAAGTGAATCGATTCCTTGGTAGAGTTGTCTGCGGACTGATTTCTCTGCCATTTGGATCTCGGACACAGCCAGGAACACATCAACCATTGGTAAAATAAATTGGTAATTTACTTACAAGTCAGATTTCGTTTCCAGCATCGTTGGGGGACTTTCTATGGGCTCCCATCTTCGCCTTCTCCCGACGCTTGTTCGTGCTGTGTTATCAAATTGTTTATTACAAAACACTATCAATAGAAAGGATAAATCACCTCAATAATATTACGAATGATATCTTAAAAAGATTAAATAAAAATGAAAACGAAATTATACAAAGCATTAAGTACAAAATGAAATTAGTAAAGGAAGAGTTAGCTAATATATGTACATATAATATGCAGTACATTGGGCTAAAAATAATATTATAAATTCGTATATTCTTTCAACCAATGAAATAAATAACATAAAAAAAATTGTAAGAAATGAAAACATGCCATTTAACAATATAGACGAAGCGCTTGAATACGCTGTCGAAGTCTCATGTGAACGCATACATTTTACCTCTTTTTAGGGATTTTTTTTTTATAAGACAATAAAATTCAATCCTTTTTTTCTAGCACAAGATCGCCGTTGTAAGGATCGGCATCCAGCAAATTTTTAAATGTTTTGCTGTCACTATCTCCAATGTATTTACTATATTTTACTTTAAAGTATTCGACAGGCCGCTGAAACATTTCGATCACACCATCAACTTCCATTTTACCGCTCACAACGCTCAATGTGATTTTCATACCACTCCAAAAAACTCGTCTGACTCTTCCCTGCAAATCCATTGCTCGCATGATTTACACACTTTTGATTTGACAATCAAATTTACGATTTTATTAGAATATTTCCCTATCAAAAAAACAACACCCAGCAGTGAGGTAAAACCACGCTTGGCCCATGATCCATCAGCAGAAACCGTGATTTTATCTTCAGCACAACCGTTTTCAACATTTAATTTTTTTTCTTCTGCAACGACTTTTTTGAAAACAGTATCAACTACTGACTTTACAGCAATATAAATTTGGTCGAGCATACCATAATATCCATTTTTACTAATTCCATCACACAAGTCCATTAGTGAACAAAATAACAACGACGCCGGAATTTCAGGAGGGAATCTGACGAAGTATTACAGTTCGGTCGGCACTACCTGTGGTGAAAATAAAAAAAAATAACCAAAAACATTTGATAATGCCTTATAATCCAATGAAATTTCAGAATCATTCGTCATTACGACTTTTTCATTAGCATTGAAAAAATCAATGTCAATGATTTTTTTTTCATTAGCATTGAAGATTTCAATTGTAATGATTTTTTTTTCATTGGCATTGACTTATTTCAATGCTAATGAAAAAGTAATGCTAATGCATTACTCCCATCTTCACTACTCCACTGCCATACTATTCCATCGGTACGAAATTACCAAAAGGTTCGTGCCCAGGGTATATAAAACTTCAGAAAGCGATTGCCGAACCAATTTTTTTTTTTTTATAATTTGCGCGCGCAAAAGGGGTTATGACTACCCTTAAGTGTCCGGAATCAAGACACAGCACGGGCCGAAGGTATAGAGGGAGAAAGGGAGAGGAGGTACCTGTGCACATTGGTCCTAAATGTCTGTGGATTGTAGTGAGTAGGAAATATAGGGCTGGGAAGAGCATTCCATAAACGTGTTGTGCGGCTGAAGAAGGAATCCCTGAACTTAACTGTACGTCCGAGAGTCAAAGGTTAGTAATGAAATTAAATGTTGGTTGTGAGATTGAATAAATGAATAAAGGTGTATTGAACAGCGCACAGTTTCAAAGTGGAATATGACTGTGTTGAGTTCGGCAAATTTGAATTTGAATTTGCATTGTAAATTGATAGATTCAAAGTGTTCAGGTAAACAGGGATTTGTGAAAGGATTAAATAACGTACTGCAAATAGAAAATATGTATTATCGAACCAGGAAACATGCTCTAACTTCAGTCATATCAGAGAGAGGTTAGGGGAATGCACTCTTAGTTGGCGCTTACTATTTTGGCAACTACTGAAAAAGTACAAATATGTGGATGTTCAGCGCGTCCTCGAGGCATTTTAATGATACGACCACAATAGTACGTAGATAAGCTGAACAGTTCTCGGTCTGTAATTGAGATTGCGTTCAAAATCTAGGTGTTCTGCCTGGGTGCACGTTGCTCTCAAGTTTCTTTGGCTGTGTGTGCACATCATGTTGTCCTTCAATCGTCGCCCGGGCAAACTCTCTCGTGGGCCCAACTACTAACCACACAGTATCGATAGAATTTCAATTAAAACATCATGCAAATACGTGCGTTATTCACTTCAGCCCAGTCTACCCCCTCTCATCCTCTCTCATATGATTATGATACGATCACGTTTGTAAACCATCCGACTTTCAACGGATCGCATGTGCACGACCGCAGTGGCGAAAGGAAAAAAAAAATTTTAATGATTACCATTTTTAAGATTTAAAATGGGAACAAGAACACAAAAAACAAGCGGAGAAAAGTTTTTTTCCGTAGGCTGGAAGGTGGTCGTTGATTTGTTGGAAAGATGAGCCAATTTATATAAGTCGCCACCCTACCCTGGTTTCAATTAACTCGCCGACTAAGACATTGTGATTAGTTTAATCTACTTACCGGTTGCTTCTCCATCATCAAATCAGCTATGAAATTAGTTTCTCAACCGAATTTCAACCCTTAACTACTCAGTATGGTTTTGTAACGTAACTGACCAGTAATGACCAGCGGACTCATTAAACAAATCAAGATAATTTAAAAGAATAGAGAGACAATTATGAATTTAAAAAAGTTTAATTAATTTCATTTAACATATACATATTTTAATTTAATAGTTAAACTTCCATTATGTACTTATTATTTAGAACACTAAATAACTAACTTAACAATGCATTAATACTGAATTGATTATAACTTTATGTTACTTAACGAAACTATTGTAACTATAAAACTTAGCCCACATGGCATTTGGGTCCTTGTTTTTTTTCCTGTTTCTCTTATCATTCTCCAACGCTTGGAACATAAGTATTCTGTAGATCGTATCTACGCACATTTATACATATACATTCAAATATCAGCAGATCGTCTCTGTAATACATTATAATTTGTTAAAATAATTTAATTCATTTCGTTTTATTTCATTAAAATTAAGAACTATTAATTTTCAAAAAACATTGGTGATCCCGACGTGATTTTCCACATGCAATTAAATTAAGCAATATATGTACATATTTCATAAAGGAAACAGAACTTAGCTCCAATCCAATGGGCAACGGGGACATGTTAGCCGTCGAACAAGAGCTCGAAGCTCCTAAGGTTTCTTTATCTGACAAGAAGCAAAAACTGGTCGAATCTGTCATAATCGATAAAATTAAACGTTGCAATGATTTCGTTTCGAGAGTTGAATAAAATATTAATCTAACTTCAGTTCCTGAAATTAAACTCCGACACGATGCAGTGAAAGATTTGTAAATTTTCAAAAGGTACAAGTTAAAATTGAGGAAGCAGACCCTTCGGAGATTACGAGTTCAATTCGGTCAGATAATGAGGAATTATACTATTTCATATCAAGGGCTCTACAGGTTATGTTGAGCACCAACCAGGACCTCGTAAGACTAACAAAAATTGATCTTCCTATTTTCTCAGCTGACATAACGGTATTGATGCCATGGTTTGAGACTGTCACATCCCTCGTACACCAAAATCCCCATCTTAGCACCCTATCAAAATTCCATCATTTAATCAACAAGGAGACGCAGCGAGACCTTCAATTGATGGGCTGAAGGCAGTGGAAGACAACTATGAAGAGGCTCTGCAGAGGCTAAAGGAACGCTTTGAAAATAAACGTGTTATCGCTCAGGAGCATTTTTATCGCATCTTTAATCTACCACGAATTGTAAAACCAACAGCTGCAGAACTAAGAAGTTTAATGGATAAGACAAACAATCACCTAACCAGCCTAAGGAATTTGAAACGCCCCGTCGATCACTGGGATGATCTAATTGTTTACCTCGCTCGAATGAAGAGTCGCATGTGTATCGCTTGCCAGCCATTATGGAATTTAATGCATTTATTAAAAAAAGGTGCCAAATAATTGAAGGTAATGTTTTGAATCATTCATTATATAACAGCACCGCATTAAGAAGTAGTACTAACAAAAGGAGTAGTCCAAGTAATCAACATTGCATTCAAAAATCTTTAATTACAACTACTGAATCGAAATCCAAATGCTCATTCTGTCTGAAGCCTGGTCATTTCGCATATATGTAAATGCTTTCAGTTAATTAATTTGTCAATTCCTGATCCTCATCAAGTATAGGGATAAAGGATCTTAAATTGTGTGGAAACTGTCTTAAAACAAATCAGCATTCATCGTCCAAGTGAGTGCTGGTGGATGCCTTTTTTTGTGGTCAAAGACATCACACCTTGTTACACTATAATAGTGCTGAAAGCCTGCCATCTAATTCTACATTTGTCGCACAGACAACTTCTCATTTGAATGCAAGTGCTTCGAGTTATACTCCATATAGTTCGAACATAGTCGATCTTCTTCTTCTTCTTTTCCTTTTTCCGGCGTTGTTATGGTCAGAAGTGTAGGACCATAACCTTCCCACTTAACTGCATTCCTACTGGTCCGCTTGTGGGGTCAGCCGGTTTGACCTCAGAAAGTAGCGGCAGGCTTTCCAGTTTGGGATTACTTCATCGCTGAGGCCAATCAAATGCTGGTGTTTATGCATTTGTTTGCACCAATTGTTTTTCGACCTGCCTTTTTTTTTTTTTTGTGACACGGGCATGCTCCAGATTTTTTTGTTTGATCTTACTTTTACAATACCGGTGATCTCCAGTCGTGTCAACCCACTGATTTGCATGTACACTTGTGGGGCAGTTTAATGGTGGTATATGTGTCCCTAGGCTCACCTTGGTGTTTTCTAAATTGCCTAGATGTGATTTTTGTTTACCTTTGTTTTAGTCGCCTTTTACGACAAGCAAGAGGTATCGCTGCAGGGATATTCTTAACCCGTCCCTGCACGGAATGTTCGAACATAGTCGATAAGGAATTTAAATTAAAGAAATCTGAAATAGCTTGTGAAGATCACTTTAAGTCACATGTCTGCAGGCTAGGCGATGGTAAATATCAAGTTCGTTTGCCCTTCAAGCCAGATTCATTAAGGTTGGGTGAATCATTTGTTCAAGATTCAACCGCTTCAAATACCTCGGAAGACGTTTTCGTAAAAACAATGAACTCCGCCAAGATTATGTCGCTGTAATAAACGGATTTCTTAATTTGAAA
Organism: Merodon equestris; assembly: GCA_958301585.1. NCBI lineage: Eukaryota > Metazoa > Arthropoda > Insecta > Diptera > Syrphidae > Merodon > Merodon equestris. The sequence continues at coordinate 19,897,404 of OY284418.1, read as the reverse complement.
CATATGGAAGTTGCACCTGATGACCTCTTACGAAACGAATTTTTCGAAAAAGATAGGCTGGTTCTTTTGTTGTTATAATTTTGTGTAATAATAATATGGCGCTATATTTCAGTAATTCCTTTAGAGAACAATCTGTTATCTGTCTTGTGTAAGTTAAGCACGACACTGCGAATTCATAGACAACAAGTGTCCGACGCCCACACGAGTATCAAGTCATACAACACCTCTAACATGCACCACCTCAATCAACATCCAGAGACAGAACATCTTCACATCGCATGCCAGCATATCACACAGCACATGACACCTTCCCAGCACTGTCCATCCAAATGCACCTGATACTTCCCGCAGATAATAAAATGTGCATTCCAGCACGTACACGATGCCGCGAATTACATATAATAAGTTAGGTGGTAAGGTAAATTAAGTTAGTTTTAGAATTCAGTTGTAAAGGAGAACTAAATAAAGACGGAGGTAAAATAATTTTTTTGAAAACTCTGCGATAAAATAAATTAACTTGTATTCGGAAATGTGTTCATATCTGATACCGTGTATGTACCCTGCACAACAGTTATAAGCCACTGTCAATTTCCTTTCAGATTCGTAGTCCATATTTGAAAATAGCTCACTGCCATATAATATTATTGGTAAAATATGTAAATATGCCTTTACAAGTTTGCGCTTAACATTTATTGGTAGAAAGTGTACTGTGGGACTAAGTCCGCAGAGAGCGCCGTAGACTATAGGTACAACGTTATTTATATGCAACTTCCTGCTGAGATTCGATGTAAAGAAGATACCCAGGTTTTTGTAATGTTCAACATACTCAATAGGAGACCCATTCATATGAAGTGGCGGAAATGTGAGCGGTTGCCTACGTCTGTCGATGATTAAACCTCTGCGTAAGCTTTTCCATCTGTCGAGTAGATGGAAAACAGCATTTGTCCAGCCCGTCCCTAAAAAGGGCAAATCTTCGTCCGCCTCCTCCTACTGACCAATAGCACTAACGTCCCTTCTTTCCAAGGTCATGGAAACGCTGATAAACCATCAGCTTATGAAATATCTTGAATCGCTTCTTAATGACCGGCAATACGGCTTCCGCAGCAACAGGTCCACTGGTGATTTGTTGGCATATATCACCGAAAAATGGAACCAATCTTTGCACAATTTAGGTGAAAGCAAGATCGTTGCGTTTGATATTTCAAAAGCATTTGACAGAGTTTCTCATCCGGCTCTTTTGTTATGGCATCGATAAATCTCTGCTTCTATGGATTAGAAATTACCTTTCGTACCGTTCAATTCAGGTTATTTTGGATGGGTTCAAGTCTGATATTCACCAAATAAATGCTGGTGTCCCCCAAGGCTCTGTTTTGTCTCCGACTCTCTTTCTCATTTTTATAAATGATATCTTGTCTGTTACTTCTAATCCAATCCACTCCTTCGCTGATGACAGTACTCTCAGCTTTTCATATACGTTCCAGGACTCAGATCCCTGCTCTTCGGCCATAGAACTGGAACGGCAGCGTATGTTAAGCACATTGAATTCCGATCTTGACAGCATAATCGATTGGGGTAAAAATAATAGAGTGGAATTCAATGCTTCTAAAACCCAATGCTGTCTACTGTCGTTAAAGCGAACTCGTAATAACCAGCCATTATCCATGAATGGCGCTTGTGTCTATGAAACCGAAAAACTTTCCATCCTAGGTATGTGTATTAATACCAAACTTAATTGGAATGATCACATATTTGAAGTCCCCAAAAACACGACAAAATGGCCTCTATTGTGAGTGTCGATCGGCGATCGACTCGACAATTGTCGATTGCGTCGATTGATTCCGGATTTGGTATTGTGTAACTCAATCGATGGAGAAGCAGACTATTGTGAATAATTACGTGAATATTGTGAATAAAAACATGAATATTGTGAATACTTCGTTTTTTTGACAGTTGTTTGACTATCGTTTATTTATTTCATCAAAGAAATTCAATACTTCAAATTATTCCAATAGGATTTTTTTGTTTTTCTTGATTTCACCCATTTTTCCCATGAACACATAGGAGGTCCATAACCATCTAGTTTAGTACCTAATCTTTCCTATCTGTGTTTTCAAACAAACTCCCTTAGCAATATAGGGATTTGCTTCCATGAACGAAACTAATTGTTTTTTTTTGTTCGTAACCTGCTTTAGAATTTCATAAATACTCCATAAATTCATTATTTTTATTAAAATTACTTCATTTTGTACGCAAAAAAAAGATCTTTTTCTCTAACAGAAAGCAACGATCAGTATTTTGCGATCGACAACAAGCTAGTGTCAAATCGACAACTGTCGATCACAATCGACATCCATAATACCAACATCTGCAATCGACGATCGATGATCGATAAATGGCGATCATCGATCGCTGATCGACACTCGCAATAGGGGCCAATGTCTAGGTTTCCTAAAACGATGCAAGAAATATTTCACCCCCTCCGATTTGGCTTCAATTTATAAGGCCTACATCCGACCCTAGCTTGAGTATAACGCTCATATCTGTTCTGGTGCCCCTAAGACCTCACTGCACCTACTATATAAAATACAACAGAGAGCGATAAAACTTATAGGAGACAGTAATATCGCAAAGTCAATTGACTCGCTCGAACACCGACGTAATGTGTCTTCCTTGTCACTGTTTTATCGCTATTTTAACAACCGTTGCTCAAATGAGTTAGCCAATTGCATTCATCGCCTCCATGAATTCACCCGCAATACTCGTCTGCTAGGAATGCTCATCAGTTCACCCTTCAGCCTGCTTTCGGACGTACAATTAAGTTCAGAGATTCGTTTTTCAGGCGCACAATATGATTATGGAATGCTCTTTCTAGCCAAATACTTCCAACTCACTACAATCCACAGACATTTAGGACCAATGTGCACAGGTACCTCCTCTTCCTTTCTCCCTCTATACCTTCGGCCCGTGCTGTATCTTGATTCCGGACACTTAAGGGTAGTCATAACCCCTTTTGCGCGCGCGCAAATTATAAAAAAAAAAACAAAAAAAATTTTGTTGTTGATGAGTTAAGGCCTGGGCTATTAAGTTTAGACCACGTATAAACATTATTCAACTCGCTAGTTAAGCTATTTATTGCTTGAAAACATTGTTGTCTTGGAAACATAGAATACATTTGGGCGTCATCGGCATAAATGTGGTAGTTACAGTATGAGAAACATGTTGAAATATCGTTGATAAAACAAGAAAACAGGAGGGGACTTAGAACAGAGCCTTGTGGAACGCCTGAGAGGACTGAACAAGTACCATTGAAGGGCACATATTGCGAACGATTTGAGAAGTACGATCTAATGAGTTTACAAGAGGAACTTTGGAATCGAAACTCCGTTCTAAGTTTAGAAAGAAGTATATTATGGTCAACACAATGAAAGGCCTTTGAATAGTCCAAAAATACCTTTATTCCCACCATATCACCATCTAAACCGGCACGGATGTCATCAGACACTTTAAGTAGAGCGGTAGTGCAGTTATGCTTAGAAAGGAAACCCGATTGGAGTTCTGTAATTAGTTTCGAGCGATTAAGGTGTTTTTTTAATTTGTTGGCTTGCAATGCATTCAAAAACTTTACTTAGGAATGGAAGTAGCGTGATAGGACGAAATTCAATATTTCGGGATGTAGATGCCTTGGGTAGTGGTATAACTTTTGCAATTTTCCAGCTATCAGGAAATGTTGATGTTGTAAGAATAGTGTTGATTATGTGGGTGATATGATGGAGCGCGAGCGGAAGAAGTATTTTTACGAAGTCCGGATGAATGCCATCAGGTCCTATTGCCTTTGATTTTACATTTAAGATACTCGTACCAACTGAGATTTCATCGACACCACAAAAAAATAAACGGTTAGATTGATTGCACAAGGACACAGAAAGGGGCGGTGTGGGTGTAACATTTGATGTACTCGTATTTACTGGATATAGTACGAAGTTGGAGTTTAGTTCATGTACATCAATTACCTCAGTTATTAACCTATTCTTTGAGTTAATACCAATCTGGCGAATATTTTCCCAAAAACTGGAGTTTGAATTATAGTTATTGAAATGGGTTTTGTAATAGAGCATCTTTCTTTTACGTATAAGAAAAGTAACAGATTTACGTACTTTCTTGAACTCATTGAAGATGTTTGAACATTTATATCTCTTCCACCTCAAATAAAGTAAGTCTCGAGATTTCACGAGAGATAAATATAACTTCCGGTGTTATCCAAGGAAGACACAATTTCCTTTTTTTTATTCTTAAAGGTACATGTGCTTTAAACAAACTAGTGATATGTTTATTAAAAAATCTTACTTGATCACTAACATCGTTGTAACATACAGTGGTGACCAGTCAATGCATTGATAGTCATTAAACAGGGCTCCTACATTTATATCTTTAACGCTGTAAAACTGCACATTTTTGTCTTTGGCAGGAGGTGAATATAGGTCTATAGCAATAAATATTAAGTCATGAAATGGAAAGGCAGGTGCAGAAAGTTGGTCGTAAAGCAGTATGAGATTTTTATCGGAAGTTAAGCAAATGTCAAGTAGAGTTGGGGAACAGTTAGGCTTAAAGTGTGTGGGTTGCGTAGTGTTGCCGAATGACAGGTCAAGTGATTCCATGGATTCTTTAAATTCTTTAGTAGCAATCTAGATTCAACTGAGGAGCTGCCCCGTGCATTCATGGAAGTACTCATGTGGAATATTAACAACAATAAGAATGATACAAAAAAAAAATAATAATAATAAACAAAATAATAATTTGCAATAAAAAAACTCACTCAGAGCAAATAGAAAATACTCAACACAAAAAGAACAAAAGGAAAGAAAAGAATTTACTCTCTGGTAGTAAAAACACTAGAAACTAAGTGGTTGTTTGTTTTCATTTGATTTCCTCTTCTTTGTTGGCTGGTGACCACCTCGCGACAATTGTGCTCAGCATCTCTTTGTCGTTAATAATTATGTTGTTACTGTTACAAAGTACAAGAGAGACAGTTTACTCTGATAATTGAAGTAAATATAATACATAATGATGAAGGAATAGGTCGTAAATGTGAAATGCATTTCTAAACATCCCGCCGCCCCTGAACAACGGTTCAGCACTCTGGTAGGACTGCAAGTTTGTGAATTGGCCTAACTAACTCGCCATTGCCAGTCTTCAACATCACAACTCGAACATGACCGTCGCTTCCCGGATGCACTCGTATGACTCTTCCCATAGCCCATTTTCCAGCAGGTAGATTTGCTTCCCTTATAACCACCAGGTCGTTCGTCTTGAGATCCCTCTGCTTTTGTTGCCAACGGAACCGATGCTGCAAAGACGTCAAATACTCTGTTTGCCAGCGTTTCCAGTAGCCTTGGACCTTCGATTGTATCATCTTCCAGCAGGAGAGGTGGTTTGAGGGTACTTCTAGAGTCGGTTCTGGAACGGCAGGCGTAAGACTCACCCAGAAGAAAATGAGCTGGTGTTAGTGGGTTGAGATCATCATCAGAAAGTTGGCACAAGGGCCTCGAATTTAAAATTGCTTCGATCTGGGTTAGAAAGGTATACAGTTGCTCGAAGTTTAGCACGTCTGTACCAATTACACGGCGTAGATGTTGTTTTACGGATTTTATTCCGGCTTCCCACAAACCGCAAAAGTGTGGAGCTGACGGTGGAATAAAGTGCCAGGTAATACCGTCGCGAGCTAACGCTTCAGTTACGAGTGCGTTATGTCCTTCCGAAAGAACGAGCTCGTGCATTTCTGACAGTAGACGAGCCGCTCCGCGATAATTCGTACCATTATCTGAATATACATGGGATGGTTTTCCGCGACGGGCTACAAACCGATGGAAGGCAGCAAGAAATGCGTCGGTACTAAGGACACTTACGAGTTCTAAATGAATAGCTTTCGTCACGAGGCATACCAATAAAGAGATATAGCCTTTCGAGAAGGACACTCTGCGACCCGATTTTATCTTTAAAGTCACTGGACCGGCGTAGTCACAACCACAATTCGCGAACGGTCTACTGTTCTGGATTCGTTGTGGGGGAAGGTTTCCCATAAACTGAGGTATTGTAGCCTTCCTTTGTCGAAAACAACGAATACAATCGTGAATTATTTTGCGTATTAGATTTCGGCTGCCAAGAATCCAATATTCTTGTCGAAGAAGAGCAAATAGGGTTGAAACTCCGGGATGTAAGAAGCGATTGTGAGCATCTATAACGATCAATTTGGTGATGATGTGTCCCTTGGGAATAATAATAGGATGCCTAGCATTAAACGAGAGCTTGGCCTGTTGGATTCTTCCTCCCACTCGTGGAACACCTTGGTCGTCTAAAAAGGGAGATAAACTAATGATTTTAGATTTTATGTCGAAAACTCTTGTTTTTTGATATGATTTTATAAAGTCACCGAAATACCGATTTTGAAGAAATTGAATAATTTTAGTTTTGGCAGCAAAAATCTCATCCGTTGTTAAGTACTGTGAGGAAGAGTGTGATTGTTGGCGACACCTTACCATAAAGCGATATATTCGAGCAACTGTTCTGATCATGATGTACCACGATGATATGCGATTTGATAGTATGTTGAATGGATGATCGCAGTTGGTCACCGTGTATACTTGGATACCTTTTCCATTGGCCAGTCCTCAGTAGGTTTTCGAAGCCATGCCGGACCTGTCCATCAAATAGGATGTTCAACGAGTTTTAGGGGCGAAATTCCGCGGGAAGCACAATCAGCCGGGTTGGACTCCGACCGTACATGAAACCACCTGTTTCTTGGCACGATATTTAGAATCTCCCCCCAAAGACATTCCAGCGACGGGGGGGAGATGATAACCATGACAATACTACCTTAGAATCACACCATGCGAAGACATCAGTGAAACTCCTTTTTAGTGATCCTTGAACAGTGGCGAGGAGCCTGGCGAGCAAAAGTGCTCCACACAGTTCTAAACGTGGGATGCTCAATTGCTTAATAGGAGACACGCGACTCTTAGCAGCGACAATATGTGTCTCGAAGTTCCCATTAGGTAACTGATAACGCGTATAAACTACTGCGGCGTATGCGGAGATTGACGCATCCGAAAACCCGTGCAATTTGTACATAGAGCTTACTAGACCGATAGTTCGAGGTATTTCAATTTGTGTAAGGACTGGTAATTCGGCGCGATATCTCTCCCACTGAGCGTTTATTAATTCTGGAAGCTCATCATCCCATTCTAGTTTCAAATGCCACAATTCTTGAAATAGGATCTTTAACTGGACGACCGAGGGAACAAGAAAACCGAGGGGATCAAAGATGCGAGCTACATCCTTAAGAATTTGTCGTTTTGTAATCGGTTGGTTAGGGGTATAGTTTAAACGAAAACTGAAAATATCGCACTTTGGGTTCCAATAGAGGCCTATCACCTTTGTCCAAGTGTCCGCTTCAGTGTTCAACGATACGTTTTTTTTGAGAACCGATTGTAACACCTTTTAAAAGCTCAACTCTGTTGCTTTGCCACTTGCCTAATTGCATACCGCACTTAGAGAGAAGTTCGATTAGCGAATTTTGTTTTAGCATAGCGTCCGATAAAGTATCAGCGCCCGAAACGACGTCATCGACGTAAAAGTCATTAAGCAAAATGTCCGACGCGATGGGAAATTCGTTCTTATAATCTTCCGCAAGCTGTTCTAATACCCGTACGGAAAGAAAGGGTGCACATGAAGTACCGTATGTTACCGTTCGCAACCGAAAATGTTCTATGGGACTCGATGGTGAATTCCGCCAAACTATTCGTTGATAATCGGAGTCATTCTCCGAAACCCAGATTTGTCGAAACATCTTTATGATGTCCGCGGTAAAGACCACCTGATGTCTTCGAAATCGTATGCAGACGGAGAATAGATTGCGTTGGATTGCGGGGCCAATCATTAAGGAATCATTAAGGCTGTTACTGTTGGTGTCCTTATAGGACCAGTTGAACACGACGCGAAGTTTCGTTGTTGTGCTGTCAGGTTTGAGGACAGCATGGTGTGGGAGATAGTAAGTATTGGACTTCGCGATCTCAGAATTGGGAATTTTAATCATATGCCCCAGCGCTAAGTATTCATTGAGGAAATGTGTATAGTTTTTGTGAAGCTCATTATTTTTAAGAAATCTCCTTTCTAACGACCTTAAACACGAAATAGCACCTGTCAAGGTATCCGAAAATCTAGGGGGATTTTTGAATGGAAGATCTACAATGTATCTCCCGAGCGAAACGCGACGATGAGTTTTTAAGAAGTGTTCCTCTATTTGCTGATCCTCCTTGGGTATTATCGATTTAGGATCCACTTCTTCGATGGTCCAAAACTATTGCAAAATTACATCAACATCTAGGGCAGCGTGATGTGACACGACGTTGTGTTCAATATCCGATGATAGCGTACCAGCCAGAACCCACCCAAAAATAGTTTCCTGAGCTATAGGGTAACCTCTACTACTAGGGGCGACTCTACCCTTTAATACCTCCCAAACCTTATCAGCTCCTAACAATATATCGACAGCATTGGATTGATGAAACATAGGATCCGCTAAATTTAATTGTCGCAAATAATCCCAATCCTCAACGGCAAACGAAGTAGTTGGTAAGTTAGAAGTAACGCGTGATAAAATATAAGTATCGACTGATATACTAAATAAATCATTGCGAGATTCAATTACCATTGAAACAAGGCCCCTGGATTTACCTGCATTGGTAGACCCAATACCACATATCGGTATACGGGCATTTCTTCGTTTAAGTCCGAGTCTTTGAATGCAGGATTCGGTAACGAAGGAAACCTGGGAGCCTGAGTCTAGTAGGATGCGTACCTGCTGATAGTTGCCATTGATGTCCAGCACCTTTCCAATAGCGGTAGGTAACAACGTCTGGGGTATTCGATGCAAGTCGTTAATTGTATGGTTGTTGACGATTTGTTATATGAAAGGCGAAGTATAAGCATCTGTTGGATGGTGATTCGAGGAAACCGAAGAATTTTGAGGGATAAACTCTGGGATTGTGACCGAATGAATTGGATTGTGAACGAATGCATTATGTGAACGAGAACTGGTTAAGTTATTTAATTCATCATGGACCAAGCTGTGATGACGTGTGTTGCAAGACTTACACCGAAACCTTGATGAGCAACGGGCTGAAGGATGCCCGCTTCGTAAACAGTTGAAGCAAAGCTTGTGTATTTTTACGAACTCTCGCCGAGCTTTTACTTCCATGTTAAGGAAGTCTGGACATTGCGAAAGTACGTGTGGTGAACTACATTTCGGACAATTGACCACCGATGAAACATTAACACTCGTTTGTCGAGGTTTCTTAGTCTCCCGAATATTGACCTTACAACTCTCTAACTCATCACACCGTTTCTCTAAAAAGTTCAGAAACTGATCTATCGTAGGGTAATCTTCCCCGACACAATCTTCTGACCACGCCTGACGAGTATCTGGGTCTATTTTGTTTACTAGAAGATAAATCAGCCACGGATCCCTATTTAACGAATTGATCGACGTGAGACCTCTGAAAATCTCATCAGCGCCGTCTGATATTTTGCGTAGAAGAGAAACGTTTGAAGTATGGATAGATGGTAATTCCATAAATGCTTTAATATAACTATTTATCACGTATCGCGGTCTATTATAACGTTGTTCGAGTTTGGCCCAAGCTTGTTCGTATGTTGCGTCACAAACGGGCAGATGACTAAGCAGACCTAGTGCTTCATTGCGCAAGCAAGATTTCAAAAAATGGAATTTTTGTATAGGTGATAAATTTTCTTTCCAATGGACTGCGCTCTCAAACATATCCCGAAATGCAGGCCAATCCCGATAGTTACCGGAAAAAGGTTCAATACGGATGGTAGGTAAAAAGAAGTCCGAGGTTTTAGCGGAAGAATTTGGTTTGTTTAACGTTTCTATTAAAACCTTTTGCTGCTCAGCTAACCGAGAAACGACATCCGAGTTCTTTTCTGCTCTTTGACGTTCCTTGAGCGCAGATAACAAAATTGATTTTACCATGAGGAAATTTGTTTCGAACTCTTCAAACTCTGAACGTGGATCAACATAACCCTCTTTATCAACGAATTCGTAAATTAAGTTTTGGGTTGCGTTAAAGTCTTTCCACAAATCTTCTGCTCTTTGTAACCGCACTTCAATATCAGCTATCGGAACCGCTTGATTAATTGATTCTGTGAACGTAGATAACTTAGTCAACGAGCCCTTAAGATGACCACGTGTTTGACGAAGTGCTCGTAGAGACATTGTTTCAGACATATTATTTTACAAATTGTTACCTGATGTATGATTTAATGTACGTATATAACGAGGATCACTTATAGCCTTGTCCGTAACGCTCGTATAAACCACGTGCACAGCAAATTCCAATAATATATTGTTTGTCCCGCACGAATAACTGCAGCACGCTCCCGAAATGTTTTCCAGAACTTAATTATTTTAATTCCCGTCTACCAAATTGGCGATTAAAGTCAAAAACGGAAAAATCCGAACCGAAATTACGAAAACGAAAAAATGCGAAAGAATCCGGCTCGAAGGACCAGAAGAAATGTATCATATCGAATGCGAAAACTTACGAAAGAAAAAAACACGACGTGCTGACTGTTGCGAGTCTATCATACAAGTGAACGAGAATTTATTTGGGAGCAATAGATAAGAGCGAAAATTACAGATGTAGTATGTATGTACATGGCAATACATTATATGTTACAAAGTACAAGAGAGACAGTTTACTCTGATAATTGAAATAAATATAATACATAATGATGAAGGAATAGGTCGTAAATGTGAAATGCATTTCTAAACAGTTACCGTTTCTCAGTTCCTTTACGATGATAGACCCGTGTTTTGTAAACACAGTCCCCAGCTGATCACGACGTTTCATGTGGGTTGCAAGTTTTAGCAGAGAGCGATTTGTGGCTGTGAGACTTTCATTCAAGTAGATGTGTTTATTTGAGTCCAAACCAACATCACTTAGGCACAGTTGTCTAGCATGAGTTTTTCGATGTAGAGCCACTGGCTTCAAGACTGAGTTGCGCTCTTGTCTTGACCCGAATTTAATAATTATTGGTGGGTCAGTGGGATCGCTTTGCTGCCGGGTACGAAAAATAGACTTCAATGGAGAAGGTTTGCATTCGATGGAATGACAAAGGTGGTGAAAAATAGATTTTAAATTTTCATCCGGCAGTAAAGGAACTTCAAAAAAAATGGCATCCATAGCCAATTCATTTCTCTCGAGTGCCTCACATCGTGCACTTAGGGCTGAGAGTTCGGCGTTCGTTATTTGATGTTCTGCGTTCGTTCTTTCTACTTCCTCAACCCGGTGCACTAAATCGCCTAGAGATGTTTTTAATACATTGAGACGTTTGATCCAATTCACTTCCAAGAGGGCGATCTGCTGCATAATATCGCTGCGTAAGGTGTTAATTTCTGCAGAGAAGCGTGCAAGAATGGCTTCTGTCTGTTGGGTTAAACGCTCTTCAAGTGCAGCAGTGGTGAAGTGGTCTAACGCAGCGAGTGTTGTGCTTTTTAATGTAGGTATTGGTGTGAGGTATCGAGGTGTTGTTGCAGAACTATTGGAGACGGCTTGCTTCTTGGAGCGGGTGTTCACGGAGGAGCTTGAGTAAGATTCAAACGGCATGATTGCAGCGAGAATTGCGATTTGCAGTAAAGAATTCTGACGAAACTAAGTCGAAGTTTGGTACAACGATGTTCAGCGATGTTTTGTTGTTATTATTTTTGCTATTTCTGTGTTTCTTTGTTTTTAGTAAACCGACAATGATTATACAAAATTATACTATATAATAGAATACGAACACTTTGCCTATCGAGATGAAAACACGTCTGTTATTCGTGTAAGTCTTCGTTTGACTTCATCGACAATCGAATCGAATTCTGGAAGGCATCAAGGAAGCTGATAAGGAAACGTTGTTCAGAATTTCGAACTCCAACGCTATAAAAACTCTGGGAACATTTTGGCATCCTTCCTCAGACCAGGGCTGTAAGGTACTTCAGTATTTCGGGACTTAAGTACTTGATAAGTACAAGTACTTTCAAGTACTTTCAAGTATATTAAGTACTCTCAAGTATCTCAAGTACTTTCAAGTATCTCAAGTACTTTCAAGTATCTCAAGTACTTTCAAGTACTTGCCAGTATTGAAGTACTTGCAAAAACATAAATATATTTTATTTTAAATATTTACAAAAATGGCAAATATTTCTATCATTATATTGTTTAGCCAATAAAAAACAAACCAATAAAACCCATTACAGTGACTCTTCTCCCTGCTTCACAAATTACATGTCATATAAAGTATACTTTTGCTCAGTACTTGACTAAAATCAATTACCAGTACCAGATACTGAAGTACAAGTACAAGTACCTGTTAAAATACTGGTACTGGTACTGGTACTTGATTTCATACAGCCCTGCCTCAGACATCCTACTTTATGACTGCTCTGAAGGTAAAACCAGATCAATTACTAAAAAAACAGTACTGTCTGAAATTGCAAGACTCTTTGATCCTCTAGGACTATTAACCCTATTATAGTCTTAGCAAAGGTGTTTATGCAACAACTGTGGAGACAGGGATTTGATTGGGACGAGAGTTTGCCAATGGAATATCATAGTCGTTGGTTGCGGTTTAGAGACGGGCTAAAAAGGCTTGAAAGGTTTAAATTTGTTGTAACTACATGTATTCGCAGACAGCTCGGAGTACGTATATGGGGCCTGCTTATACGTTCGATGCGTTAAAGATGACGGAAGCATTGCAGTCAACCTCCTATGTTCCAAATCAAGAGTAGCAACAGTGAAAAAGGTCTCAATCCCGCGCTTAGAGTTGTGTGCAGCTGTACTCATGGTTCATCTGGTGGAAAAAAGTTTGCATGTTGTTAAAACAACTTTTGCTAAAATATTTTACTGGATGGATTCCTTTATTGTGTTTAACTGGCTGTCGGAAGAATCGTCAAACTTTGACACGTTTGTTGCAAATCGAGTTGCAGTTATTCAAAATCTGTCACCATTCAATATCGTCACGTTGGCCCTACATTGAATCCTGCAGATATTTTATCTCGAGGAGCTTTTCCACTTGACTTATTAAATTCATCTTTATGATTTTTTGCTTCAGATTATCTCAAACTAGAGGAAAATAAGTGGCCATCACTTAATAAGATTAAGAGAACATCAGTTGATGAGTCTCTTTTGGAAAGAAAAACGCAACACGTAATTCTCCTAGCAAGTAGATATGAAGCATTAATAGAATATATAAAATTTCATAATGACTATTTTAAAACTTTAAGGGTTGTTGCATTCATGTTTCGATTTACTCACAATTGTAAAGCAAAACTCCATGATTTGGAGTCGAAAAAAGGAGAACGCCAGAAGAATTACACAAATCGCTGAGAAGTGTAGTTTGGAGTATTCAGCAAGAACACTTCTCATCAGAACTCGACCTATTACGTAACGTAAGATTACTTCCTGGAAGATCACATATAACATCTCTTCGCCTATTCATTGATAATGACAACATCATCCGTGTAGGTGGTAGAATAAGCAACGCGGATCTGGATCCAATATATATTACCGAAAAATCATGTATTTACTGAGGCTATGGTACGTTATTACCATAAAAAATACTTGCATGTTGGCCCACAAACATTACTTAGCATCGTTCGTGAGAGGTTCTGGCCAATACATGGAAAAGTTATTTGCAAAAGGATTTGTCGCCAGTGTATAACATGTTTTCGCGCTCACCCAGTTGCTGAAGATCCTATAATGGGAGATTTGCCGAAGTACAGGGATCAGCAATGTCGCCCGTTCATGACGGTTGGAGTTGATCTTTGTGGACCATTTAGTATACATTTCCGACGGTGAGGAGCAACCCCTGTAAAAGGATATGTAGCCATCTTTATTTGTTTCAGTACACGCGTAGTGCACCTGGAAGTTTTTGAAAACTTATCAACTGAGCTGCATTTCTTGCAGCTCTGAAAAGGTTTATTGGACATTGTGACTATTCTTCCACGATATACAGCGACAACGCAACTAGTTTTATTGGAGCCCGAAATGAGTTCTCATCTGTAAACAATATGCCATCAAAAACATAACTTGTAAAAAAAACCAAGTCTCGCAACTCAATACTTCTACCGTAAAAAGTTGTGAGATCTATGTAATACCAAGTCGGTTAATTTATTCAGTCCCTACTTAAGGGACCTTCTGTCTTAAGTTATTACGTAATTAGCTAACCTAACAACATCTTATAGTGACCATATTAATTTCAAAAATCTTTTATGTTTTAAATAAATAGATTGACTTGGCAATCGCACTAAGCAATCTAATTTAATATAATATGCATTACTTGTGAGATACATTGTGTTTTCATGCGATGATCAAGTCAATCTATTTATTTGGTTTTTTTTACAAGTTATGTTTTTGATGGCATCTCATTACTTTTTGTATTGTAGATAGTCCTACTTTTTTTCCTTTCCGGTACCTTCTACTTCTTGAATACCAACAACGGATTTTCTTAAAGCCCACTCTGTGTCTTATGAGCTTTTCGTATTTCTGTAGGTAGTCTTCCTCTTTTTCGTTTCCAGTACTACTTCTTGAGCTTCAGCTACAGTTTTCCTCAAAGCCCACTCCATGTCTCTATGGGTTTTTCTCGGAGGATTTGATGTTACAATTTTTGTCAAGTCTGGACGGTAAATGCTTCTTAATCTATTGTATTCACAAATTGAGGATTCCTGCGCTTTAATCTTTCAAAAGTCGACATTAATTAGATGTAAGCCGCCCAGACCTGTAACTCTCGAAAGTGCCACGTAAGCTTGATCGGATGTAAATACTGCAGAACCGATATCCATCAGCGCATTATTTAGACTTAGGCCCTGACTTTTGTGTATAGTTATAGCATAGGCTATACATATAGGAAACTGTTCGCGATGAACATAAGCTCTATTAATAATTTCAAATTTAGTTTTGACCTGACCAAGTTCGTAAACATGTTCTTTATTAAATGTAATGTATATTTTCTTAATTATTTTTGTTTTTTCCCGGATCAACCTTTACTCTTTGCACTATACCGATAGAACCATTAACTAAACCAAGACTCACATCAATATTTCGCCTTAACATGACTTTAGCTCCTATTTTTATAATTATGTTCTCTTCCAGGCCCGCGGTCATAGAAGCATCGTCTTCATAATTAATCTATGCTATCTACAGCTATAAGTTTTATTTCGGGATGTGGGAGAGATCTAAGCATTGCAGTATTTAATTGTTGACACATGTTTTTTGTAAGTATTAAGCAAACCTGATGATACCAGGAAGTTTCGAGAAGTGTTCAATTATTTCAATTAATCTGTTTTCATTTGAATCGGATTTTAGAGTTATTAATCTAGTCGAGAGTAAGTCGCGGTCTTTTTGTGTAGTTACACCTAATCTTATTCTATTTAGCATTTCAACAAAGTTAGAATCATTGAGCTGTCGTATGTTAATAGTAAGTTCATCGTATATGAACAGTTCAATCTAGAGATTCGGCATACTGAGGGGACCTAACAACTTGTTAGTTTCAGCAGTTGAGAGTTTTTTAAAAGGTGACTTTTCTCTTACCGGCGGAAGCTTTATAACTTCATGTTACTTAACGAGACTATTGTCCTTCTTTTCCCCTGTTTTTCTTATCATTCTTAAACGCTTGGAACATAAGTATTCCGTAGATCGTACATATCTACGCACATTTATACATATACATATACATAAATAACAGCAGATCATCTCTGTAATACATTATAATTTGTTAAAATAATTTAATTCATTTGGTTTTATTTCATTAAAATTAAAAAACTTTTAATTTTCAAACAAACACAAATATTACATATAATATTTCTTACAGAGTATTTAGCGCAGACATTGCGATTGCATATGTCGCAACATAATTTAGATGTTCTGAATATTTTTCTAGAACAAATACTCGTATGACAACGCTTCTTTCCTTCGCAGTAGGTTCAGATTGAGCAGCTCAAATCAAAATTTTTTCAAAGCCAAATTTTCCAACCTATTTGGTCCTCCTTTTCGAAGATATGGTATACCAAATAGAGTGTAACTGGTTTTGCTGTCACAGATCCACCATATTATCATACCATACTTATTAGGTGTAGGCAAAATTATTAATAGTGTATGATTTTATTTGTGACTACTGTATTCATGTATCTGTATCATTTATATATTGTATTTTCAATACATTTAAGATGGACTGCTTAATCTGATCGTGTGATCCACCCGAAAGTCTCCAATTGCGGAATTATGTACCGATACACAAATTGTATATAAACCATGTAACCATCTCTCTTGACACAGTCCAAATAATTTTTCAGTCTTTTTCCCTATCCCTTCTACATTTTCTTCAGAAGTGGGATCGCGCGAGTTACGGCGGCTTCCCCTCATCTTGTTGCCCCCTAACCTACCAACAAACATACAACACACTGTCCTCCCCGTGACCCCACCACAGCGATGACCATCCAACGAACAACCTTGGAATAGTGCACATGCACCAGCTGACATTCACCGGACATTAAAATACAAAGTATAGCTTATCTTGTGATTGCACAGGTGAAAACATGATCTTGCTTAGCTAGCGTCTGGTCTGGACGTTTGACCCAATTCCATATTCGTAAGCTCATGGTATCACCTTTGCAAAGTAGATTTCATGTTAAAAGAAAATTGTAAGGAAACTCAGTTCAGTTTTGTATCCCAAAGTCTAAGCAACCAAATAAAAATTAATTATAACGTTTTTTTTTATAATCTCGGCTTTTAGACTCATATAAGTCGCGCAAGTTACGATCCCACACTCGGCTCCCATGCAGTTCAACATTAAGATCTTATGACTCTGTTATCTTATTATGTAGTCTAATACATATATTCAAATTCAGATTTGCCTCATTACCTATGCACATGCATCATAAGAATAAATTCAGAGTTCCAAATCTCACGCTAATGGCATAGTCAGCAGTTTATTATATAATTTATTATTATAATAAAATTAAATAATAAAATTAAAGCTCTGCAAGAAAATTGAATTTCGTTTTTTTTGTTCAAACACTTCGTGGTAAAGATATTTCGCGTCACAGTTAGTTGTGATAAGCAGTGCGTGATAAGCTGTACACGGTTTGGACTATTTCTTTTTATGTATTTTACGCGGCAAAAAGTTTTTTTTGTGTAAATTCGGGAAATTAAAATACGTGGGTGCAATTTTTGGATACAGCAACGGTGGCTATACTTCGAAACGTGATAAGAAGTTTGAAAATGCAAACAAGTGGCACAAAAGCCGAGCTGAAAATTCGGATCCAAAAGGCTGTAGCGGATTTCCCGGAAGAAGCGCTCGTTAAATTGATGCTTGAAAATTCTATAATGATCACGTTTTTGAAGAAGGCAAGTCTCAGGCAGAAGGAGAAGATCTGGACGAGGAGCTAGAGAGGCTTCGT
Source organism: Merodon equestris (assembly GCA_958301585.1). Lineage (NCBI taxonomy): Eukaryota > Metazoa > Arthropoda > Insecta > Diptera > Syrphidae > Merodon > Merodon equestris. The sequence goes on along the minus strand of OY284418.1, from coordinate 19,879,892 downwards.
CGAATTTGTAGTAAGAAAGAAAGATTAAAAGAACAGCTACGTAAGCTCAGTGTACAGGAGGAAGGATTAGGGGCGAGGTCTTCAATTGGCCATAATTTTAAAGACATTGAGGACTCAGTTCCAACATTTAGCGGGGATTGAAAAAGTGCGAACATTGCACATTTGGACGAACAAACAAAATTTTTCTTCGGGAAGCGGGTACTAAGAGGAACCGCAAAACTCTTCATAATAACCATCAACATCAAAAGCTGACTAGAACTCAAAACCGCGTTGACAGCTAAGTTCAAGAAAACACAGGCAGGTATTTACGAAAAACTGAATAGACGAAAGAAGAAAAAAGAAGAAACAATGCAACAATATGTATTAAGCATGCAAGAAATCACACGGCACTATAGAAGAAGAAGACATCACTCAGTTCATCATAAAAGGCATATCAGATATTGAAGTAAATAAAACAATTCTATATAGTGCTAATAACTTATGTGAACTTAAGGTGGCTCTAAGAAAATATGAAAAGTTAAAATCTAATAAGTTCAATAACAATGTGAATAATTTTATTTAAAGTGTGACATGCAATTCAAAATACCATGGTTATTTTAATAGAAACAAGAAAGCAAATGAAAGAATAAATGATACAACTACTCAAAACAATGTGCGCACGTACAAACAAGACAAAAGTTCGGTGAAATGTTTCAAGTGCGGTAAGCAGGTCCATATTTCCACAAATTGTCCTAAAAAGACACCTGTTATAATGCTACATTCATATGTGAATACGGAAACCAGGGATCTAACAATAAGTGCATCAGTTAATCAAAAGCTGCCTACGGTCTATTCTTGCAAAGAACATGGAGTGGCTTCAAATGACTTCGAAAGGCGAATTAAGTATACGTTTACACTTAATGCTATAGAAACGTCAACGACATTGCTGACCTTACTGGATTCTGGAAGCCCCATAAGCTTCATACAGCAACAATTTCTACCAGCATTCGTGATAAGCCAGCAGAACGTGGCGGACCATACATATTATGGTGTAAATGGCAGTCCCCTCGAAATTTTGGGAAGTACAGAAAGTATTATTGAATTTGATAACTCTTTTGTAGAACTGAATTTATTTGTTGTTAAGAATAGCTCAACGACTTATCCCGTTGTTTCAGGTAGAAATTTTCTTGGAAAAAGTGGTTTAATGCTGAAGAATTGTAGTGAATATGTAAATGGCTTAATTTCAAGAGGTATTCAAGATCACCGCGCAAACAAACAAATACATCACCTTCCTACCGATGACACAAATGAAGAAGAAACATCTTACATCAATCAAATTCTCAACATTGACATCGATCAGGACAATTGTAAGTTACATCTTAATATTAACGAAAATTTAGCTAGAAGTGTTAAGTATTCTGCTGAGCAATTAGTCAAACCAATACATTTAGAGCAAAATAAGTTCCAACCATACAATCATTTTCGAATGAAAATAGTATTGTCTAAACAAATCTCCTTTCGTTCGCCGCCTAGAAGGTTGCCATACGCCCACAATATAGAAATTCGTAAAATTTTCGATAACCTTCTTGCTAATGGTATCATACGCGAATCTCATTCCGAATATGCGCCTCCCATAGACCTGGTACAAAAGAAAAATAAAGAGCTCAGACTATGCATTGACTATCGCGAACTTAATAAGATACATACCTGTACGGGACAATTACCCATTGCCTCTTATATACATAGGTAGAAGATCATCTTGATCGACTAAAAGACAAAGTGTATTTCACCACTCTCGATCTAAAAAATGGGTTTCATCACGTTTACTAGAAGAAGATTCTATAAAATATACTTCTTTTACATATTACGCATATAGGTCAGTACGAGTATCTGAGAATGCCATTTGGGCTCAAGAATGCTCCATCGATATTCGAAAGGTACATGAAACATATTTTCGGAAAACTTATAACTGAAGGGAAGATTATCACTTATTTAGATGACAACCGAAACCGTAGAAGAGCATCTAAATATCTTGGCAGAGGTGATGGATGTTATTAAAGCAAACGATTTGCACCTTCGGTTTGATACATGTTCATTTTTTCAAACCAAAATTGTATATCTCGGATATAAGATAAATAAAGAAGGTATTAGACCAAACGATAGTAATATTTATGCATTCAAAAACTTCCATATGCCAACTTGCACTAAAGATGTACACAGCTTTGTTGGTTTGTGTTCGTATTTTCGAAAGTTTATTAAAGACTTTGCAGAAATTGCAAGACCACTTTATGGGCTTTTAAAAAGAGATGCTCCGTTTGTATTTGGCATCGAAGAACTTGAAGTTTTCAACCATTTTAAGCAGCAACTTGTAGCTGCACTTGTATTGTCAATTTATAGCCCACATAATTTAACTGAACTACACTGCAATGCAAGTATGTTAGCAATGGGTTTGGAGATTTATTAATGCAGAGGCAAAATGATTATAAATTTCATCCCGTTTTTAACTTCTTCAAGCTCACTACAGATAATGAAAGCAAGAGTTGCTTGAAAAGTTTGTAATTTTCATCCGATCCAGGGAAAACACAAGGTACCTTGCATTCCATTCCTAAGGGTGAAATTCCATTTGAAATGTTACACATTGACCACCTTGGTCCTTTGGCGAGCTCAAACTCGGGAATAGAACACATACTCGTAGTAATTGATGGTTTTTCGAAATTCACCAAGCTCTATCCTGTTAAAACAACTAAGACTAAGGAGGCCATAGACTGTTTAAGTTCATTTTTATGAAACTACTCAAGAGCTAACAAAATAGTTTCCAATCGTGGAACATGTTTCACTTCGAAGGAATTTTCCGATTTTCGGAAAGATAACAACGTTGACCATGTGAAGGTCGCCACACATTCTCCTCAATCAAATGGTCAGGTCGAGCGTATTAATCGAGTACTCGTCCCGATGTTAACCAAAGAGTGCAATGCTAGTACAATGAGCAATTGGAACAAACATCTAGCCAAAGTAGAATTCTCCATTAATAACACCGTTAGTAGATCTACGGGTTACACTCCAAGCATATTTTTATTTGGCAGCAAGTTTTTACTTCAGAACAAGGGAAGAGAAGTGGTGAATCTTAAAGATGTTAGGGTTTCAGCGGGGAAAAAACATTGAGAACAATCAAATGTATAACAAAACATACTATGATAAACAGCATAAGAGACCAGAAATATATCGTGAAGGTGACTATGTTATGATCAGGAACGTAGGAATTCCTAGTGTCAATAAATTTTTTTTTTGCAAAATACAGGGGCCCATATCAAGTAAAGAAATGTTTACCTAATGATCATTATGTCATCACAGATATAGAAGGTTTACATCTAACCCGACTACCCTATAAAGGAGTGTCTTCTCCCAGACCATTCTGGAGACCATGATGACGACAACAATCAAGGGAGCGACATTTGATTAAAAGGGCAATGAATGGTGCGTATCTTTAAAAAAATTATACCTAAACCATGTTATCTTAATGAAATTGTTAGATACAGCATTATTATTGTATTAAATAATATTTGGTTAGTAACTTAATTTTAAAGGATGAATCTATTGAATTTCTAATTAATACTATTATACCAACAAAACAAAAATAAATAAATATTGAATTAGAAATGTATATGTATCAAATGTAAAAACACAAAAAAAATGTAATCGGTTCGATTCCACGGTCAGGTTGGCCGAATTGTAGGTAAAATTATTAATAGTGTATGATTTTCTTTGTCACCACTGTATTCATGTATCTATAGCTGTGTTCAATGACGAAAAGATCTGAACAGAACAGGACAGGACAGCACAGATTCGTGAAAACTGTCAGATCAAGTTAGAACAGAAAAGTGCAGCCGTATGTTAGTTGTCAAAAAGCGGAAAACAGCTTAAATGTCATTGTAATAAACATGTTTTAGAATTAAATAATAAAAAAAAGTGAATTCACATAAAAATGCTTTGGAAGAGTTGTGATGGGCACTGATAGTGAAATTAGTGTGATTAGTGACTCGTCAACATCATTTTTCAGTGATGATATGTTTTAGCGAGGACTTGAGTGTTTTTTCAATGACAGCTGCTATTAGGTGTTTTTTATTAGGTGTTTTTTATTATGCCATCCAGATCTTATCCGGATCATGGTTTACATGTATTACAATAACAACACGTGAACCAGCTCTTTATCTGGATCAATTTCAAGATCCGAGTTTGAGTGGAAGTGAGTTTACACTATTTCCAACTGGTTTCGCATTCAAATTAGGAGAATCATTGCCTGTTGAACATATAAAATTGTGGCCAGGATTTGGTTAAACAGTTTTCGCTTCCGTATCGAGTAATTGTACTCAAAATGCTATAATATGTGTATTATCTTACATTTCTAAAACTCTTGAGTCTATTGGGGAAATATTACCCCCGATTGGTGTATATCGATAAAAAATTATTATCATCAGCATTTAAATCGATCGTATCAAATTTGAATGAAAAGAAACATTTTCTTTGATATGGCAATTCCACACTAAAATTTCAAAGATTGTTTTTATTGTGAAGTGGAAATGGAGCAGGTGGACAAAAAAAGGTAAACATGTAAACGTAATTTAAACCAGAAACCAGAATGAGACGTGCGTCTTTCGTACGTCTTCCCCCGTGACACGCTGAATTTTTGACGAGATTCTGACAGCGGTTCAGGTGCATAGCGACAAAACCCGTTACAAACGAGCTTCTATCGGTGAATACGTGTGAGTTCATTTCATTTTACCGCAGTGTACTCCCGCCACACACACTCTTGGAATTATAACAATGTGCGTGATTGTTTACAAAATTTTGACAGCACTTGAGGTACCCACATGCTCTTTTGACAGCACTTGAGGTACCCACGTGCTCGCCCGAGCTTGTAGGCAAACGTCGGCGGCCATTTTGAGTGGGACGTCTCATTGGTGGTTTCTGATTTAAACAGACCGAGAAATCTGTTACTTCTTCATGCAGCAATGAATATTCAGGTGTGCTGCTTTCTTCACTGTCTATGTCACTTTCCAATAACCACTGTAATACAAATATTAACCTTTTAAATTGAACAAATAAACGCAATTTACCTCAATAGCAGCTGCTTCCATCTCCAATTTGTTTGTTTATTTTGTTTTCAAATGTCAGATATTTGACAGGACTGAACGAGGCGAAATGTCAAGCTGGCTATTCGTTGATCTGTAGTGTTTTATTATGTTTCGTGATCCTGAGTGGATCATGTGGCATAATAAAAAACACCTAATAAAAAACACCTATTGACACTTTTCACGAATCTGTTCTGACTCCAGAGTAGGTACAGAAAATCGTGTTCTGAAGTGTCCGAAACACCGTCACTGAACACAAAGCAGAACACTTTCGGACAGAAACTTTTCTCACTGAACAGCAAAACGTGTACTTTTCTGTCCAAAACAGTCCAGAACAGCCTTATTGAACAGACTACATATCATTTATATATTATCAATACATTTAAGATGTACTGCTTAATCTGTTCGTGTGATCAACCCGAAAGTCTCCAATTGCGGAATTATGTTCCGATACTCAAATTGTATATAAACCATATGTTGTACCTGTACCCAGCCTGGAATTGCAAATAAAAACATCCAGGGATTGCAATTAAAAACAGCCGATTTGGAAGTTTTATTTCCTGAAGAATACAATTTAAGAATAAATCCTTCAATACCTCTAGTTTTTTACTTACGCTTTTGTGCGTCCTCCCGCGGTTGGCTTTGTACAACAAATGGCCGCCGGCCCAGCGACAGACGACTACATTGGTGACAAGTTCACGATAGCCAATATGTCGCTACGCTAGCGGCCATCAGATGTCTCCGCGGTAGTACGCACAAAGGCTCACAATGGCAAGTATCCTTTTATTAATTTTATAAATTTTAGTTATTATTATTATCAACATCCCCACCTCCGTGAATCTAACCCATTGATTCACTGACCCCTAAGTCTAGTTTAGCCAGTAAACAAGCAGGTCTCTTGATAACGCCCGACTTCACTTGCACCTCGGCAGCTCGTACTTGGGAGTCTCGTCCGGGAAATACTTTTGTTATTCTTCCCATGGGCCACCTGGAGCGATGGACGCTGCTGTCACATACTAGCACCAAATCGCCGATAGCAAGAGGTGCGACTGGTCGAAACCACTTCGTTCTTCGACAGAGGTCCGGAAGATATTCCGCTAGCCATCTTTTCCAGAAGCGGTGCTCAATTTGCTGTATTCTACGCCATTGCTTCCTTGTCACCGTCAACTTTTCTTCGCGTGGGTGGGGTGTCTGGTCCGAGTTAGATGTACCTATAAGGAAATGATTTGGCGTTAAGGGTTCATCGGTTGGTGAATCTAAGGGAACGTGAGTCAGCGGTCGCGAGTTAACTATGTTTTCGGCCTCGCACATCAGGTTATAAAGGCTATGCTCATCAAGGCTCTCTCCGAGCAAGGCATGTCCCATTGCTCTTTTTACACTTCGTACGAGGCGTTCCCAGCATCCACCGGCGTGTGGGTTTAATGGACAATTAAAAACCCATTCTATATTTTTGTTAGCGAGCGCGTCGGCTATCTTTCCTTGGTCAAATTCTTTCACCTGTCTCTTAAGTTCTCGATCAGCTCCAACGAAATTTGTACCATTGTCGGAGCGAATGCGCACTGGAGCGCCTCGTCGACTCATAAAGTTGCGTATGCACATCAGACAGGTGTCTGTAGACAAGTCTTTCGCAATTTCCAAGTGCACGGCCCGCGTTGTCAAGCAAGTGAAGAGAGCTATCCACCTTTTTTCTCTTCTGCGGCCGTTGACCACCATGAATGGACCCATATAATCCAGACCTACGTACGAAAATGGCTTCACAAAGGGAGTTATCCTGTCCAGCGGTAGTTGACCCATTAACGGAACGATTGGTTTTGCCTTATCTTTTTTACACGTTGGACGCGCCGAGCAACAACCCTTATATGGGGAATCCAATATCGGCGTCGAATCTCCGAAATAATTGTATTTTCGTTCTGATGCTTCCAAGTGCGATGGTAGTGGTTTACAATTAGATTGGTTACGTGATGTGTTTTTGGGAGAATCATCGGCCTGCGGGTATGATAGGGAACAGCTATGGCTTCGTTTATACGTCCATTCACGCAAATAACTTGAAATTCGTTCAAACAAGGTGTCAGCTTCCACAAATGACTGCCTTTTTCCACGTGACCCTTCTCAATTAAATCATTGTATTCTTGAGGGTAGACGCTTTTTTGAACGCTGCGGCAGATAGCTAGTTCGGCCGTATCTAACTCCATCGCAGTCAACCCTCCTTGCCTTCTCTTCACTGGCGGTAACATGCAATTGTTTTTAAATCGCAGCATCCAACCCGCTATCCTTTTCAACCTGTTAAATGAAGAGAATCGAGAAAAGTCGTCATTCGATGTATTTATCAGCAGTACGGATTTATTGCGAATTTCTTCGTTCGTTCCCGGAACAGATTTGCTGGTCGGCCACGCTGGTTCATCCTCCATAAGGAATTTCGGGCCACTTATCCAGAACGAGGTACGCATCGCACTCTTCAATCGCGTCCCAAAGTCGGCTGGGTTAAGTAAGGTAGGGACCCACCTCCATTCCGAGACATCGGTGCTTTCTAGGATCTCGTTCACTCGATGGGCCACATAGGGTTTGTACCGCCTGTGATCGGATACTATCCAAGATAACACGGTCCGCGAGTCGCTCCACATAATTATCTTCATGGGACTTATGTTATGTCTCAACAAAATCGTTTGGCGGAGACGTGTTGCTAGAACCGCAGACTGAAGCTCTAAGCGGGGAATTGAAGTTAATTTGAGTGGTGCACACTTAGCCTTGCCGGCCACGAACGCTAGGCGAACCTCACCAGGTCGTTCTAGGATTCTCCAATAACCCACGGCAGCAAACGCGATTTCACTGGCGTCTGCAAAAATGTGTAGCTCCACTGGCGCACAGGTGAAGACAGTACTGTAGCATCGAGGAACACATATGTTTTCAACTTCCTTTAGCTTCTGAAGCCATTTCTTCCACATTCCTAAAGCTTCGTCAGAAATGTCCTCGTCCCACCCTGTCTGAGCACGCCAAATAATTTGAAGGATCAGTTTCGCCATGAGAGAGTATTCCGTTGCTAATCCAAATGGGTCAAAGACTGACATGGTTATACTTAGCGTCTCGCGCTTGGTAGGCCTCCTCTCACCCCTCAGCAAGACAGGATCAATTTTGCCGAACGCCATCACGAACCGAAGCGTGTCTCGCTTCGTATCCCAGTGCATGCCCAAGACCTTTTGAAAGTTCGCAGTCTCACCTTTCTCGAGGTTCAGGGTCGACGCTTTCCCTTGCTCTTCATTAAATCTGTTGCCAACTACCATCGAGTTTGAGACGAATCTCCTTAAGTCGAATCCCCCCTGTTTGTGAATCCAAATCACCTCTTCAGAAATTTTCAGGGCCTCATGCTCGTCCGCAAAACAGTGGACGAAGTCGTCTACGTAGTGATTGTCAATTATGGCCCTTACGGCCGCTGGGAATTTCGACTGAAAACTTTCCGCGTTCTTGTTTTTAACGAATTGTGCAGAACAAGGCGAGCAAGTAGCTCCGAAAGTCATGACGTTCATAGCGTATTCTGAAACGATGTCGTTCATACTGTTTCTCCATAAAACGCGCTGTGAGTCCTGGTCTTCTTTAAGGATTTCTACCTGGTGGAACATTTCTACGACATCGGCGCAAACAGCTACGGGTTTCTCCCTGAACCTTGATAACACGGTTGCGAGGTCTTGGCACTGATCCGGACCGCTTAGCAAAACTGAGTTTAAAGAAACGCCGTTTACCTCAGCCGCTGCATCGAATACAAGTCGTAGCTTCCCTGGTTTGTTCGGATTGATCACGCCAAAGTGAGGTAGATACCAGGTTCGTGGTCCGACGGTTGCAGCTTCAGCCGCGCTTAGTTTTCTTAAGTAGCCCTTCTTTATGTACTCATCCACGATGCGGCAATATTCCCTGCGATATGAATCATCCCGTTGAAATTTATTTTCTAGCGCTTTTAACCTTTTCTCTGCCATCCCTCTGCTTGATGGTAAAGTCACACCATCGTACTTCCACAATAATCCGGTTTCAAAACGCTGACCCTTCCGTTTAGTGGTACTATCCAGCAATAGTTTCGCTCGAACGACATCCGAAGATTCTGTTTGCTTTACGACGTCTCGAACGTCTAGGTTTTCGTTCGTTATGTAGTCATTCACTTTTTGCTCCAAGTTATCCATCGATGTAGTTTTAGCTTGAGCGAAAAATGCCCAGTGGCCCCGCCTTGGCGTACCATCTTTCTCGTCGCCATATACGACCCAGCCTAGTTTGGTCAAGATTATTGCTGGCCCTTTCCACCCATCCGCAGCAATCTTTCGTGGCACCCCCAGATGTGCATGGTCGAGTCCGATCAACAGCTCCGGAATTACATTCGAATACTGGCTGATAGGGAGATTCTTTCCATACCGATGCTTTACGTGCAGCTTAGTAACATCCAATGTCTGCGAGGGAAGTTGTAAGTCCTTAACAGTCCTAACATTCGCGAGGCTGAATCGTTTACTGTTCGGCCAGTTTCCAGATACTTGCATGTGGACACGCCTTGATGTCTCTGTAACCGTGTTGTTACCAAACCATTGCAGGGTTAAGTGATCCTTTTCGCCGTCCAAACCGAGTTTATTCGCTAGACTCTCGTTTATCAAGGACACTGACGAACCTTCATCAAAAAACGCATAACAAACGACCTCCTTATTATGCGCATGCAGCTTAATTGGTAGAATCTTAAACAGTAACTTAGTCGACGAGTATTCCCTGGCTATATTTGTAAAGGATGGCTTCGGATGATCTGCTTCGAGTTTCTGAATCACGCCGCCTGTTATATTTGGCCTGGGTGGTGTCGTTCCCTTATCTGCTTCAGTTGGCCCATGGAGTAGTTCGTGAATTCTTCTGGTACAACCACTTACATCACAGTTATGCTGTCGCACGCAGCTGTTACCTCTGTGGCCGGTTTGCAGACAATTAAAACACAGACGAAGTTGGCGGGCAATTCGCCATCGCTGCCCGACATCCATATCCCAAAATAGTTTACATTTTTCCATCACATGATGATCGGAGCATAATCGACAACGGCTTTCCAAGTGGTCCCCACTATCCGTTTCATTGGCGTGAAGTAAATGCGTTCGACTAACCCCCCTAGTGTTGACATGTTGCGGCTGATCGCTGAAGCATATGCCGGCCATATTGACCATACTCGCCAACTCGCGCAACCACTCGCTAAAGTGCCTGATTGATGCCTTTGGTCCTTGGACCTTGATCGCGTATCTGGCCCAATCCAACCTTCGCTGTACTGGGAGCTTCTGAACCAATTCGTCCATGAGCGTTGGATTGTGTAGATGATGCTCACTCTGGGCTGATTCCAGGAAGGATACCAAGTTTTGAACCTTAGTTGCGAAAGGAACCAACTGATCGATACGATTCTCAGGAATAACCGAAATAGCTCGTATTTTCTCGATCTGGCTTTTTACCAACTGATCCGGTCTGCCAAAGTTCTCTTGTAGTGTATCGATGACATGCTGCACATTTCTGCTGTGGATAAGCAAACACTCAACCGTTTCCTTCGCCTTGCCCTTAATTGCCCTTTGAAGCCTTATTAAATTTTGACGCTCCGTGTACTGGTATTCACTTGTAGATAGCTTATATGATTCCAGAAACATCGGCCATTGCTCTGCACGTCCATCAAACTCTGGGAGATCATACAACTTTTCACAATGACCCCTTCTTGAGGATGATAATGTGCGGCTTAGCTCTCCAAGAACGGAGACCAGTGACGGCGTCGCCGAAACTTCACTAGCATTCATTGCCGGCGCTGTCGAAACGTTAACGCCCATCCATCCATGCAACGGTCCATCTGCGTGTTTAACTTCGTGATTTTCTAGATGTTCTCGATTACTCCGTTGCACTTCAGCCTGAAGATCTCGAATCTGTTCCATCATTCTATTGAGTTTGACTTCCATTGCAGCATCACGCGACGTTCCCGCTTCTGTTTCACACACTGACGCACCGCTCAATTCCGTTGAAATGCCGATCGGCGTTTCTGCATGTAGATCAAGTGCCGTTGTACTCGCTTCATCGTTGTATGTATCTATCCCTTGCATCTCAAAAGTTTTCTTTGCGGATCGTGTTGTTGGCATGACTTAATGTAGGCTATTACGGTTACCACGTTTCGTACGAAATAATAATTTCCTAGCCTAACCTACAGTTATACCCGCTATTCCCTTACAACGCAACCCAAGCCAAATCAGATCCCAATATAGTATGTACATACAAAAAAAACGACTCACCAGACACTTCTTCCTTTGCACGCTGAATTCCAAAAAAAACCAAATAAAAATTGTTGCACCTGTACCCAGCCGGGAATTGCAAATAAAAACATCCAGGGATTGCAATTAAAAACAGCCGATTTGGAAGTTTTATTTCCTGAAGAATACAATTTAAGAATAAATCCTTCAATACCTCTAGTTTTTTACTTACGCTTTTGTGCGTCCTCCCGCGGTTGGCTTTGTACAACAAATGGCCGCCGGCCCAGCGACAGACGACTACATTGGTGACAAGTTCACGATAGCCAATATGTCGCTACGCTAGCGGCCATCAGATGTCTCCGCGGTAGTACGCACAAAGGCTCACAATGGCAAGTATCCTTTTATTAATTTTATAAATTTTAGTTATTATTATTATCAACACCATGTAACCATCTCTCTTGACACAGTCCAAATAAAGTTGTTGTTAGTCGAACACGTTTTTTCAGTATTTTCCCCTATCCCTTCTTCTACACAGGTTTGCTAGGCAGATATTAGGTCTGTTCCGTACTTTTTGGGCAGAAATTCACAGATTCTCATATTTCCAAGAGTGGGGATGAAATTCTCTCAAAGAGAAGTGGAAACACAAAAAAGTACGGGAACGCGTTGAACCAAAAAAGTTGCACACATTTTAAATGTCAAAAACATAAGTTTGAATTTGATACATTCTTGGATTCGTTAGCAGGTGCAACATACTAATTTGCAAAAACATACATATTATTTTCAGATTACTATTTATTAGATGATTCAGCATATCCATTCATCATTTAATAACGCCATATAGAGACAATACACATCTTAAAAATGCACAAAAGAATTTTAATATAAAATTGAGCTCTTGTCGTATGACGGAATGACGGAAATCAGCTGATTTCACAAAGCTGTGCCAAACTACCCACATAAATTTCTTGGGTTGAAATTCGCAGCATGGGGAAATTTTTTACTCTCTCGAGAGCGCTCTCTTTTGTCCAAAAATGTGAATTTTTGGAGTCGGGAGCAGACTTTCGTAGTTTTTCGTAGATTTGGACTGTTTTTGTCAGGTACGGGAATGATACATGTCCATGAAAAAGTACCAGCTGCTCATCAATCGTGAGATTCTCTCCGGGTAAATAAAACTTTTTCAGATTTAGGTTCACATACTCCCATAACTCTCTAATAAGTGCAAGTTTATCTCTAGACTTTCTGAGATTTCTTGTATTTTTATCATCGAATATCAAGAATCGCTGTAAGGAAGCAAATCTATTTTTTCCCATTGTGTCACGAAATACCAGATTTCCAAATATCGGATCCCAGTATTCTCTAAAATCAACGCATTCCTGTTTATTGACACCTATAGTCAATAAAAGACCTATAAATACTTGCATTTCGATTATATCTGTTGGTTTCCGTCCATTTTGTAACACTGTATGCGCTTCAGAATTGGTATGAGTCCACAGCAAATTTTTCATCGTCGCTAGCGATCTCATTCACTAAAATGTCTTCACTGTCACTTGCATCAAGGGAACGTTGAATATGTTTTTTGTTATTTTTTTTAGCCATTTCTTTGAACAAAAATGAGCACAACCGCCTTATTATAATAATGTATATGTAAGCACTGAAACCTAGGGGTAGATTAGATTAAATGGTTTTTCGTAGAATTAAATACAATACTTTAGGTTTTATGAGTAATAGAACGCAAAATAGTGTCCGCGAGGCACTTGTGGGTAGTTAAGGGTTGAAGGCTTAAGTTGTAGGAATCAATTCATATGCAAATGCTTACCTGAGCATGAGTATCTGCACATGTTGACTATTTATCATTGCCTACATTTGGATATGTCCTACAACTGAGGTATTTCAATTATGGTCAAATGGAAAACTGAGGGACGAAAGAAATGAGCAATGAATTTAATCCCCGGAGGGCCACTGGGATGGCATTTGTACTTTGAATTTTATGCCAGTAATACCCAATCCAGTTAAACAATTCAAATCCTGCACGTGTTGTTCACTTGATTACAAAACATGGAAATGGAATAGTCGTGTTTGAACTTTGTGGTGTGAAAACGAACATTTTAAAGGCTCGTTTGGGCGGAGCAGCCAAGTCCAGTAGCTAAGACATCAGAATGTTTGAGTGCTCAGTTCGGGAACGGAATAGGAAGAAAATACATTAGAAGTAGCAGAAAGAAAGGTCTGAAGACAGCTGGAGAAGACGCGTTTGTTCCATGGACTCGGAATCAATCCATCAGCTGTTCCAATGAGGGACGTCATCAAAATGAGGAGGAGGCTCTCATTGAGAAGCGTTGTCGTTGGTTGTCGGGTGAAAGAAAACCACAAAAAATCGCCGTGCTCTTTAGCAACAGCCCGCTGTATTATAACATATGAGTTCATAAGGGCGGATAAGCCGTTTGTCCCTGGCGCCCTGGTGGCGGTTGTAATTTACCGGGATACCACTTCTATTTTGCACAAACCTTTCGGAGTCAATATGGAGAAATGCTTCTGGGGGATTAAAGTCCGGTCGGAGCGCGCTCTCGTGGTATCTATAATAGCCCTGGAGATCAGGTCATTGTCACTGGTAATACACGTACGAGTATGTATGTAACATCATATAATAAGAATTCTCGATTCTATTTTAGCCTGCTCTGTCATATGGGAACTTATTAGGTTAATACTTAATGAACTGGGACTCTGGCGTTTTGTTTATTCTAAGACAGACCCTAAGGCATTGCCTCTCGAATACATGAATATTTTTCACGTAAGATGGCGCTACATTAAACCACACTGGATAACCATACGCGATGATGGGCTTTAGAAGCACGACGTAGCATATGATTTTAACCTTACTGCTGTGACACATATTCCTTGTCATAGAGAAGGGAATAGTCAATACGTGTATAGGTAATTTCGAATGACTAGCTCTAACCCTACAGTGTCGAAGGCTTTTTCAAAGTCGACAAGACTTTTGCCTTGATTCCACTGAATGTCAGAAACCAGTTCTGATACAGCGTTAATGGTATCATGCTTAGCCTTAAAACCAAACTGGTTGAAAGAGCTCCGTTTTCTACTTTTTCAAAAACCTCGCTTTCATCCGGAAGGAAATTAATTTATCGGAGATTAGCAGTGTTCGTTCTGTCTCTATACCGTTTTCCGCTGTTTTCCACTGCACTGGATAATGGATCTGGAATACTATCTGATGCCGTCCACCTTTTATTTTTAAGTGTATCCAAGATGCACAGTGTTTATCCCTTGCCACAGGCAAACCGACAGAAATTCGGTCATTGCTGCATGCCATTTGCTAGTTTTCGGTTTTCATCATTGAACACGGTGAACATTCTCAGATCGCCAGTTCTGTATTTTTTCATGAAGTTCTGATTGGTTCAAAAAGGCCGCATTTTCAAGCTCGTGTTCTACTCTGTTCATAGTGTACTGAGCGCTAATTGAATTGACTCCTGTGGGGCCGTCGCCAGTGTTGACACTCTCTGGACTTATACTCACGTTTAGTAGTGTCTGTCGTCCGTGAGATTCGGACATGAGGGATATCGTTTTTTGCTCGGCCTATTGAATTTTATAAAACGGGTTTTTAATCATGGATCTTAATCTGTCTGTATAGCTGTTTAATCCTGGAGAAAACTCTCAGTTTTCTGGATTTGTCCATTGTTCGCTTTATGATGACGTCCATCTGTTGTACGAAAGTGGTCTGAAAAGTTTCCAAAGTTTCAACATGAAGATAGCAGCACTCGTCAATAAAAGCTGCTAGTGAATATAGTTGTGCATCTTTTGACAGTTCAGCCGTGTTGGTCAATTTCGTCGTTTGTCAAGTTTCGGCTTACAGAGGTGGATTAATTCCGCTCAGGTCAGAGGAGTAACCAGCGTACCTTTTGAAAATCGAGGGTGCAAACTGGTACTGTTCTAGTTGAAGAAGTTCGTTGAGTCGAGTCCGTAATGATCTCTCTCGTACTCGATGGTTCGCAGGCAGTTTCGATTGTAGCACTAGTTAAGTTGTAGCATTAGATTCACATTAGTCAGCTTAGTGCTAAATCCAAGACAGAGGCGTTTCTTGGAAAGGTTGGGGTATCATCTCAAGTCTCTACTCGGTCGGTAGGTTCGGTACACCATGGTGTATGTGGTGGCAGATCTTCGTGAGTAATATTCGAGTGAAATAGACGTGTTATTACTCTCGTCCAGCAAAACATTTAAATTTCCATAAGTCTGGCCATTAAAATTAATAGAAGTATGCGCGATCATACAAACCTTACATGGATTACAGCATACACAACCTGTGTTGTAATAATTACGAGTTTTAGTTTTGTGATTATCTGCCTCCGAGTGATCCCGCACAGACTGAGTAAGAAAGTCTCCCTCTCAACAATGTACTCTGGCTCCGTGTCGCTTGAAAATAGTTCAAGTTCGGTTAACACCCGTTCCATAAAACTTGCAGTTACTATCACACCAGCTGTAAATGTCTCAACACCAAGAAAAAGCTGCACTGTCAAATACTACTGCCGATCTGGATGAGCAACTCAACAAATACACCACCTCCATGTTGGAATGCTTTTCACCTGACTTGGTTGCGCTCCGAGATGATCTGCTGCAAAAAATGTCGTTAATACAACAAGTTGTGCAACATTCATTGACTGCGTAAACAAATAACTTAACGACCTGGAGCTGTGTGTGAATAAAATTGAAGTGACCTAAAGTGAACAGCATCAAAGTATTATTGAGGAATTGGAGGACCTTAGAGAAAAATGCGATGCGCTAGAACGGAAGGAGCTTGCAGCTGATGCGATCCTCTTTGGTATGCCACACCCCCCTGATGAAAATCTGAGGACTTTTTTAACCAGCTATGTCTCACTGTCGCATGAAATCCACCAACTCTGAGCACGATCTTTCGCCCCTCACGGGGAGAAAAACTAAACGACGCAAGCATCATTATCAAATTTAAATCCATTGCCGACTACCGCAAATTTAACGTTAAGCACCTCTGTCTTTCGTTAGAGTCCAATAAGTGGATTTACATTAACGAGAGTCGCACCAACAAAAAATTATCAAATTAAAATTGATGACCTGCGTTTGCTTTTGGTCAGTGGTCAATGGTCGACATCATGTGCCATGTGTCAGAAACATGGTTGAAGCCGGAAATGTGTTCGGATATGTTCAATGTAACTAGATACAAATTGGTGCGTCCGGATAGGTTGAATAAATTGGGCGGAGTTGGCATTTATGTAAAAAACTCATTTAATTACAACGTTGTTAGAGAATCCTCAGTTTCTGATTCAGTAGAATACTTGTTTGTTGAAGTTTGTGAGTGGTGGCAAAGTACTAGTAGGCTGTCTTTATATTCCAACGAACTCCTTGCTCACAGGCATCCTAGATAGTTTTGCGTCAGATTATACATATCTATATATATTGTTGTCGTTGGTGATTTGAACCTGAATTTTCTGGATATCAACTAGCCATTCTGACCTTAATTTCGCCAATTTACGGCAACCGATACACTTCATGCCCCACTCCAAGATGTGTGCCTCGTCTCAGAATCCAAGATGTTGTTGCTCTATGATCAACCGTTGGTCCAATATTATGAATTAAATAAATAAACAAATAAATTTCCCCATGTCACAAGCTCTGTAATAAACTGGAAGGGTTGAGGTGCCAGTCCCCTACTTTCGATAGTAATTGATACAATGCACGCTTCTTATACTTGACACCTTCGTACGCAACTCTTTCTCTGTACGCAAAGCTATGGCGAAATCTTGCCTGATATAATGTGGAATAGATGATGTCTGTTCGAGCTGGTTCTGGAACTGATCGATCTTACCATAGAGGGCTAGTAGAATTGGACACATTCGGTGATACGACTCTTTTGACATCTCTCTTCTTCAGCTACTTGTTTCCGAGACGAGCTGTCTCCTACTGCCCAGAGGACATTCTCTGTGCTTTTTATGCTACCGCATTACCGCGTATACTCAAAGTAAAATAACAACAACAACCTTTTTTTACTTCTATAAAACATAGACAATAATTTTATTTAAAAGAGAAATTACGAACAATGTTGTCTTCATTAAAAATCCATACAATTGACTTAATAATTAACTAGTTTTCTAAGAATTCTTCCTCGCCGTTTTAGCGAGTGAATGGTCTTTATAATATTGTACATGGTGCGTGTATAAGAGAATGCTGAAAATGCCTGTATATATATATATGCGCAAAAGAATGTAACAACAATGTGTTGAATGTGTTAAAGCCACAAACATGTCCTTTTTGTGAAATAAAATAATAAAAAATCAACTTAAACTAGAAATTAATGAAAGAAGAAAATATTCGTTTTCGTGGTGGCAAGCTGCCCTTATTGTCATTCTTTTGAGAAACAAAGAGAACAAAACTTAGAATAACACTTTATAAATTACGAATACAAACATATACGTGTTGGTTCAGTTGAGACAATACAATAATATTTTAAAGTAGTCATATGTTTCTTGCTAATACATTTAGGATATGCTGCTTATTAAACTATTATATTTTACTGTATACTGCAGTTGTATATATATATACAATAAATCGATTCTTTTCATTCTTTTCTTTGGTGAACTTAAAAAAACTACGAGATGAATAGTTAAATTTCGAGATTACTTGGATAGGTAGGTCGTGAACTTGTGGCGAACAAGCAAAACAAGTTAGTCTAGGTTTTTGTTGTATATAAATGTACGAAAATATTTTGATATCTAGACGCCTAGGGGCTAATAAGCAGTTTTTAATTTAAGTTACACGATAGGGATGTGAAGCCGCCTGGAATTCGAATTATGGTCTAAATTGAAACAGGTGTTATCGAAGGATAAACGTACATATATCAACCATTGACTCGGTTCTATCTACTGTACTCACTCACTGGATTTGATATTTCAATTCGATAAAAGTAATGGTCTTAAGAGAGCCTTTCAACGACCTAGAAAGCTCATACCCTAACTGAAGCCTTCTTCAAAGTCGTCTTTAGTCTTTGGGAGATAGTCTTGGCGACGAAAAGACTTTCGGCTACCGAATGCATATTAAAAACGCGGCGTAAAACGCGGCAGACCGACTAGTTTCACTTCGAATTCACCTTTTCATGATAAATATCACCACCACAAGGTAGGTTGAACATAAAAAAAAAAAATAAATAAAAAACGAAAATCGTGCACTAACACCTGCAAGCGCTTACGAATTTCACCTAAACCTAAGCCCTTCCTTTTTAGCTTGTAGTACATATATATACATATTAAAACTATTTTACGTGTATATAGATATAGATATTTGAATCTTTAACTTTTCATTTGTTTTTTGTACTTTTTTTTCTGTTTTTGTTTTGTATTCTTTAGGTTGTTCCATGTATAAAACATTAATGAAAATATTTTCTAAATACTTTGTCATCAAACGTATTTAAAACAGTTTGTCATTTTTCCTTCTCTTTATCTAAAAGCTCGTTTACCTTCAGTTCAAATCATTTATAAAAATAAGGCGTTAGGAGACTCTAACAAGTTCGCTTGGTATTCTGCGCTGTAATGTGTTCAAAAAAGTATCGAGAATTTCTAATTCAAATGAACCGCTCTCGACGGATTTTGAAATCTACAGACGTTAGACTGACTTGAGTGGGAGCAGACGATTGGTGTAAACCTGAACAATTTTATTGAGCTTTTGGGGAGTCTACTGATAGACCCTAGACGGACTTAAGTATAAGTAGAGGATTCGTGTTAATTAGCTATTCACGACAGACAAGTTCTTGTGTCTTGTGGCATTTTAACATGAACAATTTCCTTGAGCAAACATTTTGCTTGAATTGCTTGTGCTGACTCATTGAAAAAATTGCAGAAAACCTTTGGGGAGTCTGTTCTATCAAAAACAAAAACATACGAATGGTTTCTCGTTCTAGATGCTCTTCCACATCAAATATTGACGAAAACGTTAAAATGGTGAAGAAAGCTGTAGTCGTCATGTAAGTATTAGAGAGACCGTCTCATACGATACTGTTCAGCATATATTTGGGGCATGTGGCGCACTACCGCACGACTTGTGGCGAAAGACTTGAACTTCATATAAAAAAACCGTCGAAAAAAACTTGCTGATGAGGTGATTTCCGAAGATCCAAGTGATCGAGGTCTATCAGTTCTACGTGCAAATCATCTGAATGCTGCCTCGAGGGCGAGCCGGAACTAAAAATATCGGACCAAAGCAGCTTGAACATAAAGGTGTACTCAATCATAAGTTCTTGCCTACGGGTGAAATGGTCAACAACGAGTATTACCTTGGCGTTTTAAAGCGTTCAAGAGTGGCAATCCATCGCAAACAACAAGATTTATGGTATGACAACAGTCGGATTCTGCACCATGATAAAGCGCTGCCACTTAAAAAGCGTATTGTGACACCAAACACAGGCGCCTTGAGTAGGCACCGTATCCACCCGATATAGCTCCGTGCGACCTTGTTCCTCTTCCTTCGACTTAAATTTGATTTGAATCTCTGGAAGCCATAAACGAAGGAGCTGAAGGAAATTCAAGTTTCGGTCTACAAAAAATGCATAAATGACAGGGTTAAGCGTTGGTACAAAGGTGTTGCAACAGATGGATGATAAAATTCCCGGTACTTATTGAACATACTCTGTTAATTTCATTTTCTGTTTTTTTTTCACATTTTATATTATTTTTCTCCCTTCCATTGCATTCTACAGCTAGGAATATTATAAAACTTGTATAGATACGAAGAGAATCTATAGGTTGTATAAAAAAAAATTTGGAATTACAAGAGTAGAAAATCTTAAATTATTTTTTTTTTCTTCTTTTTTAGTTGATTACATTTGATAGTCCATTTCCGATTTTTTTTTTTATTGTTAATTTGGCACTTCTTCAGGGAGAACGAATGTTTCTAACTTTATGATGAAGTAGAATGGAGAAAGCAATGGATATAGGGGTGGGAAGACATAGGAGGGATTGGATTAAGCCATTTGAGAAAAATTCCGAAAAAAGATACCAAAAGTGCAAAAGAGTACGAAATTGAAAAGGAAATGCTTAGATTAGGGATAACAAGCGTTATTACCGCTATTTCATTTGATATGTTTGATGTTATAGAAATGAGTAGAGAAGCGAAAAAAAAGTTCGTAAATGGCATACCAAGTCATAAAAATTTTCTAACCTATGGCTATAAATCTACTATCTGATTCGATCCTAAGGTCGAAAATCATACGTATTTATAAAAAAATCGATTGCCAGTGATAAACCTGATCTAAGCCTATCGTCTTTTATAAAAATTTAAAAACCCTATGGGCGGTACAAAAATCTACTTTGATCTTTTCTTTTTTTCACCGTAAAAAAATACATACCCACAAGCACTATATCTACATATATCTACATATATCTTACGTCCAAAATACATAAATACCGCCCTTGGTTCAAAGGCTCATTCAATGCACTCTTCATTTGTAACTATGTCATATAAATTATAGGTTTTCCCAATATACATATATAATTTACACATCTGTGACTTATGCTACAATTGCGATATAGAAGGTAACGTATGTTCCATGTCTTTAGCTAAAATATTCCAATACATCATGCGGATTATTACATATATGGAGATCAGAGATTAGGAAGATAGTGATTAAGGAATGATATCCAATGGTTTGGATGGATTTGAATCGAGGAGACGGAAAGTATTAGAAACAAAGAGAAGGTCTTTGGTTCGATTAGATGAGCAATGTAATAAGCTTATTGTACACCAACAACAAATACACATACGAAGTACATGAATGTCCTATACATAATTTATATATAAAACAATAAATAAGATCTAGTGACGTTGAGTTCAGCGTATAGTCGAGGCTTGCAATCACATAACGTGAATGTGGCAAACTTAAAAATTTGTTTTTTTTCCCTGTTAAACGTTGTACCCTTCAGTAATGCATATCGGTCCATGTTTATTTACACAGCTGAAACTTGTGTTTCACTGTCCTCTAGAAAGTTGAAAAAACGAAAAAAAAAAACAAAAAAAAATCAGTCAAGTAAAAAAAATGTATATTAAGGAATTTATATAAAATTCAATCAGATTCAAGTGGAATACAGTATCACTGTGTATGTTAACGAATGAGAATTGCATGATTCAGCTTATACGAGTATATTGTTCGGATAACTCGCATAACTACACAACGAGAAATGTTATAACAAGCTAGATAACAAGCTGGAAAAAAAACCTTTTTGGAATATACTTGAAATAGTAAAAAATAAAAATAAACAATTCCTTTGCTTACGAAATGGAAATGCCGATGAAGAAAACCCCAATGTACTTAGACAAACCTTTTTAACAAACCTTTTCGTATCAGCAGGTTTAGACGACAAGACGTTGATAGTATTGCATATCCTTGTTGACACAATCCACGAAGACCACAACACAAGACCTCAGCCCGGACTAAGCCATGAATGAAGATACCAGAAAATTCACATAAAGCTTCACCTGTCCCAGCTGCAGGGAAACCTATCACAACTGGCGAGAGTAATAGCAAATACATCAGACATTCAACTTCAATCGAATTGTTGCTCATGAGAATCAACAAGAAGGAACCGTCTGCCACTGGATTGCCAATGCACGTCCGATCGCTTGGTAGGCTGGGTAACGACTCCTTACCAATCCCTTCGTGATCGCACATACGCTTGAGATAGTGGACGGAATAAACATGTTGCTTATTGATCGTGCACTTGTTTTTCGTGTACTTGTTTGCATACACTACATCTCTTCCTTGTTAAAATTTGAATTTATTGTTATAAACAAATGCTTGTATATAAATTATTTATTTATTTAATAGCTACACTTTAATTTAGTTTACATTTAGTTCGACTTGAGTATGTCTTTATTGCCAAACGGTTGAGCTAAAACTAAGTACAATAACTAAAATAACTAAGTCCCCTCTCTAGTACGGTGTCAGGTATGTGGAGTGTTCAGAGAGTTGGAGTGTTGAGGTAGTAGCACTGGCTTGAGTGTTACTCGTTAACTGCGAGTGTTATAGTTAACTTAAAATTTTTTTTTATAAATATTTACTTTAAGATCCAACTCTCATTAGTTTATGTTATATGTTTAGAGGGCATTCAACCCTGTTTGATTGAGGGTGTAGGGGGGGTCGCGTTGGTGATCTTGAAAATTGAATACAACAAAAAAATGCAATACAACTTGAGGTTTCGACGATTTATTTTCATTAACGATTGAAATTTTGACATCTATAACCTTCTTCCACCGTGATTCAAGGTCCATTATTCCTTTTTCATAGAAAGATTGATTTTTTGACGCTAAAAAGTTTTCAAATGCTTCTATGACCTCTGCTCGGTTTCGGAACACCTTTTGCCGACAAAATGACGCCAGACTGCAGAAAAGGTGAAATATCAGGAGAGTACGGTGGATGCGGAAAAATTTCCAATCCAAACTGTAGCAGCTTTTACACCGTTACGTGTGAGGTATGGGGTCTAGCATTGTCATGCAACAGGATTGGACCATGCCTATTGACCAATGCTGGTTGTTTTTCAGCCAATTTCGTATGCATTATGTCGATTTCCTCACAATATTTGACTGCATTTATCGTTTCCCATGATTGAAGAAATGAAAAGTGAATTGGTACTTTTGATGTATACCAGATTGTCACCATAACCTTTACTGGGTGAAGACCAAGTTCGGGTGTGTGCTTTGAGTTTTCGTCTGCATCCAACCCCTGTCCAGATCTTTTTTGCGGTTCCACTTTTCATCACATGTGATTATACGGTGCAAAAAGGGTGCATTTCGGTGCCTTAGACTCAGAGATGCACAGGTATTTTAAAACCGCCTAGTTTTTGGGCCTTAAGCCGCAGCGATTAGGTGACATTGTCCCTCCCCCTACTTTAATCTAAATCTAGTTTTTGGGCCTCGTTCAATTCATGTGGTACGCACTTGTCGAGTTTTTAAACTTTTCGTATTTGAGATAGATGTCGACTTATTGTCATGGGGGATACTCCCATGTTGTGTGCAATGCTCCGCACCGTTTTTGTTTTGGGTCTGCATCCACCGTTTCTCGTTAAATGGCGTCGTCAATTTTAACTGATTGGTCCCATTCACTGCTGTATATACCTTTTCTGACATTCTGAGTATCTGGATCCTTTTGAGAAAATCTGGTTATTTCCTCCAATGAGGTAGCAAGCGGTCTTGAATGTTCGATGACGTAGAGTACCTATATGCGAATCATCATCT
This sequence comes from Merodon equestris, assembly GCA_958301585.1. Classification (NCBI taxonomy): domain Eukaryota; kingdom Metazoa; phylum Arthropoda; class Insecta; order Diptera; family Syrphidae; genus Merodon; species Merodon equestris. Next base: position 19,856,308 of record OY284418.1, on the reverse strand, counting down.
ATTGGTACTGCGTTTGTGTAAGTACATAAACGTGATAGCGGATCTGCTATGTTCATTTTCCCAGATATATAGATTGCAACCTTAACACCTACCTTTCGATTCGTGCACAAGGTTTTGATTTAGGACTAAAAATTATCTCCAAGGGTTTATGATCGGTGATGAATAAAGTTTGAACTTTGAAGTTCTTCTCGTGTTGCTGGATCTCTAAATGGTGTGATACTATCAATGTATTTGACAAGAGGCTTTATACCCGCAGATGTTAGTTCATGACCCAGAAATTGGATGGTATTAACTTTAAAAATGCATTTTTCATCATTTAATAGACATTCTTCTTCTTCTTCTTTTCCTTTTTTTTCCGGCGTCGTTATGGTCAGAAGTGTAGGACCATAACCTTCCCACTTAACTGCATTCCTACTGGTCCGCTTGTTCCGCTTCCCGGTTTGGGATTACTTCATCGCTGAGGCCAATCAAATGCTGGTGTTTTTGCATTTGTTTGCACCAATTGTTTTTCGGCTTGCCTTTTTTGCGTGTTGAAATTGGAACGTTGGATATTGCCTTTTGGACGGGGTTCAAAGGATCTCTCCTTTGAACATGGCAATACCAACTGAGTCGGTCGCGCTCTATCTTTCTCTATCTATCGTTTAATAAGACATTATTTTCTGTAAGTTGTTACGAGTGCAGAAGTTTTCACTGTCACAACCACAGGAATCGCAAACCGCCTTGCCATGACGTTTTGCCAACTTTTCGTTGGGTGCTGTATGGCCTGGGTTATCCATACCTTGCCCCAGGAGCCGGAGGTCGTGGGATCGGGTCCCACGGCAATCTTATTTTCCTTTTTCCTTTTTGGCCAATTTTTCGGAGCGCTCGGTTCCGAAGGAGCTTCTGAGTTTCGAGGTCAAAAAGGACACTGGAAAGTAGGCACTCTGGCGTGGAGGCAAGGTGGTCTTACGACCAGGTTGGAAGGCATTTGGTGAAAAGGTTTGAACGAGAGCGGTTGTGTGGTGTGGGAACAAAAAAAAAAAAAGAGGAAAAGTTCCGGTGAAGGAAATAGTGTTTAACGTAGTACACTAGTATACTAAGTAGATTAATTGCACTCGGCATTTAATCAAAGTCTGTGCAGTGAATTCAATTTTCCACTCACTACTACGGATAGTAGAGGAAATTATCGGTCGGAAGTCGTTTCGGCGAGAGGGAAGGAATAGCCGTGAAACAAAACGGAAAACAAGAGTAGGAAATAGTGATCCGTAAGTTATCGCAAAACGTGAAAATGACTTTAGGGTAAAACGTAATTTTCTGTTTATGCAGGGAAGGAAAAAAATCTGAGGTTTTCCTGGGCGTTTTCCTCTGGAACAAGAACAGATCATCCGTACGCCTTACTCAACACCTTTTTGGCAAGGTCTACATCGGGTGAACGGTAGCCTGGAGCGGAGACATTCAGCTCAACGTGCGGGAGGCTCGGGTTCGAGTCCAAGGCTGAGTCTTTACGTGTTTTACTCTATCGTGTTTGTCTTTTTTATTGAATTATTTGTATTGTTTTTTTTCCTTTTCTTTTGGTTACTACCTTTATTACTTTTAAACGTTTTCTTTAATTAGCCCTTTTTTTTATTTCTATTACTTTATCTGGCTTTTTTTTTTCTTTGGTTGATTTTAAATTAAGTCATATTATATTAGTACGTAAGCTCCCCATCAGCTTGTAAGTACCCATTGGCCGAGTGGGCCTGAGTGTAAGCAAAAGGGTGGCAACGTTGCGGCGCTTTTGGGGTGGGTTCAAACCCGAGGGGACGGGTAACTATCGTTTTTTTTCTTTATTATTATCTTTTTTTTTCTTTGGTTTTCGCTATTTAATAAATTTTCTACTGAATTTCGTTTTCAATTGATAAATCGGTTTTTTTTTTATAAATAAGATACGCGGAACCTTACCTGGTAGTCGCGATTCTTTCAGGAGGGCTCCCCCAGACACCCAGGTCAATCGCGTGGCGCCCATTAATTTTTTTTTTTCCTTTTACATCAAATTGCCCACGACCTTTTTCCATTAGGTCAGTCGGCCCTTGTTGTCTTGAGCCGCGGAGCGGGTACGTAACAAAGTACCTTCAAAGCCATTTGTAGTCTTACCTCATGTTCTTTCTCGTTGCATCCAAGAATGTCATTTATAAAATGTATTACTCCCTCGCAACTTAGTAACATTCTTTCTAAAATTTTTGGCAAAACTTCAAGTGCACAATTAATCCCGAACATTAACAGTAATAAATGTTGTTATGTGTCTACATTCGGGATGTAATTCTAATAGATGAAATGCATTTTTGATGTTTAATTTACTGAAAATCGTGGAATTGGGAAATTTTGAGTCATTGTGTTAAACGGATGGTTCTCTCGTACAATTGCGGTATTAGGTCATCTCATATCAATGCACAGCCTTATTTCATCGTTTTTCATCAAAATTGGGACAATGGGAGACTTCCACCAACTTCCTCGATGATATCACACTCTAGAAGTTCCTGTAGTTTTTTCTCTACCATTTTTTCAAGCGGTATTGGTATTCTTCTGCAAGGTTGTGAGATAAGCTTTACTGAGTCAATCAATAGGAATGTTCACGAGTATATTTTTAAATTTCGGTAAGTGTTTGTTAGTTTACAATCGATTCCTATTTTCAAAACTCCTAAGTGCATTGCAGAGATTTTTCCAAGTAAATCATTTGTTCCTCCAGCAATTACATAAAATGAAGTATGATTTTTTTCCATTTACCTCGATTCTGGCGGACCCCACAAGCGGACCAGTAGGAATGCAGTTAAGTGGAAAGGTTATGGTCCTACACTTCTGACCATAACGACTCCGGAAAAAAAGGGAAAAGAAGAAGACCTCGATTCTGGCCTCAAAGTTCTAGAAGGACTGTGCTACCATATGCAAAGTATGTATTGATGATGATGAATGTATAATGACTTGATTTACTTCTTGTGTCCTAGCTTTATATTCATAGCCTTCTAGTTGATGACTTACTGTTTCCGGGGTGTTATCTTCTGTTATAATTTTATCCAGCGTGATACTATCGCCAGTAGTCAATATTTTTTTTCCTTAATTCATCTGGAGGGCATTTTTCAGTCGATCAAATTGTCTTCCATATTTTGAAACCCGCGCTTTTCTGCCTGATTTCTCAATCTCAAAAGGATTTTTTCCAATTTCTACCCTTCTTCTTGTCGTTGGAGCCTAAAGACACGTCTTTCGAAGACCCTACTCTGCTTTGGAGAGAAATACTCAATTAATTTTTCTTTTACAATTTCTAAAACATCATTTTCGTTTCCTTCGTCGGGTCAACATTTGCGTCTGAAAAATAAATAGAACGATACCTGCAGCTTCTAAATAAATGTTCTTCAATGCTCTTTTCCGTTTGTCCCATCTTAGGCCAACTCATGTACAATCTCCTTCCAGAGCAAAACTTTCTAGTCCTGGTAATGTGTTTTCCATTCTGTTCTTTAGAAATGGGGGAGAGATAAATCTGAATGAGAATCCGCAATTTCCAAGCATCGCTGAACTTCGAATAATATATTAACAACTTATTTGCGGACCACGACAATAAACAATTATTACAACATACATGAAACAAGAGCTAAGCTTTCTCCGCATGTGAGCTTATATTATCGAATCCGAACGGTAAATGGCAAGCTCTTATTTTATTCACACATCTTTGTGCAACCCCAAAATGTATAATCAAATGTAGGCATTTTGTTCCGAAATAATATTAGGACCTCTTCTACCACTGTAAAATAGGTATCATTGTACCGCAAACAAGCACGACAATATAGACACTTTTGTATGCAGCCACTGCAGGTACCCTTGTATCAGAACAATATACATGTGTCCAATCTAATCTAATGGGGACACCATTGTACCAAATCTTAAAGATCACAAATATGTATATATATTTCCCTCGTTTTTTTTTTTTTTTTTGGCGTGCTGTATAATAGTTACTCACCATTCACTCTCACCGTAAACTGAATATGCACATGAAACTCTTGCGCACACTAATTAATTATTATTAATTTTTTTACGCACACTTTAGATTTTCCTCTCGTCGCCATTTGTGGTGGTACTGGCTCACCAATTCACGTCCGATCGCTGAGGAGGCTGGGTACCGCCTCCTTGCCAATTCCTTCGTGATCGCATATGTGCTCGAGATAGTGGATGGAATAAACATTCTGCTTATTGACGGTACACTTGGTCGTCGTGTACTTGTTTGCATACACTACATACGTCTCGAAATGGGCAGGCATGGGTTCGCAGTCAAACTACCAGTTTAAATCCCAGCAGGCGGGAGTAGTAGCAACAACGTCGGGCATTCCACTTCAATTGAGGAGTTGCTCATGAGAATTAACAAGAAGGAACAAATAGTGGTCGTCTCGATTTCGGGTACGGTTTGCTCGGACATCAGGAAGGATGGAGAATAGGGGGAATCTCTCTCAGATTTTTTTTTAATTTTCATACTTGAAGAAATTTGTTTCTGGGAAGCGTTTACATCTAATGCAGAAGTTGAGAGAGCCGTGGTCCGTTGGAGAAACGCTGGACCAAGTGTGTTGAAGTCAAAGGAGATTTTTTAACTGAAAATAGCAGTCTTTCATACCCTTACTCTCGTAAGTTTAAGGTTTTGTTTGGCAGCAAAATAATCAAAAATAATCTAGATGACGTGATAAATATTTTTGCAAGACGAAGCTTCTTATGAGTAAACGAATAAACGAAAACCGTCGATGACCCAGCAGGCACTGTATCAAAAGTCGAAAAATTCGAAAATAAAAAAAAACGGAAGGAACTGTTCTATAAAGATACATGACAAACCCTTCAAAAAGCGTCTGAATTGTTGCAATAAGGCCATAGGAATGATCCAAGAGAATGATGCAAAAGAAATGATCCAAAAGTAATGATCCGAATTGAAACCAAGAGACAGTCGAAAAACGTTAGGACGAGATTTTTACTAGAGCTCTCGATTTTGGACGTGTATTTAATTACACGTGTATTCGTGTCACGTGTACACGTGTACAAAATATCTATTGGCACGTGTACACGTGTATACATTAAATACACGTGTAAATAAAAATACACGTGTAATTATATGCATTTGCTATGATATGCATTTTTTTCTAAATCTGACCTTGGGCAGCTTCTGAGAAAAGTTTTATTTGATGACTCTTCGTCCTCTACACATTTACCGCTAGTTCGACGACAGCAAAGCCACTGTTTTTTTCTTCTCTGTAGATTGTTGAGAATACTGGAACAACGAATGATGCTTTTAGGAGATGATTCTACTATAATAAAATCGTTTAAAATCAGTTTTTAAAGCAATTTGTAAAAACGGTTTGATCTGCAGTGTAATGGCACACCTGACGTTTCTGTAAGGCAAGTAGCATCTTTACTTGACCCGCGATACAAAGACCTTGAGCATGAACATTTTCATGTAAGAGCTCCCATAAGAGACAAACTAAAGATGCTCCTAATGAAAAGTGTTCCTTCGGACCATGCTATTGAAGAAAAAAATATGAACTACACTGGTTCACCGCATACATATTTTCTTTAATTACACGTGTTATTCTAAATACACGTGTAATATTAAATACACGTGTAAATATAAATACACGTGTTCCTACACGAACCTTTTAATTACACGTGTAACACGTGTACACGTGTAATCGAGGGCTCTAATTTTTACATAAAATTTTCAGTGGCGATGAAAAATATGATTCTATGGATCTAGCGTGCGGTCAAACATCAACATCAACGGCGAAGCCACAAATGGATCCAAACTCATGGTCCGTATATGCTGGGATCATAAGGGTGGATATAACCTGAAAATCTATTCGATGTGTCGATATGCACGGAGAATACTGAAAGGGAAGTAGTATATTGTGCTTAATCAAAGCAGAATCACTTTGACGTTCAAGAGGAGTGTTTGGCTTTTTAGCCCTGCTACCAGTTGTTTGGGCACTTTAAATTATATATGATGTGTGGATTGATTTCGACTACTAAGCCTTGCAGTAAAGGCAGACACAAAGTGATTTTGCACCATGACAATGGTCGTCTGCAGGTCAAAACATACTTGAAAACGCTCAAATGGTAAGTGCTATCCCGTCATTGCTCCTTCTTGTTTCGATTATTACTTCTATCAATCGATGACTCATGGCCTATCCGAGCAGATGCCTACTTCTTATGAGGATTGGAAGAAAAAATTGGATCGACGCGAGGATTGGGGCTCCTTCGACATGGTATTCGTATCCTGACCGAGATTCTTGGACAAATTTGTTACTGGCGAGGTGACAATATGATTTTTCAATTTCATTACCCAAGAGTCAGGGCTGTATAAAATCAAGTACAAGTACCAGTACCAGTATCACTTGAACTTCAGTACCTTGAAATATTAAAATATTTAAGTATTACTTTAAAACGACTTGAGCAGTATTTCTAGGTACTTGAGCAGTACTTCTATGTACTTCAGAAGAAATATTCAGGACTTAAACCTTTAGTTTAAAAAAAAAAACTGTTAGTATTAATAGATAACATTAATTTGATTGCTTCCTCATACTGTTATAATTTAAAATATTTATTGGTTTGCTTTTTATCCGTCAAAGAATGTAATAGCACATTCTTGTAAATATTTAAAATAAATTGATATTCTTGCAACTACTAGTAAGTACTTGTAAGTAATTGTAGGTACGTGAAAGTACGTAAGTATTTTTTGAAGTATTTAAGCAATTATTGATTTTAAGTACGTACCTACGTTTTTTTTTCAAGTATAAATACCAAGGTACCGAAGAACAAGTACCAGTACGCGTATTAACCTACTGACCTATGTTCAAATCCGATAGTACAAATGCCTAAATCACATCCAGAAGATAGTAGTCGAAGAGGTAGTAATCAAACCATTATTTTTATTTACCCTTTTATCCGACAGTGCGTCTTGAAAACAGTCAAAGCAAATAAAAAACATTCAACACAGCTGTGTGAGCACCGCATGCTACACTACTCACATGAAAAACACAAGCAAATCACAGACACATACATAGGGAATCAAGCCGGACAATGCTGGACAAGCATTACTAAAATAAGCAAAAATTAAAAAACGAAAAACAAAACAAAAATATAAAAATAAAATAAAGGATTCCCTTACCGTCCTCATCGCCTAGCTCGTGCTGATAATAATTGCCGGCACTGGAGCTCGAGTTAACGTTGCCGCCGTTATTACTTCCCGGACTTTGCAGAGAATTGGCTACTCTTTCTAGACTGTGCGCCCGTCCAAGGCGATGTAACCGGGCCATATGCGCAGCAACTGTATACGATGGCGGATAGCGAGGACCTTTTGCTGAAGCCGGCACTATCGGGTTCATAAATACACCGTGTCCTAGATATTCATATTTATCCGATGATACCACAAGAACAAGGAACAAAAGAAAACAAAAAAAAAAATCAAACAAAACTATCTCCAAGATTTGATCTAATCTACCCATCAACAACATTCAACTATGCGTTTGAAGTGTGGGATTAAGCATAGATAAATACAAATCGAGGTACGTATTCGCACATGCAACAAGGATTAGTCCTGTTCATACCAGATTAGTAAGTAAATTAATGAATTAGAGAGTGAATGAAAGTGTGTGTGACCAGTTAGTAAACGATTAAAAATGAGTTTGCTTGTGTCGAGGGTTTTGTGTATTCATTTCTCCCATGAGGAGTAAGCAGTAGATAGAATGCGCATAGCACTGCACGCGGAATAGCGAAATAAAAAAGCTTTTTTATATCATTTTAAGGTCATTCTTACTACGATATACCTACCGACATTGCGTGGCGCATGATATTGGTTACTGTGAGTCTGTTGCTGTTGTTGTAGATGCTGTTGTAGGACTTGATGTTGTTGTTGATGATGGTGTTGTTGCATCGAATGTGGCGGTTGTGCTAATGGAAGAGTAGAAGGCAACGAGTGATATTGTAGATTTCTAGTTGTTGTCGTCGAACCATAGGTCATATTTCCATCGACACCCACACCGCTGACACAACCTCCACTACTGGCCGGCGATAATGCATTCCCATTTTTCATCTGTTGATTGTGTAATGAGGGCGATGGCAAAGGTGGCGGTGGTTGATTATGATGATATTGTTGCTGCATACTCAATCCCATCAAGTGGTCGTCAATACAAGATTTCGAATGCGGCAATGGTGGTGGCGGTGTGGGCGATGTTTTTCGACCAATTATCGCATTATGATGATCCAGCGGATTCATTGTGCCAACTAAAGTAGGGGACGACGGGAATGACATAGTGTTGTAGTAGAATACTGGTGCTGTTGAGATGCAATTTCAATTTCGATTTACCCAGTCGATTTTTGTGAATGGTTTTGGGGTGTGTATGTGTTTGTGTTGTGTGAAAGAGATATATGTAGTGGGTGGGTGGTGAAAATGGTTGTTTTTATATTTATACAGAAGCAGCAAATACACACAAATATATGTACAAAACACAGTCGTGATGCGCATAAATGATGTACAAAAATAAAAAATAAAAAAAAAAAAGAGAAAGAAAGGAAAAAAGAACAAATTTACAAAAATATAACAGTTCACGAGGACTACGAATTGCGAGCAAATGGTGCATTCGAACTTACCATGAATCGCCGAGTGGCGACGTTGTTGTAGTTTCGGTGAAGTGGACGCGTTCGCGGAAAGCTGAACGTTTAGATGGTAGAGACCACCAGTGGTGTTGACGTCGTTGTAATTTAAGTGCATGTCCGGTTGAACATATGAACCATGTCCGCTATCGCTTGATGTTACCGAACCTATTTGTTGTGCGGGAAATTGATTTGTTGCGAGTTCGATGTTAAATATGTTTAGAAAGGTCTTTTTACATTCTAGGTTTAGGAAGGGATTTAGTAAGTTTAAGGAGAAAAGTTAGTCGAAAATTCTATTTCTCAGTGCCGTTTTCCAGACATACTAAATTGCAGATGATTATGAAAGGTTTATCTAGTCCACAAAGTTTTATACAAAACCGCGGTTTAATACCTGGGAGACAAGTCGAGAGGGACGTTGTTTTCTGGGCTATAAAATAAGAAGCTCGTACCAGTCCAACTTTACATTATCAAACCAAAGGCTTCTATATACTCTGATTAGACACACTTACACATGAAAATGAATTTCGCGATAAACCGTACGGCATCGTAGCACTGGCTAGGCTGACTCTAATGCACTTAGAATTGTAGCCAATATTTCCAAGCTGATGATAGCCAAAATCCCATTGCCAGACAAGATGAGCTACCGATCTTTCAACTTATACATGGTTCAATAAAGCTGTTACTGCTGACCAATTACAGTGGCCGCTAAAACACATGTTTGCCATCGTTTGAATGCATTTGAACAGTCCCAAAGTAAGGAAATTGGGTGCCAGTCAAAGCCGGCGAAAGACAGGATTTGTATCACAAAGGAACGTGCATCAACTGCAAGAAAGTGGAGAGAGTGGAGAGTATGCGACCATGCACCAGACATCCATGGACGAAGCTCAAGCTGTTTATTTGGTGCGACCAGTTCGGCATGATGTATTGTGTTACTGCAACCAGATGAAATCATCGTGGGAGATTTCCAGGAAACACAACTAATACTTTTGAGCCGAGTTGTGTCGTTGAAACATGAAATTGGACGGTCTTAACCCACACACCTTATCCTCAAGACATCGTTCCTCTCGACCACCACCCGTTCTGATCGATAACGCAGGCCATGGCTGGAGCAACACCTCAAAATAAGGCTTTAAATTTTGAAAAAAAAAAAAAAAAGTGGATAAAGAGATGAACCTATAAACGGACTGTATAATAAGAGAGTACTAAGCCCTGAGATGACTATCGGCTGATGACTGGATTAAGCTCTGTGAGCGTAAACCCACACCGTGAGATATTCGAACATAAAATAATAAGATATTTAGAACATGCATATGGTACAAAGTTAAAGAATTGATTGTGCTCACCGGATGTCATAGTTTTTCTTAATGGCAGGTTGCTGAACGAAGTAACACTACTGCTCTCCACTGATAGATCAACCGATGGCAAAGGAGTTGGAGTGTCGGAATGAGATCTTTCGTGCACGGCCCGACCTCCACCTACCGAAACTGTAAGAATTTATAAACAAATTATTCAAAATAATTAGTTTTACTCACCTCCACTGTTTGATCCCATGCGACGATGTGCTCCTGGTGATGGTGACGGACTTATAGACGAATGCAACGCATAATGAAATGTGTGCGGATGTCCGACTAATGGCAACATAATTCCAGAACCTGGATGTCTTGGTTGATAAGGTCGCGTTTTTGTCGGTTCGGACAGTGATAATATCTTCTTCACAGCTTGAGGCGATGCTGTCCCGAATTTAGGTCCTAATCCACTCTTTCTACCTTCGCTCGTCGAACTTGTACTACTAGTCGTTGATAAAGTTGGAGATGGATGCCGTTTACGTATTGTAACTGAACCAGGGGCTGATCCACCACTTAAACTACCACCACCACCTCCGGCACTACCACCAGAACCACCTCCGCCACCGGCGATACTACTCGTAGCACTTGGTTCACATTCAAGAGATAGCCCGTGTAGAGCATCCTCGTCCGTTATCACTTTCATGTTATTCAAATAAGCCTTCACGCGGCGCACCATCTGTGCTTCTTCGAACATTTTCTTTGGATTCGGTGCTGCCGTCGATTTTTTACGACGTTTCACTGTAGTCTGACCGGCATTACCGTGGATATGATGCGGTCCACTTGAGACTGACATCTGATTAAGCGCAACCATCGCCGAACTTGGAGGCTGTCCCTTATATTCGAGCATCGTCAAAAGGTCATATGTCGAGCTACACATATGTGTTAAAATTCGAACTTCTTTCGCAATCATACGCAGCTTCTCGAAGTTAATCAGATTCTCGACTTTCGTATCATTACCGAGATGTATAAAGGTTAAATCCTTCTTTACCACTGGATAGAACGGGATAATAGGATTCTGTGCAAGAAATTCGGCCGACACAAGTTGTCTGTATTTCGACATATTTCGCGAGGGATCCATTAAATCCTGCAGATCAGCAAACAGTTTTTGATATTTCGATGGTAATTTCTCCCAAGTTTGTCGCAACCGGGTTACCGCCGCATGACCCAGTCCCGATACAATAGCAAACATCGAATTGAAATTCCGACATTCCTTGCAGTGACGCGCGATTTTTATGAATTGTTTAACGATTTTCATGCGTCGAACGATATTCTGCTCGCTACACACCTCAGTTACCACCCAGAACATTTCACGATTGACTAACTCGGCGAATTGCCTCAGCATCGGCACTCCGTATTTTGATTTTAGTTCGAATAAGTCGTCGATATATTCAGTCGATTCAATCTGACGGAAGATGGCGAAGTCTTGGAACGTTAGTTGTATGGCTACCTCGTTGGCGTTCAGCTGGAGAAAATGTACAGTCGATTCGCGTACGAGGTCGAGGGCTAGGTCGTCCGGTACTAGAGTCTCCGTAATACCATTGGTTTTAAGGTAGTACCTAGATGCTAATCCTATGCGTTCGGCTAGATTTTGCAATTGATCGGGCAAACGTCGTTGTTTGATCATGCCGCCCTCACCGACTGAGACTTCACAAAGAGAGAAATTTGAACTGGTCTCGTGTATGCCGAACTCTTGCAGGGCGAGCATAACAACCTCATGGGCAGTGGTTTCTTTGTTGATTAGAAGATATTTGCAGGTCTGATCGGACTTGTAGACTTTTAACACGTGCTCGGGATAGTCCATTTGACGCATATCGTCACAATAAATTGCCGTGGTTAAATCGGGGTTGCTGCGCGAATGATACATTCCGGCCAGATTACTGCCCGCAGTGTAATGGCTAGACATGTTGATTAAAGTTGCATTGTTGATGATAGATGCGTTCGAGGTTCGGCTGTCTTCCTGACTTCGGATGCCTAATTCATCGTCAGCGTCAACAGATGTCGAATTGACTGCATTCTTTGGTAGAAGATTCATTTTAATAAGAGCTTTCTGTAAGCGTCGCTTTGGCCCTAACGTCATAAAGCCGCCCTTTTGATGACCCGCATTTGTGCCCATCGACGACGATGACGATGATGTGGAATTATTGGAAGACGCGACCGACAGGGTAGAGCTATCCTTCTTGCTGCTACTCGATGTTCCAAGAAGACCCGCGACGAACTGACTAGCCGATGCTATTCCGCCAACCAGCGTTCCAGCACTGTGTTCTCGATCCCGATATGGCGATGCACAACAATCGACTTGATCGTGACTGAGCATATCAGCTGAGGATAATCGCATAATCGTAGGGCGAGAATCCGAATTGCCGTGCAATTTTGCTATATCGCTTGCGCAAATTCGACGTGGATTTGTACGCGGTCGTGGTGAGCTGCTTTCTGAAGATTGCAGCATATCCTTGAACGCTAACAGATTGCTCTTTACAGTAATGCTTAGATGTGTCGATCCCATGATTATTTCCAATGCACGTGAGTTTGTTACATGCTCAAAGCTTTGTCCGTTCACTTCGAGGATCTGATCACCGCGCTTCAGTCCAACGTCGTCTGCTTTCGAATTCTTTTCAACTTTCGATATAAAAATTCCACAATTATGCCGCTCGTAACCACCAACAAAGGTAAAGTTTAGATTCTCATCCCGTGATGAACGAGCAAGAGTAACAGTTCGAGCTCTAGCTTTAGCCGCGCAGGCAATATGCAGCAACCGTAACTGACTTAAGAGATTCTTGCGTTCAAGTCCGCTCTCGAATGTCTCGAGAAATTCCATCATTTCAGTGTCGGTTTCAAAGTCGGTAAAATGATTATTAACCCACAGCAATACGACGCGAGTCACACGATCTCTAATTTCTTGTGGAGAGGCAGACGTACCCGCTTTTTCGTTCTCAAACCAATAGAGTAGTTTACCCGCTACGTCTTGTGGGTTTCTAATGAATGTACGATGTGTTAATAGGAAATCCTCAACATATGTTGGATCTGTCATTGAATTTTCTTCCACCAGTTGAAGGAGTAGCCGTTCGATTGTGCCCCGTATGACGACGTGACCTCGTTTCATGGCGCCGCTGACATTGGTTTCGGAGCCGATTTGTCGCAGCTCGGTAACCATCACAACCCGCCCATCACATTCATGCCGTTTAGTGTTTTCTTCGCCTTGATGCTGTATTCGGTAATAGTCTGTCTGTGTTATGCATACGAATTGACAATCATTGCATTTTGTTCTCATGATCCCCTTGTGATATAGTTTGTCCATGGTTGGGAGAATTCCAAAACTGTCGCCCATTTGTAGTTCTTCCTTTTCACCATTTCCATGATCAATTTCCACATGACCGTTTATCAGCACACTCCACGAGTCAAGCTCTTCCCCATCGCTCATGACAATTGTACCAGCCTTGTCAACTACGGCGAAAACCATGACCGAGCAAAGTGCTCGGCGTACAGCCAATGTTATATTTGTAAAAGCCTTGAGACCCTGTGTAAATTCAAGCAGAGTCTCGATATCTTCTTCCGTTCTTTCTGATGGATCCTTTTCAAGACATTCTCGCACTGCATCGCGTACATTTAAGCTCTGTAATCAAGAATTAAGACAAAACAAAACATAAACGTATGTTATAAGGGGCGCAGGAGTACTTACTTCCATCGATTCCACCAAATCATCCTCATCAGAATCGACAATCGATTCCACTAAGCCACTTAAATCAACCTCGTCCCCATCCAAAGCCGAACTATGAAGAGAAGCCATTGTGTCGCTATATATGCTGAACTAGTGTCACTGGAATGAGAGCCGCGATTGCACTTAAGGGTACAATTCTGGACGGGCATTCGTGTACAACAGAAAATAAATTATTTTAAACTATCGGCTTTTCATGACCACGTTTGGCTCTTCCTCAAGAAGCACTTTTTTCCATTTTTTTTTGTTTTTCTGAGACTGAGTTCATGAACGTCTTTCCTAGAAAGACGACTTCTGGAAACTCGACTACAGCTGGGAAGGCTGCTTTCAACCTCTTCGGCGAAAGCTTCGGTATTGACACCGATGTTTCTCAGACGCGGTACATGCGTTTGTGTTTCCTTCTGATCTTGCTTTAATTGTGATTTCTTAATGCTATCTTTAATCTTTTCTTGCTTTGAATGAGAGTCAATTTTAGTGTTAAATTCAGGTTTGTTCGTCGTGGCTGGTGGTTTGCTTTTGGTTGGAATACTTTTTATCGTTTTTTGTCTAGTACTGCCTGACAGCGCAGCTCTGCTTGTACTGGGCTTCGAGACGTCTGTGCCGCTGTTAAAAGAAGTTGTTTGAATTTGATTCTTATTGGCTTTGGATGGTCTTGTTTCAATTGAGGCCCTGGTGACAGTTGTGGTGGGCGGACGTGGTTGTGGACGCCGCCTCACTACAGGCACCCTTGGTGTCCTGCGGTACCCTGAAGATAGACCCTTTTACGAAATGTAATGAGATGTGTTAGCGTTAAGGTAGTAAGAGATTTCAAAAGAGTAGTTTCACACAAAAACCTAGGATAGGGGAGACTGAACGATTGATGGAGGACGGCAGATATAAAACAATAAAAATTTGTGAATAAAAGAAAAAATGGTTCGAAATTGAATTCTAGGTGAAATGTAGTACAAGGGTTTTTTAATTGGCGCAGGTAGATTTTAGAGGCCATGTTGTTTCGGTGACATCTGTCAAATCTGTTGCTTATTATCACGTCAGTAGACGTCAAATCACCATGCCAAGTTACACGAGTGAACAGCACGTCTAAATGATAAAACTTTATTATCAAAATGAGTGTTCGTTAGTGCAAACGTTGCACGCGTTGGCGATCCCCTTCACAGTCCACTCTTCAACGTTTGGTGGCCAAATTTGAGACAACCGATTTATTAATCAATTAGCCAACATTTACTGGTCGGCCGAGATCATGGCCGCGGTTCGTGAAAGTGTACAGCAGAACCCAACGCAGTAGATTCCTCAACGTGCGCAAGAGCTTGGCTTTTCGCAGGCTTCAACTTCATTTAACTTCAACGAATTTTACGTCGGGACTTAGACCTACACCCTACAAGATCCTACTGACCCAAAAGCTCAAAGTTCACGACGAGGCGCATTTTTGGATGAATGGCTGTCTTAATAAGCAAAATTGCCGTATATGGGACGACACCAACCCATACAAGTTACATCGGTCACTTACCCTTACCTAGCGAACTATCCGCTGTGTGAGCATATAAGGTTCAATTAAATTGGGTCATCGCAATGCAACTCATGTTTTGCATACTTTGCACTTTAAATCATTTCACCACGAGTCGTTGATCGGGGCTCGAATGATACAAACAATAATTGGATCATTGCGATCGCATTTCAATAGCTATTGAACTTCATATGCTGACAACGGTGAAATTAATTTATAAGGTAGAATAAGAAAATTGAACTGACATAAATTTCAGTCTTAAGACCACCACCAATCACAAAAATTCAACTGATAAACGATTCAGATAAACGTTCCACAGTGATTTTTTTTTCCAAATATTGAAAAGAAAAAGTGATTACAACGAAATAAAGTGAAGAACTCTCTCTTATTTTACTATCACCGTAGTGTTTTGATAAAGAGATATAGTAGTTGTTCAATGGTGTGAACCGAGATTTTATCCGAATCAGTTGTGAAAACAATTTAAGCCATATTAGTAAAATAGCAACCAGTAGTACAAGGGCATCTGATAAATTACTATCCCAAATTGCAGCTTTTCAAGTTATTATAAAAGCCTAAGAACGGCTTATAAAACAATGGCTGCCAACCAACCAGAACAATCAAAGAATTCATAATAATTTTAGTATGAGTGCTAACGAAATCATCAATCAGTTCCGTCAATTGAAATTCTTCGTCGGAAATTCTGAATATAATTTAACAAGCTTCACCAAGTCAGTGGAAGCCTCATTGACACTTTGTGGAAAAAATCAAGAAATCAAGGAAAAGAAAATCGCTACCCAGATTGTGTTAACAGGGAAAATCCAGGAAGAGCCAGCAAGATGTATCCAACAATTGGGAAATGGCGTAACATGGGACACGGCTAAAATGCACTTCAAGCAACACTTCCGACATATAGCAAAGTTTTTTAACACTCCCGGATTGGTGGTAGCTTTATGAATTATTTTTGCAGTCCCCGGCGTGGATTTTCTCAGCTCTTCAGTTTTTTACGTTTTGTTCTATCTGACCCGGGCTCAAACAAAATTTTCGGAAGACTACGCTTAATGGAAGCAAAGCATGTAGAGAGAATGGCGTTTTAAGCCAAGTACTATTGCTTTTTTTAAAAATGGTGCCTCCATTCGTCAATCATTTTTCCAGCGAGATTTAAATTTTGATTTAGAATCGCTAATTTTTGTATTAATGTCACGTTCAAAATTTCAATTACCTCTAACCCATTTTTCAACTTAAATCATAAAAAATATATTTGACTATCGAATTCTGGCAAATTTGAACTCTTCATTATATTGTAAAGGTTCTGCCTCGTAATAGGTAACTTTTTAAAGTTGTTCGGCCTGAAAGGGGATATGAAAACTGTATACTGCACGAAAGGGAGCAAATCGAAGCAAACAAAAATTGTATATTCTAAAAATAGACAACACCCTGAATACAACGTTATACAGGGTGTCCCACGAGCAGTGTGCCAAAAAGCTAGAGCGTGTAGGTCTGGTCAAGACAAGAAAAAAATCGTATGGGAGGGGGGGGGTCTATTCCCCCCCGTTTAGCCGGGAGGGGCAATTTTCTAAAAAAAAACTGACTTAATTTGGAAAAAAAAATATTAAAAATCAACAGTTACATCCACAATGCCGTGATATACTTTTTTGTAAAGCCAGAAACCTCTTCTTTCATTCTGTTTTCAAACAAAGCTGTTTTAAGGAATAGTTTTTGAGAAATTAATTTTCAAACTCAAAATTTTGCAAAAAATATTAAAAAAAAATTTTTCGAACTACTTTTTTTCGAAATTGTATGTAATTAAGTAGTAATTTTTTTCCAAAAATTCAATTCTCTTATTAGTTTTTAGTTAAACACAGAAACCCGGATGCAAAAATGTCTTGTAGTTTTTGAGAAATTAAAAAAAAAAAACCGAACCATTTTTTTCTAAGAAGAACCTTTTTTTTGGTTTTGACGCGGCTGGACTTGTAGACAAATTAATGTATGAAACATTGACCTCTTTTTTATTATTTTTAACAACTTCGGAGTTTTATTATAATAAATTTTCAATATGATCCCCATTTTTTAGAAGGCAAAGATTATATCTCCTTCTTCTCCTAATGGCTGCACATATCTATGCTTGACAAATTTTCCTGCAATTTGACTCCAGCGACTTCAATCCGTTCTTTCAGTTGTTCCAAAGATAATATTTCCACTTCGTAAACATAATTCTTCATGAATCCCCACACATAAAAATCTAGAGGAGTTAAATCTGGTGATCTAGGTGGCCATTCCGTGGGGCCCCTTCTTCCGATCCAACGGTCACTAAAATGATCATTCAGCCAGTTTCTAACCCGTAAGCTCTAGTATGCTGGTGCTCCATCTTGCTGGTAGATTAAATTATCTGCTATGGCCAAAGGAACGTTGTCCATCAAATCGGGCAAAAGGTCTCGTAGGAATTGCAGGTATGATTCTCCATTAATAACGGCATTCAAAAACCGGGGCCCGATTACAGTTTGTCCAACAATACCAAGCCAAACATTACGGCTAAAGCGGTGTTGTGATTTATTTTGTTTCTTGTTGTGTGGATTGGTGCTATTCCAATGATGCAAATTGTGGAAGTTAGTAACCCCATCTCTGGTAAACTGTGCTTCATCCGTCCAGAATATCCTTGCAAAATAGTTTCGTTCAGTTTCACCTCGAAGCAGTAATGATCGACAAAATTCTGTTCTCAAAAACTTGTCGTTTGAGGTGAGTCCCTGAACTGGCCTAAAATGGTAAGGGTGTAAGTTTTCGGTATGAAGCACTCTCCATACTCTAGATTTGGGCACTCCAAGCATAATAGCCATCCTCCTTGTACTAAGGGAGGGATTACGTCGGACCAAATCCAAAATTCGGGTAGAACCCATCGGCGGCGGGCGGACCCAGACGAAATTCGCAGGTCAGTTTTCAGGCGTTATCAATGAAAAAAAAAGAATTAATCCAGGGTTATTCCAATACTGTATCACTTTATTGTATCCTCATAAAACTCCGAATTTTTTAAAAATAATAAAAAAGAGGTCAATGTTTCATACATTAATTTGTCTACAAGTCCAGCCGCGTCAAAACCAAAAAAAAGGTTCTTCTTAGAAAAAAATGGTTCGGTTGTTTTTTTAATTTCTCAAAAACTACAAGACATTTTTGCATCCGGGTTTCTGTTTTTAACTAAAAACTAATAAGAGAATTGAATTTTTGGAAAAAAATTACTACTTAATTACATACAATTTCGAAAAAAAGTAGTTCGAAAATTTTTTTTTTAATTTTTTTTGCAAAATTTTGAGTTTGAAAATTAATTTCTCAAAAACTATTCCTTAAAACAGCTTTGTTTAAAAACAGAATGAAAGAAGAGGTTTCTGGCTTTACAAAAAGGTATATCGTGGCATTGTGGATGTAACTGTTGATTTTTAATAATTTTTTTTCCAAATTAAGTCAGTTTTTTAGAAAATTGCCCCTCCCGGCTAAACGGGGGGAAATAGACCCCCCCTCCCATACGATTTTTTTCTTGTCTTGACTAGACCTACACGCTGCAGCTTTTTGGCACACTGCTCGGGGCACACTGTATAACGCTTTGCAGCAAGTAGCGGCTAACACAAGTTAAAGCTTAAGGATTTCAGATAAAGGCAAAAATAACACATTTTTTTACATTTTTTCTATTTTCAACAGTAAATTAAGACAACAAAAAATTTTCTTTTCGTTACCTGAAAACTTAAAAATCACAGCTGAGCTTACTGATTCCATGACACAAAAATGTATTTCGATCCAAGTAACGGTAAAAAAATTACATACAATTGACTAAAATGTACGCATTGACTAAAAACTGAACGCATTGCTCAGTTGAGACGATCTGCTGAAGATGACGTGACTCAAATGGAAACTCTTTTTCTCATTACAAATTCTCTGTCATATTAGAAAGAGAAATGAACCGTTAGCTTAATACAAAAGTCAA
The DNA here is from genome assembly GCA_958301585.1 of Merodon equestris. Taxonomy (NCBI): domain Eukaryota; kingdom Metazoa; phylum Arthropoda; class Insecta; order Diptera; family Syrphidae; genus Merodon; species Merodon equestris. The sequence continues at coordinate 19,837,151 of OY284418.1, read as the reverse complement.
CTTCGAAATTTCATTTTCTGCCAGCTAATCTGCCCCACTCTGCGGCGTCCCTCAAGGTAGCTACTTAGGTCCACTTTTTTTCGTTTTTACCATTAACGATATTAAAATGGTGATTAAACATTCCCACATTTCATTATATGCCGACGATACCAAGTTCTTCAAGACCATGTCCTCCAGTCACGACTCTTCCCTTATTCAATCAGATCTCAATAGTTTTTCCATCCGGAAAAAAGCTTAACATTTCCAAACACCAATCACTTTTTTTCACGTAAACGAATCAAACCTCCTCAATAATCGTTCTCAATAATCAGCCCATCTCCACCGTTTAAGCTATCCGCGATCTTGGCATATTATGTGACCAAAAGCTAAATTTTCGCGCACATATGGACGAGATAATCCTTAAAGCTAATTCAGCAGTCGGTTTCGTCCCAACCGCTACATTACACGATCTCTCTACATAACCGGCCCCTTCTTGAATACGACTCTCAAGTGTGGTCCCTTTACGAACAAACCCACATTATTTGAATTAAGGGCATCCAACGCCGATTCCTACATTTTGCACTTCGAGCTCTCCCCTCTTGTGCCCCTCTTTTCACCCAGTAAAACCAGAAATGTCTTTCCAACCTGCACCAAGTCCTCAAGTAACCAAATTAATCCAATGTCGGATAATACTGCGAATTCTGCGACATACCCTCAAGTTAACATTTTAAGGTCCTACGAAAGTAGCCGCAGAGATAAGAGCTTCCACTAACGACCCCGCCTATACTCGATACTTTCCATTCCACATGTCCTTAAAACAGAGGCAGAGAACCAGGCCCATGGGATACTTGACGATCTCCTTATAACTCACCCGTCTGGGTAGTATCCAAAAAACTCTTGATGCCCTACTCGAGCAGGAAAACCGACCGATAACCTTCATAGACAGAACGCTCAGTAAGACGGAAGAGAGTTATGCGACAAACCAAAAGAAATATTAGCCATAGTATGGGCTCTAGGCTCACTTCGAATTTTCACCGATCATCAGCAACAAAAAGAATAACAACAAAATGAAGAGAGGAAGGCTATACTTGAAAGGTACAACCATGAGCTAAAGACCGATGTTTTGGCCCACGAAACAGAGTAAGAAGAAGAGCTCGACCCGCAGTCAGAAGGTCGCCGGTTCGGATCCCAAGTCGGGAGGAAAGTTTTTTGTGTGTGTTTTCTCTGTTTCTTTCTGCTGCTTCTCAATTAGTTGGAAGTAGCAGGAGGAGGATGTCGGGAGACGGCGGGGGAAAACCCGTACGTCGTACGGAGGTGATTTATCATCCGATTTCGCAACACCGACCGTCGTCATGAAGAGGCGCAGAAGGGTCAACCCGAAGCCCAATCTAACTAAGCGCCCCTCCCTCACTGCTTCGACTGAAAAGCTGCAGGTCGAAGCGAGGAAAGGGGCGCCATCACCATCAACGTCGGAAGCAGCTCTACAACAACAACCAAAACCAGCGATCCCCGTGGAAGCGGATATTGCCTACCTTTCCTATGATAGGGAAGGTCGCTACACGGGAGACAATAACCCCTTCGCCCCCCTTTTATATTCGGCTACGGAGGAAGAGCGTAGCGAACTGGAGCAGAAAGAGCGTAGCGAACTGGAGCAGAAAGAGCGTATGCTACGTGCCCAGCTGCAGGCCGTAGTTGATAAGCTGAAGGAAATAAAGAAGAGGGATTTAGAGCAGGCAACAGCCGCCCCACAGCAAAAGCAGCCACAACAACAGAAGCCGCAGAAAAAGCAGCAGCAACAACAACAGCCACAGCAGCAGCAACAACGACAGCCGCAACAACAGCTCAGAAACAGCCCCCGCAACAGCAGCAGCAACAACAACAGCCGCAGCAGCAGAAGCAGCAGCAACGTCCTAAAAAGGAGAAAGTGCCACCCATCTTCACCTATACCACGGCCCTACGAGAGACCATCGATCTCTGTAAGTATGCTATTGGTGTGGGCAATTTTGAAATCAAATGTTTAGGCCAAAAACGCTATGCTGTTCGGTGCAAGACACTGGAGCAGCATAAGCGTATAAAAAGCTTATTAAAGGAGTCCACAACGGAGTTTTTCTCCTTCACGCCGAAGGCCGAGAGCTGCGGACAATGCTCCTTAAAGGCGTGGAGTCGATTGCAGACCCCGAGGAAATGCTCTCAGAGCTCAAAGAGTTCGAGAGTGACGACCTCAAATTCGTGGGGGTTAAGCCATTCACTACGGTGAGCTCCCGACGGGAGAAGCGAGTTATTCCCTTTTTCTTGGTACAGCTCACACCCAGCAGCAAGCTGGAGAGGTTAAGGACTATCACCACCTTAGCGTCCCAGACTGTCACATGGGAAACATTAAAGAGGAGCGGAAACATTTTGCAATGTATCCGCTGCCAAAGGTTCGGGCACGCCGCGTCGAACTGCGAAATGCAGCCTCGATGCGTTAAGTGTGCAAAGAACCACAAGAACGAGGAATGCGACCTTGGGAAAGACAAGGTGGCGGATAGAGAGCAGCTCGAGTGTGTCTTGTGTAGGAACCGAGGGCACCCTGCAAACTATCGGGGATGTCCTAAGTTCCAGGACATCAAGAAAGAAAACCTGGCCCGTAAGCAGAAGGTCGAGGAGAAGCGTCCCTCGGATCGCTTCCAAACACCAGCCGTCACATCCCAATTGACCTACGCCCAAATGGCGGCAGGTTCGGGAAAGACGGTACAAAAGCCCATGACTGTTCCTAAAGCCCCAGTGCCTGTCTCTAAGGCACCGGTGGCCGAGGTGAATGTCTGTTAGATCTTGCTCGCAATCCAAGGGCAGATTGGGCAGCTCCAGCAACAGATCCTGGAGACGGCGACCCGAGTAGATAGTATCTACTCGCTTCTGCCGGGCCTAGCGCACCTAAGGTCGTGATGGGTACGCCGGTAGAGAGGCCCTTGAAGATCCTGTCGGTGAATGTAAATTCACTGATAAGGATCGAGCGACGAGCCGTACTTTTTAACCTGTTGCAGGACGAAAGCCCCGATGTACTCTTGGTTAGCGAAACAAAGCTAAACCAGAAGCACAAAATCCGGCACAGTTCTTATAGAATAATTAGAAGGGACCGACCCAACGCTATTCAAGGCGGGGGAGTTGCGATCTTTATTAAAAACAATTTTAAACATAAAGTCATATATAGCGGTGAAGTACGGAGGTTCCAGGTGCTAGAGGCCTGTATTGTGTGCATTCCTCTCCGAAACGGAAAGAGAATGTACATTTTATCAGCCTATGCACCTGAAGCACCTCAACCCAATATTTTTATCGCGGAGCTCGAGACACTTTTTCGATCTCTGCGCTTAAACTCGGTAGAAAATGTCTACATTCTGGCCGGCGATTTAAATGCCAAACATGGTGATTGGGGAAATAACATTCCCAACACTAGGGGGAGCCTACTAAGCCATTGGTGGGTTCTTCGCAGCATTGAATATAGAGTCAAGTTGCTCGCAACGGATAGTCCGTCGTATCCTAGGAGCGGCTCCTATCTGGATCTCATGCTAATGGACTCTCGACTGAGACTGGCAGACACGAACGAATGGTCTATTAACTGTCTACGGACCATTGTATACGACAGTGACCATTGCGGACTATGTGCCGTGATCACAGTACCTGATGAGTTCGCGGAGATGGCAGAGTGTGTCCAAACGCATCCCTACGATTACAGTAGGGTGTGCTGGCCGCGCTTTGCCAATTCCCTGACGAGAGCGCTCACTTCGAGCGCCTCCTTTCCACCGCCTAATAGGAACCTGTCAGTCTACGAGATTGACAGATATCTCAAACAAATGGACGATGTCATTAAACAGACAATGAACAGTACGATACCACGCCAAAGACAGCACGATACCACAAACGCATACCGAAAGGCGACAATCGACACACTGCACAGGCAAAAAAGTAGACTCCTGACAAGACGGTTTACCGAGAGACAAAACTCGGAGGTCAGGACACTGAAGTCACTGGTTAAAAATATCAAACAGTTAATCAAGGAAAATTACAGAATATCTTTAAGTTTGCATTGGAACAACAGAATTCGTGCTGTAAAAATAAATAAAATATTTCGGAGGAACAATCAGAATGACGTTCAGGATCTAAAGCTTCCGAGAAGGTCAGACAATGAACGCTTGCTACGAACAGTTAGCATCGATCCGGAAAGCGCCATCCTGGATGACGACTTCTTCGTGATCGAGGATCCTCAGGAGAAGGTGGCGACAGTAGGAGCTGTCTTCCAGGAAGTGTACAAGGTGAATGATAGTATTCGCCCGAACCACGACCTGGGAAATAGAGTACTGCTTCATCACTCCTATTTTCGAAATGATATCGATCATTGGCGATCAGAGAACCTTGGTTTTACAAGGTTCAATGAAGATTTCATGGCAAACAATGTCATCGCCAATGAGGGGGTTAATACCCTGTTCATATCGACGGAAGATCTTCAGATGATCTTCGAGTCATTGAGGAAGTAAAAATCCGCGGGAGTCGACGGTATATCCAATGTTGTGCTTAGGCACCTTCCGCCAGTGGCTCTAGAGAGGCACACCATCCCGTTAAACAATGCACTGAATAATGCATATTATCAAGTGCACTGGAAGACAGCGGTGCTGCAACTAATTCCCAAGAGGGGTAAAGACACATCTAACCCGAAAAATCTCCGGTCAATAAGTCTCCTTCCGAGTATCAGCAAGGTTTTCGAGAAGGTGATCCATAGGGTCCTGTCTAAATTGGTTGAGGACAATAAAATCATCCCGGATAACCAATTCTGTTTCAGAGCGGGGCATGACACTATTCATGCCGCGTCGAAGCTTGTGTCGGATATCCAATGGAATAAATGCAAGAACCAATGCAAGGGTGCCTGTCTGATTGACTTGGAAAAAGCCTTCGACACCGTATGGTCAGAAGGTCTTTATTACAAGCTCAGTCGGCTGAGCATAAGTAAACCACTGCTATATATGATCTTTGACATGTTAACAGGTAGAAAATTGCCAACGTGACTTCTACTCAAACATTTGATATTAACAATGGACTGCAACAGGGTACGGTGAACTCGCCGATACTTTTCAGCATTTACTTCAGTGATCTGATAGCTTCTCTTCACCATTCAATAGCGTACGCAGACGGTTTAATGGCGTACAGATCAGGTCCAACGATCGACGTCATTGTTACTCGCCTGCAACGTGACTTCGAAAAAATTCAGCAGTATTGTGATGACTGGAAGTTGAAAATCAACTTCCAGAAATCAGAATCTATATTGTTCAGAACGCCTTTGTCTAGGGCCTCTCGGGACACTAGGAAAAAACTGGCGCAGGTTCTTAATTTTAGGACCGGACTGGCGAGACAAAGTGTAGTCAGATATCTTGGGATCGTGCTGGATCAGTATCTATATTTTGACAAACATGTAGATGCTGCTCTGGCAAGGGCCCGGGGCGCTTTCGCTCTGACAAGATGGCTGTTTCAAAGCAGCCAACTTGATTCTAGGGTGAAGGTAATCTGCTACATGGCCTTAATCAGGCCCATGGTTGCCTATGAATGTCCCGTCTGGTTCAATGTGTGAGCCAGCTTAACGGAAAGGATTCGGGTGTTTGAGTGACAATGTCTCAGGACTTGTCTTGGACTACATAGGACACCCGAATCTGAGTACACGAAATTTTACCCGAACGAGGTCCTATACAATAGGGCCAGGATTGTACGGATAGATAATTTTTTGATCAAACTGATTCGAAGCCACGTTGCGAGAGCAATGACTTCGGTCAATAGCCTGATCTTCGGGGCTTACTACCCCAACGATTTATATCACGAGAGAGTGCGCCTTAATGGCTTTGTGCCGCCAGAAGCATTCCTCTATTTAGATAGATGTGGGCTGATCCAGGATAGATTGGCGGTACCGCTAATCTTCCACGTGGGTCGCAATTCCTTGCAAAGGTGATTCCTCTACGAACCCGATGTCTCACTCCGTGAACCCGAGCGCCTCAGGTTCTGTAGATCGGTCTCACGCCGGGATCGAGGAGACGTAGTCCGACAGCATCAACGCTTTTGGTGGCTACGTCAGTGGACACTTTGAGAGCTTCAGCCTCTTCAAGGCATGGCCTGCCTAACACCAATGGCAGGCTTACATAGGCTAGGGTAGGGTAGGTAGTAGTAGCGTAGTATGTATTAAAAAAAAAAAAAAAAAAAAGATATATATATTAAATATATATATTATGTATATAATTTATATATATATATTTTAGTTAAGGTAGAATAAGTTAGGTTTAGTTACATTAAGGTAGGCTTAAGTTTTATATATAATATAAATGATCATATGCTAAGTTTTTAATAAAAAAAACATTTTTCTTAGCTTAAGCTAGATATAGTAATGTTAGTGGTAAGTTGATACAGTAGTCGAAAGACATAGATTTAAGCTGTTACGTCTATTTTAGAGTGTCCGCCTAGGGCCAGTAAGATATCTAGATTGTTAAGATAGTTAAGCTAGTTTTTAAGCATTTTTGTCTAGGGTAGGATAGATCTAAGAAATTATGAATAAAAATGAATTAAAAACTAAAACTAAACTAAATTGAGAAAATAAAGGATGTAATCAATCGAAAAGGCCGTAGGAGTCGACCTCATAAGAATACTGGAGAGGAATCACAGATAACTTACATGGGCTCATTGCAACCATATGTAACAATGAAACTATTCCCAAGAATTCCACTTTAACAGAGGTATTGGTCATGAGAACCAACAAGAAGGAACCATCACAAAAAAAATGTTCGTTTCGAAATGGACACAAATGGGTTTCCAGTCAAACTTTCAGCGGGAGTAATAGCAACAATGTCAGATATTCCACTTCAACTGAGGTGCTGCTCCTGAGAATCAATAAGAAGAAAGAAAGGAAACTTGTTCCCTAAAGAAACAGGCGAATGGAGAAAACTATTTTACATAAAAACCCGAGGAACTCTATTCAGCCCCAATAACTAAACTAAGATGGGTAGAACGGTTATTCGGTCAAACGAATAATGAGTGAAAAACCCGTAGGGAAAAGCCCGCGCCGTAGATGGGAGGACAATATTCATACACCCAATACTTTGAAGTGATTTAACAGAACAGCGAAACCACGAAGACTCTTACCAACGAGACTCTTAACGTCCGAGTTTCAAGTGGCTGGATTTTGTAAGACATAAACGTGGCAATGTAAAAGGCCAATTAAGGCTATTGTGGTTTCCACTTCTATCGAAATGCCTCGAATAAGTTTAACTAGGTTAAATGAAGCGTGGAATACGTGATGTACGCTGCATTTCAAGTGTTTGCAGCATGTAAATGATAATAGTGTCAAGTGGAGTGGTATTGCGTGGCATCTCATTCCTCTATCAGCACCACTCTTTAGTGGATTGTGGGAGGCCAGCGTTAAGTCGGTGAAACTGCATCTGCGTCGAGTTCCTGGTTCTTCAATTATTATTCAATTAAATCTTGTCTTCTCTGCTCTTTGTTTGAATCAGTAAGCCAATTATAGGTGAAGCATTTACAGCAATGCTAGTAAATCGACTTTCACGGTGTAATTATTTGCAAAAATTGGTTCAAGGATTTTGACGACCTTACAAGAGCGACTTAAATTGGAAAAAGCAAGTTGTGACGTAAAGCCAGGAGACATGGTAGTGCTTGCGCCTACAAAGTGGGTTCTTGGCCGGTGAGAAGTTGTTCAGCTCGGGACAGAACTACGAGTAAGAATAGCAACACTTAAAACAACGGCCACTTTCCCTGAAACTCGCTGTTCTTACATAATCTGTTTATCGTCTTTCCCTTATCGCTATACCGCTATTGTTCCACAGCATCACTAAGCAGCGTTTACCAATAATTAGAAACGATGTGAGCTCTTTGAGTGAAGAAATACAATGAAAACGTCCGGATTAGAATTCATGGCTGTTGCATCACGATAATGCACCGTGGCTTGAGTATAATTCTTTGTAACCTCTCAAAATTGAAAATACTTGCTACGATTGGGGAGATAAGCACCACATCGCTTGAAGAGCTTACACACCGCTTATGAATCATATGTTATGGTCTTAGATTATACTAGAACGTCAATTACCCTCTGCAACTAGCACCAAGGTGTCGCTTTTTATCAAAGCTTTTTAACAAAATGTTTCGTCCGGTTTCTTAGAAAATCTTTTACTTCCAATAAATTCTGTCACAAAACTCAAATGCATCAAAAATAAACTTTGAACTTACCAAAAATACTAGGAACGATGACGATGATGTTGGTCTGGGCCTGACCCGTGGTCTTACTGCACGAGTGCGAGGCCGAGTAGCGGGCCTTCTAGAATTAGTAGTACCTCGAGTATGGACACTAACAAAATTAATAGGAAGTCCTATTGACACTGACGACTGAAATATGGTAGGAACAAAAAGGGGAAATGGATAAATACTTTAGATTTTAAGATGCGGATTTAATAAATTGCATATAGTTTCCTACCTATTTAGAGAAAAAGCAGTATGTAGTCTTCTGAATGTTCTTTAACCGGAACATTGCGGTTTGTCCAACATAGATAAGCGTGGCCAATTTGGCCAGAGTTGTATTTCAAAATCAGTTCTCACGGGAACTCGTATTTCTTATTTTCTACGATTTATTTCTTACTCTGCAAATAATATTGACCAAAATGACGATGAAATCATGGAAGACGTCGAGTCTGATCGATCGAAAGAAGCTCGATGTATGCAGTGCAACACGAGTTAAATTGAATTTCTATCTGTGAATCGCAACAAAATCGACCCATTTCTGAAACAGATGACGAATGGTAAAGAAAAATGGATCACTTTCTACAACTTCTGCTGTCCGTATAAGAGCATAGCTGCCGCCTCTCTGGGACATAGGGACTGGAATACTAGTCGTAAGAGGCCACTAAATTCCTAATGGGTCTCTTCCCTATGAAAAAAATAATGTCAAAGGTGGGCGCAGAGCTGATTACTCTGCATTACCCATCATTACAACAGGACAGTCCCCGGGTGAGAACTATCCAAGGCAGAGCAAACATTATGGAATCCTTAGTGCAGATATGGCGAACCAATGGTACACGTGTTACGTCAATGCCTACAATGCATTGACCAAACTCTGGTGCTCGTTATTTCCGCACGAAAAGTTTATTGCATATTTGCATTCTTTTTCGGCCGTCATTTCCGCTTGTCCAAATGTCGCAATCGAACTAATGAACGTTCTGTGCTGAACTTGCTAATAGGTATTTTTAATTAGGTCATAAGAAATTTCATTTATTGTAGAATGAATAAAATATGGGCAGTCTTAAGACCGAACTGAAAGAAACCAGTGTCTTATTTCATAACTGGCGCAATAAAATTAACTAAAAAGGAAATAATTTCAATAATTTCAGAAAACATTTCCGACCAACCAAAACCTACTCGGAAGTCTTAAATTTTTGCCGATATGTTAAGCTTAGTAATTTAAGAGAACTTTTTAATATATTTAATAACGCCAGTCTTGAAGTAAACGAAATTTACGACTATGATAAATAAGCCAGATTTATATACATAGTCTTAGTCGTATAGAAAGAGATCTTAGAGATTCTCTTAGAAAAAATAGATGGCACTATTAGGGTACATATTGAATTAAACTCCAGTATGATATACATATTTACACATATGTATGTATGTATATACAAGGTGTCCCACGAGCAGTGTGCCAAAAAGCTGGAGCGTGTAGGTCTGGTCAAGACAAGAAAAAAATCGTACGGGAGGGGGGTATATTCCCCCCCGTTTAGCCGGGAGGGGCAATTTTCTAAAAAAATTTACTTAATTTGGAAAAAAAAAATATTAAAAATCAACAGTTACATCCACAATGCCGTGATATACTTTTTTGTAAAGACAGAAACCTCTTCTTTCATCTTGTTTTTAAACGAAGCTGTTTTAAAGAATAGTTATTGAGAAATTAATTTTCAAACTCAAAATTTTGAAAAAAAAAATTCGAACTATTTTTTTTTTTCAAAAATTCAATTCTCTTAATAGTTTTTAGTTAAAAACAGAAAATCGGATGCAAAAATGTCTTGTAGTTTTTGAGAAATTAAAAAAAAAAACCAAACCACTTTTTTCTAAGAAAAACCTTTTTTTTTTTTTGTTTTAACGCGGCTGGACTTGTGGGCAAATTAATGTATGAAACATTGACCTCTTTTTTTTATTATTTGTAAAAAAAATTATGAGGATACAATAAAGTGATACAGTATTGGAATAGCCCTGGATTAATTCTTTTTTTTCATTGATAACGCCTGAAAACTGATCTGCCAATTTCGTCTGGGTCCGCCCGCCGCCGATGGGTTCTACCCGCAAGGACCTTAAGACAATAAAACCGAAATTTTTCTTCATTGAAAAACAAACTATTTGCAACCCAAATGTAAATAAAAGGCATCGCATTTTTAATAAAAAAACATTTCCAAATTGGATGTTAACTCATCAACACATTACGATGTCAAACTCATACTCTCGAGAAGAATTTTTGAAAAAAAAAAAAAATATTTCTTAATTACATACACTTTGCCAAATTTCCTGACTTTGTCAGCCTATGTATTCTTAATGCTTTAGTTTGGGCAATAAATTTTAAATCTAAGTGGGGGAGAAAAAAAGCAGTATTTCTACAACAACCCCTAGAGTCAATGGAAAAGGACCGGCCAGACTTTGCCACATATTGTACGGAAAAACCTATTTCTTTCACATTTTATCTGAAAAAACAACTTTTATTACCATCGGCTCCAGAGACCAACACAGTACCTACTCTTATGTTTACAGTTATTAGTTTTGCTCAGTTCATGGGTGTATAAGAGAGTAAAACATACATTGGGAAAGCATACTTATACGAAGGTAAACTATTATGGGTGACGAAATAAATGCATTTAACTGGAGCGAAGAAGAACGGGAGCAATACATTTTAAGGCTTTCCGAAGAAGTACGGGAAAATGGGTCTGAAGTTGAAAATTTTAGTGGCGATGGCGATGAGGACTATGTTCCCCATGGAGATAATTCTGATGCGGAGACGGACTTAGTAGTAGGGGGAATATCAGATATAGAAGATACTGATGATGACGAGATGCTAGAAGAGTTGCAGGCAGAAAATTATCCAGTTCATCAAGCGCAAGAAAGACAATTCTCCGAGGAATACTATTTGGCCCGTGATGGAACAAAATAGTGCCAACAACCACCAGCAACAGCTCATCTAAGAGCACACAATGTCATTCGAGAAATCGGTGGCTACTCAATGCCTCGTAGTCATATTGGTATCTTCAAGACAATCATATCCATCCCATCGATAAACAGTAGAGATATGTGACAAATTTAAATGCAATTTATTCTTCAAAAATTGGTACGTTGACTGTGAGACATAATAAATGTTTTGAACCAAATCTTTTACATCTTGCTTATATTCTTTAGGTCGTGGACTAAGAAGAAGTTTGCAAAATGTTTTTGACTCCTTGCTTATTTGAAAAGAGTCGATGGTTTGCGGCTTTGGAGATTTTTATATTTTGCTACCATGTCGTAATATTTTTTTCTGTAAAAATTAGCTGATTTCAGATATTTTTCACAGTCATTACAACATCCATCTACGGAGTCACTTGTTCGGCTCTTTTTAGCTGGACAATCAAGCTCCAACGACTTGTAATCTTCCTCAATAACTTCTAAGTTAAATACCGGAACAGCTCCGAATTTCAACTTTTTTTTACCAATGTCAGAACTTGAGAAGTGATTGGCGCAAATCAACAATTTTTTTGTGTAATCTTTTGTTGGAATATTACATTTTTCTCGCCAAATTTGACCCATAGCTGAGTCATAGGGAGGAAACTTAAACATTCTTATCTTTTCACCATATCGCCTAGATTTACCGCATGTTTTTATGCAGCATCGAAGGCCGGACTTTTGGAAAATCTTACCAACAGCCGGTACAGAATCCATTTTTCCTATTCAAAATCGTATGACAACCCCTCAACAATCAATATATAATAATAAGTCCAAAGAATAATCCAAATCGTATGCAAAGTTGTCAACAATTATAAAAGCAACAATTCAAAATCAAAAATAGAGTTAAATATCAAAATACAAAGTAAAAATGGAGTCGATATATAAGCGCAGGAAAACACAACCATTCGCATGAAAGTACAATTCCCAAGTGATTTCGAATCCAATCCACACAATCGAAAACAAGAGAAGCAATACAACACCATGCAAGCTTACGATAGAAGAAGCTATCAATGCATACACACACCGACACACTTGCATACACATCGTAAGCTGCTTTGCTCTCGTAAAACAAAACCACCGAAAACGCACCAGCTTCTCAATTTTTTGTATACTCTCTTGCATGTTCTCATGCTTGTACTCTCTGTTCAATAGGGTGCCAATATTGGAACCCTAGAACAAAATTTGTTTTGTATGAGATGCAACTTCTCTATTAGTTACACTTTCATTATGTAATGTCCTATGACATGACGTGACGTGACAAAATCTTTTTCGTATATGCTTAGAATTACGTCCATAAGTTCCTACTTGTTCAAGTTGAACAAGGTAAGATATTGGTTAGGACAATTTCGATATTATATTTTCTGAAAGCCATTTTCTGTTCAGAGATTGCATTCAAACTGAAGATCTAGTTTTAAATTCATTTTTGTAACTTGCGTTTTTATTTTGATATTTTTGTGCTTTTTGGCTTGCCTTTCGCATAACGAGTTGAGGGTATTCTGGAAGCTTAGGTTTTAGGATTTCACCATGTATACGTATTCTAGACGCAATGTTCTGTTACACAACAATTGGGCAGGTGAGTAGCCAATGTTTGGAAGTGGTGTATTTCTATATTCCAGTAAAAGTAAGAATAAGTGTGTTTTCGAAGCGTGACTAATGCGAATAGATCCAACAAACTTTTCCACTAAACCCTTTGACTTAGGATGATAAAACTACTAAAAATGTTGTGCCAATCTGATTAGCAAAAGACAAGTATTTCGAACAATTGAATAGATTATTATCAGAAATAATAATATTCGAAATACCATGAGCAGCAAATATATTCTTTAAGTGCTTAATAATTTGATTGGTAATAATTCTAACCATTTTGAAAAGTAATCAACAATGACTAAATAATAAGAATTTGAATATTATAATTCGTTTTCCAAATTGGTGTATTGAAAAAAGGATTGAGAAAGCAGATATGCCACATGTAGATAATTTCCTGGAACATTCACGATATCAAACTTATATTGCATCAACTTTAGTTTTGTTCTTTGTATTCTTGTAAAATAGATTTTGTCTAAATCGTTGGCACAGATATTAACCAAAGGTTTTTGGCCAGTTTGAATTGTTGCCGGCCTACTATCAATGTAGTAATGAATCTTAGGGCATGCAAACGTGATGGCAAGAAGTTCTGTTTCTATTTGGGCATAACCCTGCTCAGTTTCAGTGAGAGCTCTTGAAGTGAAAAAAAACTGGTAAATCAGATTGTAAAAGGCAACAACCGAGACCACTTTTCGATTCATCACATTGCAAAATTATAGGTTCTTATCGTCAAATAGTTTTAGCAAAGGGACACATGTTATCATTTTCTTTATCTGATTAAAACTTTTGGTATGTTCTTCTAACCACATAAATGCTTTATCTTTTTTAATAAGGTTTCTTAAACTCTCTGACATCGTTGACATGTTTGGTAAAAAAACTTCTTAGATTCCTTTTCATTAGAGGAAGGCTACATTTTAAGTGGATTTTCGGATTCATCGTCTTTAGCCTACTCCGCCGTGGTCTACACTCGTTGCAAAAAGAATTGGATATTCGGTACCTAATTAAATATCATAAACTTCCATCCCAATCTAAACTCCTCCGATACTCGCCCTTTATCGACAACCAGGAACTGCTTCGCGTTGGAGGAAGAATCAAAAATGCAGTTGTTTCCTTTAACACTAAACATCCCGTTCTTCTTCCCAACAATAATAAACTCGCTTCTCTCATTGTAACAGTTATCCACAACAACTACATACTTACATACACGAGTATATGAAACATTCGCCATAGTGAGGCAGCGATATTGGATCGTTCGTAACTGCAAGATTAGGTGAAGGTAATATATCACCCACACGAATTCAATCGAGTCGCTCATTCACCAACACCAAGTGCGACTACGCTGGACCGATAACTATAAGGTTTTCTCGGGGACGTAATCCCAAATTCTCGAAGGCATATACAATGCTCTTCGTATACTTATCTATAAAGACAATACACCTTGAGTTAGAAAGCGATATTACTACTGATGTCTTTCTCTTGTCCCGTCGAGGACTGTGTTCCAATATCTACAACGACAACGGAACTAACTTTCAAGGTGCTCCTTGTTGTCTCGCCGATATGCACAAGTTGGCTATGTTAGATCAGTCAAACTGCATCTACGCCGAGTTGTTGGATCTTCCATCCTGATATTCGAAGACTTGTACACAGCGCTTACACAAATTGAGTGTACATTGAATTCTCGTCCTTTGTATCTGATGAAGACTTAAATCCTCTTACACCTGCCCATAGGTGAACCTTATACTGCTGTTCCAGAACCAACCCTGTTGAGCACACCTATAACCCGATTGCAACATTGGAATCACCTACAGAGCATGGTTAAAGGATTTTGGAAAATATGTAATGCGGAGAATCTCACCACACTTCAAACACGATCGAAGTGGCGACAAACTAAGAGTTTGAAACCTGGCAACGTAGTTGTGCTCAAGGAGCCCAATCTTCCTCCAGCGAAATGGCTTCTTGGCAAAATTAAAGCTGTCACACCAGGTGCCGATGGACACGTTCGAGTTGCTATGTACAATCAAGTCGAATCGGGGTTCAATTGTTCGCCCAATCACCTAGTGTTACTTCATTGTTCCTGAAACATGTAATTTTTTTTTGTTGTGTTGCTATTACCAATATGGTATGGATCTCGTCCACTTGGATTTTGGTCTCAGCAGCATCAACAACTATCTTGAGTTATCAATCACTATTCGTACCTTAGCAGGTCGTCGGCAATTATTAATGGTAAGAGAGGGAAAAACCTTAACCTTCGGTTACGGTTTCTCTACAGAATTTAAAGCTACAAGTCGGTAACCGTTTACGCGCTTTATCATAAGTCGGTGAGTATGGAACCAATTCACCCTCTGAACTCACTTGGACTGTGGGACTGTAAATAATGTCCTCGCCCAGTTGAGACGATTTGGGGCTCGTCTCAAAATCTTCTGATTCTCGAACGGCAAAGAATTTGCCAGAGGTCGCGGGCCCAGTATTGCTCGAAAAGAGGCTGATTCGACCGAGATCAATATGGAGTATAGTTTCCTCGTTACAAACATGACGAACAGAGTTAATTTCTGCGATATGTTGTTATCGAACTTGTACCATTTGGATCACAAAAAAATATTCGGAAAAGTCACAGATCATGAGTAAAAATGATGAGCAGTCATGGATGTTCGCATAACCAGGATTGAGAGTACGGAATATGTTGCTTTTTGTGTGATAAAACTGAAAGGGAGAATTTTACAATGGTCAAATGATTCGATATGGTTGAAGCGTATTGCAGAACGAGCCTTTTGTATGGATCGAAACAAGTGGTAATCGGTACATCATAAGAGCGTAACTCTTGAACCTGCACGAATTATCTATAAAAAAAAAAAAACAAAAAAACTCTCTTCTGATCAAATACCAAATACACAGCATCACCTTGGCAGCTGGTATATTTGGCTGGTTGGCCGTGTTTGACATATGATTTTCTGCGCTTCTGATTATCAAAATAGATTCACTATTCACCGGCCGTAATAATGTATCGTGATTAAGTAACATTTCGGACATGCAAAATCAAGCCTTCGACGTCTCTCGGTTTTAATTCGTGTGGTAACCAATTTCTTTGCTTTTGAATCATTCCCAATGGCCCGGTTTTTTTCCGGACGTTTCTTATTTGCGTGTTAAAATCATTATATTTAAAGCGACGAAACTAGTACTTGCAGATCGAAATCGATGGAGTAAGATAACCATATGTTACCAATAGCAACCGATGACTCAGCTTACTTCTCGTAAATGCTATTTCGTTGGCACGTATTTTGACACATTCGCAGATCAAAGAAAATATGTTGTTTGTGCATTAACAAATGGATACAAGTGAATATAGCGAGCCAACGGAAATGCTGTGTTAACATCACATTCAAAAAAAGGCCAGTCCATCGGCCGGTAGTTCAACGCTTAATGTAATGTGATCAGCAAAAACAACGGAAACTTGTTGACGCATTACTGGCAATCCGGTAATGCTAAGTTAGCTTTAAGGTAGTGATAGAAATAGAATAAGGAGAAAGAATAAATAAATGATTTTCATTGATCAATCGGACGTAAGTCCTAAAGGAAGTATTTTATTTTAACTTACATACTGCAAGCTGAAGACAGGTGACTTAGCTTTAATATGACGCAGTTCCAGTATGGTCGGATACGCATAGTACTAGTACCGTTATCTCTTATAAATTCTTTAAGAATAATGTAAACAATTTTGAGTGACATATGTGCCAACATAACTACAATAGAAAAAATCGAATATACTTACATAGTTCGCGAAATTCAAAAAGTCACCATATTTTTTTAACAAATTTCGTACATACGATGTTTTTTTTTTCTTGTTAATCCAACGGTTGTGGAATACTAGTGACTAATTTTTCAATGAGATAAATCATCAGTAATTTTGCGCAACCTAAATTACAGTGCAAATTTTCCAACCATCCAACACTAAGGCGTTTAGCCACTCGCCTTCGAACTTCGCCACCGAAAATGTCGCGAATGAGACGTCAACGTCGATATAGACGACGCACAACGCAGTTGACTATTACATGTTCCTTTCCATGAAGATTTCTTGACTTAAATACACAGGCCGACAAAATTCATCGTACGGCACACATAAATGCAGCTGTTCGGTGGCTACACAGTTCATACAAAAAAGGACTAAAATTTAAGATTCAAAACAAAAAACAAGGTTTATTTAATATTAGATTAAATTAAAATTATTTTTTATTTACTTGTAACTTGAACAAAAAGGAATAATTCATTTTATTCAAACGACAAAATTCATCGTACGGTCTGCTTCGACTTTAATATTTTATTGAAGTCGGGCTATCAGTATCTTGTTGGGCCTCCACCAGATGTAAGGACAGCTTGTAGCCGACGGGGCATTGAAGAAACCAAATTTTGGGTAAAATCTTCGGGTACACGATCCCATTCTATCTGAAGAGCTTCCTTGAGGGTTGCCTTCGATGAAATGTTGTGTTTATGGAGTTGTTTCTCTAAATAGTTCTATAAATGTTCAATTGGGTTTAAGTCCGGACTCTGTGGGGGAGAATTCAATTGTCGTGGAGCATTGTATAACAACCATTCCTTTACTTTTCGAGCGGTGTGTTTAGGGTCGTTATCTTGCTGGAATATCCAGCCGGAATTCAAACCTAATTTCTCCACTGATGGGTGCAGATTTGCTTTTAATATATCCAGATACATGTGTTGGTCCATATTTCCTTCAATAAACACCAACTTTCCCACGCCGGACCAAGCCATACTGCCCCACACCATAACGCTGCCTCCGCCGTGCTTCACTGTTCGTCGTAGATTTTGAATTTCCATTTCTGTGCCACTCTTTCGCCAAACTCTTGAAGGACCATCGTGACCAAAAATGTTGTATTTACTTTCGTCGGTGAACACTTTCTTCCAAAAAGACAGATCATCGTCTTTGTGAAGGGAAGCAAAGTGCGTTTTCTCTTATTCACGTCACTTATGGATGGCTTCCTTTTTGGTGTTCTGGAAAAATATCCATGTCGGTTGAGTGTCCTTTGTATTGTACGCGTGCTGACGTCTGTGCTGCATGTATCCGCGACTATTTGTTTAATCGTTGTGCAATTGGTTTTTGGGTTTTTTCTTATCGTATTGAGAATGACCCTTTCATCCCTTTCATTCAATTTGCGTGGGCGACCACTTCTTCGCACGTACTCAACACTTCCTGTTTTTTTGTATGTTTCAATAATGTGTTGCACAGTGGATTTACCTTTTCCGACCGTGCGAGCAATTTCTGCCAACGATTTTCCTTCTTTTAAAAACAAATTTACCACAACTTGGCGGAAATCTTGGCTTGTTTCTTTTCTTCGCTGTTGAGTTGACATGATCGTTTTTATTGGCAAAAGGTTTAAACTCACGAAGCACTGAATACCGAATGACATCCTTTTTGCTAAAATTATAATTGTAAACAGAAAAACTAGCGAGATCAACCCCCGTACGATGAATTGTGTCGTTTGGACTGCTACATATTTTATTGCTTTTATTAATAACTTGAGTAAAAGCAATAGACTGAGGGAAAGGATGTGGGTAATAAAAACATCATAAACCATAAATAATAAAAAAAATAATAAAAAATATTCCTATCTATACACATCGAATACATTAGAAATTTGCCTATCGTACGATGAATTTTGTCGGCCAGTGTATGTGTACGTGGGAACACGGTTACTGGCGCACACACGTCCTAAAAGGAGCACGAACACAGCTCGCGAGACAAAAGAGGTTTTGGAAGATGCGTTCCCGGGTCGTCTAACATCTCGTTTTAGGGATTTCCACCAGCTGGTAAGAGCGTTTTACTCACCGCTTCAAACTTCTTTCTTTGGGGTTTTTCCAAGTCACAGGTCTGCCAAGCCTCAAACTCTGGAGGCTTTCAAAGAGAATATCTGAAAAGAATGAGAGGACATATCGCCCGAGGTTGAAAATGCGGTAAGAATAGCCCAAATGGTTATCCAAAAAGGCCCATTTGACTAGATGTTTTTATGCCAATAAAACATTACGGAGAGGAGATAAGATAATCTCAAACTACACTCAAACTCATGCGGTTTAAGGGGTCAATAAAGAAAACACTCGAGGTGTAACTATAAGGCAAATGCTTTAAGGTCATTTTGCTAACGCTTGGTCACTTTGAGAGAGAATTTTTTTTCACGCGAATTCTGGTTTTGATTGTTGAAGGATATACATATAAGGGACAAGGATATATAAGACATGGATGGTTTTCAGAGGTCCATCCATTTCTTAATTTACTTATGAAAAGTTTGTAGTAATCATGTAATCATGCAAGATATCAAACTTACCCCAAGTACAGGTCTCAAGCCCTTCTCAATGTTCCTAAAACGACTTGTAGTGGCCTGGCTCTGTTGAGTCGTGCATCTCGAGGTCCTTCAAAATTGTCAGCAATAAACCGAAGTAACAAGAAAAAAGAAAAACAAAAAAACGACTGTTGGTTAAATTCGTTTTAAGGCGGTTTTTATTACATATATTTCTAACAGCAACACAACATTAATCAACACCAATATAGAGAGCGAAACATCAAGAAACGGAAGAGACAACTTTATTTACAATGCTTACAGGCAGGATAGAGTAGAAGATATTCACATTTAATGGATACCTTTCACTAAATGAAAATTCAACTTAAAACCAAACAACATTTAGGCTTAAAAGCGATCACAGAATATCAGAAAAATTAAAAATTAAAAACGGAAGACAGACCAGGACGAATTGTCGTCGTTAGGTTCCGCTATGACAGCAATGTTATACACTCAAATTAAACTTTCTGTACACATACATATGTATGTATGTCTGTTTTATGTATTTTCGTGTTTTATGGAAACAATAAAATATATAAAAAGGACGAAAAAAACACCATTAGAGGCAGCAGTAGTTGAAATTCAACATCAAAGACAACTAGACGTCGGGAAAGAAGAAAAAAAAACGATAGAAACAAAGAGCAGATAAAAAAAATTGAAAAAGCACACAACACCGGGCCATTCAACAACGTGTGTTTTTGTTTTCTTTTTGTATTTGTTTCAATTGTATTTTTTTTTAATTACCCTTCTCGAATCAGGGGACGTGAACTTGTTTCTGGTACGTGTGTCGTACGAGTAAATCGGTTCGCCAATGAACGAAGATAAGATATTATTCTATTTATTATTTTTCTAAATTCTCCTAATCGTGAAATACCAGGCGAAACACCTCTTGGTGTCGTCGTTGTTGGACGTATGGGCGAGTCCAGGAATTCCTGATTGACTTTTTCTACAAATTCCATCCGATCGCGATCGAATAGATCCCATTTCGTTGTTCTACTTTTGTGGCTTCTCGGAAATCTTTCAGTTTTCCTGAAATTATGAGCGACATAACTCCCCTGACTTCTGCTCCTTTGTTGTTTAATTAAAGTTATGTTGGATGAACTGGGACTGCGACTGCGAGAAGCACTACGTGCGACGCCATGTTGAGACACACGGGTCGGTAGGAAACCGCGAGTACTGCGAGGTTGGATGGCAGTCAAAAGTAATTGAGATTTAGGCGAATTGTTAGTAGCTCTCTTGCGGCTTGCAAATACTCGATTGAAAAGATTTCTACCCGCTGGTCGCTGAGACGTCGTGGGATCGCAATCAGCCCTGCGTAGGGCAGCAGCGGATGTAGAGGGCATGGGCTCTTCATTGTCCCTTGAATCCTTAGCTTGTTTAGAAGTTTTGGATTTTAACTTGAACATTTTATTAGTTTATCGTTTTTTTTTTTCTTTTTTTCAAAAGTTCACTTTATTAATATTATCACTTTTTTAATATTTTTTAAAACTTTATTTTGTTTTTATCTGTGATAAATAATTTTCTTTTTAAGAAACAAAATAAACAAATATATGAGAACAAATGCATGAAATCAAAGTAAAAAGATGATAGGGAGACGGGCTTCATGACCGACAAATCTATGAATTTACATTCGGAACATATGTAACCCACTCTATTGCCCTTGTGGCATGCATTATATACAAACCTATGAGTGAGTGCTTCACAACAAAGCTCATTTCTATTAACTTCAATCAAAAGAATATCGAATTAAATCAATCCGAGCAATCTAGGTGGTCTTAAGTCTTAAGTGAGTGTGAAACGTGAACAACATTTCAAGCCTCCTAAATGTCTATATTCAAATGTAATTATAAAAAAGGCCTCTTCTACATGGCTATAAAGGGGAAATAGAGCGCGAAAATGTATACGCTTAACCCATTTCCATCCAATGAAATGATAATAGAAGTATGAGTACGTTATTTGAGGTTGACACAATCATGGTTTCTTATCCAACTAGCCTTAAGAAATCACATTTCCGTATACAGATTCGTCGCCCGTTGTTCTATTCTCTCGGTCCACTCTCTGGAAATAAGTGCGAACGAATTGAAAAACTTACTTCACTGAATCAGGCGGGGTTAATGGAGTTCGGCTTGTTTTGGTCTTTTTTTTTTTTTTTTTGAAACTTTGGCTGAGTAGAATTGGGAATTGGGACTGTCAATGAGCCAGTTGCAGTTTCTTTCATGAACCGCTCACTCACCACTAAACAAACTGATAACAAAAAAAGAGGAAAACCGCCTTAGCACACACGTACTATTCAACAATGTTTTGCATGAACAGTTTATAAACTGGCTACAGACAGGAAGTATATTTGCAATAAACGGATATTTCAACGATAAGACCAAACGTACTGTTGGTAATGATGAGCCGAAAGATGTTTTAAGATAGGTGAACGTCTAAATCAGATGTGGCTAGATTGCAGCCAACCTGTGTCCTACGTGCGACAGACAGTTGCTGCGGATTTTATAAGGAATGTCTTGTATCGATTCACCTCACCGATTCTGTTGGATATCCATTGAATATCGTTTTCTTTTCAGTTAGCTTCGATTTGATACCAAAATCGGATGCGCAATGTCACCAATGTGGGTGGTGGTGTTCGGACATACGAACAAAACGAATCTAACCTGTTCATGTGGGGAACAAGAGAACAGCTATATTCCATACTTGCATATTATCAACTTGATTTTAATAAAACACCTTAACACCCGCACATGCTGGGAGAGATTTGTGCTCCCCTGACGCCTCGCTGACCTGACTTACTAGTTGACCGGCAGTCCCACGTTGCTTTAGTGGAAGGAATTTGTTTGCTCCCACCGGTTTCTGATGCTGGTCGAATTGGGACACAAAACGAGTATGAGTTGGCTTGAAAAATATGTATTGACCGTGATGGCACTGTCGGGAAGCTCCCGAACATTGATTGTCGTTGATTTGATTGCGATATTCAAGTACGTTCTGTTCCAATTAAAGTCATATACCAGGCGCTATTTTTCATGAGAATTTTTATATTTGTATTTTTTCCACATTTCTTCGAAACAGAGACATCTTTTGCTCAATCGTCTTCTCCCAGCACAAATTCCAATTTGTTTATTTGACCTCTTGTCTTTGGTTTTGTCGTTAAACTATCATGACATTAAACCATCATCTGTCGTGTTGGAGGCGAGCTGTCTCATGAGACACAAATTATAATCGTTGTTTACTAGTCATAAATGAATTGGCCATATTTATAAAGTTTTGGAATGTTTACTGATAACTTGAACTGATTATAAATAAGAAATCTAAACGCGACACCGTCAGCATCTTAAAGGTTTTATATTAGGTGTAGTGAAAGAAGTCCATTGCTTTTGCATGAAATTGATAATAATTTGATGATCCGATTTATGGCAGCAAAAATATGATTCCATAGGATATTGAAAACAAAAACCAACTGTCTTTGCAAGATCTAGGTACTTTTCTTGCTGTGACATATTTTTTTGGATATGTTAAGATAACTGTCCACTTGTTTGTGCCAGGATATACTCTGAAATTTCTCGCGGAAAAAAATTAAAATTGCGGTAAGAAAAGCCTACATAGTCCCAAAAAAAAAAAAAATAAAAAAATGCGGCGATGAATGTAATGTTAATCAAAGAAACCGACTAGATATGTCGATAAGCCGCCAAATCAACATTCCATCTGTATATATCAAAAGTAGTGATTGGGCGTTAGCTGAGACCCCACAAGCCCACATCAGTTTGCATATTTCCATCTGAGACGAATGAATTGATTATGAAGCGCAATAAAGAATTGACGCGCACTTTTCGACGAAATGTAAACTATAACTTCTGTCAGCTTCTATCTGGCAGTAACAGTAGCCCGATACCTCTCGTCAATCAATCAACAACTACGAACTCCTCAATACCTGGTCTTGACAGTGAAAAGCAGCGATAAGCGAGAGAAAGGAAAGAGGATATAGTACAGAGTCAATTGTGGAAGATGAGATGACTGAAATGATGATGATGAGAGGACTCGTTGTTTTAAAATTCATCATTATTTTATTAAATGGTATTTCAATTTCCTTCATCTGATATGCCATCTCATCTGTCTGTCAACGCCTCCATCCGATCAAACTCGATATTATAACCGCTATTCAACGCGTATTCGTTGATAACATTAAACAGATTGATGATGTCTAAAACCCAATTATATCTATCCAATCCGATAACGTATCGTACTTTTACCTTGGTACTTGCAATTCCATCGAATATATGGAAATAATGATGTAGTTGTTGACAACCGACGAGAGCAGGTCAAAGATTCACAAAAATGGACCGTTGCTACCGTCAATTCTTTCTTTCCCGCCGAGGGGATAAGCAAACATGTCTGCATGTAATCCAGAAACAAATAGAATCGACCCGAATTATGAAGTTAAGTCAAGCAACAAGGACGTTGGAAAATCAAGTGAAATATGGGAGAAAATTGAAGAAAAGGCGCCTACACGAGCCAACCTTGTGTCTCGTCTTGTTAATGAAAAAAATAAAGTTAAAAGATGATTGAGGAAGGAGAGCTTGTTTATCGAAATTCAATACATTTTCCTCCTATATTAGGTGTGGTGTTAGGTATCTGTATCTCGAGTCGTATATATACTGTCGGACGTACACTAGATGACTAGATGGTGTTGAAAAAGTGAGCTTCCCTACCAAAAATTGGCTGACTTAGTTTTGCTTGGACCCAGAAGCTAAACATTGCACAAAAACCATTTGGAACTATTTAAAAAAGGCTTTATGCAAAAAGAAGCTCGACTTCTATGAGAGAATTTATTGAAATTACCTTCAGAATAGCAACAAAGCTATCGAACAACTAGATCGGATTATCCTAGCTATGCTAAAGAAAGCCTTTAATCACACCTAATATATGAATACCTTTGATCGAGGTCATGACCAAAGGTCGAAACAACGAATCGAATAAGACTAGAGATTTCTGTGCGAACCTTCAAAGAAGGTTTTAAGAGGTGGGAAAGAATACAGATGTAGCGGTCAACGTGTTTCATTTGGTTCCGAATCTGACTTCACAGCAGAGCTATTGCATGAACGTCAACATTGGCTTTCGTGCTTTCTTCCAGACCATCAGTCTTGTTTGAACAAGAGTAAACAGTCACCTTCGTCACCTTTTAGGCAAAATCCTGATGATATTAACTCCCTCTGCTTGGACCAAAGCAGGGATAACTGGAGCAGGTCTTGCAACCAACTTCTGAAATTAATCAGCATGCGGGTCCCTGAATCCACTGAAGTGGATTCATTACTTGCTCAAATCGAGCTCCGAAGACCACTCAAAACAAAATGCTACACGTTGAGGTGTGTGTGAGATAACTGAGCACCCAGCCTTGCTTTGGGTCATTTGGGAATTTTTTATATCCGACACTCAACAAAAAGCAACTTACCCGCTACAATCCAGCCGCTAAACATGCACCCCAGACTATCACATGACTCCCACCCCCTATGAAAATTGCCTTAATTTTTCCCATAATTTGTCTTCTTCTTCTCCTTTTTCCGGCGTTGTTATGGTCAGAAGTGTAGGACCATAACCTTCCCACTTAACTGCACCCCTATTGGTCCGCTTATGGGGACGTATGATGGCTCATTTCACAAAAATTTCGGGAGGAACAAAGAAAAACCAAAGTCCTTTTTGAAATATACCATCCTCGTTGTATGACCAATCATAGACATAATAAGTGTAAAACCTCAGCTATGTTCAAATGCACAAAGGACATATGCAAAGGAAACCAATTCATACAATTCCAAGAACAGCATATTTCATTTGATTCATTATTACAATTTAATTTCAATTGTCCGCTTAATTAAACTACAAAATTTAATTGAACATATATTGCTAGTTAATTGAAAGACTGCAATAGCCCATTAACCAGGACCCTGTTCGCTTCATAAATACATTGTAATCAAATGTTGATTAAAAAAGAGGAGAAAACCATCGATGTGAGTCCTTTTATCAATAATTACATAACTTGCATGGGAGTACAATTAAGTACCTCGAAATGAGAGCGGAACTTATGAATAAAATAAAGCGCTTATCACCAGCCAACGACAATACTAAATAGAATCACATCACTCGACCGATGTCGGTGCATAGTTTTCATCTCTACCAAAATGTGTCAACCCGATGAAGTAGCTAGAAATATGAGCGTCCCACGCTTGAGAGGTTGGAATCATATTCCACCAATACCACCAACGCACAGGACTGCAGGCAGACCTGGCAACGATGAGGAATTATTTTCCATTTCATGAAATTCAATTCGCGTTTAATGGAGACGATTACTCTGTTATCACCCATCAATTAGAATAACAAGGACGCATGAGTCGATCTAATCGGAATGCAAGAGAGAAGTTGCATGGGCTAAGCGCAACTATATGAAACAATGAAACTAATCCCTAGGAATGGAAAATCATCTTGTATCATGTTCATTCAGTGAATTCGATTTTCCGCCTCTTGGGTTCATGCACTTTACAGACTCAGAGACAGCTTTAAGCGCAACTTGATTGCTGTTGCCCATGAAATTGCTTCTTCTCTTTTAACTTTAGTGGGATTGCATATACATATCTCTGCTTGAAATAATTGGAGGTGAAAGTTTAAACGCCCCAGGAAGGCCATAGCACAAGACCCCAGCTCGGACTTAAGTGCTCAACGAAGATACGAAAAAGTGTACACAAAGATCTTATCATTCATGGGTTTAAGGACCAGTTGACATAAGAATTGACACCAGCATCAATTGTCTATTGGAAGAGGTTATCACGCAAGAGCATTATAGCCTTTCTCATTAAATTTTCGCCCAGTTGCAGGGGAACCTATGATAGCATGCGGGGGTAATAGCATCAATGTCGGGCATTCCACTTCCACTGACGTGTTGCTCATGAGATTCAACAAGAAGGAACCAATAGTGGTCGTCTCGAAAGGGACACACACGGATTTCAGTCAAACCTACAGTTTGAATCCCAGCTGGCGAGAGTAATAATAGCAATGTCAGGCATATCACTTTAACTGATGTGTTGCTCATGAGAATTATATTTCCGCGGAATGAAAAAACTCGGTTATCATTGCCGTATTTAAAATAGCTCAATCTGTTGTGTGTACATTTTTCGAGAAAATTAAGTCACCTTATTTTTTTAACATGCCATTGAGACTGGTCGACCGACATTCATTTGAACCAAAAGTAGTTCTAATCTTAAGAAAAGATTCGTCTTCGCGATGCAAACAACATGGGAAAAAATGTCAATTTTGCTGGCCACTTTCACCGGAAGCGCTTCCCACAAGCATAAAATGCGATGTCGTGGGTTGGCGCCCTATTTATAACTCAACGGAACGAAATCAAGAAAGAAATGCGACGAAGTCAAACACCAGTTGACAGGCATGCTATCATTGGTACACTTTTTAAATTGTTTTGGCGTGTGAAGGTCATTGGGGATTAATTATATCTTATGAAGGGTTACAGTCACATCAGGTTTGGGTGGTTCACCGGGTCATCTATTATAGTTGATTGATAAACTGGAAAATAATGTTGAATTTCTGTATGTACAACGAGAGAGAATAAACAAACAACAATTCTAAAAATTCAAAAGAGCTAACTTCATCCCAACTGTCTCTTACAATCTGCAATTAACTTGCTGACTTATAATTATGATATGAGTCGTGGCAAACACAGGATAGTAAACAGAATCTCCTAATACCTAAAAAGCCTTAGATTCAAATCACATAATGTGTAAAACAAATGATTGCATGACGAAGGTGATTTCAACCTTTTTATGATAATGATCCCATATTGGCAACTGAGTCGATACTCAGGAGTTGTTGTGTCTGAGAGCTCCCATATACCAATCAACAAGATAATGAATGATGACACATGTCATATGTCATGGAGTGAAATGTCTTGACGTTATGTCCTTACACCTCATAGAAAACCTCAGCATAGTAACGAGAGTTTCTTTGGTTGACATTACACGTCTGTGGTTATAGCCTAAACGAAGAATCCTAACAATGGAGTTAGCGACTTAACGACTTAAAGTGCTAATGGTGCTGTTTTGGATTTCCACATTCCCACGGGTAATATCGCCTTTGAACGGACATACGGAATGTGGAGAGATGGATATGCTTATTAAACGACAATCCCACTTTCGCGATAGGTATTAGATTATAGCTGCAGCTCGGAATACCAGTCGTAAGAGGACACTCAATACCTAATAAATCTCTTCTTCTTCTTCTTCTTCTTTTCCTTTTTATCCCGGCGTCGTTATGGTCAGAAGTGTAGGACCATAACCTTCCCACTTAACTGCATTCCTACTGGTCCGCTTGTGGGGTCCGCCGGTTTGACCTCAGAAAGTAGCGGCAGGCTTCCCGGTTTGGGATTACTTCATCGCTGAGGCCAATCAAATGCTGGTGTTTTTGCATTTGTTTGCACCAATTGTTTTTCGGCCTGCCTTTTTTGCGTGTTGAAATTGGAACGTTGATTGATATCGCCTTTTGGACGGGGTTCAAAGGATCTCTCCTTTGAACATGGCAATACCAACTGAGTCGGTCGCGCTCTATCTTTCTTGTGATGGTTTCTTTTACGTGGAGGCTTCCTCGGATCTTTGAACTTTTAATTCTGTCACGCTTTGTTACTCCCGCTGTCATCCGAAGCATCTTCATCTCAGCTGCCGTTAATTTGCTCTCATACTTTTTGTGCATTGTCCAGCATTGTGAACCGTATGTGAACGCCGGACGTACAACTGAAGTGTAGAGCCTTCCTTTCAGCTTAGGGGGCATTTTTCGATCACAGAAGATGGCGGAGTTTTCCCGCCACTTCATCCACCCTACGCTTACGCGATGTTTGATGTCGTCATCACAAGTTGCTTCTCTATTAATCATAGATCCCAGATATTTAAACTTTTCACACTTGGGAAGCACTCTTCCATTCAAGTAAATGTCTGGAATAGGCTGATGAGGGTCAGAGAACAGGCAGCACAGATACTCTGTCTTCTTTGAACTAATACGATACCCGTGTCCCTCAAAAATGTCCACCCACACATCAAGTGCTCGTTGTAGGGACGCCTGATCATCACTTATAATGGCCCCATCGTCAGCAAAGAATAGCTGGTGCACATTGGGGTCCGTCACTTTTCCTTCAAGCAAGCAATCAAGGACTGCTATAAAAAGCAGTGGGCTGAGGACGCTCCCTTGGTGTACACCGACTTTGATTGCGAACTCTTCGGTGACTCCTGCGGTGCATCTTACTCTTGTCGTTGCTCTCTCGTACATGTCCATAATCACTCGCACGTAGGTTTCTGGAACTCCTTTTTGTCTTAGCGCTACCCACAAAAGATCTCTTGGTTGCCTGTCAAAGGCCTTCTCGAAATCAACCAACACCATATGCAAGTCCTTTGAAGAATCACGATGCTTTTCCATCACGATCCTTATACTTTGGATTGCATCTGTTGTTGATTTACCCGAGACAAACCCGCACTGGTCATCAGATAGTCGTATTATTTTCCGCAGTCGGCTATCTAATACCCGTTCAACGATCTTCATGGTGTGCGACATCAGCTTGACAGAACGGTAGTTATCACAATTTCGCGTATCACCCTTTCCTTTGTGCAATGGAAGAAGATAGCTTTCCCTCCATTGATTAGGCATAGTGTCGCCTCTCATAAGTTTGGAGATAAGAACCATGAGCCATCTAGACCCGATGTCTCCCATCTTTTTCCAGAACTCAGAGGGTATCCCGTCCGGCCCAACAGCTTTTCTTTTCTTGGAGTTTTTAACCGCGTACCGAACTTCTTCGACTGTGATGTCGGATATTTCGGCATGATTCGGGGCGGCTCTTGGAAAGTACACTCGGGGAAACTGTTCGTTCAGAAGTTCCTCGCAATACTGTCGCCATCTGTGGAGAATTTTTTCGTCTTCCACAAGGAGTTGGCCTTCAGCATTGTTAATAAACTTTGGGAAACGAATCTCCTGAGCATTTCTTCTTCTCTGGGCGGCTATCTTAAAGATATTTGCTCCTTTGTTCAAATTGTTTTGTCGAAGCTCCTGGGTAGCCTGGTTCCTGTCAGACGCGGAAGACGATATTTCTTCCAACTCCTGATAGAGGCCTTCCATGCTTTTCGCTTTGAATTCGGCGCATTTTTTCTTCGCGATACCTTTGCAACATCTATATACCTTTTCACGGCGAGCTTTTTCCTCTCTATTAGTAGAAGAGCACTTTGACCAAGCTTGGAAAGCCATTTTCTTTTCGTGTATCACTGCTTTGGCTTCGTCTGTCCACCACCATGTTTCTTTTGCGTGTTGGCAGGGGCCTTTAGATGTTCCGAGCAGTGATTTGGCTTTCTCCAGGCCAGATAAATCTAATAAACCAAACCTAATAAATCTCTGCCCCTTGAAAAAATGACAGAGGTAGGCGCAGAGTTAGCAGCTCTAAAGGAAGTACTCAATCGACTTAAGAATAACAATGCCGCATAAGTCGATCTAATACCAGAAAGGAATTAACAGAGAAGTTCATCACAACTATATGGAATAATGGAACTATCCCCAAGGAATGGAAAACTTGGTCTTAATTTTCGTATTTAAAAAGGGTGACTCTACTTGAAAAAAACTGTCTTCCAAAGGCGTACACAGCGGCCTGGGCTGAGCGGTTAAGAGCCCTCAGTCAAAAAAATTATGTTAGTAGATCGAAGTGTGACCATCAGGCCATATGTACGAGTATGTATGTAGCTGAGGACAAAGGGAAACCATATGGCAGCGTTAAAAGAATTCTTGCGAACGAATTGCATATGAAAAAGTCTCTGCGCATTAACCAACGAGCAAAGAAAAAAGCGAGTCGACATTTCGAGGGTGAATCTCTAGAAGTTAATAGCAGATCAGGAAATATTTTTGTTACCACGAGACCTGGAGCCATCATTTTGATCCTGAAAATAACAACAATCAATGACTTGGAAGTGAGTCTCCTCACTGAAGTGTCAAGTTCGACGAGGAAGGTTGTGTGGCATCAGTATTTGGTGGAATATGTATTTGAAAAAAGGAGATACTCTTCCGGGATCTTACTGCGCAAAGCAAATAAGAAAATTGTGGGAGACCATTAAAGAAAAAAGACTGTGATGTTTCACCAAGACAACACAGTTGTGATGGGTATCATTCAAGAAACACTCGTACTATTCACCAAATCTAGCTCCCAGTGACTTCTACACAGACACATCTGAGGTAAGAAATGTAAAGGAAAGTAATGGCCGCTGTTGAGTCGTTTTGGGAGGTTCTATGATATGGAACTACAGATTTAATTCTACCACTTTTTTTCAATTTCCTTTGATGGTTAATACTATTTAATGGTTGTCCAACTATCTTTCACAGCATTTGTTCCACAGTATTCGTAGACAGAAATTGTTTATTTTGGATTTAAAAAAAAGTTCGGTTACCTCGATTTAACCTAATGATTTAGACTAAATAAAACTTCTCAACAATTTTTTTATCAAACTTGTTTAACTCTTTTTAAGCACAATTTGAAGAGAATGTTAAGCTGTGTGTTATTTTGCTACTAAGTTTTTGGAAACTATCAGGAGATGCTGTTTTGTTGATTGTTGCAATAACTATAAGCAGAAATGCAAGCCTACATCTGAATTTATAGTCCTCATCTACTCCCGGGATGTTGTTATTTTATTTCCCTCACTCCCATTAACTTCAAACTATGTCGATACTAATAACATGAATGCCAACACCTACCTGTAGTTGTCACATGCGCACAGAATTGCAGCTGCTTGTGCGTGTGTATTATTATATATGAATGTTGATCAAATAAGTTGTTGCATCTAGGTGCATATTACCTCTTACCCCCCACACAGCTTTCTATGGCCTTTTCAATTTTTGAATCGCGCGCATTCGGACAACTGTAGTGGTGGTGGAAAATGTTTTGATGCGTAGATAGTCATAATGCACTTGCCGGGATTTCAAGGACAGTACACCGTAGGCTAGACGAAAGCTTTTCAAATGAAATTATATGGACAGGTAGGTTAAGCAAATCAGGACGACTAGAAGCTACTAAAATGACACACCCCTTTATACATAAATGATACAACACATTAACATGCGTCTGCCCGGGACGTGTCGGAAATTCGTTAACTCTGCCTCCAGTAACTACAGTTATGGCACAATCATGCATTTATAAGCCACTTCCTGCGCACGTCATTTTCGAAAAGGTTTACTGAAATATTTAAAAAAAAGGAGCTTTTCATATCCTCAGTGTTATCCTTGAACAAAATATAAATACCTGGGGGATTCACAGAGGCGATTGTTGACAAAGGCATAAAACCAAACTCATAATACTATTAGCGATGAATTCGTATAACCTCC
Source organism: Merodon equestris (assembly GCA_958301585.1). NCBI lineage: Eukaryota > Metazoa > Arthropoda > Insecta > Diptera > Syrphidae > Merodon > Merodon equestris. The sequence goes on along the minus strand of OY284418.1, from coordinate 19,805,604 downwards.
TCAAAGATTAATGGATATCTTTCAAATTTAATTTACAACTTATGGCTTCCAAGTTACAACCAATTAATAAGCCTTTCCTTTTGTGAGATTAAGACTTCTAGGGATTTTATTAAGTTGAACTTGGACTAATGTATGTTAATTGATGCATTTCCGGGAATGAACAAATGAATTCATTTGGCGGACCCCACAAGCGGACCAGTAGGAATGCAGTTAAGTGGGAAGGTTATGGTCCTACACTTCTGACCATAACGACGCCGGGATAAAAAGGAAAAGAAGAAACAAATGAATTCATTTCTGGTTATGCGGTGCACAATTTACTTTATGAAAAGGTTAGAGGTTCGTTTACAAGGTAAAATGTTCTTTGAAATAATCCAGAACTGATGAAAAGGCAATTAATTTTAAAATTCCGCAAAAATATTCATTATCCAGAACACTGAGAAATAGAGATGCACCGAACCTTGGTGATTTCCGATCAATTAGTTGGCTTCCGAGTATCAGCAAGGTTTTTGAAAAATTAATAAACAGAGCTCTGATGAAAAGAATCCGGGACAACCACTATGGTTTTAAGGCGAGGCATGATATTCAGTGAAATAAGACAAAGAAATTAGCGGTGAGAAACGCGCTGTGAACTGCCTTGACCAGTATTCCAATATACATACAGACGCTTGCCTTGCTGGAGCTAAGAGAGCCTTCGGTATGACAAGGAATCTGTGTCACAGTGATAACGGTAAAAATCATCTTTTAAGTGGCCTTCATAAGGCCCATCATCGCATTTGGCCATCCGGTCATATGGAAAAGATTCGAGTATTCGAGCAACAGTGCTTTAGAGTCTTAAGAGTCCCAATTCATTAAGTACTATCCTAAACAGAATTGAATATTTTCTTGTTAAAATGACCCTAAGACGCATTGCAAGGTCTATGATTAGAATAAACTGATCTCATGAGCATAATACCCGAGATATAAACACCAAGAGAGCTCAATGTGATCGGGCTTTATCCCCGCAGACGCATTTCTCCATATTGACTCCGAAAAGTTAGTACAGCATAGAGATGCCATCCCGCTTATTTACCACCGCCACTGCCTCATCCGCCACGGTTACGTATATAGTGCTCGTGAGCTCATATGTTTTGGTACAGCGGACTGTTGGTAAACAGCACGGCGATTCTTGGTAGTGTCGAGTGAAAACACTCCCCAGAACGTTGCGGTACTCCGGTGAGATCCTTCTTACTCCTTAGTTTGTAAAAGGTGAAAGATGTAATGAGCACTCGGAAAAAAAAGGGTAGATTACGCTTTAGAATAAGAAAAGACAATAATTTTCCCATCTCACTGCAGCAGAGGGGTGGAATATACCCCCCACTGTGAGTGCCAGTCGTAAGAGGCGAAAGTTATGCCATTTCTAATGAATTTCTGCCCAATTAAAACTAATGTCAAAAGTAGATGCATAGCTTTTGATTCTGCACTACGCATCACTACATCAATGCACGATTACAATATCCCATTCCACAGGTGGGAACTGTCAAAGGACGAGCATCTATCCAAAGGAATGGAAACATTATGGAAAGGCTAGGGGGACGTACGAAGGTCTGTACGTACAGACCGAGTGCCGGAACAGAAAAAAATATAAAAACAGATCCAGTGACAACATTGTTCGGTTTTTGATTTAATAAATTTAAAAAAATATATCTTAAAATGAGTTTTTTGGTTTCCTTGATTGGTTTCGGTTTTTGGTGTACAACCCACTAATCCTGCGGTCGTTCCTTCAGAGTAATTACACCCTCAAACCACTCTCAAACAACATAAGAGTCGTGCTTCAGATTATTGTCCCGGTAATATTTAAACGTGTTTAAAGTTTTCCGTTGCTTCGTCCTCATTTTGTTCAGATAGGGCTCCTTGTTCATCACCCAATCTATAAACACGAGATCTCCCACGCCTCTGAGCAAAATATGATACAGCCCCACATCATTACGTGGCCTCCTTTATGTTTGCTTTTTTCCACACTATGACTCTTTCGTTTGAACAGAAGAGGTTGTATTTACTTTCGTCCACAAAGACCATTTCATCTCAGCAACTTGCTGCCTTAGTTTTGTGCTCCTTTGCGGATTTGTCTGTTACGCAAGTTCGCAAGGTGCTTTTGCCTGGTTACTCTACCATTACAACCCTCGTATTATAGTAAAAGAAAATTAAAATCCAATGGTCAAAGTGAATATCATAAAAGGATAAAAACGGTGAAACGAAGTACCAGATAAATGTATTGAAACATCGACATAATATGAGACCAGTAATTGAAGAAGAGTACAAGCGATTGAGTGATGGCTTTTCCATCCGCCTTTGTGGCATTATTGCAATAAGTTTTACTCTCGAGCAAATATTGGTTCAGTTTTTTTTTTTTATTAATTTTTCATGTTAATTACCTTGTGAAACTAAATAATTTACAAGTATTTTTCCAGCTTATTTACATAACAGGATTTCATAGATATTACTGACAGTGTACTATACCCGTAAGTGAGTTAAACGTGTTTTTTTTGTTTTCATGCTCGTGTGAATGAATTTCCTTTTTCATTTTTCTAACTGTTCAATAATAAAAAGGAAAAAATGTATGAAGTTTTTCCAAAATTCATTTTTTTCTCTTTTTATTATTTGTATTTGTATATTTTTCCCTGCTTTAGGCTGTGGTTGTACACTGGTGCAAAAAATAATTCGGACAAGAAAATTCAAACGACTTCTTTTTTTTTTTTCTTGAAGTTAAGAAAACTCCTGCAGTCGTTTGTATGTCTTTACGTCGGCAGAATGATGAATACTAAATGGGTACCATATTGACTTCCAAAAACGACATGAATAAAAGGCTGCATACGGACAACGCATGCTTCTTTGACAAATCTTTTGTCTCGCAATGATAAAACCCGCAGTCGGTGGCACTTTACGGATGTAAAAACCTGAAGGGCAATAGAAAACCCTCCTTTTTAACGAGTATCTAAGGTGAAAAACAGGCGAATGGAGAAAACTACACAATCAAGAACTCGAGGAACTCTATTTAGCAGCTAATGGGCAATGGACGAACAGGCACGAATAATGAGTGGAACACCCGTAGGAAAAATATCGATGAGAAATAAAGATAAAAAAAAATAAATAAAGAAAAAAATAAAGATGAGAAATTTGTATGTTTTTCCAAACACATTACCTTCTACGTGCCATTCGGTCGCGGATATATTGCTTTGAAGAATCGTGACATATCTTCGCACAAAATGAGATTACCCAATAGGTGTTCGCGCTTCATCCTTAAATGATAATTACTCGCTGATGAAAACTTTCTGAACCGACACACACAATGTGGATATTGATATATAAAAGTTCATTGATTCTATCATTCCACTTACCCCCGTTACTTAGAGTTCTTATATTATGAGAATCTTCTTAAATTATCTATATGAAATAGCTTATTCTATTTGATCGTGGCTGGTGTATACGAGAGGTGAGCCAGGAGTAATAATAATCAGTTATTTTCAGTCTGTTTGCTTACTTACATATATACTCACTAGATTAGTTTAAAAAAAAAATCATATAAATAGACCGACCACAATTCCCAGGAATATTCATATAACATAACTGAATACGAACCGTCAAAAGGATAATATACAACATGGTGAGAACATTGGGGGACTCTGTTCCTTCATATTTCGAGCAACACGCTCGGTCAATGAGGTTAACTGGGCAGAATCTCCACTGAAGGTGAACATCGCGAAGGACCTGAAAAAAGTCGAAAATGTTGTGTTGGCAGATTGAAGAGGATTGAAGAATGATTGATTGAATACCAAGCATATAGCTCAGGCCATAGGGATCTCATAAGCCAAAGAATTTTTGCGAACAAATTGCATAGGTCTCTGTGGCTTGGGTGCCAAATATGTTTACCAACGACCAAAAGAAAAAAATTAGTCGACATTTCGAGGAACATTTGTTTTTACGCTCGACGAGACCTGGGTCCACAATTTTAATCCTAAAACCCAACAACAATCCATGACTTGAAAGCGAGCCTCCTCACCGACAAGAGCCAAGTTCGGCGGGAATAGTTATGGCATCCGTTTTTTTTTTTGGGACGAAATATTTGGAAAAGGGAACCACTATTTCGGGATCTTATTAAGCAGATCAGATAAGAAGATTGCGGGACGTCATTAAAGAAAAACAAAAACGCGCAAACTGCGAGCTGGAGTAATATTTCACCAAGACTACGCAGTTACGATGGATGCCATTCAAGAAACAGAATTCGAACTGCTTCAACATCCGCCCCATTCACCAGACATAGCTCCCAGTGACTTCCTTCACTGAAGGAACACATTCGAGGCCAGACATTTTTCAGGCGTATAGGGAGGGTCAAGGCAAATAATAATTATTTTGATAATTTTTTTTTCTAAGGGAATCCTGGGTTGAAAAATACGGAAAAAATATATTGGCTTGTCAGGAAACTATGTAGAAAAATGTTCACTCATTCATTCAATTCAGTTTTTTTTTCCAATTATAACCACCGAATTTTATTTTCATTATTACTACTTTAGGAAAATGTAGAATATGCGAGTGAAGTTTAAAATGAATCTAGAGAAGCTGAAGACGTGTTAAGGGTTTAAGCATCGTTTGATGTTAACTTAGAGGCGACTCTTAGGCGAAGTCAAAAAACTAGACTCAAGACAACCAAAATGTTCCAAGAAAAAAAATGTATGTGAAAAATGTATGTTTCGAAAAACAATTTTTAGGAACGATTATGAAGTGCTCACTGAAAGGATTGCTCGTGGGGAGTCTACTAGGACTCTTGAATGTTCAACTATAGGATTATGAAAGTGAGGACTTTCCTCCTATATTTTGTATTGCACTAAGTACAATACATGACATGATATTAATGCACACATTATGGCAGTTGGATGAAAATAATTTAACAACTAAGGAAAAATCGAACATGAAAAAAATGAAAAATGATGCGATGTTTAATTTAAAGCACAATCACGTAAGATTAAGAATTAAGAATGAATTATCCTGTAAAATAGAGAAAATATTTAAGGTTAGCACTTAATGGAGAGTACCCCGTTAAAACAAAGAATTATCTTCTTTTCATAAATTTATAATCTTATAGCTTTCTAGCTATAAAAAATTACAGTTCATTTTGGATAAAACAATTCTACCAAAAAGGTAACAAACACTTTAACTCACAATTGAAATAACAATTTTTCTTCGATACTTTTTCAATGTATAAAACAATTTTAGCAACACTAATAAAAGTACTTCACCAGACTGTTGAATATTCTTCTCTACCTGTTAGTTCAAGACTACCTCACAGGTTGGATGATAGTTGCAAACTAAATACTTCCTTCTACTATTAGTCAACAGCAATGTTCAGCTTCACGCAGAGAAGCATATAAGCGAATGCATTTCACGTGAAAAAAAACATTAAGCTCATGCGTCCAAGGTTTTGGGGGTGGAGACTATACATCGAATCGAAGCTATTGGCCATCAATGACAGGGTTAAACTGAATATCTAAATCATAATGCAACATCAAATAATTCAGAAGCTTTAACAAACCAGTTGAGCTACTGGAAATGACATATAGCAATACCATTCCCACAAAACGGCAAAGGATGTTTGTGTTTATAGTCTCGGAAACGAAGCGATAAACACAGCCCCGAGAACGGATTGTACAAGCCAAAACGCTGTCAAATGTTTCGTTCGCATAAAATTGTTTTGTCAACGAATTTGATTTCGATTGGTCACAAATCGAATCATAAGCAATATGTATACAAAGATTTAAGTTTCATGGACGGTAATAGATTACCCTAAGCATTTTTGCATGCTCATCCATGAGGCTATGGATGGACGGAAGCAACTGGAAATGTTATCGAAACAAAGAGGAAAATCATTAAATTACGCTGAACGTGAGAGAACGCGGGGTAGGTATAAAGTTGCTATGGGATGGCAACTGACATCTGTTAAACGAAATAAAAATTTCGTCTTTAAGCATATTGACAACTCGATAGGCCGTATGATGACTACTGAAACAACAACTTAAAGGCAAACGTCTGCTCCATTCAGTCTCCTTTAGAAGTGGTAAATTAATTCCAACAATGACGAAATTCCTAAAATTCTATTTAGTTTTAGAGATGTGGAAAATTCGTTCGAAACATTCTCAGGCTCAGACGTTAAATCTATAAGGAAATGGGTTAAGGATTTCGAAGAGATGAGTGTAACCATTGGTTGGAACGATTTACAAAAGTTCGTGTATGCGAAGAGATTGCTAACGGAGCGGGAAAACAATTTATATCATCACAAGATAACGTAACTAGTTGGAGCATTTTGCGTACCAGTTTGATGGATGAATTAGGACCCGCATTCACTTCTTACGAGTTTAATGAATGGTGTGCACAGGAAAAAATTCAACACACGGTCACAACAACAGGTATTCCACGTGGCAACGGTTAGGTGGAACGAATTCACCAAGTAATTATGTCAATTTTGTCGAAGCTACATATGTCTTGAAAGCCGGGGGACGTGGTATAAATACGTATATCGCGTCCAAAAATGCATTAATAGTATGAAACATAGTACTATAAAGTGCACACCATTTGAACTGTTATACGGTGTAAAGATACGCCAGACAGAGGACCTGGAAATATTAAAAATGTTAGAAGAAGAACTAGTGGAACAGTTTAACGACAGCAGAGATGAACAAAGAGCAAATGCGAAAGCCGCTATTTTAAAGGCGCAAGAATAACAGAGGTTGTAGTATAATAAACACCGCAAAGAATCGGAAAAGTATAAAGTTGGCGAGTTGGTGACAATAAAAAAGACTCAGTTTCAAACGATTGCTAAATTAAAACCGAAATACATGGGTCCGTATAAAATCATAGAGGTCGGTAGCAACGATAGGTATACAGTTGAGAGAATGGGTCCTGGAGAGGGTCCATACAGAACACACTCAGCCGCAGACCACAACAAACCTTGGAATTGCGAAGAAATAGAGGATTCTTCAGGGGCTGAAGATCAGTAGGATGGCCAATTGTGAACAGGGTGTAGGATGTGACGCATACAGACAACGACGAGAACAGAAAACACGAAGGGTTAACGAAAGAGGAAGACGTCAAACTAAGAAGAAAAGAAGTTCGACGACGAGTACGACGTAAAGACGAGCGACGGAGATTTTGTTTGATTGATTTGATTATAATTTGCAAAAGTGTCCTATTCATTTGAATTTCGATTTTTATTTTTGTTCATTTAAAAGTATTCATTTCTAAGTAATAAAGATTTGTATTGAGTTATAAGATTCTTGCGTTTGACATGTATGTCGATGGCCAAAATTCGGGATACCCGCTATAACTATGTCCTTTTGCATGTACATTGTCCTACGGGAGATAAAGGCGAAAGATGACGGACACGTTTCATGAAACAAAGGGTGAAATAATTACAATCGTCGAAATCGCGTCCTCAATGTTTTCCAAAGAGGATTTAATGGTGGATTGCCCAAAATATTCATCAGTCAAGAACCACAAACCTTACCCTAAGCAAATGTCACTCTAATAACATCCAGCATAAGCCGTATTAGTAAAACCGATGTCACCAAAACTAATTTCAAGAAAACCATACCATCAAAATCAGTATCAACACTCAAGGCAACAATGGAATTATCCTCCACCACCGCGTCCAACCGCGTGAAAACCTGCAGCCCCGTCGTCCGTTAATATGTCTATTGAAACGAAACTGGTTATCTGTAGGAACAGGCAAAACCCGAACACAAATGGCAATTACCAGATATTATAAGCAGATTTGGAACAGCTTGGATACTTGTCCGCGATAAAGACTTATCAATATTGAAACAGAGGAACTGAGGAAGGCGAGGATAATACAAAACGAAGAAAGGGGCCTCGCCAGCATACCGTATCTAAATTAAATCATTAAAGACAGTTAGACAGGGGTTAATATTGGGGATGAAACCACCATACATCTAGAGGCAGTTGTAAACAGTAAAAACCACATCTTAACGATACAACAAGGCGGGAAAGAATTTCTTAAGGGGTAACACCACTCTAGGATTTCCAAAAATTCAATTTTTTTTTTTTTTGCTTAAAGTATACTTAAGGACTTTAAAAAACATATCCAATTGGTTTTATATTGAAATTCAATGTGGAAGGGGTCTAATTCTTAAATCTGCCGCAACGCCTCGGAGCGCGCGCCGAATTCGGTTTCAATGTTTTTCTCGTTTTTCTCGAAACTGTTTTTTTCAAATCGGGCGTACTCGTAGCTTCAAAACTATTGCATGGATCGACTTCAAATTTTTACAGTAGCTTCATATATATATTCTCCTCCGAAGTACGTAGCCGTTTTTTGAATTAAAAATTACTTGTTTTATTAACAATTTACTGCTTTTTTTTTAGTCGAAAATTCATACTTTTTGTTCAGATATGCACAGTTTCTACAAAAATTGAAAAAAAAAGAAAAATCCTACGTACTTCGATAGCTATTGGTATGTAGTTTCGAAAAAAATTTGGATTTTTGTTCCAGCTCTCACGGTTGCCGAGGAATGGGTACGCCCGCGGAACGTCTTCAAAAAAAAACTTGTATCGGAGATCCGCTGTGGCGCCGCCATTTTGCACGAAATCGATAATTTTATACTTATAAAATATAAAAAAACGATAAGTTTTTTATACTTCAATATATGTTGAATAAACCCTGTAAATTTCAATACAATCCCTTTTCCCATAATCCCATGAAAAATCCGCAAAATTACACCTTTTTTTCGGCCTCTAGAGTGGTGTTACCCCTTAAACGGGAATTTTTGGGGTACATGATATGGTGAAAACCATAAAAATCCACAAGAAAACCCTAAGGAATTGAAGGGATTCCTTGGAGTTCCTCTTACTATAGACCATTCATAAGGTAAGTTGGCAAGATTGCTTTACGATGTTGTAATCAGGACATCACGTTCAACGTACAACTCGCCCGTCTGGATCGTCTCGAAAAAAAAACTAGACGCATCCGGCGAGAAATTCATTGATTTAGGCAAACTCAACTCCGTGACTATAGCAAACAGATACCCCATACCAGAGATCAATGAGGTTCTGTCCCAGTTTGGGGAGAAAAATTTGTTCACGGTCGGGGATTTAAGAAGTGGTTTTTACCGAACCCTTCTTATAGAAGCAGACATTGAGAAGACCGCCTTCCCAGTGACCAATGGTAAATACGAATTTACCAGACTTCCGCTCGGGCTGAATATTCGGCCTTACACATTGCGGATGCCATTATCGTTTCATTTAATCCAAATATGGACGGAAAACCTGCATCACTAAGGGCAATTAAAGCCACACATTTGGAATTGGTCAGTACCTGACCACTGAATCATTTTCATTTACGTTTTTTTTTCATTCAACGTTTTAAAATTCGACGAGGAATGCCAGCACACAAGGTACCAATTTGCAAGGCTCCGCAAGAGCATCACCTCAATTTCTCAGAACAACATAAAGCACTTGTCGATTCAATCACATGCGATTTCATTCCCCCATCAGGCTCCACATTTCGGTGGTTTATGGAGGTAGGGGTGAAATCAGTCAAAAAACATTTTCATTGCGTGATTGGCCCTGACATCCTTCAACTGTATACCCGCCTCCCTCAGTTGACTCTCGAACGCCAGTTCATTTCATTTAAGGTGAACCATATTTGTAATGCCCCACGTGGCTGTAGCGGTCAAAAACTACCTGGAAACGCTGAAATGGGAGGTCTTACCCCACCCGCCGTATTCTCCAGACCTTGCTCCTTCCGACTACTGGCTTTTTCGACGGATGCAAAACGATTTGGGGGGTCACCGGTTCGGGTCTTTTGAAGAAATCGAAGAATGGCTCAATTCCAGAGAGGACTCATTTTTTAGAGATGGTATTCGAAAATTACCAGAGAGATGGGAAAAAGTAGTCGCTTCCGACGGACAATGAGTGATGTATTTTTTACGTTTTTTTTTCAATAAAAAAAAAAATTTTGAAAACAAAAAAACGGACCGAATTAATTTGTACTCCCAATGCATCCCAGAGACGTCCTCAACCCATTTAGACAGGACTCTATGAAATACCTTGCTGATACACGAAACGACATTTATCCACCGGAAATTTGCTGGGTTGGAGGTGTTTTTCCCCTTTTGAGGGTATGTATTAAGGGTATTATTTATTGCAATATTCAGTATCGGCAGAAGCGAGCAGATACTTTCTACTCGGATCGTTTGCTCACGGATCTGCAAGCAAAGTCGAACAGCTTTTGTACCGTCTCTTTCGAACCTGCTGCCTTTTGGCGTATGTGAACTGGGGTGTGACGGCGACTTAAGAGACGCTTCTCCTCTTATGGGTCAGGTTTTCTCTCTTGATATCCCGGAACTTAGGACATCCCAGATTATATGCAGGTGTCCTCGGTTCGTACACAAGACACACACTGGAGTTGTTCTCTGTCCGCGACCTTCTCTTTTTCCTCGTTCTTGTGGCCTTTTGCGTACTTAACGCATCCAGGCTGCCGTTCGATGTGCTCGAACGTTGTACATTGCAAAATGTCCTGATTTTTCATTTCCCTTTTCAGCGAGGGAGGTGGATGAGCATCCTTCGTGATGTTTATCTTCCGTGGATGCTTTCCTAGTGTGCTACTATGGAATATGGAGGAGTAGAGTCCTCCAATGTTTTCACACAAGTCGCTGTGTGTGTCTTTGGCAGACAATTTTTTTCAAGCGAAGGTACATACTTGTTACACCTTCGACGTTTTGTATTTATTTATTTGAATATATATAAAATAGTGAATAGTTCCTGGGCATCGTGGTCTATAGCGGGTATAAAAGTAGTCATCACTTTTGGATTACCCCTTGTAAAAATGTTACCTTTGCTAAAGATTAAATGCTATACACGAACGAGTGACTATGCAATGGTCGTACAGTCATTCGAATCCCAATTTAAGTTTAGACGCCATTCATGTGTTGAAAGGGGGCAGATTGCAAAAAGAAAAAAGAAGGCCAAAAATGAGATAAAATTGCTTTTTGCACTTCATTTCTCGTAAAAAGTCTGCTCACAAATGATGGATCATTTATTCTGGTGCGTTAAATTCGTAATGAGAAATAAAAAGGATGTCATCAAATGGAGAAGTAATTGTGACCAACAACTAAGTTAAAAGTCGCTTGTGGCGGTGAAATGGCATGTACACCACGCTGTCAAAAGTATATTACGTCCATTGGTCTAGGCGCAAGCTTGCTGTCGGTTAGTCAAATGTGATTGGTAATGGCACACATTATAGCAAAAAAATAGCAGGGTAAATAAACGCCTTTGGCATCCACCTTTAAGTCACTTATGTATTGTCAACTTACGAAACGTAAACAATGCAGTTCAATGTTTGGAAATCAATAAATCAAGGATAAAACTAAATGACTCCTTTGCATGAGAGGCAAGCAAGCGCGTTTCTATTGTAAAGGCTAACCGTGTCACCAATTTTTTTGAATTAGATTACTCTGCTATCTGAAGTTCAATTTCTAAAGGTTCTATTGCCGCCGCAAAATATCTCTCGACTTTCGTAGGAAAGTTTGCGTGTTTCCATTGAACGGTGAAAGTCTAAATGTCCTTCGTTAAGTAGCAGTGTAGCAGAAAGATTAAAATTTAACGAACTGATAATGAACAAAGTACGAGTAAGTGCTCCTTTCAAGAGTTTCTGACAAATAACGATTACGGAAAATGAATATTGTTTGATGACATCTGTCAAATATGTTGTTTATTATTCAGTTACTGATGCCAAATCACCATGGCAAATGGTAGCATTTTACTATCAAAATGGGTGCACGTTAGTGCAAACGTTGAAAGCGTTGGTGGTCTTTCACAGTAGACTCCTCAACGAATGGTGGCCAAATTTGAGACGACCGGTTCGGTAACCAATCAGCCATCATTCGTACGTCAAAGGAACGAAGATCAGGAACATCGCCGCGGTCCGTTAAAGTGTACAGCAAACCCGAGCCAGTCGATTCCTCTCTGGCGAATTTAGCGTCGGGCCTACACCCATACAAGATGCAACTGACCCAGGAGCTCAAAGTTCATGACCATGCACAACGCCGTTTGTTCCCTGACGAGGCGCATTTGTTGCAATGGTTGTGTTAAGGCTAAATTGCCCTATATGGGTTGACACCAACCAACACGAGGTTCACCAGGTAACAAAATGCGTCCTCAAAAAGTTACAGTTTGGTTGGATTTTGGGCCGGAGTTGGTGAGGCGGTCACCGTCAATGGCGAGCGCTGCGGAATTATAGGGACCTAAACTACATGTGGCCCTAGTAGGACGGCTGTACGTGCCACACAGCGAACGTAACGAGGATTCCATTTCTTCTAAATAAACTTGTTCAAAACGGAAACGGGGCATTTGTATAAGTTAGTCATCGTGACCAAGTACCATTCCCACGATCCGAGCAACTCATGCCGTACAATCATTCAACACCCGCGGAATAAACAACATTTCTGCCGACGATGCGTCTGGAGCGGTTTCATAAGTATGTATCTAGGTATCATTGTTAAGTTAGTTCTGGAAATCAATTTAAGCTTGATACAAAATCAACTGAATGTGTTATGATTAGCTTTTGAAACGATTCGAAAGCTTATCGGTTTTGATAAGCAGAGATATGACTTTCATTGAGGACGAATTACCGGAAAATCAAACTGTGATGGTCGCCCGAAGAACACGGCATTGATGATTTAAAAGGCGAGTTTGATTTGAATGATATCCAATTCAATTCATCTACCCTCAGCGAAACCTAGCATAGTCGAAAGGTTTGAAATCAACAAAGCTAAACCTTTTCCGAATGGAGATAATGTTCCCGACTTCGAAAGCAGTTTTGTCGATGACGAATCCCTTGATGCATTAAAAGAAATTTCCATTGAAATAAATGAAAGTGAAGTCGAAACAATTGAACAATATCGAATTCAAATTGAAAAATGAAGACTTGGGAGTCGACAGAGGTTTCCATTCAATCTAAATGAATTCTAAAAATCAAGTGAAATTCAGATGGGAAAAGTAAAACAAGGGCCACTGACTATGAAACATTCGCACTAGGTTTAAAAATATTCTCCAATTCGTTTCCTTTTGACTATTGTGGCAAAGTTTAAAGCGGAGTGACTGTAATTCTGTCGGCACTCAAACTACACGTCCGGATATCCGTTGTGCTGTGAACCCACTGTAATTACTTTTTGGCAGTTGATTTTTAATAAGCAAAACCATCTCATTTCCAAATCTCTGTTGAATATTTTAAAAAAAGATAAAGATCTTTCATCGACAATTTTGTTTAAAATCATAGAAGGTTTATTTAGTTCACTTGATTTCGCTCCACATATGAAATACGTTTGAGAAGACGAAAGTGCAGTATAAATTTTACCGTCTATGATAGTAACCATAAAAGTAGAGTCAACAAGAAAATTTAGTTCGTCAGTCAGTTGAATCTAAACGACTTTGTACCTTTTTTTTTCGATTTTTCACTAAAGTCATTGAAGTTTTTTTAATTTTCTTCCAGCTTTCTCAAGACTTCTAGGTTGTACGCTTTCAGGCAATACATATGGTTCATCAAAACAAACTGAATTTGATGTTAAAAAACGGTTTATGTCTTCCAGTTTTTTCCATTTTTCGCTTAGCTTAAAGCAAATAATATTTATATTTGCCTTAACTTTTGTTTTGACGTCTTTTGGTATATCTTGAAGATCATATCTTCACATTATTAATGTCAATACGAGGTCTTTGCCATTTATTTTGGGAGTTTGTTCCCATGCTTCAAAAATTTCCTTTCGCGATAGAGTGGGGTTCATACTGGAAAAGTGAAAAAAAAAATATATGGCGGTGGCAAAATTGCACAGATGTTTTTGATTTAGCTTAAAATGAACACTCGACAGATTATTTTAAATAAAGTCAGAATCATGTGGAATAATTAACTTTAACTCTACTTGGAAAAAACAAATATTTTGTTTTTTGCACTTTCTGGCTTTCTCACAAAATACAAAAATTTGTTTAAATTTCCAAAGAAAATAATTAAATAAGAATGATTATATTTTACCTTGAAATAGAATTTAATAAAAAAAAAAAAAATTAAACAATAAAATCACCGTAGCCTTTTTAATCATAAACCAAAGTTACACAAAAAATACGCTTTTCTCTAGAATCTGAATGCACCTGTTGAAAACAACTGACTTTAAAGCTTAGTTTTTCCTAATCAAAACAAAAAAAAAATATATATATAAAATAAAATTACCACCTTCAATCGGCGGTCTGCCAATACGAGATCGTGGATTCTTGTCACGTTATCCTCCGTGGTAGCCGTTTTCGGGGCACCTGGACGTGGCTCATCAAAAACCGACGTGCGACCACGTTGAAACTCGTTAAACCAATTTTTGATGGTCGCCATCGAAGGAGAAGAGTCACCGTACACAGCATCCAAACGCTCTTTGATTTCGATGCGCGATTTCCCTTCCAAAAACAAGAATCGAATCACCGACCGATATTGCTCTTTTTCCATTTTTCTAAAATCCGCGGACACTCCCGCTTCCACACGCGGTCAAAACAAAACTACTACTCCGATCCGGCTGAAATTTCGACAGTAGCCGTCTACTAGAATATACTACACGATAGTAAGTTGCTCTTGTGATAGTGGCGCCATCTGGCGGTGAGGCTAAGTACTTATCGGACCACCCTCGTATAACCACAGTTCCTCAGCTTTACTCGGAAAAAAAAGCTTATGCACTCGGTAGTGTCCCGGAAATTCGGCTCCCAGCTTTCTTCTGCGGAATATGAAAGGTTGACTGGAAGGGCAAATGCCAAGCAGAACATCGCTACCAGGAATTTAGGAAGACTTCTCTTAAGAGGGCTCTTAACGTCCATAATTCAAGGTTTCTGCAATAGTAAAGTCATTGAGTCAATTACTCAAACTTTTAGTGATTTTGAAGAGAGTTTTACTCAGATATCTATCAAAGACAGAGCTAATGTAATGGTAAGTCTGAAGGAAGTGTCACTTCACACACAATCAGCCCATGAAACAAGCATTTTAATCATAAACTCTAGAATCAAAATTTTCGTTCCCTTTATTGTAACGACCATTAACATTCAAATTATCCACTCCAGTTCCCACAGGCGAAGACATATTCCACAAATTCAACAGACAAACATTCGCCTCGAAGCGAAATCAATCAAACTTCAAAAGCCTAACATTTAATTGCCCTTAAAATACATTACATAACCCCAATCCAAGGTAGTACATAACCAAGTACGCACCTTGAACCAATGCCACAAGCCACAAAATGCAGTTCAAAACGGAACCTGCTTCTTCATATACTAGAGTCACAATCACTTCCAATCAATTTCCAAAAGCGCAGAACCTGGGACTTGCCAATATTAGGCAATCAGCAAATGATACACGGTTTCCTCAGCATGGGTGTTGTAACACGTATGGCAGTGGGTGTAAGGCCGTATGTCTATTCTGGCAACGTGAGTTCCTATAGGCCGATGGCCCGTACTGACTGCTACGATGTCTGTTGACGACTTGGTTTGTTTTATTTCTTTATAGTAGGGCCAGGTTTTTTTTTCACATCCTGTATTCTGTTAATTTAGCCCACTTACGATTTACTACATATATTGAAAAAAGAAGAATGGCCCCAAGCTTGGCTACCTCATCGGCCCTCTCATTCCCCTCTATGCTGCTGGGTCCTGGAACCCAAAGAGCGTGATATCAGTCCAGCCGCCAGTTCGTTTAATTTCTTTCTTATAATCAGAAGTTGGAATTTTGTGACTTACTGATCTAAGACGGCGGGGTTGGTATAGAGCGAGACCATCAACAATAATTCCAGGGAAACAATTACTCTATTGAGTTATTATAGATACACAAAGATAATATCCGTGATCAAGTAAGGGTGTTTTTTATAGAGGTATAGAACTTTGAAATGGAATAAAACAAAGATGATTTTTTCAAATTGACATGAAATTGACTTTATTCGAAAGATAATCTTCTAACATTATAATTTAAATATAATTTCTGGCATATGACCGCCACGGCTGGCTCGGACGTAGTCTAATCTGGAGGTCCAATTTTCGATGATTTTTTCCAACATTTGTGACCGTATTGTTATGATTTGTTCTGTGAAAGGTTTTCGTTGACATCTTTCGTTCAGTTTCGGTTGTGGGCGGTTCGTATGTTCCCATTTTGTAAGACCGTCCCCACTGATAACGCGCAGCCCGGGGAAAACGACCACAGCTCGACATGCGGGCGGAAGTTCAACTCCCAATGAATGATGTCACTTTTTTTTTCTTTCTTCTTCTTATGGTTGAGGGTTGTGAATACATAAGGGAGAGCAGGCGAAGGACTCGGAGAGTTATGTTCGGATTGACTGGGAACACATAAGGCCAGAATCAGGCCATGATCATCACGCCACATGTCCCTTATATGTATAAGGGAAAGAAGAAGGTAGTGTGTGTACGGTAGGTTCTGGTCGGGTGTTAAGTAGTTTAGAGAATCAGTTGAGGATAGACAACTAATAAGCATAGGTCGCAAGGCAGTTTCGAATTGAAGTAGTGCGAAATAGTGAAGAGTGCGAGTGGGAAATCAGAGTTACTAAATTTATTGGAACAAGATATGTTCAAAGGTTTTCCTTGTTGGTACGATAAGAGTCTGATGTTGTAATACACTTTTCTATCTCGTAGACGAAAAATTGCTTAACGACTCTCTTCAGGGAAGTCCGATGCAAGTTGGCAGGGAAGTACAATGGATGTTAGGACGTTGTAGTGTTGCGAGAGGATTCACGGATGGGTTGAGTTTTACCATATGAAATAATAAGAAGTTCTCGAGTGAATATCCAGAAGGTTAAATTTTCTTTTTTTTTTATCAAGTAAAGTAGAACGTGTGAGCATTTAAGGGTTCATTACAAGGACAATTAGTTATTTTCGTTTTTTCTCGGAATTATTTACCATGCTGTCGACTGTTCAAATCTTCCTTTATGTGTTTCTGCCGCCACTTGGTGGGCGTAGGACATTTGGGTTGTGGCACTGATGTTAGTCAGCGACCTGAGGGGCCGTTGGAACCGTTATAACATGAAGCTTGATGCCTGACATATTTGCCCCACAAATTTGAAGAAATTAAGCTTTAGTCGATTGATCAACATTAAGTTGAACACAATGAAAACACTAAAATACGGAGCAAGCGGTGTTATGGACTTAAACGCGGAACTCTTGCTCGGAATAGCAGATATGATAAGAAGATTGTAAGCTGGTGGCTATGTTAAAGGCATTTGCAATTGCTGGCTTATCGGATACAACACAATTCTCGAAACTAGTAACTTTTATTGCATAAGTAGATTTATATAAAATACCGATAACTATTTGCAATTCGAGTTTTAGAATTGAATTGAGAGCAATAATTATCCTGGCAAAGTTGGTAACTCTTTTTGGTATTGTTAAGCTCAGATTATCAGGGTACTTAGAGCATTTAGAAATGCAAGTTTGTTTTAAGTCCTTGCTTTGTTTGGTAAATACGTAGAAATCCTCGTAATCCTCTTAAAGGAACACAGATAAAGTGTAACTAAGTATAGGATTCTGAACAAAACTTGAATATGAAGTGGAGGCATCCGTACAGATTATTATTTCGTTATCCGCTTTCTCTTTTACAAAACAAAGGAATTGAAGACTATGCTTACGTTAGATGAGGAAGTAAAGGAGGGGTGGAAACCAAAATTGCTACGTGTCGTATAAGTGAATAGCAGCATTTTGGCTCGGTTTGGTCATAGTCAGTTCGGTGTGGAGGTAAGCGAATTAATCTCACAAAAGACATAATATTCGGGGCATTGCAATGGTTTTTAAGAGTCTGCAGACCAATAAGTCCATTTTCGTATGGTGGCAGGTTGAGGGTATGATGCCCATGATACGATAGGGGCATGGAAGCTGAGCTTCTAATATTTACGTATTTTGCTTATTCGAGATATTGTTTCATTATTGAAGTACAGCCTCTTGGTCGTAAGGAAAGTGAGAAAGTAATTGCTAAAAAGTTTTTACTACATCAAATACTGCATACTATATCACCAAGAAGGAAATAGAGGTGGGGAATCAAGTAATGATTTGATGATTGACCTTATCAAGGGTTTTGCTTTTTTTATTTCTCCAGCGCAAGAAGAGTTTTGGAAACAAATTCGGAGAAGTTGGTGGTAGTTGATTGCCCATCACCTAATTTGTAGAAAGCTTGGCGAGAGTACGATAGGTAACCCCACTTTTTATGGATGGAAAAGATGGGAAGGTCCTTTCAATTAAGGGAACAAAGCAGTGGAGAGAGAACACTGAAATACGGCTGTGAAGGTCTTAGAAAGTGTGTTGAAGATCGCTGGCAATCCATCACGACCGGGAGGATAGTTGTATTCTGGGTCGTTAATAATCCATATCAGTAACTCTACGTACCGAGACTAAGGAAGATTGGGTGTAGTTTTTAATGAAAGAAATCGGTGTGGGGTTATTACTGTATGATTGACTGAAACAAAGATGCAAAAAGATTTGATATTGTCTTTCGAGTTGGAGGATGATACACTAAGAAAACTAAGGGATGAAGGTAATTACGGTGAAGCGCCTCGCAGCGCTTGCAAAAACGGAAATAAGCTGCTCTGCAAAAGGGTGGACACTATCCAGTGTGGAAAGAAACTGAGTACTCACAGAGACTAATGAATTCTGAGCATCTGAGGAAGAGATACAATCCACCTGTCTATTAATATTGTTGCTGATACCACTTAAGTGGAACAGATGGAACCGAAGAGATGTTTAATTAGTGTTAATTGGTACAAGGAAGCAACCATCTACTGAAGGAGACCATCACAACTATTCATAAGAGGGGTAAGCAGTGTGGAACATTGAATCAATTGCTGCTATGGTTGAGATGGACCGATATACCCACAGACAATGAACCCTTTTTATTATAAAATGATATTTCATGCCACACGAATTAAAAAGGAGCAATGTTTGAAGTTTACACAAGGGTTGAATCGATTTACGTGCGTATGGCAAGGAGAACAGCCCGGCCAGGAGAGGGGGTTCATTAGTTGAGGACTTTGGGTGGTGGATTACAAAGTAGGAACTTATTTGCTACGGAAAAATTTGTCGGTGGTTAAATTATCATTAATCTGTTATGCGGGGAGATATAAGGATTCATGGAATCGTGTTTGTCGGACGACTTTCTTGATTGATAGATACCAGGACATTCGTTCTGATTATTGATCTGATATTCTGATATTTCATATGTAAACAAAAGAGTGGCAGTTAATAGAGTTATCAAGCAGCGCGGTTGTGTTTCCTTTTCGTCATGAAATTTGGTTTAACAATTGGTTTTTTGCCTTATTCCATTAAATGTCGAAAACCGGTCTGGACTCAGCGGGAATAATATCATGCCTCGTCTTAAAACCAAACTCGTTGTCAGAGCTCTGTTTAATACTTTTTCTAATCCTTGCCTTCATTCGGAAGGACGCTAATTGATCACAGATGAGCAGTGTTTGTTCTATCTCTATTCCGTTTAGGGGATCCCTGTTTATTGTGTATTGAGTGCCAATCGAATTGACTCCTGTGAATCCTCGAACACCAAAAAAGCCGTTGCCAGTGTTGACACTCTCTAGACTTATGCCCACGTTCCGCAGTGTCGCTGTGTTGTCTGTCTTCGGGGAGATTCGGAGGGATTTCGTTGTGATATTTTGCTCAGACTATTGGATTTTATAAAACAAGTTTTTGATCAGCGATTTGCAATAGTCAGATCAGGTCGTGCGTCTGTTAGTGCTAAGTCCAAAAAAAAGCCAGTTTTTGGAAAGGATGAGGTATTAGGTCGAGTCTGTACTCAGTCGGTAGGATGCCCCTGGTGTTTGTGGTGGTATTTCCCCATGTTATCATATATGTTCGGAATTAACTGGTTTCGATATTAAATGGCAGTATTATGGCAATTGGAAAATAACCCCCGAGGAAAACGCGCGAGACCTACATATGTTACAACCTAATACTAGTAGATTAGGTAAAAAGGCTATTTAAAAAACAGTTTCAGTTAGCAATTTAATTATCTCCAGTTCCAGGACCAACTAAACGAGCAATCAGCAGAGTAATTTAACTGCACCTATATAGCTGGAACAAAGAAAAATATGGAATTGCCACGGTTTATAAATACGTTAAGTTTGCTACACAGAAATTTTAAATGCAGACACGAAAATAAATTATATGTATAATAAATAAAATTTTAAAATTATTTTGACAACATGCATATAGGTGACAACACATACTTTACGAAAACGAAATGCTACAAAACAACATACACACACTGAGCACACCGACTAAGGCAAAGTAATGGTTAATGTCCTTTGTGGTAATTGATAAAGATATTTTGAATTTTCGCTCCCCTTGAGGTGATAGGTCTTTGCGGTAGCTTTGATGTAACAACTCCTTGAAGTTGAAATTTATTTAAAAGCATATTAAAAGCATAAACTAACTTATATTATGTATAATCTATAGACAAATATGTGTGATGTCGAAGTGTATTCAAGGATATAGGCACACTAAATAAATTAAAAAGACACGGAAAACAGATACTTTATAATAGATAAAAACAAAAAGTATACAGATCAGCCAACGTACTAATAAAATGTGCTGAAATGTCACTTACCATCCTCATGTTATAAAATCTTCTCTTGTTAATAAGTACCATCGCCATACGGTGTAAATGAAATTAAATAAAATCACAGATATATGGACCAGATAAAGTTACGGTGCTGCTTTGCTGTGTTCAAGTGTAAAAAGAAGGTAAATAACCTGAATTTAAGGAAGCTATGAAAGTCTATGCCAAGTACGGTTTTAGCGAATGACAACATGTGTTCCCATCGGCATGAGCTTTAAATGAATAGTACTGTGATCAACTGAGATATGAGATAATTAAGAGAGAAATGGGCGATCGACGTTTAGGCTTCGGGCCTTACTGGGGTTATATTGGTAAAATCGAAGGTCGAGATTTAGCATCTCCATTCTTCGCTGATCACGAGCTCTTATTTCCAAAAAAATATTTTTTATTTTAGTTTTTAATCCATTTTTTATTCATAGTTTCTTAGACCTACATATGTACCTTATCCTAGACAAAAACGTTTAAAACTAGCTTGACTATCTTTATAAATTTTAACATCTGACTGGCGCTAGGCCGACACTCTAAAGCAAACAGTACAACTTAAAACTATGTCTTCCGACAACTATATAGATATGTATAAACTTATAATTAACTTAAGCTAAGAAAAATTTTAAAAGAGCCTCACTGGGATTATACGGGAACAATCGAAGATCGAGATTTTCCATATGTAAGGGTATATTTAGCATCTCCGTTCTTCGCTGATCACGACAACGAGCTGTTATTCTCAAAAAAAAAAAAAAATCATTATTATGATTGGCGATTGAAATTTAATCTTAAGGCCTGGAGTTACATGGGGAAAATCGAAGGTCGAGATATCACTTAAGTGGAATAGATTTGAACCGAAAGGTGTTTAATTTGTGTAAATTGGAGACCATCGTAACAATGCATAAGAGGGGTAAGCAGTGTGGAATATTGAAACAATTGATGAGATGGCTGAGATGGACGGATATACCCACAGACAATGAACACAATTTTATTATAAAATGATATTTCATGACATACGAATTCAAAAGAAGCAATGTTTGAAGCATACACAAGGAGAACCTCCGCGCCAGGAGAGGGGATTCACAATTAAGGACATGTGACGAAAGATTAGTTTGTGTATGAGAAAATATAGCATAGAAAAGCTACTTCAAGTGCAGACTTTGGGTGTTGGATTACAAACTAGGCAATTATTTGCTACGAAAACAATTACCTGTGGTAAAATTATTAACCTGTTGTACGTGAAAATATAAGGACTCATGGAACCGTGTTCGTGAAAAGACCTTCTTGATCGATGGACACCAGGACAGTCGTTCTGGTTTGACGATCGACACATGTTTTTTGGTTGAGGTGCAAGTAGGACAAGAGTCTGACGTCGTCATATATTTTTCTATCACGTGGACGAGAAAATGGGTAAGGAGAACTCTCTTCAGGGAAGTCGTTAAGGAGGGGATGTAGGGGGTCAAAAAGTGGGAGGACGTAGAATATTAGAGGGTTAGGATGATATAGTGTTGTGAGAAAATACACGGATTGGGTTGGGTACATGAGACTTAACGAAATTGATTCGGAGGTGGGAGGCTCCAGGAAGGAGAGCATACCGGTTAAGCGATATGCTTTTAGCTTCAGATGTGAGATCGTAGTTAGGAAAAGCAGAAAGGCGTTCATTGGCAGTGGGCAAACAAATTTTGAGTAGAGTTGATTCGGGCTTTGAGGGCTTAGTGTTTTGTAAGGGTAATTCTTTATCTCTAATCTGCCAATTGTTCTCGGGGAAGTGCTTTCGATTCTTTGATTTAAGGTTAATCGAATTCTTGTCTAGCCGAGCGCCAATGATTAGGTCTTTACGATAACGAGATCTTATTCTCAAAAAAGTCATTATTAAGGGAGATATGGGCGATTGAAGCGTATATACATGCAACTGCGATTGCAATACGATCCGGTAGAATTTTGAACTTAGTTCTTAACGGTTATTTGAATTGGATTTTGAAATTCAAATGAGACATATGTCTTGACAAGAAAGTACAAAGGTATATGCACCAATATTGCAGATAGCCTGTGCAGACATCTACAATGGACAGTTTGCAACTACTGATCGGTTCAATTCAATTGTTTTTTTCTAACGGTAAATCTTGTCTTTGCTATCGTCGTTTTATTTGCATTTGTTCCTTGGTTTTTCCTCTCAAACCTCTTCCTCTCGAAATGCGTCGCATTACTTATAGAAACATATGGTAGTAGTGAACAGTCTTTTAGAGTTCATAGTTAAAGTCATTGTCTTTTTATTAACAAAAAATGTGTGGGAACGAACATTGTCACGAACTGAGATCAACAATTCTAGTGAAATTTAATAACGGGCCTATTCAGAAAGAAATTTCGACAACATATTCGATTCATACTCGTAAGTTGATAACACAGAATAGTGCATGGACATTAGGATTGCGTAAATCTTTGACTGAAAGACAGACGCATATTTTCCTAACGAGAAGTGCAGTCGAATGTTTTCGCGCTCGGGCGCCGGACCCTCGCCCAGTTTTGGAGCCATCTGTGAAAATGCGAAGACAGTCCATTCCAGGTTCAGTGTCTGGCCAAAGACAGTCCTGATGCCATGGAAATGTGACTGTGAGATTACAGTGCAGTAGGATGGCAAGTGTTATTGCGTCAGAAGGCATATACATGAGACAGGGGTCGTAGGACATTCCTCGCGCAAGTACACTGTCACTCCAATGCGAGTTGTACCAAAGACCATTTCTCTTGAGGCAAGACATGGCTTTCAGTGCGCACGCTCTGATATATATGTATGTCAAGGGGTGGAAGATTCATCATAGCATCTAGAGCAGCTCCCGGTGTACTGGGGAAAGCTCCCGTGCAGCTGAGACAGATCCTCTTGGGAATTTGGTGAAAGAGGCCACAATGTGTTTGCGCGTTAGCCTGTTCTACCAGACAACCGAAGTATGTGAGATTATCGGTCTTATCATTACCGTGTAGATCCAGAGGACCTTTGTCGGCGATAAACCCCATGTGTTGCCAAAGGCACCTTTGCCTTACCAAAAAGCTGAGAGCGTTTTGGTGGTTTTTGCCTCAATATGCTTTGACCAAATGCGCTTTAAGACCGACAGTGACAGAGAGAATAGCAGCATCATCCGCATAAGCCTGGGAAGATTCCAGAGGCGTTTAGAGAGCATAAAATCGACCACCATGCACCATAACGGCATGGAGACAGGACGCCACCTTGCGGGCAGCCCCTGTTTACTCCAGGCTTGACACATTGTTCGAGGTCTGCATCAGCGATCAGTGTCCTGTGCACAAGCATTGCCTTGATCCACAAAACCAGTGCTTCATCTACGTCATGCCATCTAGCAGCGTTACACATGCTGTCGAAAGTAACGTTATCAAAAGCTCCCTCAATGTCGACGAAAATGCCCAGTACGTAGTTTTTCCTTTCGAGAGTGCATTCAATTCTCCCAAGTAGGGTTTGAAGGGCAGTCTCGCAGGATTTTCCGCGCTGATAAGCATGTTGCATCTCCGCGAGAGGATGCGTTCGAAGGGCAACAAAAAGGAATAAAGACTTTCATCGCGCGCCAAGGAGTGCCAAGCTAGCAGTGAAAATTATTTTCAGAGTAGTTTTACAGCATAACAGAGTATATCGCATCAGTTACGCGGCTAGCCAGCTACGCCGAGTTGTGTGCAATGAGCCGATGATAGTCTGATTTCCCGGGAAATGGATCAGAAGCAATAAATTAAGAGTTTCAGCTTTAGAATTGGTGAAGGTACCATCCGACTTTCTGAGTACATCCAGCTTTGTCGATTTTCCTCGCTTGAAAACATTAACCAACTTGCTGCTCGCGCTCAGGGATTTGATCTCTTCCCAGAAGGACTTATAGGAATGATTGTTCGATTTACGAATCAGCTTCGTATATTCTTTTTGCTTCGGTCGAAACTTATTCCAGTCATCTTCCGAGTTCGATTTGAGCGGTCTATTCGGGAGATTTCTAGCTTCCCTGGGAAGACAGGAAAGCATTCCACCAGGGAGGTTCCTGCAGGTAGGATTTTTGACAGTACAAGCGAGTTCAAAACAGTTAGTAATGGCACTACTCAGGTTATGAACGGCTTCCTCCACTAATTGTTTTGTTCTGAGTTTAGGCAGGGCTTGAGTGGATTTCATAAGCTGCTCTCTAAACTGTACCCAGCCCGTCTTTCTCGGATTCAGCTTGAACTGCGAGGGGGAGATCCCACAGTTCAATTGGAATTCAATATAACTATGGTCTGACAGCGTAGCATCTGGTAAGACTCTCCAAATGGTTCCACATGCCCTTTAGACAGGGTTAGGTCAATCACCTCCTATCGTCTCGCCGTCACTAAATTTGTTGAGAGCCAACATTGTTGATGATAAGGCCAGACGAAAGAGTGAAGTGAAGTTGCTCCGGTTGCATTTGCCCCAATCCCAAACAGTGTTTTGAGCATTAGCATCGCAACAAATGATGAGTCCAATCTTTCTGACTTCACAGTACTCTACGAGTTCAGAAACCGCTTTCGGTGGCGGAAGCAGTACCGAGTCGTAGGGGAAGTAAGCAGACGCCACGACGAAGTATTCAGTTTCTCCGTGCGCTTTTTAGTTAACTCTAGCAGCCACCAGATATTGTGGACAGAATAGACCAAGTTTGGTTGCCGAAAGTGTGTTCCATAGATATGATGAGGCATACCTTAGGCCTTTCCGATCGCTCATCATAGAGAATCGTAGCATCATATATACCACCAAGACCACACAGAAATGTATTCTAAACCCATGGTTCTTGAACGGATACAACGTGATGGTTTGTACTACTGCATGCAATTCTGCTATTGAGATGATCGGCTCTTGTGTCAAGTCCCGGATTCTGCGCACGTAATCGCGTCAGCTCATTCAGCTTGTTTCCAGGTTTCTCCGGAATTCAGCAAATGGAGCACGTTAATTTTGGGAAACTGACTACCTGATAGGTAGTAGATCTCAGGGTATGGATTTTCGGCACCATGCTCCTGATACGGATAGATGTCTGAGGTCTCACCACGAAGGCACCATACTTCAGAGCAGACCTCTCAGCCTGAATACAGAAGCCTGTTGCTGAAGCTAGCTCCAATAGACGATCTTCGCAGTGTTGGCAATCTGCTGTTACTGCCAGCTTTCCCCATCCTGACCTTTGTAGGAGAGGTGCTTGTCTCGACTCTTTACGGTTACTGGTATCTTCTTTCCGGAGGAAAGGATTTTGTTGTGTGAAGTGCCCGCCTCTGAGGAGCAATCTTTGGTTTTCTCCGCCTTTATGTTTTTTGCTTTGATATTTGTTGATCACCGCATTTGCCTTCGGACTCCGTACCCGCCGACACGTCGGAGGAGGAGACATCACGTTCTCTTTCCCCAGCAAAATTTTCCCCGGCGGCCGTCTTCCGTTTGCGAGCACTCTTACCTTTTTCGGTTCGAGCTCCTGCTCCCTTCCAACGCCGCTTTGGGAGAGCTCTGCCAGTTTGAGGGTTGTTGGGACATAATACCGCTTTGCCTTCTGCGATCAGATCCTGTCTGTCAGCATAACTGCCTTTTTCGGCGGTAGCGCCGGTCATAGCAGGACCCTGAACACATCCAGCTTCGTCAGTTTGGGAACCTGGCACGCTCTTATTGGGAAGTTGATCGTCACCAATAAGATAAATGTTAGACGCGCATGCCGTAAGTGCTAACATGCTTGTGCCTCCTGCAGCTAGCCGTCGACGCTTTCTGCGCTGCGCGCCGCCAAGAAGTCCTGGAGTACTTCCATACTTATGATTGTCCATTCATTCATGTTAATTCGGAAAAGAAGAGAGTAAAATTATAAATTTCATAAGGCGTCTTCAAAAAAAGTAAAGGTAGAACTACAACTGGCTATTGAGCCATCAACAATAAGGCGCAGAGTCCTACAAGCCGTTGTTCGAAGCTACAAACCAGTTAAAAAACCTTATACATAATTTGAAGAACATTTTGAAGGCTCGTATAAATGTTGCTAAGAGTCACTTACATTGGAGGACTCAGAAATGGAAAACCGTGTTATTTTCAGAAGAGCCCAAATTCAATTTGTATGGATCAGACGGAAAACAACACGTAAGGAGACCAAGAGTCGAGAGGTTGAATTCGAAATTCACCAAAGGAACAGTGAAGTAGGGTGTTGGCAATGTCATGGTCTGGGCCTGCCTCTCTTGGTAGGGCATTGGTCCAATTCATCGTGTTGAAGGGATTATGAGGTCCGAAGATTTAAAAAAAACATCTTACAAAATGTCACTTCCCCTTACGAAAAATGGGAAATATCGCTTATTTGGTGGTTTCAGCACGATATGCAAAATTCTGCAATGGCCACCAGTCCCCAAAACCTTAACCCGAATGAGAATTTGTATTGTAAAGAGGAGTATAGGGAACTTTACAAAAAAAAAAAAAAAAAAAAAAAAAAAGGTTGAAAAGCAGTGGAGGACATAATTCCTTCGATGCCAAATGGCATACGTTGTTTTAATTGTTTTCAATGATAGGACCGATAAAGAAAGGAAATTCAATTTGGCGGATTTAAGATGGCGGCCCAACACGCAAAAAATACGATTTTTACAAAGTCAACCGATTTGGACCAAATTTAGTATATAAGGGTTTTCGGGGTAGCTGATCATGAATTTGAATTCGGATATGTTAAATCCAAGATGGGGGATCCACTTTTTAATCGATTTACATAATTAAACCGCCAAATTATACCAAATATACCAAATTTGGTTCAAAGAAGAATAAGAAGACGAAGAAAAAGTAGAAGGAAGAGAATTTGTTTTATTCATTTGATTTTTTTTTTTTATCATTTATACTTATTTGTTCATACAAAATAAAAATCTGTATTGCGTTCAACAGGTCTTGCGTTTGACATGTATATTATTGTTGCTTCATTTAGCGCTATCCTTACTTCACCAAATTCTAAAATTTCTTCCATGCTTGTTATTTATTTCTAATATGTTTCTTATGATATTGATTTCAGAGTCAGACAAAATAAATGAGTCAACAACATTTGCTTTAGCCCATTATATACTGTAGCTAACATATATCAGTTAATACTTCTTATATTTATTTTACTCTTAATTACTAACAGTTTTTCTTTGTTTAAAATATCATTTAATTTTATTGGTTTGCTAATTTCGTTAGTATAGTTTATTAATTAGATACATTTAATACGTTGTTAATTTTACTTGACATGATCTTAAAATCATCGTGGTCGGGTGAACGGACGACCGACTTCCAACTCGTCCGATGAAGTCCAAACAACGCTTACTTCTTCGGCGTGCGAGTTGATTTAATCTAAATTATGGATTAGTTTTTTTACCAACCAACGAATTGTTGGTAGGTATCTAGGTTTACAACATGGATTATTTAAAAAACCACATCATGCAGTCTAGCAGTTCCAGTCCTCATTATTAGTATCTAGGAATTTGAATGAATAATCCAGAATTTTGACGTTCTCAGCGTAAGCCGTGACTAGGAGTCTGAAAATGGATAAGTTAAATTTTAAATTTGGGATTTATGAACTATTCTGCCAGATTGAGTTAGCACTGTAGTGGACTGATTCGAAGCTACTATTTTCTTCTTGTATCGGCGATTTAATTTTGATCCTACACGCTTGTTGTGCTTTACATATATTGATTGAGCTGGGGAGAGTTATGATGAACGACCGCACAACGATCTTACACGCATCCAGCGGATGCACACTCCGTAATGAGACAATTTTATTTTTCATTAGATAATATCCCACAATGTAAACGTACCCAGCGGATACACATTATAGAATCTGACACCATATTCTGTACCTTGATATTTTCAAAATTCTTTATATCATAGAACTTGCTAGCATAATCAAAATTAGAATATAAATAGATGTAAGAAAAGGTGTTGCAAGTGTTGCTCGCAATAAAATAATTTTTTAATCAATATAAAAGGTGTTTCGTTAATTGGCGCCTGAGCAGGGACACGCGTAAATTAGAGTCTAAAAAAGTAGTGCATTAAAACCTCGCCGCGAAATCGTCGTGTTGACCGCCACTATAACCTGTGGCGGAACATATGCGGAACATTGTGTACGCGTTTTCAACAAACGACACGGAACAAGTGACAGTGTTCGAAGTGACATTCAAAATTTAGAAGGACTATCCTTGACAGATCAATAAAAGTGTCTCCGAAAGGAAAAAACCAATCCTTCAGTGACTTATCAGTAACCATACCTTAGTAGGAGGTGTTGAAAATACAATACAATACAAATGCTGATAGATAGATAGCAGCCTGTGCAAGATTCATAATGACGCTGTGAGTACAAGCTTTACTTAAATCTTACTTTCTCATCAATCACAATTAATAATTAATTAAACAAACGAAAAAAACATGGAAGAATTAAAAAACGCAGTTTTAGAATTTACTGGAGCCGTAAATGCATACATTGAAAGAATTAAATTACTAGAGGATAGATTAAATGCTAACATCCCATTGTCCAAAACCAACGCCGGGGTTACCCCCTAAACCAGTACCAAATCCAATAAACCACACAAAATGCGACAGCAGCAGGGGAAACCATTATTAATAAAAAAGTCAGCGGACAATTCATTGCTTTAGTTGGAAATTACACAATTTTATACTTCTTTGTCTTACCCGGCCTCAAGTCATTTGATGGGATTATAGGAGATGATATTTTGAAAGAAATAGGAGCAGTTATAATCGTGTCGATAATACCATGCTAATAAAACAATAACTTTGAAAGAAAAGCAATCGACCCAAGTTAATAGCCTGATAATCAGAGACAATCACTTAGATCCCGACATTAAAAGCAGAATAAGGAAGATAGTAGAAAAACATAAAGTTATCTATGGTCCAATAAGTGACAATGATATAATTGATACACAAGTAAAGCCGAACAACAACTGAAAAAAGGGATTATGTAAAAACTTATCCCCGCCCGGTGAATATGAGAGAAGAGGTTAATAAACAAATTTCAAAACTTCTCGAAGACGGGATTATTCGGCCCTCAAAGAGTGCGTACACTCCTCCATATGCGTCGTCCCCAAGAAAGAAGATGCCTCAGGAATAAAGATGTATCGAATGATCATCGACTTTAAGAAATTTAATTCAGTCACAATATCAGACATACACTAAGCGAAATTAATATAGGGGCATAATGTATGACTAATAAAAGATTACAGCTGAGTGAAGTAATTTATTATATTTGTAATGTACCAGTCATGAATGTATTAATGCACTGTAAATAATGCTTTTGCAATGCAAGTATTTTTAAAAAAAACTTGGTTTTAGAAAAATTGGTGCGAAATTAAAATAGAGGCAGTACAGATTTGTTAGTATTTACTATTTTATTATTCCTATTTTATTTTCAGTTTTTTTTTAAGTTGAATTCTAATAGTTAGTACTTCCCCCTTTATTGGTAATAACCTCAAAAATTCGCTTTGGCATTGAATTTATGAGGTCGTGAAGATATTCGGCATCCAAATTCCTCCAAACGTCTTGAATAACTTGTTTCAGTTCTTTAACGGTGTGGTACTGCCTGCCATTTTTGTATACTCTCCTTGCCATTAATCCCCAAAGATTTTCGATTGGGTTTAAGTCCGGGGACCTCGATGGCCATTCCAAAATGGGTGTATTTGTCTTATTGAAATCATTTTTCACCACTTTGGCAGAGTGGACTGCAGCATTATCGTGCTGAAAGATAAAATTTGGTCCTCCGACGTCATCTGCGAATTCATCTAAGACATATTCCAACATGTCTAAATATTTTTGGGAATTCATTTTAGGTGGAACGTATAGGAGAGGCATTTTTCCTTGGTAGCCGAAAGCACCCCAGACCATCACACTACCTCCTCCAAAGTTCCGGCTCATTCTTACTTCCGGCTTATCCCGCAAATCATGCCAATAATAATGGAACCCATCCGGACCATCTAAATTAAACTTTTTTTCATCGCTAAATATGACTTTTCTCCAATCTGTGGTCCAATACATGTGAGTTTTAGCAAATGAAAGCCGACATTCTTTGTGCCCGGAAGTAAGCGCTGGTTTTTTTATTTTCTTTTTAAAGACCAATGTTGGAGTAGCATGTAAAATTTGTTGGACACGTCGTACTCCAATTTGAAGGTCTAATTTCGCTTCGATTTAGGAAGCTAATAGCTTGTTCTTGCGGGCTTCTGTGACTATTTGATTTTTTTGACGGTTTGTCACCTTTTTTGGAGCCCCTTTTGCCTTCCTCACTCCATATTCCCCACCCAAATTGACGAAATGATCGACAACATTTGCTGATCGTGATATTTTCGCAGCAATTTGTCGGTTAGAGTAGCCATTTTCCTTAAGAACGTTTATTTTAGTTTTCTCTTCCGCAGTAAGTTTTCTTCCACGTCTCATTGTTTATAATCTAAAAAATCAACTTGTACTGTAATATACATAACACCGCAGCTTAGGTCCACTCAAAATAAAATAGGAAGCCTTACCAAGAAATCTACTTAAAAAAAAAAAAAACAGTTGCCTCTATATTAATTTCGCTGTAAAAGCTAAGAAATTTGTATCTTCACAAAATGTAACGCGTGTCTGTCCAACGCAACAACTGATATCAGAGTGACGGTGTTGCATACCGCATCAGGGAAGCATATACAAATGTACAAAAATACCGTTGCGTTGAGTACCGTTCAATTCAGAGAAAGATCGTGCTATTTGTCACAGCTGTTGCGTTGCCTCTATTTTAATTTCGCTTAGTGTATATCCAATCCCCGTCAATACCAGTACTATCGCAAGCTCAGGTAAAGCGAAATTTTTCACAACTTTAGATCAGACGTATTCCGTATTCTCCACGCTTAACGAAAAATATGAATTCACCAGGATGCCCTTTGGGCTGAAGAATGGACCAGCTATCTTCCAACGGATGATAGACGATGTCCTCAATGAATACGAGTATATAGGTAAAATCTGTTATGTACATGTATATTGATGACGTAATAGTATTCGGAAAAAGTGTTGAAGAGCACTTGAAAAACCTAGATGCCATCTTTACTAGGCTAAAAGAGGCCAACCTTAGAGTCAACTTTGACAAGACTGATTTCTTCAAAAGGGAAACAGAATTTTTAGTCTTCCTTATCACCAGTAATAATATAAGACCAAACGCTAAGAAAGTGGCAACCATTCAGAAGATAAAGCCGCCAGAAAATCTGAAAGAATTCACAGGATTTCTCAATCTCGCATAATGTTATATGCGCTTTATCAACGATTTTGCAAGGATCACGAAACCACTAACTAATCTTAAAAGAGAAACAAATTCACAAACTGACGCAAATCAAACCCGAAACATAGAAATCAAATTGAATGAAAAAGAGAAAGAAACATTCATCTATCTTAAGGAATTGTTATCGTCATCAGAGATCCTTATCTTCCTTGATTTTGATAAACCATTTATTTTTAAAACGGATGCATCAATCCATGCTATTGGAGCAGTGTTGAGTCAAAGAGAGATCGGTAAGGATAAGCCAATAGCATAAAGGGCGTTAAGAAATCAGACATCGAGAAGACAGCTTTCTCTATTAACTATTGTAAATATGAATTTACCAGACTGCCGTTTGGTTTGGAAAACGCTCCGTCGATTTTTCAACGAGAACTTGATGATATTCTGCCTAAGTATATCGGGGAATCGTGCTACGTATACATCGACGACATAATCATCTACAGCGGGGACGAACTCCAACACGGTAAGCATATCGAGCAGATTTTTAACATCCTGAGATGAGGAAATATGAGAGTTCAATTGGACAAATGCCACTTTTTCTCACACCAAGTGGAACTCCTTGGGTTTTATAATTTTTTCCGACGGTATAAAAATGAACCCAGCGAAAATAGAATCCTTTAAAAATTTTCCTGTCCCGGAAACACTTAAGGAACTCCGGCCTATCCGGCTATCATCGTCGTTTTGTCAAAGACTACACAAAGATAGCAAAGCCCTTGACAGCCCTTCTGAGAGGAGAGGAAGGACGAGTGACCAAAAAACAATAGAACTTTATCCTGAAGCTTTAGAATTATTCAACAACGTGAAAAATATCCTAATTTCTAAAAAATATAATTCTGAATTATCCCGACTTTAGCAAACCATTTGACCTCACAACCGATGCATCTAACCATGCACTGGGAGCTGTGCTTGAACAGGAAAAAAACCTATAACGTTCATTTCTCGAATTTTAAGCAAGACGGAAGAAAGCTATATCCAAAGAAAGATATAACCACGAATTAAGATACAAGCACGGAAGAACAAACGTGGTAGCTGATGCTCTTTCTAGACATCCACAACCATCGGATGTTAAGAGGAATCCGGTAAAAGCCACTTGGAGCACGGTAAAACAATTATTTTTCCCCAGTTGAGCAACGACCTCGTTAATGTCACAAATGGGGTAATGGTTGGCTACAGTAATTGAATTGAGTTTTCGACAGTCTTTGACAATCCTGTTGTCTGGCTCCAGTGGAATCCGTTTTTCTTTTTTGGGACGACAAAGTCTCCCACCAGGGTCTGATATTACCATCGTCGAGAAGTTTATTGACTTGTTCTTGTATCGACTTCCGCCTTCAGCGACATGGGAAAGGGATAAAGACAAGTAAAAACTGGGTCGTTGGTAGTGGTTCTAATTTCCCCTACAATTCTTGTAGTGTGGGGAAGGTTCAGAGAAAAGGTTTAAATGTTTATTGATTGCCGATTTCAATAAGGTTTCTTGGGAAGGAGTAAGGAGTAATCAGTGCGGACAATTATTGGGTTGACAGTTTCAGATACCAATTGTTTGATCTTTACTCGAATTGTTCCAAGTATTTCCATGAAACTATATTTGGCATGGATGACGGCTGATAATTCTATAAGACTATTGTTATCCAGTATGCCATGAAAAGATTTGAGGGCAATACGAAGAATTTAATGTTGACCTCCTTAAGTCCTTAGAGATTAATGAATGTGTGATGGCTGACTTAGAAGAAAAAACGGCCTCACTTGACGAAGAAAAAAGTGCTCTTCCACCATGATGACGCACCGGCTCACACCTGTGCCACTTCTTTTTGTTTCCAAACTTGAAAAAAAAGAAAAAGAAATTTCAGTCGAATGAGGAGGCCATCGCCGCCGCGGAGGCCTACTTTGCAGACCTCGAGTATTCAAGCGTATATCAAGCGTATCGAGCCAAAAGGAGACTATATTGAAAAATAAATCGCCATTTCTCCAAAATTGTTTTTTTTTGTAGCTTAGTACTTTTCGGACCAGCCTCGTATTAGTACACAAAAAAAAAAACAAAACTAGGGACATCCGGGACTTTGAACAAAGTCACGCAAAAGGATAACTTTCCTATTCTGTTAATAGGTCACTTATTAGGCCGGCTGTCGGGAAAAAGATTATTTATCAAAGTGCTTTCTTCCATGTTAAGATGTCAGAAAAGAATATCAAATACACATCATTCCTTACCCCAATGGGACAATTCGAATTTTTTCGAATGCCATTTGGTTCCAGGAACGCTCAATCTACGTTTCATTGCGACAGAGGGAGTAGAGAAACACTTAATAATATTGAGGGAAGTGTTGCCCAGACTGATCAATAATAAATAAGATCTGAGGGTGAATAAGTGCAAGTTTCTGTACTCGTGTATCAAATACCCCACAATATATCCAAAACGGGCATAAGCCGGACGAGAAGGGAATTATTATGGTGACACATTTCCCAATACCGCAGAATGCGAAGGCGATCCATAGTTTCTTATGGTTGTATTCCTACTTCAGGCCAGAAACCACCAATGATGCGTACCACTTAAAATGGCCGCCGACGTTAGCCTACAAGCGGTGGCAAAATGTTGCGGGGAAATACGATCGTCTCGTTCTGGTTTCTGCTTCAGACGCTCATTAAGCGATTTTCAGTGTTAGCGAAACTTTTTTACAATTTAATTGAAAAGAAAAGGCAAAATAATAGAAGCCGCAATTTTATCCATTTTTGATTCTAGGGACGAAACGGGGTTGCTCTGCGAAACTAGGTCAATTGGATTTTCAATCTCAATTCTTATGCAGAAGAAACATATCTCGACTGTTAAGGGGGAAATCCACCCACTAATAAAAACGCAAAAATATAAAAACTCGAAAAACGCACTGCAACAGGCAAATGAAAGATGGCGTGACCTTGAAACATGCAACTACGCGAGACAAACCTGGCCCAGGTATTATCAACGTAAAACCACAGGCTTGCTAAAAATACGAAGACAGATTACAAGTAGCCTAATCGGAGTACTAACGCTTTAGAAAAACATGCCGCAAGATTAGGACTGCCATATAACGACTACTACACCTACTGCATGATGAAGAAGAGGAAGAATATCCACCCCATCTCCTAAGTATGTGATTGGCCGCCCTAGCCTGCTCAAAAAGACAATTTCTGACAGAAAGTTCTTTAATGAACTAATGGATCTATCCGAAACGGAGATCTACAAAACATCGAATTTTATTCAGCATTCAAAATGGTTCCAATAGTAGCTATGAACAAGCCGATCCCCACCGCTTTTACGGAGGGAAGCCACCTAACCTAACCTAATCTATGCAGAAGAACGCTGATGTGAATCTGCATCCCGTACTCTTCTTTTCGAAGTGGTCTACGGAGAATGAGTCCAGATATCATTCCTTCGAGTTGGGAGGTCTTAGCGATAGTTTACACATTGTAACGCTTTCATATATACAGTGCCGCTCACTTGAATAGAGCCCCCCATTGTGCATAACATAATGAATATATGAATATTATTCGAGTTTCTGAACATATAACGACCCAATATTTCGTGTTTTTGTAACATCTCCTTACACACTCTTTTTGTGAGCGAGTTCATGCATTATAGATGTTCCATTAAATATTTTTTGTTATGTTGTCTGAAAACATTGTGAGAAACGTGATCTTATTTTGGTTCATTGTGTACAAGCCAAAGCAGATAGTTATGCAAAAATATTCTCTGATATCTTTTATTCAAGTTAAGACAATTCAAGTCAAAAGTGGTCGTGCTAAATTACGACGAGAAAACTAAAATCAAGGCTTACCTCGAGTGTGGGCTGTCTATTCACCAAATAGTTAAAAAAAAACGCAACGAATCCGCAAAGTTTTGACGGAACAAGTCCAACTATGTGAAGAACATGAAAGGGCGAACAGTAAGTGCCATTACCGCTGCTGACAATTTGGGCCAAATTTTAATGTAAATATTTTGAGTCACATCGCAATAAAATGTATACAAAAATTACTACTAGATAAAATGATAGATTCTATTCAGAAAACGTATTGGTTCCCCCAAATGAGACTCAGGGTTCAAAGGCACCTAAAGAATTGCTTAACGTGTGTGACGTATTCCCCGAAACATGGGAAGAAAGAAGGGTGCTTACATAATATATCCAAAAATAATGTCCCGTTCGATAACTTGCATGTCGACCATTTCGACCCCATCGGGCTAAAAAAGTTCAAAAGGAACCATGTATTTTTAGTGGTGGATGTATTCACCAAGAATGTCGAGATGTACGCTACTTGTAGCACGGGCACGAAAGAGGTTCTGGGGGCCTTGAAAAAGTACTTTGTCGTGAACAGTCGACCCAAGAACATAGTGTCGCTTTTACGGGGCATAACCTGCGGCGACGTTGGCGTGCTGGATCAGTTGTCGGAACCGGGGGTTTTCGCCAGACGACGGAAATGTGCGGCTCAAGTGTCGATGACGGTTCCACGCTAGGACAAATGCTTTCTACTTATAGCTGTGTGGCTCAGGTGGTAAAGTGCAACCTCGGGTGGATGGCTCGTACTTGTATGCACGACGCTGATTAGGCGAATTCCGTCACGTATCATGTTGTTTGTTGCTGTGAGTAGAAATCTATTTCACGTTAACTTATATATATAAGGGTGTATGTAACACTCGTACTTCGCTGATCACGATAATGAACTCTTAGTCTCAAAGAAGTCATTGTTAAGGGAGATATGGGCGACCGAAATTTAGGCTTCGGGCCTTACTGGGATCATATTGAAAAAATCGAAGGTCGAGATTTTCCATATGCAGTTACGGACAAAAAAGTAAGGTCACGCCTTTGTTACAAATATTTTAAATTTTTGTGTCGTTCACTTCTTATTGACTATAGCGACATCTTATTTTAAATAGTTATATTCACGTTTTCTAAATACACCCCAACTGGAAAGCACTTCGAGTAATCACACTATGTATAACGGTGACTCGAAACCTGTTGTCATTCGCGTTGAACAAAAAACAAAAAATGTCGTCATTATTTAAAATATTTAAAAAAAAAGTCGACATGTTTTTTATAAAAATGTAAGTATTTTATTTTAGGCTTATGTATTTAAATAAAATATAAAATTTTAGCTTGAGTTTATGAAGAACACAACAGCAAATGAGCCGAGCAAAACATTGTTCTGAAGAGGAACGCAACATTATTCATAAATTGAGAGACGAAGAAAAAAAGCCACCGCCAAATGGCCAAAACTTTGTTCATAATGCTCTGCTACCCCAAAAACCACATCTCAAACGAGGCAGACTGCGCAAAACGACTTCAAGAGGGGACGATCACATAAAACTTCTCTCAAGCCAAGACCCTTTCAAGTCAGCTGCGGCAATTCAGTGCGAGTTAAGAACTCCAATTTCACCTCCTTGGAAGAAAATCGCGAAGGTATCTATGCTAACAAAGGGACAGAAAAGAAATCAAATAGTGTTCTCAAAATCGCACCTGAATTGGGATGGCACAGCTAATGGGAAGAAGTGGCGTAAAATCCTGTGGTGTGACGAATCAAAGATCAATATGATTGGCAACGATGGCAGACCTTGGGTAAGCAGGCCAAGAAATGCTAAACTAAATCCTCGCTATACAACTTAGGCCTTTAAGTATGGTGGTGGTAATAAAATGTGGGGTTGCTTCTCGTGGTGTGGAGTCCGGTCTCTTTTTTGGATCAAGGGTACTATGGACAAGCACGTGTACGTTAATATATTTAAACACATAATACTGCTTACGCTGAGTAAGAACTGCCGCTGTCTTGGAAATTTCAACAAGACAATGACCCGAAACATATTGCGGGTCTAGCTCAGAATTGTGTTTTTTTTTTTTTTTATTTCATCATTAACTCTTCATTAACTATCTTAACAATCTAAATATCTTACTAGCCCTTGACGGACACTCTAAAATAAACGGAACAACTTAAATCTATGTCGTTCGATGACTATATATGCATTTATACTTACGATTGACATCATTACAACTTAAGCTAAGAAAATCGTTTTAATTAAAAACTTAGCATAAGATATAGCGGAGATATAGCTCAGTGGTAGAGCATTGCACTTAGAAATGGTTCTCAAACAACGGTGTTCATCTCATGACTTGGCCTGTCAATGCCAATGCTCTATAGATGTAAATCTGTATTGGATCAAAAGGGCCATTCGACAAAGTACTAAACACAAATTAATATTTCTTATCTTGAGTAACCCGTTTTATTTACTAGTTTTTGTTTTTCATTGTTACTTGACATTGTGACCCTATTTTATTGTCCTTCAAAATAGTCTTTCGTATTATGTTTCTACCATTTTAAGTATACTCAATAAAGTTATTCCGTTTATTTTGTTGTTTTATGCAAAGAGTTCAAATCAATAAGCTCCGTAATAACGGTTTCTCCTAAAGAAAAATGGGAGAAGTTGTTGGGTGCACCAAGAGAATGGTAGAGAATGCAATAAAATGGACGGCAAGGCCCAAAACTCCCAGAAGAAAACCAAAAATAACATATTCTTTAAAAAAAGAATTTTAAGGTTTCAGAAAAAAGAGCCCTTTGCCTCATCTAGCGCCATAAAAAAGGAATTCGATATAGATGTCGACACTTCAACGATCCGAAAATTATTATCAAAATATAATTTAAGAGCTAGAAGTGTCAGAAATGTACCGTTTCTTTCAAAAGCAAACGTCGCAAAAAGGCTCCATTTTGCAGAAGAGCATGTTTCATGATCTGTTAGCAAATGGCGTAACGTTGTCTGGCCAGATGAGACAAAAGTTAATTTACTTACAGTTGCGAACATAAAAATAGCAATGGGCAATGAAGTTTTGCAAAAATTTATATTTTTCTTAGAGTACTTATTTTTTTATAAATTCATAAAGCTCAGTCGTTAACGTACTTTGTTATTTTTAGGATAAGTGGTAAAAATTCCAATATTACGCTCAAAAAATTAAAAAAACACGAATTGTGTCGCAATTGTAGTAAAATATAGTGAACAAAAAAATAGCAGTGGTGCAAAGGTTTCAATTTTTACATGTATTTACAGGAACAATGGAAATAGAAATTAATCAAAACTTTATAAGTGAACAGAACTATATTAATATTTAGTAGAAAATACACAATTTTCTGTATTTCTTTGTAAGAGTGTCCTTCATCCCTCAGTTTTATGATCTGCTTACGTTGTTCATCACTACAATGTTTTGCCCGACCCACTTATGATCGTGGAAAAGAAAAAAATAGTTCATATTTGTTTTATTCGCTTGCTATTATTGTAAACTTACTATTAGTAACACTACGAGAGTATGTGTTGATAATTTTATTATTTTTATAACGAAAAACCTACGCACTGCTATTTTTATGTTCGGTCAAATTATGACGTTGAATAACAAAATGTACCGCTATTTGTCAGAGTAGGGGTAGATCGATCACTTATCCTTCTCATTTGCTCCTTGCTGTTACTTACTGTATGATTCCATCCATTTGACAAATGGGTGAGTTCAGCATTTAAAGTGAGAAGGATTTACAATTTGTATCCTTAGGTACTGCTATTTTTTTGTTCACAGCTGTAACTCTGATCGTTGCAGTGAAGTTGTTAGAAGGCACCAAATACCGCATACCAACCCAAATATACAATTAAAACGATAAAACATGACGGAGGCGGAATAATGGCATGGGGATGTTTTCCTACGAAAGTGTGGATCCGACCTGGAAAATTCAAATATGACAGCCGCGTCATATACTTGGGATTTAAAAAATAAAAACACATTCTGCCTTACGCTGAAGAAAATATGCCGCTTCGGTGGGGGTTTCAGGAAGAAAATGATCCAAGAAATTAACGAAGCGAACAAAGGACTGTTTTATTTGTAAAAAAATCGTTATGCCTTTGGCCCTTACAAATCCCCGGATTTGAATCCGATAGCGAATCCTTGGCAACAGGTCAAGATAGCGTTAAGCAACAAAAGAGCAAGTTATAGCAAAGAGCACTGGTTCCATCCAAGGGCTGCCTGGGAGACAAAACCTAGAGAAACCTGCCAGAAACTGTATGATTCGATGCCCCGCCGATGGCCAGCGATGATTAACAATAAGGATTACTCAACCAAATATTAGTACAGATAATAGATTAAACATTTCATGTACTTAATGCTTGCATTCAATTTTCGTTACTTAGGGCCCAACGGATTGCAATTTATTATTTTCACAGCTAAATTAATTTTTATTATGTTTTTTATACTGGAATTTTCGTAGTGATTACTTTCATTTTTAATTGCTATGTTAATCAATAAAATAAAACTAAAAAAGTAGGCTTTAATGTCACAGCTTACAGAATTCAGTCAGTTTTATGAATATTTCTTTAGTGTCCCTATTATTTTTCACATCACTGTATGTATTTGTGTCAAACAATCTAGCGTGATGGTTGTACCCGAAGGCTGAAGGATGTCCTCGGATTATTGTCATTTGTCATCCGATCACCGACCAAGAGACCATTCGGAAGTGTTTTGACTCCAGTGGAAAAAAACTTTGAATATTGAAACTCCGTATTTAGACGACTCGTTCACGGAACCATGGTGGCGTTGTAGTAAAGAGCTCGGTCGCATCCCAAGTTGGGGAGTATTTAAATAATAAAACTCACTTGTCAACAATTCATTAAAACGAATAGACGCAGTTTTCTGTGTTCCGGAGATATATGTATACGCTAATTACATATATCTCGCTGTTCAACGAACAACCACCAATATAATTGTCGTGTTGTTTTGTAACAAGGACGAGGTCCCAGTCATGAGCAACGTTAACGTACCCGTCGCGTATGATCCATTTGCCTCTGGCGCCCCGGTTGCGGTGGTAAATTACCGGGATACCATCTCTATTTTGCAATATCTTTTCGGAATAGATATGGCAAAGTGCTCCCGTGGTATCTATACTTGGGTAGTAAGCTCCGGAGTTACTGTCATTAGTAGTATCCCTTGCGATGTGCTTTCGGGTCATGTTAATAAGACATTGTCAATTCTATTGAGGCCTGTTTCTTCATACAGGACGTAATACCATAATTAATAAACTGGGAATCTGGTCTTGTTATAAATGTTAAAAAGAACGAAGGTAATGCACATACGCCCACCGCATATTCCTCAAACGAAAATTTCTCTGAAAATGCACGATCGTAGATGCCTCCATGAAATTGAGTGTCATTCGCAGCTGCATGATAACGATATATACAGGGTGCCCCACGAGCAGTGTGCCAAAAAGCTAGAGCGTGTAGCCCGAGCCAAGACAAGAAAAAAATCGTACGGGAGGGGGGGGTCTATTCCCCACCGTTTAGCCGGGAGGGGCAATTTTCTAAAAAATTGACTTAATTTGGAAAAATAATTATTAAAAATCAACAGTAACAGCCACAATGCCGCGATATACTTTTTTGTAAAGCCAGAAACCTCTTCTTTGATCTTGTTTTTAAACGAAGCTGTTGTAAGGAATAGTTTTTGAGAAATTAATTTTCAAACTCAAAATTTTGAAAAAAAAATTTCGAACTACTTTTTTCCAAAATTGTATGTAATTAAGTACTATTTTTTTTCCAAAATTCAATTCCCTTATTAGTTTTTAGTTAAAAACAGAAAATCGGATGCAAAAATGTCTTGTAGTTTTTGAGAAATTAAAAAAAAACCCGAACCATTTTTTTCTAAGAAAAACCGTTTTTTTTTTTCTTTTAAGGCGGCTGGACTTGTAGGCAAATTAATGAATGAAAGATTGACCTCTTTTTTATTATTTTTAAAAAATTCGGAGTTTTATTATAATAAATTTTCAATATGATCCCCATTTTTTAGAAGGCAAAGATTATATCTTCTTCTAATGGCTGCACATTAGTCTATGTTTGACAAATTTTCCTGCAATTTGACTCCAGCGACTTCAATCCGTTGTTCCAAAGATACTATTTCCACTTCGTAAACATAATTTTTCATGAATCCCCACACTTAAAAATCTAGAGGAGTTAAATCTGGTGATCTAGGTGGCCATTTCGTGGGGCCCCTTCTTCCGATTCAACGGTCACTAAAATGATCATCCAGCCAGTTTCTAACCCGTAAGCTGTAGTGTGCTGGTGCTCCATCTT
Organism: Merodon equestris; assembly: GCA_958301585.1. NCBI lineage: Eukaryota > Metazoa > Arthropoda > Insecta > Diptera > Syrphidae > Merodon > Merodon equestris. The sequence continues at coordinate 19,763,573 of OY284418.1, read as the reverse complement.
GCTGGTAGATTAAATTATCTGCTATGGCCAAAGGAACGTTGTCCATCAAATCGGGCAAAAGGTCTCGTAGGAACTGCAGGTATGATTCTCCCTTAATAACGGCATTCAAAAACCGGGCCCCGATTACAGTTTGTCCAACAATACCAAGCCAAACATTACAGCTAAAGCGGTGTTGTGATTTATTTTGTTTTTTGTTGTGTGGATTGGTGCTACTCCAATGATGCAAATTGTGGAAGTTAGTAACCCCATCTCTGGTAAACTGTGCTTCATCCGTCCAGAATATCCTTGCAAAATAGTTTCGTTCAGTTTCATCTCGAAGCAGTAATGATCGACAAAACTCTGCTCTCAAACACTTGTCGTTTGAGGTGAGTCCCTGAACTGGCCTAAAATGGTACGGGTGTAAGTTTTCGGTATGAAGCACTCTCCATACTCTAGAACGAAGAGGTAGGACACGAACCCAAGCGAGCGAGAGCACTAGTCGAGAGCGTTACCACTTACGTCACCGCATGCTCAAACAGGACTTAATGTAATTTACTCATAAGCCACTAGGTAAAACTTCAAACGCGATTTTCTCGCTTATTTCTAAGCGTTGCGTGTTACTATTTCACTGATGGAATACCCACATGGAATACTATCACTATGCAAAAAATGAGGCAAATCCGTTTCCCGTTGGTCGTGCCTTCCCCTTGTAAGACTCACAACTGAAACAAATAAACAAAAAATACTTACTTTATTTAAATTCATACTGAATTTATTTCTCGAACACCAAACATTATTTTTTTCCCGAAACGTCTTTTGCGAAATATCTCTGTCAAATTAAATGTCAGAAAGACGAAAACATTAACACAGAAGACCTCAAAGATTGTAGCACGTATGCGTGGTCGGACTCAACGATTACATTAGCCTGGTTAATGTTACCGCCATCAGGAAGGAAAACATTCGTAAGTAAACGAGTGGCAGATATACAACGCCTCACCAAATGTGGCATTTGGAGACATGTTCCAACAAATCTTAACCCAGCAGATCTGGCATCACGAGGAATTACAGTTTCAGAATTGAAGAATATTCAGCTTTGGTGGAATGGTGTCAGAGTTTCTTCGAAGGGACTGGAAATTCATAACCTAACTCCAACCAGTGTCTATAAAAGCAGAGAAGGAAGAGCGTAACGCAAAAGTTCATTGTTCGACAATTGAAACTGATAAAAATACTCGAGTCTTAGAAAACTTGTGTGTACTATAGCTTATATAAAGAGATTTGTTTGAAATATACGAATCCCACACAAAGATAGAGTGCTAACAATCTTATCGCCCACAGCAATGTATGCCGCCAACACTTCCATTGTACGAATCGTTCAGGGCGAGATGTTCAATATGACACAAGTGGAGGAGTTGAAAACCAAAAGATTAAAATCTTTGAACCCATTCATCGACGGTGAGAATATCTTGGGAGTGGGAGGCAGGTTGCAAAATTCACGTTTAAATTAGGTTCAAAAACATTCCATTATATTAAAACATGATCATCACTTTATTCAGCTACTTCCTTCAGATGCTCATTACTAAACCTACCATGGGGGGATACAAAAAATGACAGCATATCTTCGAAGTAAGTACTGGATACTTAATTTCAAAAATATGCTTTTGGTACAAACTGATGCCAGCTCAACAACTCATGGGGAACTTGCCACCACCCCAAGTTCGAATCTCACGGCCGCTTGCTTTTACGGAAGTGGACTATTCAGGGCCCATCGACGTGCAAACGTGGAAGGGTCGCGATGCAAAAACATTCAAGTCCTATTTTGCAATCTTCATTTGCTTGTCAACCAAAGCAATTAACTTAGAACTCGTCAGTGATATGACTACTCTAGTATTTTTAGCCGCATTTAGGAGCTTTGTTTCCAAACGAGGGACCTGCAAAGAAATATTAAACGAGTGCGGAAAAAACTTCGTTGGTGCAAGTACCGAAATCAAACTGCTATTGACGGCTGCGAAGTTTTGAGTAATGTAAACCGCAGAATCACTGGCCAATGGTAGGACAACATGGCATTTTATTCCACCTGCTTTGGTGGCTTATGAGAAGCTGGGGTGAAATCGGTCAAATTCCACCTCAAAAGGATAACGAAGTAATGCTGACATTTGAAGAGTTATGCACGTTATTGACCCAAATTGAGGCCTCATTTGTGTCCATTGACGAGTGACCCTGAAGATCTTGCCGTTCTTACTCCAGCCCACTTCCTAATTGGACAGCCGCTGAGAAGTATTCCCCTACCAGACACGCTTAATGAAAACATTTGCAAAAACATAAGGTTACATCAAATTTTCTGGCGCCAATGGAGCTCAGAATATTTATCGAGACTATAACAAGGACCAAAATGGCATAACGTGGAACGGAACTTCCACGTCGGCGATCTCGTTTTAGTCAAGGACGAGCGAATGTCTCCATCAAAAAGGCTACTAGCCCGGTCCAGTCCACAGTCCACATACACTAATATTAATAAAAAAAAAATTAAAATTAATAACTAATACTAATAATACATTTATCAATGAACATAATTCTGCACAGCAATTCTCAATCTTCAATTCTTGAATTTTATATTTACACACTACAATTAAGATGAAATATTACTCAGGTCATTCCTCACTAGGCCAGTCCCAGTAGTAGAGAATCGCACCTTGTCGTACCCGTTTTTTAGTATCTCACTAATCATCTGTTTCACAGAAGTTAAGAAAGGCCAACCAAGAAGAAACCATGAAGTCATCCCAGATCACCCCCCCCGCTGTATAAACAATGTAAATGCCTACCACCTATAAGCTTAGAGTGTAAGAAAACTATAAAACATACAACTGTCAAAAATGAAAGTTTATATAAAGAGTAGATTGACAATTCTTACTTCTCAATTGTACCAGTGTCACTTAAAGATAATCAAATTAATTAATTACGCTTGGCAAACTATTTCAATTTATTCACTTTCCTTTTTCTTTTACTAAAAATATTCGGTGAATTAACAAGTTGAGTAAATGCAAGAACCAATGCACGGGTGCTTGTCTGATTGACTTGGAAAAAGCCTTCGAAAAAGCTTTAACAGTATGGTTAGAAGAACTTTAGTACAAGCTCAGTCGGTTGGATGTAAGTAAGCTACTGCTATATGTACATGATTTTTAACATGTTAACCGGTAGGAGGCTCGTTGTGAAAATTGTTAACGTGATTTTTTACCCAAATATGTATATGATATTAACAATGGACTACAACTGGGTACGGTGAACTCGCTGATTCCTTTCCGCATTTACTTCAGTGAACTGATAGCTTCTTTTCACCATTCAATAGCGGACGCGGACAATTTAATTGCGTACAGATCAGGTGAGTGGACTTCGGGAGCGAAATCAGGCAGCGTGACTTGGAAAACAATCAGCAGTATTGTGATGATCAACTTCCAGAAATCAGAATATGTTTCATTCTGAACGCCTTTGAACCTGTCTACGCAGGTTCTCAATTTTTGGCTCGGACGGGCGTTCACTGACGAAACAAAGAGTGGTCAGATACCTTAGGATACATAGCCTTAATCAGGCCCATGGTTGCCTATGGATGTCCGGCGTCTGGTCCAATGTGAGACCCAGCTTAATAGAAAGGATTCGGGTGTTTGAGAGACAATGTCTCAAGCCTTTTCTCGGGTTATATAAGACACCTGAATCTGAGTACATGAAATTTTATCCGAACGAGGTGCTATAAAATAGAGCACGGAATTTACTGGTAGACATGTTTCTGATAACACTAATTCGAAGTCACGTTGCAAGAGCAATGACTTCGGTCAATAACTTGATTTCCGGTGCTTATTACCCAACTACTTATACCACGAGGGGGTGCGCCTTAACGGCTTTATCCCTCCAGATGCATTCGTCTATTTAGGTCATTTCCTCTATTTAGATGGTTGGAGCGGACTGCGTCAGTGTTCAATTTTGATAGGTCAGTCTCTTCAAGTTAAAATCTACGAAACGCCAATGTCAGTCTTACATAGGCTAGGTCAGGTTAGGTAGGATAGGGTAGGCTAAGTTACTTTAGAAGGTGGTGGATAGCTTAAGTGTAGTTAAGCTCAGTTCTAATTAGTCATAAGTTTTATATAAATAAAAAACGATCTGTTGCTAAGTTTTTGTAAAAAAAAAAATTCTTAGCTTCAATTGTTTCTCAATAATATATACATTGATGGACAAATGTATTCGTAATATGGTGTTACTAACAATAAAGAGCGAAAAAAAACATGTTATAATATCTTATAGAGAAGGATATATACAACAACTTTAACAAAACGCATAAAAAATAACAGTAAAAGTAATTCAACAATTCAAAATTTGGTTGGACAAAAATATTCGCAATTTCTAAATAAGGTACGATATTTCCAACCACAATACCAAAATACAAACAAGTAAATTTTAAACTGTTAGGTATTTACTGTTATAATTTAATATCAGCTATGACGTAGCAAAACACAATTTAATGAAGTGAGCAACATGGTGCGAAAAAGAAAAAAAATTACTTCTGAAGGGCGTATAATAATTTTAGATCTTTTTAAAAGTGGTAAATCAGTAAAAAGAAATTAGTGTTTTAATAAAAAGGAGTTACATAATTGTATATGACATCATAAAACGCTTGAGAAATTCATCGGACTTAAACAATAAGCCTGGAAGTGGTCGTCCGAGCAAAATGACATTAAGGAATAAGAGGAAAATTCTTTTGATAATAAAAAAGGATCCTAAGACACCGTCCTCCAAAATTGCCTAATAGATAAAAGAGAACTCCGAAACAGAAGTTAACCCTCAAACATTTCGAAGAGTACTCAGAAAATTTGCAGAAGGAAGCCTCCCAGTTCTAAGGAGAACAAAAGGAAGAGACTCGATTTTGCTCGGGAAAACCAAAATCGTTTTAAGAGAAGGTTTTGTTTTTCGAAGAGTGTAAATTTTGTGTGTACCGGTCAGATGGACGATTGGAGATTGGAGGAAAGCAGGCACCGAATCAGACCAAAAAATATTCAATCAACTGTCAAACATTGGTAGGGGGGTGTATGGGCAGCTTCTGGTGTAGGGAAGCTTGTATTCATCGACGAAATCATGAAAAAATATAAATACCTTAAGATCTTGAAGAAAAAAATTAAAGAACAGTGCTAATGATCTCGGCAACGACATTTCTCTCAACAAGATAACGACCCAAAGCACACGGCTGAAATAGTTCGATTGTAGATATTATATAAAACTCGTCATACCCTGAAAACACCACCTAAATCACCAGATCTCAATCAGAGTGTACAGACGTGTTTTGTTTTAAGTGGGAAATAAGAAAGATTCGAATAATTAACGTGTGTATTAGGCGAAAGTTCCGCGGGAACCTGGGAAAGCAACCTTTAAATTTAAAGGTTCCATTCGTGAATTTGATTTGTAAGCTATATTCGATGGGTTGGAGATGTAGTGGTGCTTAGGTTAGGATTTAAAACAGTGTTTGAAATTAGAGTGGGTACTTTGCAAGTGTGCGATGCGCTTTGAACTGACATCGAAGGTGGAGAGGTCGTTATTTACATCAATGGGGGAGATATTAAGGCTTTTGTGAAACCGGATAAAGGTCCTTTTTACCGCGTGTGAGTCTGTCGCTTTAACGTGACATAAATAGCGGCCCTAGGCGTTAAGTTCGGCAGGCCGTTTAGTGAGTTTGACCGTGGGAGGGAGAATTGGATCTATGAGGAGGAGGGGTTGGATGTGAGGTGAGAAGCTGAGGAGGTGGAGGGGCTGGAGGGGGTGTTGTAAGAAGCTGAGGAAGTGGAGGGAATTAGGTTCAGAGTGTCAGAATGTATAAAGTACGTGCGGCTATTACGAGAAGCCTGGGTGTTGGGATTGGGTGTGGAATTAACAAGATTCGGAGAGAGGGATGAGCGCCAGAAGTAAGGTTAAAGGATACGCGGTTATGGGTGTGTACTCTGTAAGGAGGAGGAGGAGGAGGAGGAGAATTAGGAAACATGGTGAGTACATGTGTGCATCACGAGTCGTTGTCACCTAGTTGATCACAGACCGCGATAGTGAATAGTTGTGTTTCAACTTAGTAGTGTATAAAACAAATAATATTCAACTATTTGAAGTGCGCGTTTGGGCGACGTTCTACCAATAGCTAGAATAGCGCAGTGGTAGAGTGCGCGGTCGGGAACCGACAGTTCGGTGTTCGATCCCCCACTGGGAAAAAAAAAAAATTATTTCGTGTTTTTTTCTTGTTTCCTGCTATACATATATAATACACATACGTTAGTAATAGAAGGAAAAACATGTTTTTAAACACAACGGGAGAAGACCCGTTCGTCTGACAGACTCAGAGCCGGATGATCAGCTAGATGGATCATCTGATTTCGCAACTCCGTCTGCCGTTCCAATGACTGACGTCATTAAAAGAAGACGGAGACTTAACCAGGGATCGAATTTGGTTAAGCGCCCCTCCCACACCAAACCACACCAAAAGCTGCCAATCGAAGAGGGGAAGGGGCGCCATCGACATCAAAAACAGCAGCAAGAATTCAGAATCCACAACAACATACATATAAGGGTATGTTAAGCATCCACGTTCTTCGCTGATCACGATAACGAGCTCTTATACTCAAAGTTCATTACTCAGGGAGATATGAGAGTCGGAATTCAGGCTTCGGGCCTCACTGGGGATATATGGGACGAATCGAAGGTCGAGATTTTCCATATATAAGGGTATATTTAACATCTCCGTTCTTAGCTGATCAAGATTAAGATTTTAATCGGCATATGACTTTATAAACTGATCAAAAATGTGTCATATCCTTGTAAGGCTTCCGAAAAAGGTGTTGAAACTGATACAAGTTAAGTACTGATATAAGATAAAGGGCAAGTTTAAATAGGAAATGCCTTAGTATTGGCACCTTATTGGTTTCAGGTGGCAATATTACCGGTAAGTAGGTCATGGACAAGAAGTATGTCTGCGACCTTGCATCGCTCTTCTAGTGTTTGTAGGTTGATTAGTTTTAAGCGATTTTTATAAAGCGGTATTATTCCAGGGAAAACCACGAAAGGCAAAACGAATAAACCTACGATGCGAGCAGTGTAGATACCATAAGAGGGGGACCAGACTTGACGAGCATATCCCAGAAAGGGCTTAGCGAAGGTGGTAAGGTATACAAGGATTTCGTGGCGTAAGGATTCGAGAATGTTTAAAAAACCCGAAGACGGAATTGGCACTAGACAAGGAATTAAGGCATCATATACAGGAATATGTGAATGCCTACTTAACAGACATCCACTCTACTATATACTACAAATCGATATGTTGGAGAGAAAGCAGTGCACAGCGGAATACAAATCTACAAACGCGACTACATGAGTTCAATAGCAACTAGATAAAGGCCAATAAATGGATTCAACTATTTTCCTTATTTTTGACGTTTGCTTGACTCCCATAGCTGATTTAAATAGGCTAAAAAATATATACGTACATAAGTAGTAGGTTTACCAAATGTTAGCTTGGCATAGAGGTGATTTCATCCTAACACTACGTTTTGTACAAGAGAATGAAATCCAAGTGATAAAAGTATATATCTACGTCCATCTGTCGGTACGTTCACTGACTTTCAACACATTTCACAAAAACGCCCACAGCAAAAGCAGAAAACCAAAACAAAATTTAAAAAAAAATCAATTTCACTTACCTTCGTCCTGTTGTTCCTTATTTCCCCCCGAAGAAAGCAAAATAAACGAACAGGAAGCAACGGCAGGAGCTTACGCCTGAGGATGATACGTTTCTTGAGATTTTCTAAGTTATCTAGGCGGTGTTGTCCAAGATTGATTCCGCAATTTCTTCTTGGGATTGAGATTCCTTTCCTATATCGTTCACATGCAAATAGATATACAATGAGGAAACGTGTTAGATAGAGACAGCATATTGGAACACATGCACACACGCACACGCTTACACAAATCAACAGTGGAGAACGAAATGGACTTTCAGTTTATTTTCTTTTTTCAAAACAATTTCGGAATTAAACGTGCAAACAAAAAACAACAACGAAAAGTTGGAAGCAAGCACTGAACTTTCTCATCATCGTTACAGTCACCAACACGACCGTGGCCGCTGTGAAACCGTGTTTTCTGGGCTTCTTTCATTAATGAATTAACCAGTCGCTAGACACACACACATGCGCAACAGGAAATAGAAGAACAGAGAAAAAAAAACACTGGGAAATGCAACGTAAGGTATTTGGACTTTCAAACGATCAAAAGTTCCATTTACAAACACGAACGAAACATACCGTTTATTGCGGAGAACATACGACACATATTAGCTGAGCACAGTTATCCTTTCTATGAACTTAAAGCACCGAAACAACAAATAACATAAAAAAACTAAATCTTAGGCAGAAAAAAAAAAAAAAAAACAGAAACAAACTTGATTACTAATCTCACACAGCAGCAGCTGGTCTCCGTCGATTGCGTCCCGCATTCGTATTTAGAAATATTAAAAAGCCAATTCGAATAACAACTTCTTTCACATTCACTCACTGTGTCTACGCTCTTTTGGTAAATTTTATTATTTTCTTCTAAGGAAAATGTCGGAATTTTCGTAGAATTCAGGGAATTTTTCTTGTAAATCTTCTTGAAAGGCGAGACGAAAAAAAGGAAATGACACCAACCACGCTACTCGACTTACAATTAACAACTGAGTATGCAACTGTTTCCCTCATCGCTGGTTTAACATGGCGAACGTATGAGCGAGAGGTGTAGAGCGTCGGTGATAGCCAGCTGGAATCGGAACGAAATGGTAATTGGGAGAGGAGAATGCCAGCCTGAGTGCTGCTAAGCAACAACGATAATAGGGCAATTGAGTTTGTTTTTAATTTTTTGTATAAAAACGCCTTTTTCGAAAAATTGTATGTTATTTCTGGGGAAAATCGAAGAAGAAAACCAGTTGGTCTGGAGTAAAGGGGTTTTAGTAGCGATAGCTACATATCGTTCAAGCTCGGGATAAAAACGAAAGAAAATAACGCAGTTTTTTATAGCACTGTTTTCGAGGGAAATGTTACCCGAGACATGGCCCTTACGATGGAGAATATATTTTTGACAACAACCTGTGTCTAGGGAAGGGAAATTCACCACAAAAATTTAAACAATATAGAAAAGTTTAAGCAATAAGGTTCGAACAGCCAAACTTAAATACTTGCATGACTTTAGTTCATGGCGAGGAAATGGCTTACGGCGAAGCGCTGGTTCATGGCAAGGATATAGTTTCCGTTTCACCGTTGTGGGGTATAACACAAATGAAAAGCTTTAAAACATTTTGAAATGCACTGGATGGACGATGGTGAAGAATCGGACTGTTATACCCCGCCCGGGATGAACAAATTTTCGTGCAAATGGGTATATTTAATTTCTGCAGGACTGGCAGAGTTCCTACACACTGGTCACACTATTGAATGACGTTGTTAATATGGTAGTGTTCGACGAAGATGCCACTCAATCCTTTGAAAATTGTCGTTTCCATGAAGACTTTCTTATTGGAGACTAGCAAGCTTAGGGGCCCTGTGCTATCGTGTCACTGACATACATATGGGAATAGGTGAAAAAGTGGTCCAGCTCGGCTGAATGGCAGCAATACCATCACTGCGCCACTAACCAAGGATCTGGACTACTGAATAAGGAAAAGCCATTCTCGGATCATTGAATGACACACTCATCCGTAAACCGGGCAACCTGCGTCATTAGCGTAGACTTGACATTCGAACATCGATTGCATGGGATCAACCAAGTGTGAGATTTCCAATAAAGTTAAGCGACCGGCAAAATGGCGAATTGATAAATTTAAAAGGTTTATCTATTAAATCCAAACCTGCAAATTGGTCTGATTGCCAACCCTGATATCAACCATTACAATTGCATCAAAACTGTTTCATATCCGAGAGGACATGGTAAGCTTTCTGCAAATCTCAGTTTAGCATATCTCACAACCAAGTAACGCAGGTGCGATTCCAGGATTACTTTTCTATGATTTTCCAAAGGATATTAGATCCAAGCCTGTGACCAAGTCAAGTGGTCAGGGACAATCAAAACAGTGTAAGACTGCGCTTCATATATTCGCTTTCAAATAAATTTAGTATTTTCGGGACCAAGACGAGACGAAACGAGTCAGAATCGTCTTCAAGAGTGTTTGAATTGGCCTATAAGAATTATTTACTAACAAATCCTAGGGCAATGCACTGTCGCACGAATATATAGCGGATCCTAAGTCCAGCGGCCGATGCCCTTTGTTGTCTGTGCAGCCGCATAGTTATGTAGACTAAGAAATAACTTAAATTGGTCAGTAAAGATTCGCTTTTTTTTTTGGAAAATCTGCGCAATGCGGGACCCTGTAGACTGATAAGCGATAAAGAGTTAGTAAACACGAGTGTAGACTCCCTCCCTCCCTAGGTCAAACTTACCTAACACCTTGCCGAAAATGGCCGATTCGCCATGTCACACTTGAGAGACAGAGGAATTTCGGCTAACTTCACGATAAGGCTATGAATCAACCATTGAGAGTCAACCATTCATAACCAGGAACCAATTATCGGCACATCATTCAGCTTTATAGAATTTTAGCAATTTATTTCGAGCTTCGACAGGATGAGGAAAACTTACTTCGCCTGCAGAGAGTACTGAACCATCAGGCACTTGATGCTGTTGGAAGCCTGCTAAACTTCCTCGGATAATAGACAAATGACATTCACGTCTGCGAAAAATTCAGGATTCATTTTCGCCAAGAGCTGATTATACTCGTAGACAGCTTCATACTCGCCGGATAGAATCAGAACGTCACACTGGGAGCGTCTCACTCTGGGCCACATTTGAGAAATCCATTCCCATCTGCGTGATGACTGAATTAAGTTCTTGGCTTTATGGCATAGCCGATGCAGCAAGGGATATCATAGTACCAAACCAAATCCGTTCCAGCCACTAAAAGCATTGATGTTGTCGGAGGACGTCTCCTCGACCTTGGGGTGAAACCGACCTACTGAACCTCAGGCGCCCGGGCTTACGCAACGCGACATCATGTTCGCCCCTCCACAGAAGGACTGTATTCTGGATTAGCACACATTGGTCTAAACAGAGAAAGGCCTTTGGTGGGTCAAGGCGATTAAGTGATATGAGCGTTTGGGAGAGTAGACCCCAGTAAGTAAGTTGACACCCGTTCGGCCCCGGTCTTGGACGAGCCTGAGAACAACATTGGATATACCGTCAGTTCCCGCGGATCTTTTTCCTTTCAATAAGTCGAAAATCATCTGGAGATTCTCCGCCTATATGAACAGGGTGTTAGCCCCCTAACTGGCGACGACATTGCTTGCCATGAAACCGTCACTGAACCTGGTAAAACCATGGTTCATACCATGGTCCATATCATTTCGAAAGTAGAAGTGATGATGCAGGACTCTGTTTTCCAGGTCGTGATGCGGGCGAATGCTACCATTCACCTTGTACACTTCCCGGAAGACAGATCTCACTGTTGCTACCTTCTCCTGGGGGTCCTCAATCATGAAGTCAATGCTGACTGTTCGTAAAATGCGATCTTTGTCTGATGTTCTCGGACGCTTTAGATCGTAAACGAGAGTTTGAGTCTTGTCCGGAGTCTACTTTTCTGTCCATGCAGTGCGTCGGTACACGTTCATGGTATCGTGATGTCGTTCGTGTGGTATTGTAATGTTCATTATCAAGTTGACAGGTTCTCACTGGACGGTGGGAAGGAGTCGTTTGAAGTGAGCGCTTATGACATAATCTGCAATCTCACGGCACATAGTTGGCAATGGTCACTGTATAATACCAAGGTTCGTAGTCAGTTAGTATACCATTCGTTCGTGTCAGCCAATCTCAGTCGAGAGGCAAGCAGCATGATATCTAGATAGGAGCCGCTCTTAGGATATGATGGGCAATCCGTTGCGTGTAACTTGATTGTACTCAATTGTACTCGATTGTAACTGTACTCTATACTCTGCAGAACCCATCCATTGATGGGTGCTTTTGCTTAGTAGGCTTGCTCTAAGGTTGGCTATGTAATTTCCCCAATCAACTTCTGCTGTCGGATTTTATGCTTCTGGTACAGCATGCTTCGGTGCATTCGTCCCGCAACAGGTTGAAAAGAACCGCTTTTCTAATCAGTGAATTCATATTAACCGACAGGAATTTTAAGGGACTCTCTATCGGCGGATTCATTACGCAGGTCCACCTCGGCCTCCGGTGCGACACAGGCACTGGGGCCTTGGAAGCAGTCGTAGGCGTTTGTACCGTCTGCTCGGGACTTGACACGATTTGGGCGTAGGTCATATGGAGTGTGACAGCTGGTCTGTGTAAATGTCCCGAGGGAACTGGACCTTCACCTTGGTGAACGTCTTTACACCCACAAATTTGAGGCTCTCGATCTCTTTCAGCTCTAAAAGCGGGGTCAGTGATGGGATGGAATAGACATTAGTCTTGGATCCCTGGCTATCGGTGTGATAACTTCGGCGACACCCTGTGAAGTAACTCGGAGGAACTCCAAGGAACTCTCACGGGGCGACAGCTCTGAGGAATATGGGAGGTGTTGACGGACAACTTCCGGAATTCTTCTTGGCCAGACGATCACGAGAGCGAAGCAGATTATTATTAACAATAAAACATACTCTCATTTATCAGATTTTGGCGACGAGGAGAAAACTGCAACATGGCACTGAAGATGAAGGTACTGAATATACTGGTTGATGATTTCACCGCGGAGGTTTTAACGCTCAACACTCACAAAGGATTGTTCAATGTTCGCAGGTTACCGTTTAGTATTTCAAATTCAAATGCTTTGTTTCAAAGGTGCATGGATACATTATTGGCTGACATAAACGGTGTGAAGGTATATCTAGACGATACTGTTGTTTCTGGTAATGAAACTGGTCATGCACGAAATTTAGAAGCTGTTTTAAGAAGCTAGTCCCAAACCCATTTAACAGTCAATAAATCTAAATGTATCTTTTCGAGGAGAGAAATGGATTTTTTAACATTAATAATAATATAATGCCAAATAATAAGCAGATGTTGCAATCCTTCCTCGTATTGATACGCCTTTTTGCCCCGTAAGGCCACGGTAGCAGGGAAACCACATCGCTTGCTAGACAAAAATGTCAAATTTAAATGGACATATGGGTATCAAGCAGTTTTTAATGAGCTTAAAGCTTTCCTCATACCTTATGATCTTGATAAGCTCCTGCTTTTACCATGTGATAGCTCTCCGTACGGGGTAGGTGTGATTTTGGCTCATAGAAAAGAAAGCATTGGAGCTGAACTGGCTGAGCTGGCTGAGCTGGCTGAGCTGATGGCTTATGATTATAAGTTGGAGTATCGACCCGGTCGATATGAGCCAGCACGACGGCCTATAGAAAGAGACGAGCTACTTTTCAAGTCCTTAGCCGGCTCGAAAAAAAGAGAAGAGTCGACCTAGAAAGAGACATTCCGCATCCGCTACCACATCCAAAAGAAGTGGGTAGACAACAAAAAGGTGGATCTCACGATGAAACTCCAACCACCTCAAAGAGGCATAGGAGCACCGCTACGGCGCCCACTCTCAATGAGGTGGTGAGGGATCATCTAGCTGTAGTGATCGTAAATCGGAGACATGAGGTGAGCGAGCCACATCACTGATGAGCACTGGAAAATCCTTTGTTTACAGTGCTTTTACTGTAAATGTTTCTATATTGATAGGCCGCGGTTCTTGTACCGTGACTATCGGCGATATCCCAGTACAATACTAGAACACCAATATCTGATATACGCAACGAAATAAAACACGAACGTTCTCTTTAGCTGCCAAATTCTATCAGGCCCATTCAAAGTTTATTAGCCAATATTTATACTAAGATATTGCTTATTCTAGCACAAAGAGTTTTTGATGAAAATAGCTTACTTTACTAAATATTACGTACAAAAAATAAAAATATAAATTGCCTATTCTGCAATACAAATTTGTTGTTATGAATGGTGCAAACTGATTACTGTGCAAATATAGTGGAAACATTATGAGAATAACTAGAAACAAAGACAAAAAGAAAAACAACGATATTATGTTACATTCGCATTTGGGTTGAGCTCGGTTCAATGTCAAGCAGTGAACTTAGGTTTCAAATTCAATGTTGTGCGGCTGGCAACTGGATGCCGGTGCGCTGTGAATACTGACCGTACTCAACATCCTGCCCCCCATTGAACTGTGTTCAATCGTTCTGTTGATAGATGACTGTTGATTCGGCTGACGAATTCTTCTTGGTGATGGAATGGGAAATTCTGTGCGTCTACGGATAAATCGACTGGATTTCCATATTACGAACACACTGACTCCAAACGCTAGGAATAATCCGGAGACACTGATGGCGATATGTAGGGTATTATGCTGCTGAATTTGTAGTGGTAACTCCAACTGTTGGGACTTGATCTGTTCCCGTATTCCTTGTAATTCTGCTTGATAAGTGGTGATATTTGGAGCATTGTGGTGAATCGCAATCATGTGCTCCACATTTGTGAAGTTCATGTCTCTACTAAGTCTAGTATATGCCACCCGTAAATTGTTTGAATAGATGCGATGAGCTTGAATCGTTATGTGATCATGTTTGACAACACAATTTGGGTTCAATTTCAGGAAGCCACTTCCTTCAATCATGATAAGGGACGGATGGTGATTGCATACTATGTTCAGCATTGTTTCCTTTATTACCCCGTAGATCCATTGATTTGTCTGAGGAATTTGTGTCCACACGGAAGTATTTTTGATAGTTTTTAATTTACATGTTGCTAATGATGATATGTTATTTAGGAAGTTCATTTCGCACGTGCTGATATTAGCTCCAGGTCGGTAAATTGGATGAGTTTGGGTGCATAAGTGAAGTGTATCTTCTATGTGATTGCATATGGATAGTTCGTCTTCTGATATTGGGTAGTATTGATCGTGATGAGCACTCACCGCCAATAGAGTTGATGAGGGATCTATGGCTATTAGTACATTGTTGACAACTGCCGGAATTGGAATGAGTTTAAATAATACAAATTCATCTATACCAATCAATGGTAATTCGACCTTGAATATTACATAGTTTGCCGTGATTTGTCCTTCTGTTGACATCAATTTGTAAAGTTGCAGCATGTGTTCTGGTTCCACTGGAAGACGTAAGTGTAGCGGTAGGTAGTTTTTGATTTTGATGAGTTCTTGTTTCAACTGCTGAGGCGAAATGAGTAAATGATGAATTCTGCCATGATGAGTGTCTGATAACACGTCAAATATAGATGCTTGAAAACGCTGCATATTGACTACTATTAATGTAGTGTAGATCGACCAGGATGAAAATAATTGCTGAACCTTAATCTGATACATTTCATCGGTGATGTTGTTTATCCGATTAGTTATTTGTTCTAATTGGAATACAAGTGAATTATGCCTTCTGATTGAATCTGCTTCGGTATGTTTCATTATGTTTACAGTGGAGTCTAATAATGACGTGTTGTTCTTTAATAACGTTGTTAGATAATTTTCATTTGAATATATCCTTTCAATATTTTTATCCATTTCTTCAGCATATCGAGAATCAAGAACCCCAAAGAGTGAATTAGCAACATTGCCGACGATGTCAAGCGCTCCTCTTTTGACCTTCCTCGAAGTACGCGTAGTCCTGAGTAATGAACTTTCCTCAATGAGTTCCTTATTGATACATTGAAATTGCTGAACAACTTGAGTACATAGACTTTTCGATGTAATTTGCTGGCAAAGGTGATCTAATATCTTGGTACTATTTTTGAGAGCCTCAAATTCTCTTCTGTATGGTTCAAGGTTGTAGTAGACCACTAGGTTCCATGTGTTGTGTATCAGCTTAATGGTTCCTTGACCTTCAAAATGTATTCCTGGATGTGATTCGAATTTGTTGACTTCTACTTCATTTGCTGTACTGAACGACACACATACACAGGTTAACAATAATGTTACTAGGGCGGAGCCAAGTGATAACTGTTTCCTTCGTTTGTTTGGAGAAGGACTATCATGTAATTCTTTATCATTCGATTTGTTGTTTTCTGATGGGTTTGTTGTATGATCTTCGTCATTGATGTGCCGTTCGCTACTATTCCCTACGCCAAGATCGGCTTGAGATGACGGTTGTATTGGCAGCGGGGCTAGTCGGTGTATAGCACGACGAAACACACCAGAAGCCGTGTGTACGTCTGCTACCCTAACTAAGCCATCAGGTCCCTTAACAGTGTTAATTATTCGTCCTAATGGCCATTTGAGACTTGGTTGATTGTCTTCTTTGATTATTACCATCAAACCGGGCTCTACGTTCTGACATTTCTCCTTCCATTTGTACCTGTGTTGTAATTGGCTTAGGTATTCGCTAGACCAACGTCGCCAGAATTCATTTTTAACAGAAGACACAAGTTTCCATCTTGTTAGAAGTGCAGACGTTTCTGGTTTCGCTGATTGGTCAATATTGCTGGTCATTGGTTCGCCAATAAGGAAGTGCCCTGGAGTGAGAGCAGTGAGATCATTTGGAGAAGTTGACATGGGAGTTATTGGTCTTGAGTTCAATATAGCTTCCACTTCTACAACTGCTGTTTCTAACTCTTCATATGTTAATGAAGCAGAGGCCAAAATGTGTTGTAATAGATGCTTGGCTGACTTGACTGCAGCTTCCCACAAACCGCCAAAATGAGGTGATCGAGGTGGAATGAAGCTAAAGTCGCATCCCTTCGCTGTGCATACAGCTGTTATTTGTTCCCTATCCTTTGTTGAGTCAATGAAAAGTTTTAGCTCCATTAACTGGTTCTTAGCTCCCACAAAGTTTGTGGCATTGTCGCAATAAATATTTTTACAGTGACCTCGTCTTGCCATAAATCTTTTTAATGCACCGATGAATCCCTGAGAGGTTAGATCACTTACGAGTTCTAAATGACATGCCTTCGTTGCAAAACAGCAGAACACTGCTATATATGATTTTTGCGGTCGCTTTCCCCTAAGCTTATAGTGTGTCCATATGGGTCCGCAAAAATCAATTCCTGTGTTTATAAATGGTCGTGCTGGTTGAACCCTGTCAGAAGGCAAATTTCCCATCAGCTGCCCTAAAAGTTTTGGTCTCGCCCTTGAACACTTAATACATCCTTGCACAATAGATCGAGCGATTGTTTTACCTTTTATTGGCCAGTACCTTTGTCTTGCGAATGCTAAAATGGCTTGTGGTCCGGCATGATTATTTTCCTGATGAATGTTGAGCAGCAATAGCCTTGTGAACGGGTGAGAGTAGGGCATCAACATTGGATGCTTGGCATCGTATGACAGTATTGAGGATTCCAACCGTCCACCAACTCGGATGATTCCATCATTATCGAGAAATGGAGTGAGACTTGAAAGTGAACTCTTGTTTGAAACTTCGCTGTGTTTATTTAGATGATTTATGTCGTCTTGAAACTCATATTTCTGTATCATTCTGATAATAGATTTTGTTGCTTGATCAAGTTCTTCACTGTTTAGAAATGTAGTCTGTGCCTTTGCTACTGAGCATTTTTCCTTAGTGATGTTTTTAAACCTTAGCATATATGCTATAATTCGCTGTGCCCTTTTGAATGAATTGCCATGCCCGATAGTACCCAATATGTCATAGTCTGGTAACCGATGAGAAGTGGCTGACAATGCAACATTGTCTTGGCGGATATCTGGTTTCTTCGCATATTTGGGTGGCCAGATTGATTCTGCTCCATGCAAGAACCTTGGTCCATAAAGCCAAAGAGTATGATTTTGAAGTGACTCGGGTGCTATTCCGCGTGACAATATGTCAGCAGGATTTTCCTTCGAGCTTACGTGTCGCCATTGCTGCGGGATTGTGTATTCTTGTATTGCAGATACTCGATTTGCAATAAACGTCGGTAGTGTGGACGATGATGATGCATTAATCCAATTGAGGACTATTTCTGAGTCGGTCCATAAATATATCTTATCTCCTTGAATGTTCACATCTGTTTGCAGACGACGACTAAGTTCCGCAGCCAGCTTAGCTGCACAGAGCTCTAGGCGTGGAATGGTGCTTTGATGGGATATTTTGCTCTTTTTGGAAGGAGCTATCCTGGATTTTGCGCAAAGTAGTCGTACTGTAATTATATTGTTTTTGTCCTGCGATCGAACATACGTTGCTGCTCCATATGCCTTCTCGGATGCATCCGCGAATACATGAAATTGTACATCCTTGGGAATTTTATGTGAAAAAATGTGCCTGGGTATTTTAATATTGTGAAGTGTTTTTAATCCTTCTCGAAATTGAATCCATTTTGTTTGCATCTCTTGAGGAAGCGCTGCATCCCAGTCATATTTAAGTTCCCACAGCTGTTGTAAAAATATTTTAGCTGTAACAACGATTGGGGCCATGAGTCCGAGAGGATCAAAAAGATGAGCAATATCGGAGTATGCAGTTCGCTTTGTTACTCTTTCTTTGCCGACCCATGAGGTTTTGATACCGAGCTCGTCTGATTTTGGTAACTAAACCATTCCAACGGTTTTGACATGTTCTTCAATGTTGGTATTAAAATCCAATTCGGTTTCGCGATCGCTGATTGGTATATTCTGGATGAGGGATTGATGATTGGCACACCATTTTCGAAGCTTGAATCCAGCAGTTTGTAATAAGTTTTGTAGTTCTTCTTGAGTTGCGAGAGCTGTTCTCAAGCTGTCGGATCCTGTCATCACATCGTCGACGTAGAAGTTCTTTTGAATTGCTCTTGACGCTAACGGGAATCGGTCCTGATGATCTTCTGCTAATTGTTGGAGACATTTTATAGCGAGATATGGTGCACACGCAGTTCCGTATGTAACTGTGTTTAACTTAAAGCACTTGAGTGCATCATTGGGACTACTTCTCCACCATATGAGTTGGTATTTTGTGTCTTCCTCATGTACCAGTATTTGTCGATACATTTTTTCAATGTCCGCGGTAAACACGTATCTCGGCATGCGGAATCTTATAAGAACTGAGAACACATCGTCTTGGATAGTAGGACCTGATGACAAGAGGTCGTTTAATGATATATTAGAGGATGTTTTCGCTGAGCCGTCAAAGACTACCCTGAGCTTTGTTGTACTGCTATCTGCCTTTGTTACGCAATGATGTGGCAAGAAGTAGTAAGGCTTGTGTAGTTGATGGTAATCTACTTCTTCCATGTGTCCAAGCTGTTGGTATTCTTGCATAAATTCAATGTATCTTGTTTTAATTTCTATTGATTTAGCAAGTCTGCGTTCAAGCGACATAAATCGTTGGAAGGCGATATCCTTTGATTCTCCCAAAATGTTAGGTTCTTCCTTGAATGGGAGTTTTACCACGAATCGTCCTTCAACATTTCTTGAGAATGTCTGCTTGAAATGAAGTTCACATTGCCTTTCGGATGCTGTAAGGTGCCTGTCATTGGATGGTGATTCCTCTAATTTCCAGAATTTCTCTATTTGATGGTCGAGTGCTTCGTCTGCACTGCATATTCCACATACTGCGCTCAATTCCTGAATGCCTTCTAGTTTTCCGCCAACTGTCCATCCAAAGACTGTATTTTGTAACGTGGGCATAGATTTTCCCAATTTGATTTGCCCCACTGAGAGAAGAGAATAATACAGCTCGGCTCCAATAAGAACATCGATTGAGCCCGGGTTACCAAAGCTTGGATCCGCAAGAGGAATGTTGACTGGAATCGGCCAGATACTTGTGTCAAACGATTTGGTGGGTTGATCAGAAGTTATTTTTGACAATACATGCGCTTCCATCCTGATGGAGAATGCGTTAATACGAGATCCTAACTGAACACTAATTCTCTTTTTTGCTTGCTGAGTCTCCCGACCAATCCCTTGGATATACATTACTTGAGAGATTGGGGTTACTCCAAGTTTCTTTACAATTCTCTCGGTGACGAAGTTCAGTTGAGATCCCGAATCTAGTATAGCCTTGCATTCAATAGTCTTGCCATACTGAGTTGTGAGGGTCACGATAGCCGTTGAAAGGAAAATATACCCATGATTGCTGCAGCTCCCTTGAGTTGTTAGCGATGTCGACTGATTCCTTGGTGGAATGTCAGATGTTGTTGAGGGCCTTATGGTAGTAGGCGTATTATTTAATGTAGGTTTTATATTCTGCTCTAGGTGCAAGAGCGTGTTGTGCTTCTTGTTGCATTTTCTGCAACCTCCGGCGGAGCATTTAGAAGAGGAATGTCCTTCTCTAAGACAATTTATGCAATTATTTGTTGTCCTTACTAGATTTAACCGATCCCTAGGGTTTAATAGTAAAAACTTCTGGCAATTAAACAGCTGGTGTGGTCCTTTGCAAGATATGCATGTTAATCTTGTTGTAGTCACTGTTAATGCCCTTGACAATGTTTGTCGTTTGCGTTGATCTTCTGAATTCTTATATTGTTTTGCGCCTAATGCCTCCAATGATTGAAAACGGCGTTCAAGGAATGACATAAAATGGTCTAATGTGGGTACCAATTTAGGTTCCTTTAATGACTGTTCCCACAGTGTATGAGTGTTGCGATCCAGTCTTTTTATTAATATGTGTAACAAAAGTGGATCCCAATTTTTTGTGTCCACATCAAGATTTTGTAGGCTGAGAATACATTCTTTTGTATTATCGTGTAAACCCTTTATCATAGCTGAACTTTCAATATGAATTACTGGTTGCAACATCAATTTATCAAGTATTGCCGTTACCAGAAGTCGTGTGTTTTCATAACGATCTGTTATGACCTTCCATGCCGCGTTGTAATTAACGTCGGACGTTGTAAAATGGCGAATCAGCTTCTCAGCTTCGCCTGTCAAGGTTGACTTTAAATAGAACATTTTCTGACAATTACCAATGGGTTGGTTGTGCACTAATTCTGTAAATAGGTCACGGAATTGCCGCCATTTTAGGTAGTCACCATCAAACCTCGGTAATGTAAATTTCGGTAGATTGAGATTTGAATTTGCCGTCGACGTCACTGTTGTGGTCACAGGTGAGATTGGCTGAGCAGTTAATTCGTCCAATTTGGTAGACAATTCGATTAAACAGTCTTGAGCCTCTTTTTCCAATTCTATGTAATCTCCCACGTTGTATCCTACTGAACTGTAATCATCCACCAGCTCGCCGATCTGTTGATGAATTTCTTCAATCATATGCCAGTATTTGTTAATACCAATGATTTTCAGGTCATAAAATGCCTTAGAGTGAACTCCTTCCTTATCCTGTAGGCTGGTGAGGAGTCGCTGAAGTGAAGCAACAATTGTCTTTTGTCTCCTTAAGAGTTTGTTAACATCTGATGATGGTTCATCTGGTGATGATGGAGGTTTGCGTGAGAGAGGCGTGGGTTTAATTGTTGATGTGTCACGTGAAGATGATCCTTCCGGCTGAATATAGTCTTCTTCGTTTATTTCATCCTTAGATTCTTCTATATCTTCAAGAATTCCCTTAAGCTCTGTATAAAGACCTTGAACTCTTTGAAACATATTTCCCGACACGTATGGCGTGTCGTGTTTCATCTTGCCCTCTACCTTCTGATGGTTTGTTTGAAATTGCTCCCAGATAAATTCCACGCGTTGTAACCTCTCCTCCTTGTATTTTTTTGTTTTTCTCGAAGAACTGTCCTTTGAGATATTGACTCTTAATTTGTGCAGCTCATCCGCTAGAACCTTCTGTCGAGCGACAATAATGGAAATATCTGTTTCATCCATTTTAATGTATGCTTTCTGATATTCTTGGTGAGTGTGTATAACAATTACGCTGTGATCAGTGGATTAGCCCTTGCGACGCCTTTATATTGTATGTATGTATTTATATTGTTGAAGTTACCAGTGTATAGCCCTGGTAAACGCTCTTATATGTATGTGTATTATTGAAGTTACCAGTGTATAGCCCTGGTAAACGCTTTTATTACTATCACGTCGGGGTCACCAAAATGTTTACAGTGCTTTTACTGTAAATGTTTCTATATTGATAGGCCGCGGTTCTTGTACCGTGACTATCGGCGATATCCCAGTACAATACTAGAACACCAATATCTGATATACGCAACGAAATAAAACACGAACGTTCTCTTTAGCTGCCAAATTCTATCAGGCCCATTCAAAGTTTATTAGCCAATATTTATACTAAGATATTGCTTATTCTAGCACAAAGAGTTTTTGATGAAAATAGCTTACTTTACTAAATATTACGTACAAAAAATAAAAATATAAATTGCCTATTCTGCAATACAAATTTGTTGTTATGAATGGTGCAAACTGATTACTGTGCAAATATAGTGGAAACATTATGAGAATAACTAGAAACAAAGACAAAAAGAAAAACAACGATATTATGTTACATTCGCATTTGGGTTGAGCTCGGTTCAATGTCAAGCAGTGAACTTAGGTTTCAAATTCAATGTTGTGCGGCTGGCAACTGGATGCCGGTGCGCTGTGAATACTGACCGTACTCAACATCCTTGAAGGTAGGATCAACTTCAGCCTTCTCTTCATGTGCAAAAATAGCCCAGCAATGAAACTCCCTGGTTTCCCGATAGGGGCTGGTTCCATCAGTATTACAAACTTATTGCCTGCGACGACGACAGCGCGTTTTTAAGGGCCACTGCCGCCACGGCGGACAATTTGTGTGAAGGTGCCAAGGCGGTGGTTGTAAGCAAGGACGAGATCCCGCTCAGGCCAAGGGCCCGCGCCAGTATACCCGTGGAACTCAGCGACCCAAAAGGTATTTTGCTTCTGTTGCAAAATCCCGATCTTCCGACTACCAACTGGGAGGTCATTAAGACGGAGGTAGAAAAGGACTCGGACAGAACAGTTACCCTGTTGCTGAATAGAGATTCTCACTCTACACTAGAAGCGAAGAAATATAAAGTTCGATTTGGCCTTAAAACCATCAGTTTGAAGGTATACGAACAGGACAAGAGACAGGCAATGACCGTGATTCCCACCACTTCAGCCTCCTTCAGAACTCGGCAGGAATCCGATATCCTATCCTCTGATTCAGAGGATCTGGATGCTAGTTTGATAGAGGCATCTGACCCAATGCTACTTGTAGCCCAGATAAACCTCCACCACAGTAAGGTTGCTTCCGTCAACCTTATTCTCCACCTTGCAGAAAGTGGAGACGGTATAGTCCTTATCCAGGAGCCAAGGATTTGCAATAATCGATTTGCCGGATTAAGGACAAAGTAATACAAACTGCTGCACGCTTACTGCGAAGGTATCCTTAGAACCTGCATTTCAGCAAAATCACATATTAATATATTTATGTTTATGGATCTCCTGGCCTACGACGACATTGGGTCCTTACCATCCACAACAATCAGAAGGATGGTCAGTGAGGTAGAACGGACAAAAACACCGGTCCTGATAGGATGTGACGGAAATGTTCACCACACCATTTGGAGCGCTACATCAATAAAAGAGGCGAGGTATTACAAACTTATATTATTGAAACAGACCTTGTTATTTGTAATAGGGGCAATAGGCAACCCTTCGTAACAAGAAATAGGAAGGAAGTTTTGGATATAACCTTGGTATCCAATTCTTTCAATATCTCGGTTGCAAACTGGTTGGTATCAGAGAAGAACTCTTTCTCTGATCACCGTTACATTCGCTTCCATCTAAAGTTTGTGGATCCAACTAAAACATACTTTAGGAATCCTAAACGGATCAACTGGGATAAATATGAGGCTAACCATAAAGGCGCCCTTGACCGCGCTCAATTAAGTAATCCCAAGTCGCATGCAGACATTGAACATCCGTCCACTAAAGTTACAGATCTCTTCTAAGGTCTTGCGCAAAGAGAAACCAAACTTCCATTGTGGAAGTTCCTTTCTACCCTTAGAAAGGAAAGCAGACGGCTTTTAACAAAGCAAAAAAACAAAACAGAACAGAGTACTGGAACCGCTACAAGAACAGCCTCAGACTATATAAAAGTAAGATAAGAAAGGCGCAAAGGACATCCTGGCGCAATTTCTGCTCAGAAATAGAGGAGAATAACGCGGCCAGTAGAATGAGGAAAATACTGTCAAAGGCTCCCACTATACCGGCCCTTATTAACAGACCAGATGGCACCGCAACGGTGACTGGCGAAGAGTCACTAGACCTCTGGCTCAGTACACACTTTCCCGACAACGCAGCGCAGAGGCTAGTAACTATAATTTTGAACAACTCATACCGAGTCCTCAGTTCATTTCAAAGGAAGTAGTAAGCAAGAGGAAACTCCAATGGGCAGTAAATAGCTTCCTTCCATACAAATGTGAAGGTTCGAATGGAATTTACCCGGTAGAGATGTAACGTGCTTACGGCATTCTCGAACCATGGCTTTTGGTATTATTCTCATCCAGTCTAGATTGGTGCTATATACCACTATCCTGTAGGGAAGCAAATGTTATAATACACTTATACCAAAAACAGCAAAAACCTTCCACATAACTGCAAAAGACTACAAACCTATCAGTCTCTCTTCCTTTCTTCTTAAGACGCTAGAACGAAAGGTGGACCTGTACATTCGCGAAAACCTACAAAAAAGCATGCTTACGAAATCGCGACAAAATCAGTAGACACAGCTCTACACACGATAGTTGGAACCAAGAGGAACAAAGAGTTCACCATGATTGCCTTCCTCGATATTGACGAAGCTTTCAACAACATAAAACCACCAGCCATCACCAATGCATTAAGCAAATTAGAGGTTAATCGTAATATAAAACTTTGGTTGATTCATTCGAAATTCGGCTACTACCAAACAAAAAACGGCGTAAAACGTGGCACCCACAAGGAGGCGTAATATCGCCGCAATTGCGGATGCTGATTGTAAACGAAATACTCCTATCCCTGGAAGACCGCGGGTGCAAAGTATGCAGTATGCATTGCGTATGCAGACGATATTGCACTAGCAATTAGCGGGAAACATCTCCCAACAATCAGGGACTTGATGGATGGGTGATAGGCAAACTGGCCAATTGAGCAGACAACTGCAGACTTGGAATAAATCCCTCCAAAACGGAGTTAGTCTTATTCACAAGAAAACAGCAGATTCCTCAAATCACTCCACCAAAACTCAATGGGACTAACCTTAGATTCGCAGACCACGCCAAATACCTTGGCGACAAGAAGTTCAACAGGAAATTTAATGCGGAAGAAAGCGACAACTGTGCTATACATCTGAAAAAAAGCCTTGGGCACCACATGGGGTATCAAACCCCATATTACCCACTGGCTGCCTTGTCTGGTGGCCGGCACTGTGCATATCTAACTAGCAGATCTAGAAGTAAAGTCCTAAGCAGAGTTCAAAGTATGGCGTGCATCGCGATAACAGGAGCACTGCGAAAAACCCCCATTGCAGCCCTCGAAACGATGCTTCACCTACTCCACTTGGATCTCTTTGGCAAGAAAAAGGCAAAGAAATCGACGCTGCGACTTAAGGAATCCGCTCACTAGAAGTTCTCCAAAATAGAGCACGCTGGTATTCTTCGCCAAAGCAATGATCTAAGTGAAGTCACGCACTACTTAATCCCGACCATTGACGTCAAGATTCTCTATAAAACAACAATTTCCAACCGACGACAATGGGATGGAAATTAATTTCCACAAAAAAGGCACTTTACTGGAAATATACACAGACGGGTTTAGGACAGGCAATGGTATGGGCGCCGATGTCTATGCATCGACCCTAAAAATCAGCCAATCTTTTAAACTACCAAACTCTGTCTCTGTGAGATCGATGAACAACAGAGACATCGTCTTCTACGCAGATAGCCAAGCTGCAATAAAAGCACTCGAAACACCAATAATAAGACCAAAATTGGTCAGGCACTGCTGCACTTCTCTAAATGAGATATCGAGCAGATGCACTGTAACGTTGTGTTGGGTACCTAGGCATAGCGATATACCAGGTAATTGTAAAACAGACTAAAGAACTAGCCAAAACAGGCACCACACTGGAGCTCTCGACTGTTAAAGGTTAATCCACCCATTATTCATTTATTAATTTATTTATTCTTTTTTATTCAATTATTTATTTATTTATTTATCTATTTATTATTTATAAATAAAAGGAAAAGCACTACCCCGCCAGGCACTACTAATGGTCGTGATCCTGAGACGAGCAGCAATTTTCGGGTCAGAGCTATAGGATTTCCGAGGGATAGCAAAGTAATGCAACGGCGTAAGCTACACTTAAGAGTCGCGAGTTGGAACGTTGGAAGCATGAGTGGTCGCAGCTATGAGCTTGAAGAAATGATGGTTAGAAAGCGAGTAGACATCCTGTGCGTACAAGAGACGAAATGGCGAAACACCGGTAATCGGGCACGTTTCTTGGACGTTAAAACAAAAGCCTACAAGATGTTTTGCTATGGATTGGAACAAGGAAAAAACGGAATCGCCATCTTCCTTGCGGCAGAGCTACTTGGCAACGTCTTAACCATTTCAAAGTCCAGTGACCGTTTGATGGCTCTCAAATTGGTGATGCATGGTGAGGTGTGGAACATCGTAAGTGCATATGCCCCTCAAGTAGGATGCGAACAAAAAGAAAAAGATGCATTCTGGCTAGATTTCCACAACCTTGTCAAAATCATCCCAAAGGAAGAGCTTTTGTTTGTTCGGGGAGATTTAAACGGACATGTCGGGAAGACAAGCGAAGACTATGAAGACTACCACGGAGGGCTGGGATACGGCACCAAGACCTCTTCAGGTGAAGATATCCTAAACATGTGCAGGTCGTACGGTTTTATAGTGCTAAATACCATGTTCGTCAAACAAAGCCGGCACCTGATCACTTATAGCAGCGGCGGAAATGAAACTCAAATAGACTATCATTTGGTATCCAGTTTCATGAAGCCACGAGTTAAAGATTGCAAAGTGATCCTGGGAGACACGATCGCCCCTCAACACCGTCACCTCCTGACTGAATTTTTTATGGAGGCGAGTAAGAAGTCAAAGCAGCAAACGAAGGTGTCTGAGAGAATCAAGTGGTATAAGCTGGATAAAGGAAAAGGCGAAGCTTTTATTACCAACATGAAAAACTACCTCTCTTCCATTATCGATGAGGTCGGTAATGAGGAGTGCAGAGCACAAGACATGTGGGATTCCCTACAAAAATCTGGCCTGGAGAAAGCCAAATCATTGCTCGGAACATCTAAAGGCCCCTGCCAACACGCAAAAGAAAAACCTGGTGGTGGACAGACGAAGCCAAAGCAGTGATACACGAAAAGAAAATAGCTTTCCAAGCTTGGTCAAAGTGCTCTTCTACTAATAGAGAGGAAAAAGCTCTCCGTGAAAAGGTGTATATAATATATAGATATTGCAAAGGTATCGCGAAGAAAAAGGGCGCCGAATTCAAAGCGAAAAGCATGGAAGGCCTCTATCAGGAGTTGGAAGAAATATCGTCTTCCGCGTCTGACAGGAACCAGGCTACCCAGGAGCTTCGACAAAGCAATTTGAACAAAGGAGCAAATATCTTTAAGATAGCCGCCCAGAGAAGAAGAAATGCTCAGGAGATTCGTTTCCCAAAGTTTATTAACAATGCTGAAGGCCAACTCCTTGTGGAAGACGAAAAAATTCTCCATAGATGGCGACAGTATTGCGAGCAGTTCTAATACCTGTTCTAATACAGTTTCCCCGAGTGTACCCTCCAAGAGCCGCCCCGAATCATGCCGAAATATCCGACATCACAGTCGAAGAAGTTCGGTACGCGGTTAAAAACTCCAAGAAAAGAAAAGCTGTTGGGCCGGACGGGATACCCTCTGAGTTCTGGAAAAAGATGGGAGACATCGGGTCTAGATGGCTCATGGTTCTTATCTCCAAACTTATGAAAGGCGACACTATGCCTAATCAATGGAGGGAAAGCTATCTTTGCACAAAGGAAAGGATGATACGCGAAATTGTGATAACTACCGTTCTGTCAAGCTGATGTCGCACACCATAAAGATCGTTGAACAGGTATTAGATAGCCGACTGCGGAAAATAATACGACTATCTGATGACCAGTGCGGGTTTGTCTCGTGTATAAGGGTCATGATGGAAAAGCATCGTGATTCTTCAAAGGACTTGCATATGGTGTTGGTTGATTTCGAGAAGGCCTTTGACCGTCAACCAAGAGATCTTTTATGGGTAGCGCTAAGACAAAAAGGAGTTCCAGAAACCTACGTGCGAGTGATCATGGACATGTACAAGAGAGCAACGACAAGATGATGCAAGAGATGCACCGCAGGAGTCACCGAAGAGTTCGCAATCAAAGTCGGTGTACACCAAGGGAGCGTCCTCAGCCCACTGCTCTTTATAGCCGTCCTTGATTGCTTGCTTGAAGGAAAAGTGACGGACCCCAATGTGCACCAGCTATTCTTTGCTGACGATGGAGCCATTATAAGTGAGCCCTATATGGGTGGACATTTTTGAGGGAGACGGGTATCGTATTAGTTCAAAGAAGATAGAGTATTTGTGCTGCCCGTTCTCTGACCCTCATCAGCCTATTCCAGGCATTTACTTGAATGGAAGAGTGCTTCCCAAATTCCGTGCATGGACGGGTTAAGAATATCCCTGCAGTGATACCTCTCGCTTGTCGTAAAAGGCGACTAAAACAAAGGTAAACAAAAATCACATCTAGGCAATTTAGACAACACCAAGGTGAGCCTACGGACACATATACCACCATTAAACTGCCCCACAAGTGTACATGCAAATCAGTGGGTTGGCACGACTGGAGATCACCGGTGTTGTAAGAGTAAGATCAAACAAAAAAATCTGGAGCATGCCCGTGTCACAAAAAAAAAAAGGCAGGCCGGAAAACAATTGAGGCAAACAAATGCAAAAATACCAGCATTTGATTGGCCTCAGCGATGAAGTAATCCCAAACCGGGAAGCCTGCCGCTACTTTCTGAGGTCAAACCGGCGGCGGAAACCAGCCGACCAGTAGGAATGCAGTTAAGTGGGAAGGTTATGGTCCTACACTTCTGACCATAACGACGCCGGAAAAAAAAGCAAAAGAAGAATTTTATTTATTATTTATATCCTTCTTGGTTTTTTTTTTTTTTATATTGAAGGTTTTTTTTTTTCGTTTTCCTTCAAATTTTCGAATTGTTTCTTTCTGTTCCTCCACACACTCTAAATAGAATTAAAAACAATGTTCCAGTAAAAAGATAATATATCAAGTTATCAAATTTCTGTAAAATGTGTAATAACAAAAATTCTGTAAAATATTTGTATACGAAATAAAAAATATCTATCTATCTACCTATCACCCACCAATGGAAACGCAAAAATATAAAATCTCGAAAAATGCATTGCAACAGGCAAATAAGTGATGGCGTGACTTTGAAACATGCAACTATGCAAGACAAGCCTGACCCAGGTATTGTCAACGTAAAACCACAAGCCTGGTAAAAATACGCAGGCAGAATATAAGCAGCCTAATCGGAGTCTTAACAGGACAATGCGCCTTGAAACATGCCGCAAGAATAGGACTGCCATTCAACGACTAATGATTTGTGGGCGAATATTTCCTTAATGAATTAACGGATCTATCCGAAACGGAGATCTACAAAATATTGAATTTTATTCAACACTCAAAATGGTTCCAAGAGTAACGGTGGCCAAGCCGACTCAAGTGGTAGCACAATGGACCAAGTGGTAACACAAAGCCACCTAACCCAACCTAACCTAACCTAACCCGGTCCGAAAAACATAGACGCCAATTGTCTGAGCCGGTTGCCACTGGAATCAAAAATAGATGCGTCAGCGACCGTTGGATATCCTGATGTTGGGAAAGAGCAATGATCTACCAGACTGGAAGATAATATGAGTACAATAATGTCATGCGTCATAAGGTGCCTACTACATGGCTGGCCACGGGAATTGGAGAAGATTTAGGAGTTTATATCATAAATACGACGCAAGACGGAACTTTCTACGCACAAGGGTTGCTTACTATGGGGAAGTGGACTAGTGGTATCAGCCGGGAATAAGCGTGATGAAGGCGTGCGCTCGGAGCTACGTGTGGTGGCACAGAACGGACCAACAGATAGAACTTAGAGTGGAGAAATCTACCCTGTGTCAAACTACTCAACGTCATCTGCGGCGGCAACCCGACAGTTTATTTCGTCTTCTGAAAACCCCACCACTTTACATATAAATTTTGCTGGGCCCGTTGAAGGTCACACGTTTTTGGTGGTGGTACATGTGTTTGAGGCCAAAATAATGCGCAACACTTCTTCGGCGGGAAAATTGCTCTACGCATGGGCAACGGCAAAGAATTATTTGCGACAACGGCGCGGCGCTGCGTTTGATTCAGTCAAGATGCAACAATTTTGTATATGCAATGGTCTCAAACACAATGCAATAACTCCTTACCTCCTTAGTCAACTAGACTACAACGCTTCTTATTTAAACAGTACACAACCCCGAACACCACAAATGGTACAACCCCAGCGGGATTACCCATGGGTTGGAGACTTTGAACTGTGTTAGATATAGTTCATATGGATGATGGCAAATTAACCCCATACTAACCGACATAAACCGAGATGTACGGAGTTTTGAGGGCGGGAATTTGATTTACTACCGAAATTATTCGGCAGGCCCCGCGTGGTTAGAGCGCTCGATAATCGAGATCACAGACCCAGTATCATACTTCGTAAAATCAAAGGATAATAAAGTAGCCCGGAGGCATGTGGATCAAATTAAACGTCGTATTCCTTGGGATGAGCCTGTTTTAAGAGAAATCCCTGCAGAGAAGGAACAATCTGAAATCACATTAGAACTAACGTCGTCAACACACAAATTACCTCTTGCTCATCTACCGAACCGAGTCCCGAATTGGAGCCTAGACCGTTAATACGTCCGACTGTAATAGAGACAAGTAGTATAGCGCTCACGACCGACATGGACATGGACCTCAAAAATCTGCGAATCTAAGGTGATCACTTGCTATGAAAGTGTGGTTAAACCTCCCGAGCGGTACGGAGCGAATCTTAAGAGCGGAGGAATAAAAAAACAGACAAGTATATCTATCAAAATTTATCATCGTACATAAGTAAATACAAGTGATAACATAAATGAGAGAAAGTTATGAACGTGAGAGCAATATGTACATAGGGTAAATTATACAATGTGTATTCCCTTTAAACATAAAGTAAATTATACATTTTTTTTAGAATATTAATTGTAAACAATACTACTACCCGGCTGAAATTTAGACAGTAGCCTTCTACTAGAATGTACTACACGATAGTCACGGTCACAGGGCTGTACTATGCAAAATTATTGGGCCGATTCGACGCCGTGCTCTTCCACCATGATAACGCACCGGCTCACAACCTCGCCCTCGCCACGGCCAAATTGGTCGAATTGGGCTACGAACTGCTGCCCCATCCACCGTATTCTCCAGTTTTGGCCCCGTGCGACTTCTTTTTGTTTCCAAACTTGAAAAAGTCACTCGTCGGGCAGAAATTTCAGTCGAATGAGGAGGTCATCGCCGCCACGGTAGGCCTTTGCAGACCTCGAGAAAACGAATTTTTCAGACGGGTTAAAGAAGTTGGAGCATCGCTGGGTCAAGTGTATCGAGCTAAAAGCAGACTATATTGAAAAATAAATCGCAATTTCTGCAAAATTTTTGTTTTTCTTTTGTAGGCTAAGTAATTATCGGACCACCCGCGTATTTGCTTACGTTGGAATTTCTACCAAGTGAGTCGTGGTTGCCCTTGGACAGTGCTTTGTAAACTCTTGTCGTTTCCTTTAGGTCGTCGCAGTACTTTTGCCACGATTTCCTCTTGGATGATCTGATGTCTTTGGTGAAAATGGTTAGTACATCCTTGTATGGCTGCCAGTTACCCGTCTTTTTGGCCCTGTTGAACTCTCGTCCTGCTGATCTCCCTAATCTGCTCAGTCTCGAGTTCCACAAGAGCATAGACTTTGTGGTGTTTTCATATTTTTCAATAGGCAGTTATCATAGTACGAAGATATCATCGTGTCCGTTAGGCATTTCACAGAATTGTCAAGTTCCTCAGGAGTATTTGTGTTAAGGTATTTTGCTAGTAATTTATTGTTAAGTAGGGATTTGTACGTATCCCAGTTTGTGCCTTTAAGTGATCTATAGCTCACTAGGTTTTCTTCTCAAGGACCCATTTTTGGTTTGAATTTGATATGGCTGTGGTCTGAGAAAGAGGCTTCTTTAGAGACATGCCAATCTTTAATAATGTGAGGTGGTTTGTTAGTACATATCTAGTGTAAGGTCTAGAAATTTCCCTCTTATGGGGTTGTGGAAGGTTGGTTCTTTATCTTTATTCGCAATCTCCAGGCTAGTATCTACAAGAAATTGTAAAAGGGACTCACCTCTTTTTATCGGTGCTTCCCCATAGTGTGCTGTGGGCACTGGCATCGCAGCCTATGATAAGGTTCTTACCTTTCCCTCGACAATATTTCACAAGGTCCTTTACTACTTTTGGTGGTGCTTCATTATCATCTCCCGGGAAGTAGGCTGAGGTAATGACTACCTCTGTGTCCGTGCTGAACATAATTGCGACTGTGTTCCTGTCTGTGAATTCTAAAATTGTAAGGAATTTAATATTATTGTCTATTATTATGGCAGCTCTGGGTATGACAGCCGCTTTGACGTATATCAACTCAAAGTTTTTAATCCTGATATTTTGTTTTTGGTAATCCAAAGCTCTTGAATCAGCCCCAGATTAAACGTAACACCAGCATGTTTTTGCATATTTCAGCTGATGATGATTTAGCATGCTGGAGGTTGGCTTACAGGACTTTTATCATTGTGCTGATTTGGAGGACGTTTGATCATCTCCTACAGCACTCTTAGACGTTCCAGGCACGTCGAGGGTCTTTAACTCCTCATTGGTCTTGTCCGAACTGGATATTTTACGGAGGCTGATTTGTCCGAATTTGAAGCAGATTTTGTTACTTCTCTCCTCCAGTGTTTTTATAATTGTTTGGTCTATTGGAAGTACCAACATAGTGGATGTGCCTTTGTTAACTCTTTTTAGGGTCCTCCGCCAATCTGCTTTCAATCCAACGTTCTGAGATTGTATGAGGTCGAGTATTTTGTTAGTGGCTGTGCCGGCGGCGTTAGGAAAATAGCCGACGATTGGGTTGAGAAATAGATTCCTCCTTCGCAGCCCACAGTTCGGCACCTCTCAAGGCTTCAGCAGCGGTGTGGTGATCTTCAGCCACTTCACCGTATCCTCGTCATACAATTGAGGGTAATGAACCCTGCTTTGAATGTGCAGCTCGAGAATTGAGGATTGATGATGCTGTCCTTTTGCCCCAGGTTTTTCTCAATAATGTCCTCTTGTAATGTCATCATTTGTGCGGCGGTGGGAGCAGTGTTAGCGTAGTCCTTGGCTTACATTTTGGTACCTACACATGCCTCCATGTAAGTAGTGCCTGATTTTCTAGCACTAGGTGTTGTTGAACCCGACTTGTTTTTTTTTTGTTTTTTTTTATAATTCTTGCAGGTTCAAGAGTTACGCCCTTATGATGTTTGTCACACAACCTGGACGGGGTGCAGATGGTTTGTGTCGAAGATGTTCGTTCACTACTCTCCGGGGGTGGCTGTCTTGGGATTCGAGAGATTCGACTGAATTTGTCGCGTTGTTTGTAGTTTTACAGTATTTTTTTTATTCCATGCCATTAAGATGTTATATTGGAAATGCACACGCAGAGTATGAATTTTGAAGTGATCTTATACTGCGAGTGTATAAGTATATAAATGCCTTCGTCAGCATTTTTTGATCATCTCTCATTCACAACTGGTGTTTTATTCCTTATTTGTTCTTGGCTATGGTCAGACTTAAACTACAGACTTTCATCTCAACAGTCGGTGATGATTACCATTGCACCACTACCACCAATGTTAGTGTATTGCCTTTTTTTGTTTGACATTTCTGGAGGCGTCTTCTCCTCTGATCTACGTCTTTTTGGAGTCGATTT
This sequence comes from Merodon equestris, assembly GCA_958301585.1. Classification (NCBI taxonomy): domain Eukaryota; kingdom Metazoa; phylum Arthropoda; class Insecta; order Diptera; family Syrphidae; genus Merodon; species Merodon equestris. Next base: position 19,729,600 of record OY284418.1, on the reverse strand, counting down.
TGCCGCTTCGATACTGGTTTCAGTGCCTTCACTTTTGCTTGTTCTACGCTCATAACTTTTTTTACAAGGTAGGCGAACCTTTTCCTGGCGGCTCCGCTAAGCCTTTTTTGCTTGTCCTGGACACCTAATTAGTTAATTTTGTCTTCGATTAGGTTAGCAGCGTCTTGATTGGAGGTACCATGTACCTCTTCGTTTTTCGACTTACCGCTACACAAGGCTTCTTCAGCCTTTTTGCTGTTGGGACTCTTAGGGCTGTTCCCGATCTTTTTAGTTTTTTTTTTTGGGTCTGAAATTTTTGTTCCCACGAGAACCGCGAGTCTATAAGTCATTCGAGCCGGAACTCCGGAATAGCTCGAATGGGCATCTATTGAAATGGGACCTCGGCAGGGCATCCATCGGCAGGGCATCCCTCGGCATATGCTTTTCCACCTTGAATTGGAGGATTAAAGGAGTTAACCTTCTCCTTTGCCTAACTAGATTTAGGCCGATTAAGAAAATGTTTGCAAAGAAGGAGGATGTGATCTGCTCTGCACTTGGAACATTCTTGATGAGTTTCTACTACAAGTGTACGAATTAAACCTTGAGTCTTGATTCGACCTACTCGAGAAATTGTGTAACATGATTCGAGGGAACTGCAAGGATTTTACAAAAACTCCAATAGTTCATTGATGATAATATTGGAATTAGTGCCCACATACATTTAGACCGCGTATAACTTCGTCTGCACCGTTGGTAATTTTGCGTAACAAAGCAACATTCGGAAATTTTATTGTTGATAGCGATAAGAAAGTCTCAATGAAAGATTGAACTATTAAGGTGGTTCTATCGTAACGTGCTTCCAAGCGAGCTTATGCTTCTATATTTATTGTCCGCTGGTTATGTTTTAAAGTTTTTGGGTGGAGGTATGCGATTTATTGCAATTGAGCCGAGAAACTAGTCGCGAAACCCTTATAATAGCCCGAAAATATTGGTATGGAAAGATTTGGCAATTTTACTGGTTCTATATTACATGATGCACTATTTAGTTTCTCAAGGAATGTAGCTTGTTGGTTAGCTAATTCTTCCACGACCGATTCATTCGATTTAACTCGGGTTCCGCATCGACGAAATCGGGGTCAGTCGAGAACTCGTATAATGCGTTTTGAAGATCCACGAATTCTTTTACGTTTCATTCAATTTTCCAAACGAAGTTCGAGCATTGAAAGCGTTATATTATTATTGATAGAATCTGCAGACGTTGCTGCGTGAGAAAACATGTCTTTTGCACGATCACGTTTTGCTCTTACAATATTCATTTAAATTAACGGAATAAAATAAGAACTATTTGAAAGTCAATATACGCGCACTTGGGAAGTTATTCATCACTCGATCGAATGCAATAAAGTCAAAAAAGTCATGCAATCTTTGAATTAAATGCGAATTCTATGCAATTCTATGCAAACATAAGAATTTTTTATTTTTTTTGAAAATGTTGTTACCGTCTTGAATACCAGAAAATGTATAGAAGAAAAAAAATGCTTGAGAGTACGAAAACATGAAAACCAAAAAAAGGGAACGATTGTCAGAGTTTGATGTCCAATAAATAACAGACAAGTATATTTTTCAAAATTGATGTTTACAGTACATACGACTGATAACATAAATGAGAGAAGATTATGTACATGAGAGCAATATGTAGGGGAAATAATACAATGTTTAGTCTCTTTTAACATAAAGTAAATTATAATTTTTTTTAGAATACATATTATAGAATATTAACTGTAAACATGTAGAGATGTTGGTTGCATTTATGTACATATGTTCGGCGTCTTAATTAATTTAGACTTTATATTTGTTCTTCATTAATTGGTTACTCAACAATCTAAGCTATTCACCTTCAAAGGGTATCGAATTGGGGAAGTTCAGGAGAAAACAGGAGATCTCAATTGTTCCTGCTGAAATGAGTTCGCCCGACCTTGTACGTGTATCAAGAGGCTATACAGTTGAAGGAATCAAGACTTAAATTTGGGCTAACGCTCCTTATTTCATTTTTGAAAGTAACATTACTTAAATCTCAAGTCTCCGAACCGATAGTCCACTAAACGCCATCCTAGAACTGGCATATTATTCCCCATATGCAAGCATTCTCTGGCGTTGGATAAGCAACATTAAAACATTCATTAAGTCATTTAGTGAATATTTTCCTCACTAAACTTCAAAAACGAAGAAAAAACTTTAGTTTTTGCACGTGCATTCCATTAACAAAACTACTGCAGCCCCTTCCAAGGCCCACTATTAAATCAACGTCAATAACACGCACCACTTCGATAGCACAGCTCTAGTAGCGTTGTAAATCATCACAGTGTCCTCATTCGAACCATCCTTATGACTCCCCCACTTTCCGTTTTTCATCTACTACTCCATCCCCAGCTCCCTATCTATCCGTTCGCTCCAATATATTAATTAGTTCGTTGCGAAATGAAAATATCTATCCAGAACGCCCAGGCATCAAGGCGGCCGGCCATAAAATCCATAACAAAACAATAAAAATGAGAAAACAATGGCAAGTATACAAGGATAAATATGAAATATTAACAATTAAGTCTATGCCTCACGTTTCTTGGAAGCAAATAATTCACAAGGACACGCCAGCGACAGTGTCAGAAATAGCGAGTGGGAAGTAGCGACGGTAGCAGCAGTACGATTCGGTGATTGTGTTATGGTCATGCTCGTATGGTGCATGTTGTTGCGTGCCGGGACACATTCGCCCTGGGGATGGGACTATACAGTTAATTTCACTTATGGTTCATCACCGACGAACAATTAGTGAGGATATCACGTTCGGGGATGAGTCGAAGGTGGAATATATTTGGTCTGACATTCCTTGGTCTGTAAACAACTCATAACCTGGCCTCTGCAACCTTATGTCGCCCTAAAGGCAACCTTTACAAAGTCAATGTTTGTTCTTTTTTGATCCATTCTGTTTCAGGTTCGCAACCTTATGAACATCTATTGATTGATGTTAATTCTTGTTAAATTCCACTCTGGGGAGATAGCCTCGGTCTGTAGAGGTATAGTATTTTGATTTGACGACAAGTGCTAATTGCCTGAGTTTTTCTTAACAGTTCAAAGGCAGTTATAGGCTTCAAATTGGTACATTGTTGATGAAATAAGCTATTCTGTCCCTCGACTGCATCAGTAAGGCTGTTGCACATAGGGCGTTCGACTTAAGAGACATTGCAATAATGGCAAGCTAAATTTAAACTTTCGAAAGTCGGAAACGATGCTGTTTAGTACTCAATTACCATAAATAGCTGGCTATTAGATCGGCGGAGGTATCCGCTACCGAAATCCATCCAACCCTCTCATCTGCGGCTCCCACAATTCTTGGCGGCGGGCAGCACGGAAAGCGTCGGCGGCTAGTAAAGGCTGCTGCAGGAGGCACAAGCATGCCAGCACTTTCGGCATGCGTCTCTAACATTTCCTCTAATACTGTTGGTGATCAACTCCTCAATAAGAGCGTGTGATGCTCCCAAACTGATGGAGCTATAGGTGTTCAGGGTCCTGATCCAGAAGGCAAAGCGGTTTTGGGTCCCAACAACCCTCAAACTGGCAGAGTTGTCCCAAAGCGGCGTCGGAAGGGAGCAGGACAGAAGACGGCCGCCGGGGACAACCTTGCTGGGAAGAGAGAACGTGATGTCTCCTTCTCCGACGTCAACAAAAATCAAAGCAAAAACCTAAAGGACGGAAGATTGTTCCTCAGAGGCGGGCACTTCACACAATAAAACCTTTTCCTCCGGAAAGAAAATACAAGTGACCGTAAAGCGCCGAGACAAGCACCTCTCCTACAAAGGGGCAGCCATCTCCTTTGAAAAGCTCAGGATAGGGAAAGCTGGCAGTGACAGCAGAATGACCAGCGCAGATTGCCAATACTGCGAGGATCGTCTACTAGAGCTAGCTAAAGCAACAGGCTTCCATACTCAGGCTGAGAGGTCTGCTCTGATGAATGGTACTCCATGGTGAGCTGTTCCTCACAGCAGACATCTGCCTGGATCATGAACATGGTTCTGAAAATCCCTCCCCTGGGAACTACTACCTATCATTTGCTGCACTCCAGGGAAACCTGGAAACAAGCTGGATGTGCTGACGCGATTACGTGCGCAGAGCCCGGAACTTGACATGAGGGCGTGGGTTGTCTATTCCTACAAAGAGAGTAAGAGCTCTCTGAAAAAAAAAAAAAGGCTGCACTCTGGTTATTGGTTTGGACAACGGCTCTGTCGAGACCCTGAAATCTGTGTACGATTCACGTCACTATTTCGGCTTTGGTAAGATTTCATTCCATTTTGATATCAAGTAGTCGAAGGATGGAACATGCTCCGCAGTCTAAATCTATGGTTTTCACTCAGATCAATCTACAGCATTGCAAGGCTGCTACCGCTCTTCTCAGTAGAAGAATTGCATGAAGTAATACAAATCATCACATTGTATGCATTCAGAAATCATGGGTGTGGAATAAACGCCTATGAGGTCTTGGTGGCCTAGAGTCTGCCTCATCATATCGAACACACTATGGGCAACCAATCTTGGTCAATTCTGTGACAAGGTCTGGTGGCTGCTAGAGTTAGCTACAAAGCGCACGGAAAAATTTAATACTTCGTCGTGACGTCTGCATACTCCCCCTACAACTCAGTACTGCCTTCGCCACCGGAGGCGATTTCTGAACTCTACCTACTCTGAAAAGAATTTTCACTGCTAGCTTGGCACTTGCCTATATACCTATTCCTTGGCGCAAGGAGAAAGTCTTTATTCCCAAATTAGGGAAAGAAGATTACTCACTCGCCAAGAGTTTTAGACCAATCAGTCTAACAAGCTTCTTGCTGAAAAGCATGGGGAGATTAGTAGAGTTGCACGTGCGCAAAGTTGCCGTTCGAATACATCCTCTCGCGAAGATGCAACATGCTTATCAGCGCGGAAAATCCTGTGAGACTGCGCTTCAAAACCTAGTTGGGAGAATTGAATGCGCTCTCGAAAGGAAAGAGTACGTACTAGGCATTTTCGTCGACATTGATGGTGCTTTTGATAAAGCTACGTTCGACAGCATGTGTAACGCTGCTAGATGGCATGGCGTAGATGAAACACTGATTTTGTTGATCAAAGCAATGCGTGTGCACAGGACACTAATCTCTGATGCAGACCTCGAACAATGTGTCAAGTCTGGAGTAAATAGCGGCTGCCTGCAAGGTGGCGTCCTGTCTCCACTATTATGGTGCATGGTGTTCGACCCTCTTCTCTCTGTCGGCTCATGTTTAGTGACTGTCTGTCTCAAAGCACAGGCGGCGCTAAATGGGATCGAGGACTGGTGCAAGAGTAATGGGCTGTAGGTTAATTCTCTTAAGGCTGATGTCGTTCTCTTCACGAGAAGGAGCAAAAATATTGGCATTACTCAGCTGGTGCTAAAAGGTTTTCCCATCCCAATATCCAAGGAAGCTATGTACCTTGGAGTCATCTTAGATAGCAAGCTTCCTTGGTCAAAGCATATTGAGTCAAAATCCACCAAAGCGCTGTCAGCTCTTTGGCAATGCAAAGGTGCCTTTGGCAAAATATGGGGTTTATCGCTGAAATAGGTCCTCTGGATCTACACGGCAATGATAAGACCGATAATCACATATGAATCGGTTATCTGGTGTAGCAGGCTAGCACGCAAACCCGTCGTGGCCTCTTTCACTAAACTCCAAAATCGGTTTGTCTCAGCTGTACGGGGGCTTTCCCTAGCGCACCGGGAACTACTCTAGATGCTATGATGAATTTTTGACATTCATATACATATATCAGAGGATGCGCACTGAAAGTCATGTCTCGCTTCAAGAGAAATGGTTTTTTGTACAACTCGCATTGGAGTGACAGTGTAATTGCGCGAGAAATAGCCTACGACCCCTGCCTCCTGGATATGCCGTCTGACGCAATGACACCTGCCATTCTATTGCGCTATAATTTCACATTCAAATTTCCATGGCGTCAGAACTAGCTCTGGCCCAATACTGAACCTGGACTGGACTGTCTCCGCATTTTTACAGATGGCTCCAGGACTGGGCGAGGGTCCGGCGCTTGAGTTCTGTTTAAGCGCGAAAACATACGACTGCACTTTTCGTTAGGAAAATGTGCGTCTGCCTTTCGATCAGAGATATACGCAATCCTAATGGCCATGCACTATGTTGTGATGCACAAGTAGAAGGGAAAAAGGATATGAGTCTGCAGTGATAGCCAAGCTGCACTCAAATCTGGGTGTCTTTCCAGCTCCAAATTAGTGCATGAACTCAAGACCTTTTTGAACAAAGTCGGATGACTGAATTCACTAAGGCTCGTATTGATCCCAGTTCACTCTAAGATCCCAGGAAATGAGATCTCCGATGAACTCGATAGAAGGGGCTCAGAGGAGAGTGAACCCGCCTAAAATCTACCTTTTTCCACGGTCAATTCTGACATTAACGATTGTGTCTTTAATGCACATAGTCGTAGAGGAAGAGAATGTCCAGGATGCAGGATGCAGGATGACTAATCGCGTAAGCCCTGATGTCTGCAAGAAGTCCGCAACATTCTTCGTATCCTTAAGGAGAAATGATTGCAGAAGGCTTGCGGGCGTCATAACGGGCCATTACACTCTTGCCAAGCATCACTACGTACTTGGCATCAGTGAGACGCCTACCTGTGCGGCATGTTGCGAGGAAGATGACACAGCAGAACACTTTTTCTGCGACTGTCCCGCCTTTGCTCGCGCATGGTGGCGCACCCTTGGGGCCAACATGATGTATGCCGAATCCCTTAGCTCTAAATCACTGAAGCCCCTTCTCACTTTTTCCGGACAACCGGGAAAATTCAATAAAGAAAGGTGCCAAAAATTGAACATCTCACGAACATCACTGATGCGAATTTTGAATAAAGATTTGAATTTACACGCTTACAAGGTTTAATTAACTCAAGAGCTGAAGCCTACTGACCATTTCAAGCGTCGTCAATACGCCGAATGGTTGGTTGAACAGACAGAAGTGAATGGTGACTTTACAAAGAAAATCATCTTCAGCGACGAGGCACACTTTCACCTCAGTCGATTCGTTAACAACCAGAATTGCCGCATTTGGGCATATGAGAATCCACGAGTGATTGTGCCAAGAACAATTCAAGAGCTAAAGGATGAGATAATTCGGCACATTAACGACATTGAACCTCAATTATGTCTCAGAGTCATTGAAAATATGGACCATCGGATAGAGGTATGCCACTGAATCCGTGGGGAGCATTTGGCCGATATTTTGTTTCACACATAATTGTCATAGATCCTTCTATCATAATAAAAAATATTAAGATAATTCTCTGAAAACTTTTTGTTTTATTTACAATTATCATCGTGCGTTTTCGTTGGACCACCCTTTATTTTTCGAGGAAAATAAAAGTCACCTTATTTTTTGAACAAACTAGGTATATTTCGAGAGACAGACCGTAGTTTTAGATTATACAGAGCGCTATAGTTCCCGGTATATACAGTAGACTCTCGATAACGTGAACACCGGATAACGTGAACTGATTATTTTTTCTTGACATCTCGTGAACAACAATTTTTGCTTCAGGTTTACAGTAAACTGTTTGAGAAAGCTGTATTTTAGCTTGAAATTCCTTATTCTTGGTAAAATACTTCGTCTTGTATAGTTTGCGGTTTGTTGCACGTCAGTTCGTGTCAGTTTGTTCCTGGTTGTTCCTTACAATAATTGTTTTTGATTGTCTGGTTTGCTCGATTTTTGCGGTTTTCTTTGTTTTTTGTCATCATAAGTTTTTCATAAGCGTTACGGTTTTTGGTTTTTTAGTTCTTTGCGTCACCATGTACTCAAAGAAACCAAACATTTTGTCACTTTAGGACAAATCCGCGATAATTGAGCAATTCCGTAGTGGTTTCAGTGTAACAAATTTGCTAAAAAAAATACGACGTTGCAAAGTCTACTATTTATGCCGTTACCAAAAGAACTGAAGAAATTTTAAAGTGTGTAAACACCACATTTTCGGGGCCATGGAAAAAAACACTTCGATTATCGAAACTTCCCAAACTGGAAAAGGCGCTATACCGGTGGTTTCTCGAACAATGTGAAAAAAATTATCCGATAACTGGCCTGTGGATAAAGGCAAAGGTTTTGTCACTGCATTCTCAAATTAAGGACAACCAAAGCAGTTTCAATGCTTGCGAAGAGATTTAAAAAAATATATACGTCGTGAGATTTATTAAAATCACTGGTGAAAAACTATCTTCCCAACCCGAGCTGGTAGACCCATTCAAACATAAGCTACAGGAAACGATTGATATGATGGGAGTGACTACTGACCAACTTTATAACGCAACCGAAACCGGGCTGCTTTGGAAGCTTTTAGCGGACAAAACATATATTTCGTCGTTAGAAAAAACGCTCCTGGCAGAGAAACCGACAAACAGCACAAAACTTTCCCCGCGTCTACAAATGCAACTGGATTGCATAAACTGAAGCCATTGGTGATTAGGAAGGCGAAAAATCCTCGTTCATTTTAACTGCCCAGTAGACTACAAGAATTCGAAATCATCCTGGATAAACGCGGAGAAAGATTGATTTCATGATTCATTTGTGCCATAAGTTTGTAATGACGAAAATTAGCCAAATGCATATAGACTTTAATGTGTACTAAGCTTTTTTAAATAATATCATTTATGAAAAATCGGGGTCTACCAGTGAAGGCCCTTCCGCTGTTAGACAATGCTCCATTGCATCCTCCAGTAAGTGAGTTAACCACAGATGATCACTCTGTTATAGTGATGTTTATGCCTCCAAAAGTATGACCCCACTGATCCAACCCATGGTTCAAAATGCGATCAGAATAACAAAGCTTTACTATAGAACTATTCTGTTAGCTTCGGTTGTAACGAAACAATCGGATATTCCACAATCACTGAAAAAGTTAACTTTAAATTTCATTCTTAAAATCAGCTTGCGATCGATTGGAAACGGACACAATCGCAAAATGTTGGAAAAATATTTTAAATTTCGCAGGTAATGAAAATGATCCGGAAGATCATTTTCCACTAAGTGTTTTGAAAGAGAAATTTTATCTAGAAATCAATTCTGAAGTGGAGATTTCAATGAAACTGCTCGATGCTATAACTCCTGAGGTTTGATTTCTACTGTTTTAGGATTCCTGTCTTTAATCAAATCAGTTGGGTAGGTGGCACAGCTGAAGACATCCATAAATGGAGCGAAGGCGAAGAAGACCATAATATTGCTCAGAGTACCAACACATGCAGCGAGTTCGCTGGCATTAGAATTGCTTTCATGTCTCCCTATTTGTAAATTAGCTCCGTATTTTTAATGAGACAGATGTCTGTTCCTGTCCCAAAATCTTGCCTTTAGTGACTTCCGAGTTAGGTTTCCATGGCATGCCGTGCACATGAGAATTTTCTCACTCTTCACCCCAGACGTTTCTCTATTCAATGTTAGCTCCTAGTCTCCTCCCCCAGTCCATGTGGATAAGGTCCATCTGACCATTGTCACATGCTTCACCGGGATGCTTTGTTTCTGCTGCCTACTAGCCATGCTTTCTAGCGATATACTGATAACATGTCATTAACTTGTTATCGAATAAACGCATATTATGACGTTCCATGGATGGTTGCCTGACGCGTCGCTGCACAATGGCAGCAAACAAGCTAAGAAATGAAAAAAGTTTCGAAACCTACCCATCAATGCGCGAAATGAACTTAAAATGAAAACGGCTAATGGAAAACGGAGAAAGAAATCGTGAAAACAATTATCATTTGCTTTGGAACCAACTTAATGATAGCCTTTCCGCTTGTTACCTATGCAAAATGACAATAAACAGGGGGACGACGCATAAGCACTGAGGGGTTGTTGTTGTTCCTTCTGCTGCGACTGTTACCACTGCCGTGGTTACTGACGTCGATGATTATAGCATTCAAGCCATATGCATAGACACTCAGTTTGATGTTGTTGTTAGCGCGAATGCTATAGGGAAAACATAAGGCGTCATCAGCGTTTGTGTGCATGTGTATATATGACTTGGTTGCGAGTGGTAAAACCGCAAAAACATCACAAGCCAGGGATAGAACACAAACACTTATTTGCGACTGTTTTTTATAAACAGAAACCTTTGAACGCCTCTTTGGGGGTGGGGGGGCTGGATGGTTGTTTCACCGATTACGGCCGTATACCCGGTTGGCTGAGAGCCGACTTCTTTTGACTTATTCTTGTGCACTGTCGTGCGTGAAAAATCTATGTCGCTGATTCAATTCTAATTAGTTTATGGGCCAAGTAGCTGCTCATTTCCTTTTGTGTCCCCTTTGTTGATGGTTTAATGGTTTTGATGAAGTTTTCAAATGGTTTGAAGGCGAGGGGTCAAAACGGGATGGTAACCAGTCTGTTCTTGTTGACACTGCTATGTTCCGAAAGCCAGGGATTGTTCTTCAATGCTGAGGTCACATATTGCTTGCCTGGAGTTTAATTTGTTTGTATATTTTCAAGAAATAAGGTTACTTTTTATTTTTCTCAAAGAAAATATTTATTTATTCATCAATATCTATAGGTATTTTGCCCTTAAAGTAATTCCCTTTAGGTTTTGAGGTCATTCCATATACCCACGTTTCGTCACCAATCATGATTATTTTCAGCAAATCTGGATAGTTATTCATATCATTCAACAATTCCTGAGCGATGGTGAAAATTGGGCTTTACTTCGGAACAACATGTTGTACGTTGTACTAAAATAATGAAAAAAAAAATCGAAAATCGAATGCACTAAGGTCGGAAAATGCATAAAAGTCACCTTACTTTTTGAACATACCTAGTTTGTGCTTATGATGTACTGACGTTCACCATATCGGAACACATAGTAGCATTGTGTCAGTTTGCTCTTTATTTCCCTGCGAAAGCTCCCACTGACTTGTGTATGGAAAACTTCTAACCATACGGTGTTGAAAGCTTTTTCCAAGTCAAATCAGACAAGCATTGGTTGTTGCATTCGTTTCATATCACAGATATCCCCGCTCTGAACCTAACTGGATATCCGGAATGATTTATTACCTGTTTTAATTAGTGTCTTCAGTGTCCTGAGCTCCATGCTTTGTCTGTTAGTAAAACACCTGTACAAGGGTTGAGTCGGGAGTCTACTCGTATTTTTCTGTCTGTGTAGTGCATCGATTTTCGCGTTTTGATATACATTTGTGGATTCGTGGTTGGCGTGGTGTCGTACCGTCCATTTGTTTGAGGTACCTTTCAATCTTGTAGTTTGATAGGTGGCGAAGGAGGCCGTCGGAGGCTAGATCTAAGGAATGGTTTTTATCACTTTAACTATAATGAGACGAGAAAAAAACATAAAAACCATTTCCAGTCAGTAGTAAACGAAAATTCACGGTAATATGAAGGCCATCCTTCGCAACGACAGGTATCTCATTGTGAATATTGAAGGGCTGCATGGCAAAACTGTAGCCAAAATAATTATTTAAAATCCAATGCCTTTTGTGCACGCGTTTCCAATTCATAGCGTTGCATATAGAGTTCGCCTTATGATGGGATGATCCACGTGTCCATGACTCTGCACTACGCACCACACTCTGAACACCATCAGGAATCATTGACACTCATTGACACACATTGGTGTTGAATATGGATAGTTTTCCCTGCGCAAAATATTCCGGTTTCATTGCTTCATATAACATACATATGTATGTACATACTGATCCCATTGGCCTTCGCCTTCTCACCTAAGAATATCAAGGAATTTTTCTGCTATTCTTGATAGGGGCTGACTGACTAGCCTTAGTCTTACACAGAATGCCCCCATTTAGTAGAGACCTACTAATTGTTGGGTAGCGGGCAAAAATCGTCTTCTTTTAGTCCTCTTCGTGGGCACCCGCTGGAAATGACCAATCACCGGTTAGTGTCAGCTAATGTCTTACTCGCATGCATTAATCGTGCGCAGTGGACTATTAAGAAAGAGGTAACAACAGTGAGCAAAAGAACGATGCCAAGGGATGGAAGGATACGGGTTAAACCAGCCTAACGAGCTCCTTTGGGTGCTTTCCTGCCCATTGTATACAATTCTTATCACATCAGAATAGGCAATGTTGTGGTGGACCTTTTCCACATCGGCTTACTCGTGGGATCAAAATAACCATATGAATATAAATAGCAACAAACAAAAACCCCTGGTGGGTTATCCCCCTAAATAAAAAAAAAACTCAGCCTTTCCATGTGCAAAAATAGCCCGGAAAAGCAACTTTCCGCGGAGGACAATATGTGGAAAGGTGTCAAGCTGGAGGTTGTGAGCAAGGACGAGATCCCGTTCAGGCCAAGGTCCCACGCCAGTATACCCGTTGAACCCAACTGTGGGTCGTTGGTCGTTGATATTTTGCTTCTGTTGTAGAGGCAAAATCCCGATCTTTCGACTACCAAATGGAAGGTCATTAAGACGGAGGTAGAAAAGGACTCGGACAGAACAGTTACCCTGTTGTTGAATAGAGATTCTCACTCTACACTAGAAGCGAAGTAAAGTAAAGTTCGATTTGGCCTTAAAACCAACAGGTTGAAGTTATACGAACAGGACAAGAGGCAGGCAATGACCATGATTCCCACCACTCTAGCCTCCTTCAGAACTCGGCAGGAATCCGATATCCTATCCTGTGGTTCAGAGGATCTGGATGCTAGTTTGATAGAGGCATCTGACCTAAGCGATAGCCCCAATGCTACTTGTAGCCCAGATAAACCTCCATCACAGTAAGGTTGCTTCCGCCAACTTTGCAGAAAGTGGAGACGGCATAGTCCTTATCCAGGAGCCATGGATTTGCAATAATCACATTGCCGGATTAAGGACAAAGCAATACAAACTTCTACACGCTAAGTGCGCAAGTACTCATATTTCTTTAAGTAATTATAGCTCCTGTGACCTCACTACTGCCAGAGTAAAGGTCTCCCGTAAGGAATGTTTATGGATCTCCACAGCATACCGGGCCTATGACGATATCGGGCTTTTACAATACCATCGACAATAATCAGAAGGATGATCAGTGAGCAGAATGGACAAAAACACCGCTCCTGGTAGGATACCACACAAATGCTCACTGGGGCTATTTGGGGCATTAGCGACATCAGCAAAAGAGGTGAAGTATTACTTACTATACTTACTAACATTATTGAATCATTTCCGTGCAGGGACGGGTTAAGAATATCCCTGCAGCGATACCTCTCGCTTGTCGTAAAAGGCGACTAAAACAAAGGTAAACAAAAATCACATCTAGGCAATTTTGAAAACACCAAGGTGAGCCTAGGGACACATATACCACTATTAAACTGCCCCACAAGTATACATGCAAATCAGTGGGCTGACACGACTGGAGATCACCGGTGTTGTAAGAGTAAGATCAAACAAAAAATCTGGAGCATGCCCGTGTCACAAAAAAAAAAAAAAAAAAACGGCAGGCCGAAAAACAATTGATGCAAACAAATGCAAAAACACCAGCATTTGATTGGCCTCAGCGATGAAGTAATCCCAAACCGGGAAGCCTGCCGCTACTTTCTGAGGTCAAACCGGCGGACCCCACAAGCGGACCAGTAGGAATGCAGTTAAGTGGGAAGGTTATGGTCCTACACTTCTGACCATAACAACGCCGGAAAAAGGAAAAGAAGAAGACTAACATTATTGAATCAGACCAACAAACAAACAAGAAATAGGCACGAAGTTTTAGGTATAACTTTGGTATCCAACTCTTCTAATATCTCGGTTGCAAACTGGTCGGTATCAGAGAAGAACTCTTTCTCTGATCACCGTTACATTCGCTTCCATCTAAACTTTGTGGACCCAACTAAAACATCCTTTAGGAATCCTAAACGGATCAACTGGAATAAATATGAGGCTAACCTTAAAGGCGCCCTTGACCGCGCTCAATTAAGTAATCCCAAGTCGCATGCAGACATTGAACATCCGGCGACTAAAGTTACAGATCTCTTCTAAAGTCTTGCGCAAGTAGCAGACCAATAAAGAAAACCAAACTTCCATGGTGGTCTGCTGATCTTGGTAGCCTTAAGGGAGAGTGCAGCCTGCATCTCCACCTTCGTTATAACCTATAACGGACCACGAGTGTTCAAATCGCAGCCAGTGCATCCTATCACACCGTGTTTTTTTTTTAAGGTGATTTTGAAAAGAGTTTCCCGCTTAATTTTGTTGTGCTTATTACAGTTACATTTAACGAGAAAACATTTCTCCATTCCCCCTCTGTGCCCGTACAAATCGCATACAGCATACATATGTATATTAAAACTATCATCGGCAGTGCGATTAAATTGCTAATCCTTGTAATTCTTGCTCATCAACCACCGCGGAAATCTCAATCGTTTCCTGTTCAACAATGCACTGAATAATGCATATTATCCAGTGCACTGGAAGACAGCGGTGGTGCAACCAATCCCCAAGAGGGGTAAGAACACCTCTAACCCGGCAAATCTCCGGTCGATAAGTCTCTTTCCGAGTATCAGCAAGGTCTTCGAGAAGGTGGTCCATAGGGCCCTGTCTAAATGGGTTGAGGACAATAAAATCATCCCGGATAACCAATTCGGTTTCAGAGCGGGGCATGATACTATTCATGCCGCGTCCAAACTCGTGTCTGATGTCCATTGGAATAAATGCAAGAACCAATGCACGGGTGCCTGTCTGATTGACTTGGAAAAAGCCTTTGACACCGTATGGCTAGAAGGTCTTTATTATAAGCTCAGTCGGCTGGGTAAACCACTGCTATATATGATTTTTGACATGTTAACAGGTAGAAAGTTCGTAGTGAAAATTGCCAACGTGACTTCTACCCAAACATTTGATATTAACAACGGACTGCAACAGGGTACGGTGAACTCGCCGATCCTTTTCAGCATTTATTTCAGTGATTTGATAGCTTCTCTTTACCAATTAATGCGGACCATTTAATCGGGTACAGATCAGGTCCAACGATCGGCGTCATTGTCACTCTCTTGCAGCGTGACTTCGAAAAAATTCAGCAGTATTGTGATGACTGGAAGTTGAAAATCAACTGCCAGAAATCAGAAACTATTTTGTTCACAACGCCTTTGTCTAGGGCTTCTCGAGACACTAGGAAAAATTGGCGCGGGTTCTCAATTCTTGGACAGGACGGGCGCCCACTGGCGAAACAAAGTGTAGTCAGATACCTTGAAATCTGGCTAGACCAGATACATATTTTGACAAACATGTAAATGCTGCAAGGGCCCGAGGCACTTTCGCTCTGACAAGATGGCTGTTTCATTGCAGCCAACTTGATTCCAGGGTGAAGGTAATCTGCTACATGGCCTTAATCAGGCCCATGGTTGCATATGGATGTCCCGTCTGGTTCAATATGAGAGCCAGCTTAATGGAAAGGATTCGGGTATTTGAGAGACAATGTCTCAGGACTTGTCTCGAGTTACATACTATAGGACACCCGAATCTGATTACACAAAATTTTACCCGAACGAGGTCCAATAGGGCCAGGATTGTACGGGTGGATAACTTCCTGATCAAACTGATTCGAGGCTTACTACCCCAATCATTTATATCACAAGAGAGTGCGCCTTAACGGCTTTCTCCCGCCAGAAGCATTCCTCTATTTAGATAGATGTGGGCTGATCCAGGATAGATTGGCGGTGCCACTAATCTTCCACGTGGGTCGCAATTCCGTCGAACGGCGATTCCTCTACGGACCCGATGTCGCGCTCAGTGAGCCCTGGCGCCTGAGGGTCTGTAGATCGGTCTCACGCCGGGTTCGAGGAGACGTAATCCGCCAACATCAACGCTTTTGATGGCTGGGGGGAGCTGCGTTAGTGGCCACTTCAATGGCTTCAGCCTCTTCAAGGCACCAATGTGCCTTGCCTAAAACCAATGGCTGGCTTACATAGGCTAGGGTAGGTTAGGGTAGGATAAAACAAAAAAAAAAGAATAAAAACCAAAAAAAAGTATAAACATATAAAAATTAAAAAAAAAAAAAAAATATATATATATATATATATGTATATATATATATATATATATATATATATATATATATATACATATTAGTTAAGTTAGAATAAGATATGTTTAGTTAGGTTTAGGTAGTTTTAAGTCTTATATAAATATATATAAAAAATGATCATATGCTAAGTTTTTGAAATCAAATTTTTCTTAGCTTAAGTTAATCATAATAAGGTTAATTGTAAGTTATTTATATAGTAGTCGAAAGGCATAGGTTAAAATTATACAGTTTGTTTTAGAGTGTCCGCCTAGGCCAGCCAGATAAGATAGATCTAAGAAACTATAAATAAAAATGAATACAAAAAAAAAAAAAAAATAATCTTAATCGTTCGCAATTGATCACAGATCAGTGCAGTGGAAGGAGGTGTTTCGGCTTGTTTAAAGTGCAAAGCAATATAAGCAATAACAATTATAAGTGCACATTTAGGCAAAATACTCGCAGAACCCGAATTAGTACAGTGATAAAGTGCCCGACCTGCAATCGGAAAGTTGTCGGTTCAGATCCCCAGCTTTTTTCTGTACAGAGTCGGAATTATCATCGGATTTATCATCCGATTTCGCAACATCGGCCGTCGTCATGAAAACGAGCAGAAGGGTCAATCCAAGGCCCAATTTAATTAAGCGCCCCTCCCTCACTACTTCCACCGAAAAGCTGCAGGTCAAAGCCAGGGAAGGGGCGCCATCACCATTACCATCGACGTCCAGGGTAGCTGGACAACAACAACAACAGGGACCAAAGTCAGTGATCCCCGTGTCCATTGTACTGCCAGACAGACACCTTAGGTTACGTTACAGCTCATAAAGAGCCAGAACCAAGCTTCTTTTTTATTCACTCATGTTGTGTGCGATTCGTTTTTTTACACAAGTGAACAGAATCTAAAGCTTAATTCGGATTCCGAACGGCGAGAGCCGAGAAGCTTTTTCAAGGCAAGTGTACAACGGGGGGTTTTGCCAGTACCCCGCCGAGGAGAGAAGCCGCGAAATAATCATTCGATGTCGTTGGTGTTATCGAGATCCGAACTCGCTCATCGCGTGTCAGCGGCCAATACAAAACCCACTGCGCCACGGCGCTCTTCGAAGTTAGGGAAGGCCGCTACACGGGGGACAACCCCTTCTACGCCCTTTCAAGTTCGGCTACGAAGGAGGAGCGTAATGAACTTGAGGAAGAAAAACGCTTCCTACACGCCGAGCTGCAGGCCGTAATTGAAAAGCTTAAAGCGATACAGCAGAAGGAGAGAGAGGGGGCAACAGCAGCCACAACAGAAGCAGCAACAACGTCCTAAAAATTAAAAAAGCCACCCAACTTCACCTATACCACGATCCTACGAGAGACCATTGATCTCTGTAAGTATACTATTGGTGTAGGCAATTTCGAATTTAAATGTTTAGGGCAAAAACGCTATGTGGTTCAGTGCAAGACGGAGTCCACAATTGAAGGGGTCTACAACGGAATTTTTCTCCTTCACACCTAAGGCCAAGAGGTTGCAGACGATGCTTCTTAAAGGCTTAGAGTCGATTACAGACTCCGAGGAAATGCTCTCAGAGAGTTCGAGAGTGATGACCTCAAATTCGTGGGAGTTAAGGCATTCTCTACGGTGAGCTCCCGACGGGAGAAGCGGACAATACTCTTCTTCCTGGTTCAGCTCACACCCAATAGCAAGCTGGAGAGGCTAAGAACTATCACTTCTTTAGTGGCCCAGACTGTCACGTGGGAAAAATCAAAGAGGAGCGGAAACATTTTACAGTGTATTCGTTGTCAATGGATCGCGCTGCGAAATGCAGCCTCGATGCGTTAAGTGCGCAGAACCACAAGAACGAGGAATGCGACCTTGGGAGAGACAAGGTGGCGGACAGAGAGCAGCTCGAGCATCGAGGACACCCTGCAAACTATCGGGGATGTCCTAAGATCCAGGACATCAAGAAAGAAAACCTGGCCCGTAAGCAGAAGGTCGAAGAGAAGCATCCCTCGGGTCGCTTCCGGGAACAAAAAAGCGCCATGAATAAAATCAATAAAAAGAAGATTGAAGAGGCTGCATCCAGTGAAGTGTCCGTTGACGGAGTCCTCTCTAGCAACCAAAAGCCTTGATGCTGGCGGACTACGATTAGCGATACTGCCAATTTATCCTGGATCAGCCCACATCTATCTAAGTATAAGAACGCTTCTGGCGGAACAAAGCCGTTAAGACGCACTGTCTCATGGTATTATTCATTGGGGTAGTAAGCCCCGGAGATCAGGTTATTGACCGAAGTCATTGCTCTTGCAACGTGGCTCCGAATCAGTTTGATCACGAAGTATCTGTTGTATTTGTTTAAACAATAAGTATAGATCCACATGTATCAATTGTATATATAATACATACATTACATACATATGTCAAACATTTATATAACATGTATAAAAGTTATAAAAGTTATTGTCACATAAATGAATTATTAAAAAAAAGGCACTTGCATATTGAAACTCAACGAGACAACGTCTTTATTATTTAAATACATATATCAAGTGAACAATAAAACATGGCGCAGCCGATTTAACATAAAAGAGTTATGGTTAGAACAAGAGGACAACTATCAAAGAAAAAAGCAAGTCGGGATGAACAAAAAGTGATTAAAACTGAAAGCAGTTGCAACGATTCAGAAGAGTCAAGTGATTTTGAAAGTGAAATTGTGAAAATCTCTAAGACAGAAAATATATCAAAAAGTGCAAAAACTAACAAAATGGAATTTAAAGTGCCAAGTCATCTAATCATGGATGGAAATCTCTCAGAGAATTTCAAAAAATTCAAACAAAGATTTGAAATATATATGTGTGCATCAGAAAGTAACACAAAACCCGAAACAGTTAAAATTGCAATTCTACTTAATTTAATTGGAGATGATGCTGTTGACGTTTACAACACTTTCCATGCGGACAGAGTGAAAACACTAGATGATATATTAAAAGAGTTTGAAGTGTACTGTAATCCCAAAAAAGACGAAGTGTATGAGCGGTTTAAACTATATAATAGAACACAAAGGGAAGAAGAGGCATTCGATCACTTTCTTACTGATGTGAAGCAATTGGCCAGTACGTGTGAGTTTCATGAAGATGAAGTTAACAAAGCTATCCGGGATAGAATCATTTTTGGAATCCGTTCAAAGTTATGCCAAGAAGAATTACTTGCGGTCGGAAATATTTCTTTAGAGGATACTATCAAAAAATGCCGTCTATTTGAAATAGAGAAATCAAGATTAGAAGACGTCCAAAATTCGAAAGATCATGAGATCATGCAACAAACGGGAAGCTCATCAATCAACATTGTAAAAAAATCACCAAGTATCAGTACTTATAAAAATAAAATTGAAACTAAAAATGTAAAGCAATATTCAAATCCTAATAATAAATTTTCTTTTAAACAGGTTCAATATAAAGGCTACGAGTGTTGTCAGCGTTGCCATAAGCAGCATCCACCAAATAAATGTCCAGCATTTGGAAAAGTTTGCTTGAAATGTAATTTAAAAAACCATTTTTCGTATGCATGCAACACAGAACTTGAATGAATTAACTCTACAAAACAATAATGAAAATAATCAAATGGATAGCATTGGCAATCCAGGTGAAACAAACTTTTTTATATATGATATTAGTACAAAAACACAAAATTGTTGGATGGAATCTATCACTGTAGAATCAACCCCAATTTTATTCAAGCTAGATACAGGAGCGGAGGTAAATGTCTTGCCTACTTCATATTTAGCTCGTATTACAACTCATAAAAAAGGTAAGCCGTGTTTGAGGGCTTTAGAAGCGTTCGGAGGAGAAATTATTCGTCCAAAACATACCATTGTTTTAAAATGTTCTATAAATAACCGAAGTTTAGAACAAGAGTTTTTTTATAGTAGATAAAAATACGGTTTCTATTTTAGGTATTAATGCATGCGAGAAACTAGGTTTAGTAAGTCGTCTTAATGTAAATACTATTCAAGATTCAAAGCAAAGAATTATTAAACAAAACATTGACATTTTTAGAGGAATAGGAAAATTTCCCATATCCTGCCACCTACAAATTGATAACACAATCTCCCCATCCGTTAAGCCACCACGTCGTCTACCTGCAACCTTAATCGAACCCGTCAAACAAGCTCTCAATGAACTAGAATCAATTGGTATAATAAAAAAAGTCCATAGTCCAAAGGGGTGGGTAAGTAATTTAATTGTTGTTGAGAAACCAAATAAACAGATTCGAGTGTGTTTGGATCCAAGGGATTTAAATAAAGCACTTAAACCTGAAAAATTTTTAATTCCGAAATTCGAAGAAATTAGAGACAAACTCTATGGTATGAAATATTTCTCGGTTTTAGATTTAAAACATGGATTTTGGCAGATCGAACTGGATGAATCTTCAAGTGAACATTGTACATTCAATTCACCTTTCGGTTTTTTTAAATTCACTCGGCTTCCCTTTGGTATAAGTGTAGCACCGGAAATATTTCAAAAATATACTTATCAAAATTTTAGTACATTACCGGGAACATTTGTTTATATAGATGATTTGATTGTTTTCGGAAAGGATGAAAAAGAACATGATAGGAATTTAAATTTAGCCTTTAGAAGAGCTCGAGAAATAGGGGTTAAATTCAATGAAGAAAAATTTCAATATAAAATGAAAAGTGTTAAATATATTGGTCACATATTTTCAGAGTTAGGGATTGCTCCAGATCCTGATAGGGTTAAGGCCATTTTAAATTTAGAAAACCCAACAAACAAAAAAGATCTCCAAAGTATTTTAGGCATGATTAATTACGTTCGTAGTTTTATACCAAATTTAGCTCAAATTTCTGATTGACTTTGTATGGTGTGACATTCACACCGAAACTTTAAATAAGATAAAACACTTAATCGCTAATGCACCAATACTGAAGATGTTTGACGGGCTTAAACCAATTGTTCTCCAGTGCGATGCGTCGAAAAGCGGCATTGGTTGTTGCTTGATGCAGTCTGGAGCACCTTTAAGTTTTGCATCTCGATCTTTAAGCCAAACTGAAATAGGTTATGCTCAGATCGAAAAAGAACTACTGGCTATAACATTTGCATGCAATAAATTTCACCACTATATATATGGAAGACCAGTAACAGTAGAGACAGATCACAAACCACTGGTAAATATTTGTAAGAAAGATTTAGATAAAATATATTGTACTAGATTACAAGGAATGAAATTAAAATTATTAAAATATAATTTAAATGTAGTATATGTTCCAGGCAAATATTTACATATTGCAGATTTGTTGTCGCGATCATATTTGAAAACAGAAATCAATAATGAAGAAGAAGATTTTAATGAAGTTATTCATTCATTGAATATTAGTGAATATCGAAAAGAGCAATTGAAAAATGAAACAGATAACGATAAAGTCCTCGCAAAATTAAAAACTATTTTAAAGACGAAATGGCCTAATGGTATAAATAAAGTAGATAAAGATATTCAGCCATTTTACAAATTACGAAACAATTTATTTTTAGAAGAAGATATCATATTTTTTAACGACAGAATAGTTATTCCACAATCATTACAAAAGGAGTATTTAGATATTCTGCATGAAGACCATTTAGGTATAAATAAAACAAATAGAAGAGCACAGACACTGGTCTTTTGGTTAACATTAAACAGGGATATAGCAAATCTTATAAATAATTGCATGCTTTGTCAAAAATATAGAAATTCAGAAACTAAAGAGCCTATAATTCAGCATGCCATTCCTAAACTTCCTTTTTTAAAATTGGGATTAGATATTTTGGATTTCGCAAATCATACATACTTAGTATTAGTTGATTATTATTCTAAATGGTTAGAGATAATTGAACTCAGAAATAAAACTAGTTTAGAAATTATCAAAAATCTAAAACAAATATTTTCAACTCATGGAATACCACAAGAGATAGTAGCAGATAATTCACCTTTTAACTGTGCAGCATGCCTATCATTTGCGAAGGAATATGGTATAAAATTTAATTTTAGCAGCCCTTATTATCCAAAATCAAATGGACTTGCGGAAAAATATGTGGGAATCGCCAAACATTTATTAAGGAAAAGTCAGGCTTCAAAAATAGACCTAAATATAGCACTGCTTGAATATAGAAATACCCCATTATCAGGAATGCAATATTCACCAGCCCAACTTTTGTTTAATAGGCGCGTACGGACAAAAGTTCCCATTCACGATAACTTACTTATTCCAAAAGTTCCTACTAACTTCGAAGATTCCATCCACAAATCCAAAAATATAATAGCAAATTATTACGACAAAACTTCACATGTAAAAAAACACTTTTTATTAAATGAATCCGTATGGATGCAAAAATCAGATAAAAAATGGTACCCGGGAAAAATTAATTATAAATGTTAAGAACCAAGATCATACGTAGTAGAATTAAATGAAGGGGGGAAATATAGACGGAACACATTTCATATAAGAAAGAGATCTAATAATACAAATTCATCTGAACAAGGTGTAATTCCTTTTTACGATCGCAAAGTTCACGACACTCGTAGCCGCCGTTAAAGCATTTAACCATGATATTGAAGTATACAATACATTACAAATAAACTAAGCTATTATTGATAAAAAAATACAAAAGTACATATATAAATATGTATATTTAGTCATTAAGTGATTATTTGAAATTTGAATATGAAATTATCTCTATATCAGTGTGTCTACTTATTTGCAAAGAGAGATGTTGTATAAAGTTTAAACAATAAGTATAGATCCACATGTATCAATTGTATATATAATACATACATTACATACATATGTCAAACATTTATATAACATGTATAAAAGTTATAAAAGTTATTGTCACATAAATGAATTATTAAAAAAAGGCACTTGGATATTGAAACTCAACGAGACAACGTCTTTATTATTTAAATACATATATCAAGTGAACAATAAAACAGTATCCAACCGTAAAATCCTAGCCCTATTGTATAAATTTCGTGTACTGAGATTCGGGTAGCCCGAGACAAGTCCTGAGCCATTGTTTCTCAAACACCCGAATCCTTTCCATTAAGCTGGCTCTCACATTGAACCAGACGGGACATCCATAAGCAACCATGGGCCTGATTGAGGCCATGTAGCAGATTACCTTCACCCTGGAATCAAGTTGGCTGCTATGAAACAGCCATCTTGTCAGAGCAAAAGCACCCCGGGCCCTTGCCAGCGCAGCATATACATATTTGTCAAAATATAGATACTGATCCAGCACGATCCCAAGGTATCTGACTACACTTTGTCTCGCCAGTGGACGCCCGTCCGGTCCAAAAATTAAGAACCTGCGCCAATTTTTTTCTAGTGTCTCGAGAGGCCCTAGACAAAGACGTTCTGAACAATATAGATTCTGATTTCTGGAAGTTGATTTTCAACTTCAGAAGAGTAACAATGACGTCGATCTTTTGATGCTATTTGACGCTATTGAATGGTGAAGAGAAACAAGTAGATCACTCAGGTAAATGCTAAAAAGGATCGGCGAATTGACTGTACCCTGTTGAAGTCAGTTTTTGATTTCAAATTTCAATTTCAATCAAGTTGGCAATTTTCACAACGAACTTTCTACCTGTTAACATGTCAAAAATCATATATAGCAGTGGTTTACCCAGCCGACTGAGCTTATAATAAAGACCTTCTGCCATACGTTGTCGAAGGCTTTTTCCAAGTCAATCAGACAGGCACCCGTGCATTGGTTCTTGCATTTATTCCATTGGATATCCGATACGAGTTTCGACGCGGCATGAATAGTGTCATGCCCCGCTCTAGAACCGAATTGGTTATCCGGGATGATTTTATTGTCCTCTACTTCTCGAAGACCTTGCTGATACTCGGAAGGAGAATTATCGACCGGAGATTTGCCGGGTTAGAGGTGTCCTTACCCCTCTTGGGGATTGGTTGCACCACCACTATCTTATAACATAATATTGCATATTATAATGTATATTATCCAGTGCATTGTTGAACAGGATGGTGTACCTCTCTACAGCCACTGGCATAAGGTGTATAAGCACAACATTGGATATACCGTCGATACCCGCACATTTTTTCCTTTTCAATGACTGAAAGATCATCTGGAGATCTGCCGTCGAAATGAACAGGGTATTAGCCCCCTCACTGGCGATGGCATTGTTTGCCATGAAATCTTCATTGAACCTGGTAAAACCAAGATTCTTGGATCGTGAATGATCGTAATCATTTCTAAGGTAGAAGTGATGAAGTAGGGCTCTGTTCTCCAGGTCGTGGTTTGGGCGAATACTATCATTCACCTTGTACACTTCCTGGAAAACAGCTCCCACTGTCGCCACCTTCTTCTGAGGATCCTCAATAACGAAGGTCGTCATCCAGGCCAGGATGGCGCTGTCTGGATCGATGCTAACTGTCCGTAGCAAACGTTCATTGTCTGACGTTCTCGGAAGCTTTAGATCCTGAATGTCATTCTGATTGTTTCTCCGAAATATTTTATTTATTTGCGGGAACATACTCGCGCTGTTGGATTTTACAGCACGAGTTCTGTTGTTCCAATGCGAACTTACAGATATTCTGTAATTCTCTTTGATCAACTGTTGGAGATTTTTAATCAGTGACTTCAGTGTCCGGACCTCCGAGTTTTGTCTGTCGGTAAACCGCCTGTACAAGAGTTTGAGTCTTGTCAGGAGTCTACTTTTTTGTCTGTGCAGTGCGTCGATTGTCGCGTTTCGGTATACGTTTGTGCTATCGGGCTATCATTGGCGTGGTATCATAGTGTTCTTTGTCTGTTTAATGATATCGTCCATTTGTTTGAGGTACCTGTCAATCTCGTAGTTTGACAGGTTCCTATTAGACGGTGGGAAGGAGGCGCTCGAAGTGAGCGCTCTCGTCAGGGAATTGGCAAAGCGTGGCCAACGCGCCCTACTGTAATAGTAGGAATACATATTAACGTACTCCGCCATTTCCGCGAACTCGTCAAGTACTGTGATCACGGCACATAGTCTACAATGGTCCGTAAACAGCTAATAGACCATGAGATCCAGATAGGAGCCGCTCCTAGGATACGACGGACTATCCGTTGCCAGCAACTTGACTCAATGTTGCGAAGAACTCACCAATGGCTTAGTAGGCTCCCCCTAGTGTTGGGAAAGTTATTTCCCCAATCACCATGTTTGGCATTTAAATCGCCGGCCAGAATGTAGAAGTTTTCGACCGAGTTCAAGCGCAGAGATCCAAGGAATGTCTCGAGCTCTGCGATAAAAATATTGGGTTGAGGTGCTCCAGGTGCATAGGCTGATACAATGTACATTCTCTTTCCATTTCGGAGAGGACAGGCCTCTAGCACCTGGAACCTCCGCACTTCACCGCTATATATGACCTTATGTTTAAAATTATTTTTAATAAACCCCGCCTTGAGTAGCGTTGGGTCGGTCTCTTCTAATTATTCTGTAAGAACTGTGCCGGATTTAGTGCTTCTGGTTAAGCTAGGGTACATCGGGGTTTTCGTCCTGCAACAGGTTAAAAAGTACGATTCGTCACTCGGTCCTTATCAGTGAATTTACATTCACCGACAGGATCTTCAATGGCCTCTCTACCAGCGTACCCATCAAGACCTTAGGTGCGCTAAGCCCGGCAGAAGCGGTGTCTTAGGGACAGGCATGTGGGCTTTAGGAACAGCCATGGGCTTTTGTTCAAGAATCGTTGTGTGACCGTGCAGTCGAACAGACGTGTGTTCTAAGCTTCCAATTTTTCAAGCATTATTAATTAATTGCGTAACTAATACCATATATGGCTTCATTACAGTGCCCAAATTGTCGCCATAGTTTGGTCGACTTTGATCTGTTTACATCTAAAGTTGATCATTTGCATAAGGAAATTTCTGATTTGAAAGAATTTCTTTGGCGATTCTTTTCCAACAGTGATTCTAAGTCACAAGTGATGACCCGCTCGCGAACTACCGGTAGTGTCGTTGCACCCACTCGCGGGGAGAGTACGATAACTTGGCCGCCAAGATTTGATAACGGGATCTTGTAGAGGGGTCAAAAACAAGCACTTTTTACTATGGGAGGGGGGGGGGGGGGTCCATCTCCCCCCCGTTTAGGAGGTAGAGGGACTTTTAGAAAAAATGGGTTAAATTGAGAAAAAAAAAAATTAAAACGACGGCAACACTTACAATAAAGTGCTGAACTGCATTTGAAAGCCAGAAGTTTGTTCTATAATCCTGCATTTAAATTAAATTACTCATGTGAATGGTTTTTGAGAAATTCGCATTTAAAGTCCAAATTTTTATAAAAAACCTGAAAAATAAAAGTTTAGACTGATTGCTCTCAAAATTGTGAAATGAAATTGTAAATTAGCTTATACATATGTGTTCCATGTAACTATCAATTCTTAATCGAACACAAAAAACCGCATGGTTCTATGTCTTCTAGTTTTTGAGTTTAATGTACGGAAGGTTGAAATCGCCCCAGATGATGAAAATGTCGTTGGGATCAGTGATATCGGATATGGAATCTATGAACTCGATGGCAAGTTAAAAACAACCAATCGGATGTGAGAAGTGAATGTAAGAGCAGACCCGGCAAAAAATGCTTAGCCTTGGTTGGGATCTTATGCCCCATCCACCTTACTCACTGGACCTTGCGCCATCGGACTACCACCTTTTCCGAGCCCTTCAAAACTCCTTGAATGGGAAATCTTTCAATAATTTGGAGGATATCAAACGACACCTGGATTCCTTTTTCGGTGAAAAATCGGAAGAATTCTATGCGCGCGGAATTGATAAATTACGTGAAAAATGGAAAAAGGTCATTGATAACTGCGGTAAATATATCTCTGAATAAAGTCTTAAGTAAACAAAAAAAAAATATTTTTATTCTATCTTTGAAAACCGCACGGAATTATCGACCAATCCAATATTAGCGCGCTCGTAAAGACGAAGTCAGCGGAGCGTGATGTTTTGAAGAGTACCGGATCGTATTGGCTGTGAATTGGTATGAGGTACGGCGACTGTATTGTCGCGTCCATCTGAATAGAACACGGTAAAATCTGATTTGAATAACTGATGGTCTCTGATACTGTTGCAAAGTTTAGTTTCAATTCTGGACAAAATGTTGAAAGACATTTTCAGAGCGAACGTCTTCATGTTACGTACAAATCCATACGAGACGTTTTTAATCAATTAAATGTACTATATCTGTGTGAGAAGTTGCTAAACGATGACTTAAAGTTGTATGAACCTAACGAAACCTGTTCGCGATACTTACACTATTTTGTAGTGAATTTTCAGCTTTTCCGTATTGCCACATATTTTACATGTTTCGAGTTTTAGCTTATTAATAGTCATCACAACAATACTTGACTTTTGCGAATTCAGCATTGGCGAGAGATTTAAAATGAACCCTCTTGTTGGACGACCCTTTATATGATTAAACTGTCCACTGCTTTCCGCTTTGCTTCGTCAAATAGGAATCCCTTCCTAGGGTAACTTCTTATCGTGGTTTTTGTCCTTGAAATGAAAAGTTGTTTTTTCTTGTCAAGTCAGGTGCACTCTGTTGAAAAAATTATGGAAAAAATCTAACAAGTCACGTTTTCAAATATTTATTGTTCTTGATTTCCAAAAAAAAAATACCGATACAAAAATTCAAAAGCCTTAGTTTTTTCGTTATATTTATTTGTATCTGTGTATCTTAAAGCAGACCAGCAGTTGTCACCTAACATGGCCTGGGCCCATTATCCATGATTATATTTCTTAGAGAATTTAAGATCCTGGTGAAAAGGTTTTCCATGTTCGTCGCTGAAATGTCCGAGGTTTTCAGGAAAGAGTCGAGGTGCGAGTGATGGAAATTAATTTTAAGAGACATTTTGACACCCATACGTTGAAAATAATGTAAAACATCAGCAGTCAACTATTGGTTACTTTCATTTTGTTTTCTGTTGCATAAAAACACTTGGATAACAGCAGTGAATTCCAGGCAGAGCTTTCAGTATCCGAAAGACCGGTTACAAATATGTCATCCTTCAACATTTTTTGATTTGCGGTCCGATAAAAACACAGCCTTGACAAAATCTTTTAACAAACCTAACTTTATGAGAAGCCCACCTTTTTTTTTTGGGGGAATATAGATATATTGAAATAACAAAAATACACTTCTTCAAGTACCGCTATGAGATATCCTTTCTTAGATAAGTCCCGCGGATGTGTCGTATCCTCTGTTCTCCTCCACTTTATACGTTTATTTTACTCAAAGGCTTGCACTAGACAAAAGCATATATCATTGCTTGTATTTCTCACCTAGATTTTCTTGCTTCCACCCAAATGTGGCGCTTGCACCTCAGATTCAATCAAAATCTTTATGCAGAAATCCCCGGACCGTCTTGAAACGAACTGATCATTAGAGGCGAGACTCTACAACCTTAAATAACTGTCTCACCGTCTGAAGCCAAGGGAATTAATGGTGTTTCCTATGCTTTCTTGCCAATATCGATCAGATCTGACCAAGTATTTCGACATTAAACTTCGCAATATGTGTTCATGCATGAATTTCAGAGCTTAGGAACAAATAAATACATATATTGAAACTGCCTAAAGGCTTTTCTGATGTGTGTCTAGTCATAACTAAGGCTCAATCTCATAATCAGCGTATAAATATTTAGGCTTTTTATCATATTCTCTATTTTTGAGATTTTCGTGACTAGTAGGTCTAGGCGACCATTGCCAAGCTATCCGTGCACGGCGTATAGTGAACGATTTACTTACATTCAGTTGGTACTTAAAAAATGTTGATCGATAAGTTACAATAAAATGTATCATGAAAACCTGACTACCGATCCACCACAAGAAAATTTGCGTCGCCTCGTTACATCAGTTGCTGTTCTGGTATGTAAAAAATGGTGTAAGCTGTGTAACCTCTTGCAGAAACCACCTTGTCGAAAACAGTGAACGGATTTTAGCGCCCATGGAACAGAAAAGTGAAACATGGAAGAAACACACTCATGACAGGGAAGTCGCCAGACTTATCAACAAATCTTTGAGCGATATATAAACATTAATCTTTAAATGATATATAAATATTAAAGAACACTCGTCATAAGATTTTTTTGAAAAAGGTACTGAATTCGAAAAGGTCTCAAATTCCCCGATCTGCCATCACCCTCGTTCACATACGAGATTCCGTATGACTTTAAGATCGCTCATCACGCTCCTCCACTTACGGAACAAGTCTCAAGTAAGTCAGTATAAGTCAATATACATATGGAAAATTTATTGTCTGACAATGTCACCTATTTATGCCGAATTTCTGGTACACACAAGGCGACTCTGTATAGCACTTAACAGCTTATAGGATGCTCTACAAGACGGTGGTATTGCTGCATCGATGGGTGCAAGGGCGTCAGAGATATTGACATTTTACGTTGTAGCTAGCATACTCTAACAGATAAGTCGTGCTATGAGTGGAAAACGTGTTCGAATATTTTAGTCAACATCTGTGTCGCCCCGCTACTCTCAAATTCCTTTATCTGCCATCACCCTCGTTCACATGCGAGATTCCGTACGACGAAATCGCTCATTACGCCCATACGAAAAAAGTCTCAAGTAAGTCAGTATAAGTCAAAATACATATGAAAAACTGATTGTCTGACAATGTCACACATGCCCTCCTCGATGTGTGAAACCTTTCAAAATAGTGCACTTTTGAATCATTTAACTCAGCTAAATTTGGCTTGCAACCAATCAGCGCACGGAATCTCCTCTTATCTGGGTTTAGATCTGCTGTCTGCCAAGAAAAAAAGAGTTTATGAGTGCGGCCAACAGGTGCCGACACTGGCCGTAAAATGAAATCGAAATCTAAATTTCGTTTTTTGCCATTGAAAATCCAAGGGTACAGCGACTCCATACATGATTTCCAACAAATCCCATAAAATCCCGTCGACGCTCTACGGGCCACGCATTGCTTCATAGTGAATTAGCAAAGTTTGGTATCAGGCGATCATAATACGTAGCAGGTGTTACTCAATTTATGTGAAAATCGGCAACGTCGCGCAGAGGCAGTTGAGTGTTTTCATCTCATTTACGTGAAAAGTGACTACATCACAAGTGGAGATGATTTCTAAATAGAAATTTTACACAAGCGCGAAAGTGATGCATGATCACCTCTGTAAGAAGTTAAACTCAGTCACAGTTGCTGCAAAAAATATTGCCACCCACGCGATTTATTTCTTAAAAGATTAAAAAAAATATTTTTTTTTTTTACTTTACTTTGAAGGAATTCTTGCGTAAACGTAGATGTTTATTTGCCTGTCAATCCGAAAACAGATAGAATAGAATAATCGATATAGAAGAAAAGCCCACTACCAAGGCAGATTGTAGAGGACTGTGTTCAAGGATTGCATAGTGCTATCTTCTCCGAGCTCCGGCACGTAGGTGGGTAAACCAGTTCTCTTCATTCATTCTTCACGATTCGGGAAGGGGACAGGTATGGATGCCAACCGGGCACGATTTTTCAAAAGGTCGACACAGCGAGTCGTCAATGAGGCGTTTGGTGGCAATCCTCCGCTTCAGGAGGCGGCTAAAATGAGTCTGGCAGTAAATGAGCGCAAAACGAAATATAAGCTATCATCAAGGAAAGATGGTATAATATGGGACCTCATAGAGCTCACCTTTTTAGATCGTTCCAAAGAAGGCTGATGCAAGCAGCATAAAAAAGTGCAGAATGGTGATAGATTATCGTAAGCTCAATTAGGTTACGGCTTCAGATAATTATCCCCTTCCCAATATCACTGAAATTCTAGATCAACTGGGTAATGAAAGATACTTTACTACGTTAGATTTGACTTCTGGGTTTCACCAAATACCAGTCGATGAAAATGACATCGAAAAAACAGCTTTCAGTTCTCCCTACGGGCATTTCGAGTATACTCGACTGCCCTTTGGTTTGAAAAATGCGCCGGCATGTTTTCAACGATTAATGAACAGGATTGTAAAGTGTCAAATGTTTTGTTTACCTCGATGACGGGGTGGTGTAGGGACAAAATTTAAAAGAAAACAACGAACAGTTAATACAGGTACTCGATCAAATAAGGACTGCTAATTTGAAGTTACAACCGGATAAATGCGAATTTCTCCGGAAAAAGGTTCAGTATTTGGGTCATGTAATAACTGACCAAGGTGTTAAGCCTGATTATAAAGAAAAGAGAGTATAGTGTAAAATAGAATCACCGCATAATCAAAAGGGAGTTAAGTAATTTCTAGGAATGGTAGGATACTACCGGAAGTTTGTGAAGAATTTTAGTAGACTAGCAGAACTCCCCCCTTTTTTTTGTTGGAGGCTTCTACTATACTGGCCATAATTTCAAATGTTGATCAGGCGATGATCTTCTTAATTTAAATGCAAAACCAGTGGGGAATAGTGTAAGCTGATTTTCGGATCTTGAAATTGATCCAGATCAAGAGCTGGATCACGTGTTGTTAATGTAATGCATGTAAATCATGATCCGGATAAGATCTGGATGGCATACTATAAAACACCTATTGTTCGAGGTCTGCATCGGCGATCAATGTCCTGTGTACAAGCATTACTTTGATTCACAAAACCAGTGCTTCATCTACGCCATGCCGTCTAGGAGTGTTACACATGTTGTTGAAAGTAGCGTTATCAAAAGCTCCCTCATGACGTAACTTGATTTGAAGTAATGGGGGATTTCCAGCCTCGCAAAAGGTAGCGATCGGTGTTACAAATATAAACTGAAATACCAACTAATTGAATTGTTTGATAAGAATACTGCGATTAAAGGATAACCGCACCGGTTCTAAGTCGAGTACCACTTGGGTGCACTCTTTCGTACGATTTCTGATTGATCAGATTTTTTTGTTACATTTATCGGCTTCGTCTTTTGTTGGTGAATGAATTATTTGAAGCCCGCTATGAATTTTGGGTTGATGCACCACTTGCACGCGTATGGTTTATGTTTTTTGAATAGAAGAGTGTGCTCGTATAAGTAATATCACAACATATTTTTGCCGCGATATAAAGTAATCCGTGCTCGATAGGACCAAACGTTTGTGCGTTCGATTTTAGATGGATTAAGAAGAGCGAAAAAAAAGTGAAATAAAAAGACCGCGTGTCATTAAAAAAATTTATAACAATTTTATTGAAGCAAAAACGGAAGTAACGTTAATACAAAGATAGAGAGATATATGTTGAGACAAAAGCGGACAACATACAAATTCAATGACAGAATTTAGGGTGATTGGCAATTTGAAATTGCAACGAACGTTTTGTACGTTGTTGTCCAGCGCAGGGCTCGTACTCCACTCTCTCTAGGCCGTCTTCGAAGATCTTATACCCCTTAAAAATTGCCAATTGCGACAGATTCCCATTCTTGAACACTAAGCGAATCATGCCCAGCTTCCCCGTACTGGAATCCACCGTAAACCCTATCCAGACCGAACGAATGCCCGCAGGCTGCGGATGCTTCGACATCTAATACAATGGTATGGGGTCTTCTATCTAGGTAAGAGCCAGGTAACCTTATGTATTCTCTTGTGTTTGAATGTTGTATTCACAATATTATTTCTTGAGCTGACGAAACCTATTGTTCTAAGACCATTACCAAACTCTACCAAACAGAGACAGGAGTTAAAAGTTTCATTAAAAAAGGCTTCAAATATTGAAAAAGCTAAGTCAGAATACCAACTGCCCATTGAGCTTAATTAATTTTCCTGGAGGGAGAAAGTGGCCCATTGCCCCGAGCTGTCACTTTGACTAGAGACTAGTCGTCCTACTGCCGTTATCATGCTCCTCATAACAATAAAGGCGAGAAAAAAATATTTACATCCCGAAAATGTTCTAATCGCATTCCAAACGTCACTTTCGTCAGCACCGACGAGCCGATCATACCAATATTGAGTCGTTGTCGCTGCACAACCGGTCGGTCAGTAAATTAAATTTACAGCCATCCAGCAACTGACCGGAATATGCAGTTTATGTGCCGAAGTAAGAGAGTAAAAGCAATACATCGACACATTCCACTCTCAGCAGACGCACTTGAAAGAGAGCTCTCTTCTCTGAGTTTTGACTCGAAGAGAATTATCAACAATGACAACAAGAAACGTGAAAGCAGACACAAGCAACCAATATATTTGGTAGATGTCGTCCTCTTTCAACGTCAAGTTGGAGTCTCCCCACTTCTACGACCAACACACTAGCGCGCAATCCCCATTTTGTTATAATCGAATGTGTTTGGATGCGAAAACACAGTCGGTTGAGTATGTGAATTAATTAATACCAGAGGAGAGTCCGGGAGTCCTTATTAGGGCGATAAGCAAGCAAGCAATTGCACACAATCACGCGAGCATACACGCCCCAAACCTATGTGAAATGGTTTTTTGCTGATTGCCTTTGCCACTTTCTGTGTATAAGACGAGCTAGGTAATGAGCATGTTGGATGCCCGATGATTGGGGATATAGCATTTGTGTGGATCCCGAAAGCGCAGTTACCGACGGTAAAAGAGGAACGAAATAAACTGTTATCTCGCCCTCATTAGCCGCCGCACAGATGATGATGATGATGATGATGCTCCTGTGTACTGCAGGAGTTAAGGATGCAAAATGGAGCTCACTTCTGTTGGTTGTGTGCGGGTGGATATACCGATGGTTATATGGATGTATTGGGGGGATGAAGTCGAGTGCGCCATAAAACCACTAAAACAAAAACATAAGGGGAAAATGAGAGAGAAGCGTAAGAACAAAACAAAAACAAAGAGCAAATAAACAAAACAACAACAACAACAAGAAAATGAAGAGGAAAGCGACAAATTTTAAGCATCGCTGATTGGCTCTCGCGCTTATAATCATACAAAGCGATTGGTTGTCGAAACGAAATGAGAGAGAGAATGAAAGCGGCTCGACTAAGAAGCGTTTTGTTTAGAGAGCAGACAAGCCGATATGACAACAAGAAGCTGTACGAGGAGTCAACTGAATACTAACGGTGATGGTGACGAGGTAGACTTGGTCTTCATAGATAGACGATGACGATGGACGGCTATGAGGCGCATGGACGCGACGAAGATAAATAGGTAAGGACGACGGATGAGAGTGATGATGATAATGATGACGATAGTGCATGGGTGCCATGTAGTTATCTGGATAACTAAAATAAAATAGGAAATTATAAATAAAAGAGAAGAAAAGAAAGAGAAAACTCGAGTGCTGATGGGAGAGTGAATGAATAGGAGAGAAGGAAATAGGAGGAGAAAAGCACCTCTTCCCCCCATCGCGTCTTAGGGGCGACCGGGATCATCGAACGCACCCAAATGAATGTTACAAAGTCCACCAAGTCGACGACGCGACAACGATGAGATTCTGATCCTTTCTGTAAATACATAAATGGTGTTGATGATAAAGCGAGCATAGTGGCCCCATGGTAGGGATAGTGCTGGTGATATGGGTGCTAGTGCCCCAAAAGTCATATAGTCAAGTCGGTATAATTGCAGACACTGTAGTGTGCTTACTGCTCATCCTATGTATGTGCATAGATATCGATATGAATGAGTGTAGTACGAGATCCCGTCCCATACTGGCACTAACGTCTTCAGGGCAGACATACAAGACGATTGAGGAGACACAGGATTCTCTGGGTACCTAGCAAAAGATACAAAATCTAAATGCAAATTTTCATCTGCGAGATACATGCATACATACATACATACGAACGTACTCATACAAAGCACGTTATATACACACTAAGGAAACGTTACAAGTACGAAAGGATTGGCAATTGCCATTATCCCGTCGCTGTTGGCGTGTTAGGTTTTTCTTCATTTTCGCTGTCAACGTCGTTATCGTTGTCGTCGTTGCAGTGCTCTGACTCCGCCTATATAAGGGGCTTTAGCTATTCATTTTGAACTTTTTTTTTCCTTTGCTTCTTCTACTTCTTCTTCTTCTTCTTCTTCTTCTTCCTTTATCCTAACTTGCAAAGAAGAAGGGGAAAAAAAGGGAACAATGTAACGTGAATCGTTTTTGTCATGGAAAAGTCACAATGTTGCAACACACACACATACCTCCTACATCCCGCTATCTTCCAGTCCAAAAAAATAATAAATAAACTCATTTCGCGATGATTTTCCGCACTTCATTTCGATTCACCAAACATATGGCAGTCATAACGCTTTTATGATTGAAATGCAAATTCCATTTCCGCTCCACCAACAAATGCACACAGATGCAAGTCTACCTCGTCAAGAGGTCACTCAGTCCATAAAGCCGAAACGGTCGAAAAAAAAAAGAACAAAACATCCCAATCGACGGTTGGGAATTGTTATCTCCGATCTAACCATTTGTAGTGACTAGGCAGAGATACTACTGATTGGCTCCTGTCTTTCGGCAGGAATCGACGGAAAGAAGTCAAGCGGCGGACGGAAATAAATTAGAATTAGGTCCGTTCGAATGGGAGACATGGCACAGGTGACTTTTAAGTTGCCTCTTCATGTCCACTTTATGTCCAAAAAAATTCCAATATATTTGGCAAACCTTTACAATGTAGTAACTGACCCAGGAAATATGATTCCATTCAGCAGATTTCGTTGGTGGTTCCAACTAAAGTGAGAAAATCTATCCCAGGACTAGGAGACTAGGATATCCCCAGCAGTATGTCTACCTCCAGTGCTCTATTGATGTGCCTAGGCAGACGGTACCACGGCCATCTTTACATCGGTGTCAGTTTGAACAATAGTCCCCTCGTGGCCCTTGTTTCGAGGACAGTTGACCACAGCGGTTGTGCGATTGGTCTCTAGGGCCAGAGGGTTGCGGGTTGGTTGTGCTGGTCCTGGCCTTTGCCCGGTTCCCGTCTCTGGTCGAGAGCACTCGATGATCCGTCTGACCACACAACCAGCAAAAGGGGATCTGAGGATACCTTCTATGGATTGATGGGAGTCTCTGTGCTTGCAACCATACGATATTGTTCATAAGGCATTCGATGTGGTGTGGGTCTTGCTGGAGATTCGCGTTTTCTTGTATGCTCTCGAAGTCCTCGGCGCATCTATCACTTCATCCAGCGTCTGGAACTCCCCTAGGCGGATGTATTTAAATATATATGTACATATGGGCCAATTGTTGTTCCACATGCCGCTTGATGGTCTGCATAACCAGCATGTAGTCTTTGAGGTCTTCAAGGTATCCTACGGGGACGAATAACGATAGTGTCCCTGCTCGGGCGCCAATTTAAGGAGATCACTGGACCCGGCCCAGAATGTCGTTACCAGCGCTATTCTATTGAAAAATGTTAGTGCCACCATCCTATGACTAGGATGAAAGACATCGTCATTAACGTGATTGACTTCAGAAATTAAGCTTTTCCTGCAGGAGCCAGATAGGTGGAAGTGTAAGCCCGACTCTGCGATAGGAAAAGAATTATGGCTTTGAAAAGCAATTAGCTAAAGCTACACGTTATATTAATTTATTTCCCCGTTTAGCTTGCGCCTACACATTTTCAACTCTGAGAGGGCTTAAGTGAGCATAGTTATTGCCTTACCTACGAGGCTGTGACAATGACACCTAACTCTCCTTCAGTTCGACACACTTGGTCCGGCGTTTGGCGAACATCAGTATTCCTACCGGGAAGTGAGGATTGACCCTCTCAATTTCTTAATTCGATGCGAAATGCTTATCAGCAACAAATTTCTTCATATTTGGGAACAGATGGAAGTCTAAGGGTGCCAAATCAGGAGAATAGGAAGGATGTCTGAGCAAATCGTGTTATATATGTACACTTAGGGACAGAAGTCTACATATAGCTTAATGGATTTTTATCTGTTTGGCTAGTAAAACGCAACAACAATTTTTAAAAATTGCATAAAACATTTAATTTAATATTATTTAAGAAAAATTAAGAAAACGGAAACTTCAAATTATTTTATTTACATAAATAAAAATTAATAAATTGTTAAGGTAAATCCAAAAATTACAGCGCAAATGAAGGAAGAGACTAACAAATCATGTAATCCAAAAATTTATTTATTTATTTATTTTATTTATTAAGAATGAGTGGAAAGCTAAAACATTAAGAATAAATCTTATAAATTTGCAATAGCTACTCGTAGTTAACATAGATATTTTAGTTACATTATTTTGGAATGAATTGAGTAAGATTGTAATAGATTAATTAATTTAAAATATTAGGACAAAAGGAAACTAGAAAATTACTTTAATAAATAAATTTAAGACATGAAACATTAATTAAGAAAGTAGGATACAATACGATAGTTGTGGAAAAAAAAATTTAACAAAAGAAGAAAAAATGATATTACAAAATTAACAGGAAAAAGAAGAGAAAAATCAATTATTTTGGATGCAAAGAAAACCATGCAATTCTTTTTTAAATCTATGTATATCGCTTAGTGCTCTTAGAACGTTAGGTAATGAATTCCAGAGACGGATAGCAACAATGAAGAATTGTCTCTCAGATATGAGGTAATTAAACCACGGTATTATGAGAGAAGTAGATCTATTTGACGCTGGGAATTGAAAGTTGTTATAGAGATAAGAAGGCTGCTGTGTTTTGAGGATTTTAAAAAGAAAGACCAATGTTCGAAATTTAAGATAGTTTTCAAATGACATAACTAGAACGTTAATGGAGAGGTGTGAGACGTCATCATATCTTCTGAGCCCATAAATATATCGAACAGCACTATTGAAAGCAACTTGTAATTTTCGAGTACATACAGAATCACAATTTCCAAATATTTCACAGCCATGCACTAGTATAGGGATTACTAAAGATTTTACCAACATGATACGTGTATTCAATGGTGTAAAGGGTTGCGCCGTCCACAGGGTCCGCAAAACACCATAAGCCCTTCCTACGATACTATTTATGTGATCATTCCATGTTAAAAATCTATTGAATACAACTCCTAAATTCTTTGATGTATCCACAAAGTCAATTGTGGTATTATTTAAAAATAATTGTGGGAAATACGAAAGGTCCAATTTTGTTCTGGATATAACCAGACATTTAGACTTAGAAGGGTTTAGATTCAAACCGTTTTTCAAAGACCAATCAAATATACATTTAAGGTCGAGATTTATATTCAACGCACAATTTTCAATAAGACCTAACGGGCAGCTCTTATAAACCTGGACATCGTCAGCATAAATGTGTGTAGAGGAATGTATCACTAAATCTGGTATCTCATTTATGTACAGAGAAAATAAGAGAGGACCCAGAATTGATCCTTGAGGTACTCCGCGAGTAAGATCCAAGTAATCAGATAAGGTATTATCAACCAATACGGCCTGCTTTCTATTGCATAAATATGATGAAACTAATTTAACTGCTGGTGGAGAAAACCCAAAGAAGTAATTCAACTTTTTGCAGAGTAGGGCATGATCAACAGTATCAAATGCCTTAGAAAAATCTAGAAGAACTAAGAAAGTAACTTCATCTTTATCCAAACTTGCCCTGATGTCTTCAATAACTTTCACTAGAGCAGTTGTACAACTATGTTTCGCCCGGAAGCCCGATTGCACATGTGCAAGCATTCTGTTTCGAGAAAGATACTCATTTATTTGCTTTTGCATTAACCGCTCGAATACTTTAGAGAGGAATGGCAAAATTGAAATCGGTCGATATTCATCACCTATCGAGTTTTTCGGTATAGGTATTACTTTGGCCATTTTCCATTGGTTAGGAAAAATTCCTGTGGTGAAAATAGAATTTAATATATGTGTCACATACGGCAGGATCAATGGAAGAATGGCTTTGATAAAAATTGGGTGAATTTCATCAACTCCAATTGCACAGGACTTAATTGACAAAAAGCTTTCGACTACCTCCACGCTATCAACACATGAGAAAGAAAAAGATGATTGCACTACACGCGTGTGAATATAATTTAAGTCAACATCCAAGTTTCCTGTACCGGAAGATACTCCAGAAGCAAACTTTTGGTTTAGTTCGCTACCGTCGATGTAATTTGGCCTGATTCGCTCTTTACCGATACCTAGATGCCGTAAGTTACTAGACAGCTTTCGACTACCCAAGTTGGTTTTTAGTTTGTCAGAGAAAAATTGTACCTTTGCCACTTTTATTTCACGGACAACAATATTTCGCAAAGATTTATATAGTCGGTGGAGGGCTTCAACTCGAAAACGCTTCCATCTGTGATACGCTGCATCAGGCTGCCTTATTAATTCCTTAATTTCTCTTGAGAACCAAGACTGTGTTGAGCTTTTATTGATTTTCGTTTTAAGTGGAACGTATAGATTAAAAAGAAAGTTTATATTAGAATTAAGAAATTGAACTTGATGATCCGGAGAAGTCATAAAAAAAATCTGTTCCCAGGGTATTGCACTTATACTCTGTTCTAGATTAACTCTATCTATAGTGCTAAAATCTCTATATTGAAAAGTTCTTACTTGCGGATGAATATGCACATGGAAATCGTAAGTAAGAAATATCAAATCATGCTTTGAAAAAGCTGGTGCAGAATGTTGGTTGTAAAAAAGTGCACTATCGATGTTACTAACAAAGAAAACGTCTAGTAAGGTGCTTGTAGAACTCACGTGATGAGTGGGAGTTGTAGTATTTACTGGATGTAAGTCAAATGATTTCATGCCATCAGTGAGATGCCTATCGATCAGAAGATTACTGTTTAAATCACCACATATGACTATGTTTCTAGAGCTAGTTGAGATAGTCTCTATTACTGACAAGAAAGGTGTTAAGTCAACATTACTATTTGGTCTGTAAACGGTACCTAGGAGCAAAGAGTTGTCCCCACTTACTATATTAACAAACACATAGTCAATATAAGAGTCAGGAGGCGAAATAAGTGTCCTTCTACATTTGTGATCATTTCTCACATATATCGCTACACCACCACCTCGATCATTTCTATCGCAACGATAAAGTCTGTAACCATCTAATTTGTGGATTTCATTATTGGTATCTGGCTTAAACCAAGTTTCCGAAACGCAAACTGCATCTATATTCGATTTAGCGAAAGTATCCCTGAACTCATCGATTTTCGGTGGCAAGCTTTGTGCATTTATATGGGCTATCTTAAATCCATCTCTACAACAACAAAAAGTTCTCAGCACGGTACTTAACATTTCCTCACAATCGCCACTAGTGCCTATGGAATTCATATTACAAACATCTGAAAACATTTAAGTGCAATGGAATATATACATATATGCATACACGAATATTGAGAGGTAAGCGACATACATACATAAATGAAATATACAATATATAAAATAGTTAATATGCAAGTTACCTACATTTAAAATACACATTTTGTTGAAATTGAAAAAGAAAAAGAAAAAAAAAAACGATTGTTGTTACGTTGTTCTTGATGCTGCTGCTGACTGACATCTCTCGGCAATGGCATTAAGGTTTTCTTCGTTCGCAATCTTCGAACTTATCACATTTGCACTTTGTTTAACAAAGACAAAACCAGACCTTGTGTAAACAGAAAACAGCTGTTTGCGGCGCTTCATATGAGTTGCTTTTTGAAGAAGAGACCGATTTTTTTTAGTTAAGCTCTCGTGCACGTAAATTTTTTTGTTGGAGTTTATACCAGCATCATGCAGACATAGCTGTCTGTTTTTAGTCTTGCAGAAGAGAGCAATTGCTTTTAAAACTTCGTTTTTCTCCTTAGGTGACCCAAATTTGAGTACGATGGGAGAATCAGGTACATTATTTCGCTGACGAGAGCGAAAAATAGCATTTAATTTCGGATATGCACATTCAATGGCTTGGCAGAGACATTGAAAAATTGATGCAAGTTCTTCTCCAGGCAGCTGTGGAATACCAAAGAGAATAGCATCAGCTGCGATTTCTTTCCTTTCGTATTCATCACATCTTTCCAACAAACAATCGGAAGAATGTTTAAAAAAATAGGGTTTTAGCAGTAGGATCGCAAGACTAAAACCATTCATTAATGAAAGAAATCATAAGATAGAAATCGAACCCACGCTAATATCCGGACATGAATCCTATAGAACATCTATGGGATGAAATCAAACGTAAACTTAGTAAAAGAAGCATTAAAAATAAAATAGAATTGAAAAAAACCATAACTGAAGAGTGGGCGATGATTGACCCTTCAACAACCAAGAAATTTGTCGACTCGATGCCAAGAAGAATGAAAGCTGTTATAGATGCAAAGGGCAATGCAACATCCTACTAAAATTTTGTATTTGTATTGACCCTAATTCACTTTTGCCTCCATTTTAACTTACTGTATGTACACCTTCGTCCCTCTTTTTTTTTAATTATCAATTATTTATTAATTTTTATTTATGTATTGTAAATGAAATAATTTGAATTTGGGGTTTCCTTTTTTTTTTAATATTGTCTACTAAAATTATTTTACTGCGTTTTGTTTTACTACACAGGTATAAATTCACAAACTACTAGTGTGTATGTAGACTATTGTCCCTAAGTGTATAAAGCAAATCGAGTATATTGTGTTCAAAAAGTACCGGGAATACCTATGTAAATACAACCAGTTTGTGTTTGTTTTTGGACAAATTTATTTGATCTGTTTCAAAATAAAATCCATCTGGAGCAACAGAACCATTGCTTAATCCTTTCATCCATGCATTTTTGGTAGGCCTAAATTGGCATGTTCTTCATCTTCTTTGTCGCATTTCGTTATATGACTTACAGAGATTCAAATCTTTTTTCTCCAAGTGGTAATTTAAGCCGTATGAAGCCAAGCTCAAGAATGCTAACGCTTTATAACGGTACGATAATACTCCTTGTTGACCATTCCACTCGCAGGTAAGAACCCATAATGGGCAATACCTTGGCAATCAAAGAAAACTGAATGACCTTGGTGCAGTTTTCTAGGTTTTGGCTCGTCCAGAGGCGTCATTTAGTTGATTGTCGGCAAGTTTGTACGCCGTATTCACAGACTCATGCCTGGATCACCTTGGACCACTAAAATCATATCTTCAGCAACTTTCTTTCGATTGTCTTTTTACATTAATTTTAGCTCTTTAGGCATAAGCTCTACAGCAATTTGCTGAACGGTTCCATATGAGATGCTAAGACCACCAGCAATCTATCTTATGCTCACATGACGGTTTTCA
Organism: Merodon equestris; assembly: GCA_958301585.1. Classification (NCBI taxonomy): domain Eukaryota; kingdom Metazoa; phylum Arthropoda; class Insecta; order Diptera; family Syrphidae; genus Merodon; species Merodon equestris. Next base: position 19,687,451 of record OY284418.1, on the reverse strand, counting down.
AGCACAGTCTTCTTCACAATTTTGAAATTTTCATCGGTATTCGGTAAGTCTTCAACCACTTCACGACTACTTTTAAGCCCTCTACACCATTCATTTGCTCTGGTTTTTGATAGATCTGACTCTCCAAAGGCTTTCCCCTCCATTTTCAATGATTCAACAACAGAAATTATAATGATTCCCAAGCCAGATACAGATTCGCACGAAATGTCATCCTACAGGCCAATCTCCTTACTGCCCATTTTGTTAAAAATATTCGAAAAGATCCTGCTGACGTGGCTTAAGCCATTTATAAACAGCCAGAATATTATCCGTGCAGGGACGGGTTAAGAATATCCCTGCAGCGATACCTCTCGCTTGTCGTAAAAGGCGACTAAAACAAAGGTAAACGAAAATCACATCTAGGCAATTTAGAAAACACCAAGGTGAGCCTAGGGACACATATACCACCATTAAACTGCCCCACAAGTGTACATGCAAATCAGTGGGTTGACACGACTGGAGATCACCGGTGTTGTAAAAGTAAGATCAAACAAAAAAATCAGAAGCATGCCAGTGTCACAAAAAAAAAAAAAAAAAAAGGCAGGCCGAAAAACAATTGGTGCAAACAAATGCAAAAACACCAGCATTTGATTGGCCTTAGCGATGAAGTAATCCCAAACCGGGAAGCCTGCCCCTACTTTCTGAGGTCAAACCGGCGGACCCCACAAGCGGACCAGTAGGAATGCAGTTAAGTGGGAAGGTTATGGTCCTACATTTCTGACCATAACAACGCCGGAAAAAAGGAAAAGAAGAAGATAAACAGCCAGAATATGATTCGATTTCATCAATTTGGCTTTAGAGACCGACATTCTACTACTGAGCAGAATCACCAACATTGTCGAAGAAGCCCTTGAAGATAAAATTATATGTTCTGCATTATTCCTGGACATCGCTTAAGCGTTCGATAAAGTATGGCATGAAGGCCTACTCTATAAGCTCAAAACTCCTTTTCCTAAGCAATATTCAACAATTCTAGAATCTTATCTCTCTGATAGATATATCCGAGTAAAACAAGAAGATGCCTATTCTGCGTTGAAAGTGATCAAAGCCGGCGTTCCCAAGGAAGCATACTAGGCCCAACAATGTACATATGTATATACCATTCATAAATGACATGCCAACCTTTTCGAATTGCACACTTGCTACGTTTGCGGATGACAATGCCATTCTCTCAGTTGGAAAAAATTAAGTAGAATCAACTCAAACCCTACAGAATGTTGCAAATACTATATCTGACTGGACCAAAAAATGGGATTTAAAGCTAAATAGCATGAAATCCATACATGCTAATTTCACTAACAAAAAGATTCAACAAATTCCTTATTCCAATACAGCAAAGTACTTAGGAATGAAACTGGACGCTAAATTACGATGGAAAGAACATATAAAAAAGAAAAGAGAAGAGCTTAATATGAAGCTGAGAAAATCCGATTGGCTGATTGGCAGAAGATCTAATCTATCAATACATAACAAATATTAATACCTATATGGACATACGGCATTCAACTCTGGGGGTGTGATGCTACAAATAACATAGAAATAACTCAGCGCTTCCAAAACAAAGTCCTAAGATGTTTAGTAAATGCTCCATGATATGTCAGAAACTACGACTTACATCGCGACCTTAAGCTTAAATCTGTGGAAGAAACGATCCGTCAATTTGCAGCAGCCCATCACTAAAGACTTGGACAACATATTAACCAAGAAGCAGCAAAACTTTGCGATACAACTAATGGTTGGTAATAATGGGTAAGAGGATGATAGTGATGTACATATATCTATAATCGACCTCTGCCTTACCTCGGACATGAGTCCAAGCTCATTGTATTTGTTATATAATCGTGTGTACCTCATGGAACCCAGGGTTCGACTTGAACTTTCTTTCTAACTAGAGAGGTAGCGCATCATGACTAACTTAGGAGTTGTACCAAATACTTGAATTCGACCAGATGCTGATATGTTTGGCCAGCTGTTACACGCCTTCATCCAGCTCCAAGAAATAAGATCTTTTCTAACCCTGGATTCTCTACGATGTTGTGGAGAGAGGTGACTGTGCTCCAAGTGTCGCAATCCAGCCGAACTCTGTCTTCTGAGCCGTCGGCATCCTTCCAGAAGGATCAATAGATATACATCGCTACCTAGCATAAAATCTATTTTGCTTGCCTTGTTGCTGAAAATGGGAACAGTGAGTTCGATAGTTTTGAAATGACTCCAACTAGCGAGGGAGATGTTGTGAGAGAGCACAACAATGCATTGAGTTAGATGCTAAATTGTTTAGGTTTGAGAGGCACCCCATCCCGATCCGTGAATGTTGACATAGCTTAGACTCTGAACTGTTGGACTGCAGACTAAAAAATGAAAGGTGCATGGATTGATTCGCCCATGTTGGTATGAACCGTCACCAGAGTAGTGGCCAATAGAACCGTCTGAGTGACACGGTTGTGTGTCAGACTGTGGGTTTTGGTGGAAACGTTTGTAAAAAGGTTGGTGAATGTTGTTCATCAGATGAATCCATCGTAGTGAAGGACTTATCAGTTGTGCCAGTTGCTACCTTCAAGGAAGTGTGCACCTCAATAGCAATTGAAGCCCTTTAGAGCTTAAGACTTTTAATTAAAAGACACTGTTCTTGAAGAAGCCCTTCTGGCTTTGGGTTGAGTTGGCGACGACTGTTCCTTGTTGCAATGCACGTAGCATGGTAATGGTACAACTGCATGGTACTCATGGTTGCTTATAACCACATCATCTAGCCTGAGCTTTATAAGCATTTTATTACAAAATAATGAAATCCATGCACAAATATTGCAAATCTTTCACCAAAACTATTGCAAATATTCTGTGCCAACAATCCTCCTCTCTCCTAGACCAATGTTCTGTCATCCCGAAATCTTTCTTTAATGCATAACTATCAATTCAGTTGATGACATTTTAACGGACTAATCTCAGAAATCCCCTCATCGCAGTGCTAATATACAGCAAGAAAATAACTCGGACGAAGAAAAGCGACTGATAAACCAAGCAAGAGCGATTGGATCGAGAAGAAAAGGGACTACGAAGGTAAATCAAAAGACATCAGCGGAGCAAAAGCAGAGATGACACGAATCGATGATCCCTCGTCAGAATCGAACTGCGAAGCAGATCAACGTGAATGAATATTTAATCGAAAAACAAGGAAAAAAAGAAGTGGAGAAGAATGGAATCACAGACACATGTGTGCATATAAGCCTGGGTATAGATAAGTTGACAGTATGTGCGTGAATTTGAGAGAAAAGCAATAATTTATGTCATTAATTCAATTCGACAATTTTTTATTTATTTTTTGTTTGTTTTGGTATCCTTTGTCGATCCCTCCTATATCTGTGTCCGGCATTTCACTGAATATGGTACGTTGTTGGATTGGATGCGACAACGAGTGATGGTAGTCACCAGGTCACGCGATGGATGAGCGATAGAGCACGAGAAAACGGTATGCGTTAATGACGATGGCAATGACGGTGTCTACGATGATGAAGAGGAGGAGGATCGTCATTCATACTGTACGCATTTCTTTAAAATCTGACCCTTGCCGTCATTGTCATTGTTTTGCCTTCTCACTTGAGAAGGGCTGCTTGTTTCGCGTCTACGTCGGTTATATTTTAAATTAATCATTGATTGGGATTCGTTGATAGGCAACAGGAGTGAGGTCAATACTCGTCTACAAGTCTTCTCGATGGAAAACAAAATAACATGCAACCAAAGGACCTCTTCTTCGATTCAAAACCATAACCAAGGCAAGGTATCATCTGAGTGGGTTATCAGACACTGATTATATATGTAGTTCTTCACGCGTTTAGTACTATTGATTGAACGAATTTATCAATTTCAGATCAACCAAACCTGCCTAATACGTAGTCTCTGATTCTATACATCCAACGCACTCGCACATTTCTGAGGTAGCGGGATGACTATTATGCAAACCTTTTAGAATGTTGGAAGTGGCAGCCCACTTGGTTTTAGAAATTTAATAAATATTGACATTCAACGTCACATTAGGGACAGATTATGTATCACAATGTGATTCCTATGATTCCTGTGATATCCTATGTGATGTGGCCCATGATAGGCAAAATTATACAGGGTGGTTCAGGTAAGCTCCAGCTTTAAAAACGACGTTTTAAAACGATTGAGGTTTAAGACTTTATTTTAAACGTGAGCCTGTGGAATCTTCTTCTGATAGAAGGGCTTCCTTGAGCGCATCCACACTTTGATATATTTTTCGAGATGACCTTAGCATGTAAAATGTCAAATGGATTTGTATCAGGTGACCGTAGAAACCATAGTGTCGATTTAAGCCACGCGTGCCAAGACTTCAAAGTTACAAGCTTCCGGTGGCCAATAGAAGGCTCAGACCAGAAACAGAAACTGGCCACGTTCGTGCAAGTGCACTAGCTACATACTTTCCTGAAGCGAGCCTTCCTTTTCATTTTAGAACTTTTCCATTTGAGCCCAATTCCCGTACAGCTCACTACGGTTGAACCTGAAACCGAACTTAATTAAGCGCCCCATCTCTCGCCACTTCAGAGAGAAGCTACGAGTCGAGGCGAGAGAAGGGCTGTCATCAGAATCAATATTATAAACAGCCTGACAACAATCACAAAAACCATTAACCTTGGATGTAGAAGAGTTTTCCCACCTATCAGACGGCGGGAAAGGCTCTTACTCCGAGAAAGAGGTTTTATTCGCCGGCCAGTCAAACTCATAAACAGACGACGACGAAGAAGAAATTCGAACAGCATCTCTCCACGTCCGAGTTAGCAAAAAAAAAAAAAAAGGCCATTGTCGCCGAACAAATGTCGTGGCCACAAAGGAAGCAAGAGCTTCAAAAACAAGCCCAACAACAGCACGAACAGAAGCAGCTACATCAACAGCCGTAACTGAAGCAGCAGAAGAGCAGTCAACAAAAACAGCAACAAAGTACAGCTAAAGAGACGGTGTCATTTATTACAAATATAGCTTTTCGATATCACGTGCCTATGCTAGTGTGCCATTGGTGAACACTGCAAAACAGTGGAGCAGCACAAGCAGGTCAGAGAACTGCTCAGGATTCGGCAAAGGAGTTTTTTTCTTATACTCCAATGGCTGAGAGGTTTATAGCAATGCTCCCCATAGGTGTAGATCCGACGTTCAAAATATTTGGGAGTGAGGATCTCAGGTTCATGGAAGTCAAGTCATACATTATGAAACGGCCAATACTGATATCTCTTTCTAGATCATTAATCCGATTCTAACCTTTGTCAAATTAATGGATGGATAGACAATAAGACATCAGTGGCACGACGAATCCATTTAACTCCCCTGCTTCACTTCGTCCCCTTCCCCTGTCTATCATCCCTCCCTATTCTTCCCTAATTCTTTCATGATTCTTCATTACAGAGTGTTCCTCCCTCTTGCAATTTCCAAAAAGCAAAATGTGGCCAAATCAAATAATGTCCCAAAGGGTTCCTTTCAGTTTTCAGTTTTGACTACTACAAGCCTATTCGAATGTATGTACATATGTATTTAGCCTTAGAAGATTGGAAGGAAGTCGGCCTTAAGTCGACTAACCGACCGTGTACTACTCCTTGCCTATCCTTGGCATTGAACCCAGTTTATTGACGTGGATATCTTACCGCTATCACAGTGCTCGGCCTTCTTCCGCCGTCCCACCAGGCAGCCAATTAGACCCACTTCTTTTCATTCTTACTATTAACGGTATTTACGCAAGTACCTCGGTACTTTTCCTTATTTTTTTATCTGGTCCTTTCAAAAACATCTCTAAGTCAATCACTTTTTCACGGAAAAGTATCAAATCTGCCCCGTCCACAATCAACTCATCTCCAGAAATCATCGTGTATGATAAGGTGGAACGGTGGACTGAGGATGTCTCTAACCCCTTGTAATTTTCAATGTAAATGAAAGGAACAAGGAGCCGTCATTTACACGGATACAAATGATTACGTCACTAAAGATAACACTAGCTTTCCCTCCAAACAGTAGTTTTTTGTTCCAGAAACAGGCACCAATTTAGACAAAAGAAATTCTCATCATAAAAATTATAGCGAAACACCCACAGATATTCAATGAGTATTCCTAATACCGGTCAAAAGCGAAATCAATTAATAAAATACCACCGAAACGTACGTAAGTGTTTCGATTTAGTTGAGTGTAGTGAAAAAAAATTCAAATAGAAATGCACGTTTTCGAAATCTAAGATAGTACAACGTCTGTAACAGACAGATCCCCTGATCGATACCCAGCTACGGGAAGTGATTCCTTACGTGTTTTTTTTTTTCTATTTTGTGTTTATTCACCTGAAGAAATGTCACAGGACGACCGGAGAACACCCTTACATCTGACGGACTCGGATGTTACTGCAAATAGTTCATCCGAGTTTGCGACACCAACCGCCATTCCAATGAAGGCCGTCACAAAAACGAAGAGAAGGCTTAATCCTATTAAGCGACCCCCTCTTACCGCTTCGATCGAAAAGCTGCCGGTTGAGGTGAGCGAAAGGGCACTATCACCATCAACGTCAAAGGCAGCTCAGCAACAAAAACTACATCAGTCGATAGTGGAAGTGGACGTTGCCTACCTTTCTAAGAGTAACGAAGGACGCTACACGGGGGACAATAGCCCCTCCGCTGCACTTTCAGGTTCGGCTATGGAGGAGGAGCGAAGCGAACTTGAAGATGAGGAGCGTATCATACTAGGCAAGTTAAAGGCCGTAGTGGATAGGCTCACGGCGATGCGCCGGGAGGAGAAGGAGGAGGCGAAAGTCACTCAACAACAGCAAGAAGATCAAGAATAGAAGCAGTCGCAACAGAAGTAGGCTGTTACGGCAGAAGCAGCCTCAACAAAAACAGCAATAGCAGCAAGAACAACAGCCTCAGCGGCAATAGCAACAATAAGAACAACCACAACTGCCGTAGCAGCAACAACAACATAAGCCGCAATAACAACAGCCTCAACGACCATAGCAACAACAGCAACAACCGTAGCAGCAAAAGCAGCAGGGAAAACAACAGCGTCAGCAACAATAGTAGCAACAACAACTGCTGCCACTAAAGAAGGTGCCAACCATCTTTACGTATATCAAGACCGTATGCGAGACCATCGACCTATGTAAGTACGTTATTGGCGTTAGCAATTTTTTTTTAATGCAACACACTGCAGCAGCATGTGCAATCAATTACAAGAGACCACGACGGAGTTCTTCTCATTTACCCCCAAGGCCGAGAGGATGCAGACGGTACAGACAGCTGTTCCCACAGCTCGAGTGTTTGTTTCCAAGCCAAATGAGGCCGAGGTGGACCTGCAGATCGGACAGCTTTAACAACTCACTTCTGCCGGGCCTAATGCCCTTTAATCGTAACTAGTTCGTCGGTAGAGAGTCCTTTAAGGATCCTGACCGTGAATGTAATTTTACTGACGAAGATCCGTAGCTGTTGCAGAACGCCTCAAATTCAGTAAATCGGTGTCACTCCGAGATCGAGGAGACGTCGTCCGACAGCATCAATGGTTTTGATAGCTGGAGCAGAATTCATCAATGATCAACTTTGATAATTCAGCCAAAAGCCAATGGAGACTTACATAAGGTAGGTTAAGGTGGTCTAGGGCGATGGGTAGTTTTAGTTTAGTTCTTGTTAATTGAAAAAATAAATAAATTAAAAAAAAAAAATAAAATAAAAAACACAAAAACTTTGTAAAAACAAAAATATACACTTACATAACGTATATCATTGGATACATACATATGTATTCCATATTTAAGTTCTGTTCTATGTAGACTTAGAGTGCTAGCACAGTGTCAATACGGCACGTTTAATATTCAGACATTTTTAAGCTACATAGACTTCAACAATTTTGCCTAGTATGTAAGGATATAACAAAAACAACAAAAATCAATTTTAAAAAAATGTGTTCCAAATGTATTTTAGTTGAGGTAGGTTAAGGCAGATATAGCAAGTTGTAAGTTCTATGTAAAAAAACAAAAAAAAAACTAATCCCAAGTTTTATTAAAAAATGCTCTTCCTTAGGAAGGCTGGAGGTCGCTATAGAATGAATTTGGTGGAAATCAAAGACGAAATTTTTCATCTTTTCATACCCTACCCTGAACTGAAATCGCAAATGGATTTCTTAAGGAGTAGATAAAATTTCGAATTCGAGTATTACAGGACCCCAAGGATAATGAGATGTTATTAAGTATCCATTTATAATGCTTTGATGGTCGCCTTCAAATGTCATAAATTGATTGCCATTCAAGTCAAAAAACAACGTTTTCATTTGCATAGTTTTCGCAAACGTCTACGTCTACTCCCCTACCACCCCTCCGCCGGGACGAAATGAAAACGATGAAAAAAGAGAACCAAACATGAATCTATTTAAAAACGAATCACATAATATAAATTCTCGCCAGTTTCTCAGCCGCAACTCTATCCCTCGTCCTCGTCCATGTAAGAGTTAATAAAAAAAAAAACAGAAACTCTTGCCGTCAGATTATAAGCAAAGGAGGAAAATGAAAAGAGCCACCAAGTAGTGTACATGGAAATTAGGTTTGTGCCCCCTCCCGAGTGTACCCCATCAGGGGAAATAAGAAAATGCAAGGCAGCAGAAGAGTGCCAGTGGCAGGACAACAAATAACTAAAACTTCGCTTTGCTCGATAAGGCGCGTGTGCTGAGATATATATGTGCTTCCGTGCCTCTTTGGTGCATCTCCGCCTCGCCCACATAACCAAGGATAGATGTGTGTTACAATTTCTGCAGCAGCGGTTGATTTATCGAACTTTTCCACCGATCTTTCCGTTTGGTTCAAAAAAGTCTGCGACGCTCCTTGTTGTTGTGAGAATGAATAAGGACATTCACGTATGCAAATTTTTTTCGTCTCCTTTGCTCCTTGTTTCTTCGGCATTGGCCATGCCGCGGGAAACAAGTTCCTTTCCTTCAACCAAGAAAAAAAGAAAAAGAAAAAAGGATAAGAATTCAGGCAAGAAAATTAAAGCAATTCTCCTTCTCCATCATCTAGATTTCGAAGATATTTTAGAATTTCAATTACTGCCAAATCAATTTTCCCCTCATGCATGGGTATATAAACCGCGCAAAACCATTCAGCACTACTCAAAAAACTTCGATTAAAGGAAAATTACCATGAAATCAACTTCGACATCGATTTGAATCTTTTGGTCCCTTGGCAATTTCTTTGTTTCGTTAGAACATCAAAGGCCCGAACTATAGGAAAATGAGAAATTCCTCACGTGCACCAGTTGGACTGGCCCCAGTTAACCTAGCCCGCTTGCCCAATTAATTTCGAAAAACGGAAGAGTAATTTTCAATTAACCACTGGCAGATAGTTGTCCGCTGAAAAATAGTTGCTAACGCATCAACCCTGCGTGGGCCAGCGGTATTCGGCACTGACCGAGACTGGCGTTTCTTTGATGACGACACGGTGGTGAGGGAACAGGATGCCGCAGTAATGTCATTAAATTTCAATTAAAATCAAAACTCGATTAAACGGTTTAAGGATGATGGGGTCTTGCAGGGCATAGCTTGAATGCTATGCTAATCAGTGCTGTTTCTTCCTGCGAGGGGACACAAATGTTTTCGTGTTCCTTCTACACTTAATGAAAGTCTAGATTAATCAACGACTGCCCGTATCCTACTGTCCATAAGTTTTGAGTTTATCCCTTGATGTTGTGGTCTCTTCATTCGAAAACGGATTAAGCCACTATTTTTAAAGTTCAACCCTTTTCGATGTCACAGCGCCTGTCTAGCATGTCTTTCCATAGATGCTCAATTACAGTTAGGCGACTAGGCAGGCGTCTGTAACAACTTCAGCATTCGGTTTAGGCCTTACCATCCTTTCTAAGGATATACATATGTAGGAAAGCAGAATATAACAACAAATAATAAGAGAATCCAAATGTGGTACGGAATTCATCTGTTTTCAGGATGTATTGGTTGGCGAATTGCATTTTGCAGGTTTTATTTTGGATCTCGGGCCTCGACTAACAAGTCTTTCTAGCTAGCACGATCTTTAGCCAGCCCAGTTGGATGAGGTTCATACTTAGTTAGCATTCCTATTTCATCATGGGAAGGCTGACTCCGTGAAAGATCTTAAGCAAGGATCCTGGTTCGAAGCCTTACAAAATACAGACTTGCCTTGCCATTCAAGAAATTGAATGAGCTCCGGAACAATTTTTCCACAATAAACATAATTCCAACACTACTACAATAAGTTATGAGTCGAATTCAGCAATAATTATGGAAAATAGTAAGTTATTAAAATCTGCCACGTCGGAAATGCCGTTCCTTCTTGTTGGTTTTCATGGGCAACACCTCAGTTGCGAGTACTATTTTTTGTAGGTTCCTTCTTCTTGATTCTCATGAGCAACACCTCAGTTAAAGTGGAAGTCTCTTCCACTGGTCGCAATTCTTGTGTCAATTGGGCATTAAATATTTTTTTCGTATCTTAATTGATGGCTCAAGTCCGGGCTGGGGTCTTGTGCTGTGCGCTTCGTGGTGCGTGTCAACTTTCACCTGCATTTATTTTAAGCAGAGGTATATGCAAATACTATTAACCATGTAGTATTTTGTGGTGTACACAGTTGTCCCTAAGCGTCTCTCCACTTTCGAAATAATGCATGAACCCAGTGTTGGAAAACCGAATTTACTGAATGAACATGACAACTGAATATCTCAAATTCATTCCGTCTCCCCGATCACTCGAGCATCTTTGAAGCTGAAGTGTTAGCGATCCGGGAAGCGTGCAAAATACTCAGCGCATTCAAGAAATTAAACGAGCTGGCGGCTGGACTGATATCACGCACCTTTGGATTCCAGACACAGCTACATAGAGGGGTATGAGAGGACCGATAGGTTAACCAACTCCTCTACTGAAACTGTGGCCCTGTCGCTGAACCTTCTCAAACATCCATGCAACACTCTTTCAACATAGCTAAATCAACTACATAGATACAGGATATCAAGAAAAAAGTCTCAAGTATAATAGTTGTCAATATTTTTAAGAACAGAACCCGGGTCTAGTCTAGGCCACAACGATCTTTATGTTATCGTATGTCGTGTGATAAGAAGGGCGCCATATAAGGGGTTCCTGTCACACATCGATAAGTCTTGAATCAAGTATCTTGTTAGATCGAATTTATTTCTTCTTTGTATTGCTGATTTTCAACTAATACACGATGTTTCATGGTTAAAATGATCCATATCATATGGCAACTGCCTTATATTCTTCTCTACCTTCTTCCTGGACAAAGTCTTCTTCCTTAGACCCGAACTACGAAAGTCGATAACCTTCTCGAGTAAATAGGCTTCAATAAGCTCCACGATGTGAGTTGAAACCCGGACACATAGCCCGACACACACACTTTCTAGTTTCCTGCCGTCTTTCCCTTTACTGGATTATCCATAATCAAAGCAGACAATTGCCAATTGCCCGCGTGATTTATTGAACTCTTTAAATTTTTTTACGAATTCACCGCATACACTTCGAAACGATATATCGCATTTATAATCTCCATCTCTCTCTCTCGCTCTTTTTGTTTCTCTTGTTCTCTCTCCGAGATCGCTCATTGCTTTTTGTTGGTAGCATTTTTCTTTCTGGATCCGTGGTGTTGAGCCCGCGCAACTGCTAGTGCAGAAACGACAACGTGTAGATAAATATATGAACATGTGTATGGACGTATTAACGATGCCGAGGCAGTAAGCCATCTGGGACGCTGTTAAAGTGCGACCAAAGCACTTATCTGTATCGCCGTGGGTGGAAGCGGCAATATGTATGCTTGGGACGAAACGGTGTCAAAAGAATGCCCTCGGATTCAAAAGAATGCCCTCGACAAACGAACATGATCTCGGCCGTGGTTTTCATCTTGTTGCTCATCTTCCTCCTGCTCTTGTCCTCATCTGCACCACCTCTCTTGCCCCTTCTACGACCAACTGTCCAATGGAGTATGCTTACGGAATTAATAATCGTCTATCATAAAATATTAAGTGTTATTCTACGTTTACGGTGTTTTTTTTTTTCATTTTGTTTTTCTTATTAATTTTGATCTTATTTTGAGCTCTTTTCGTCTCATTCGTTTGTTTCCATATTTTCCTTTGTTAATTACCAGTATGAATTGGAACCGAACCGCACGACGAGGGGTAGAGGTGGCAATTGTTTATGAAAGTGGGCATCTTACGAATACATATCTCGTATTGAATTAACGACGAATAACTAAACTGAACGAACACACCCAGAAGTGGTAATTTATTCATTTAATTTAAGGTCAGGGCGTAATAAAAAATAAATAAAGATCTTCAGCAGGGACTTAATATACAAAACGAACAGAATAAATAAATGAAAAAAAGATAAAGAGCAGGAGAAGAGCCGAATTAACATACCGCGTGATAAGACGATAGTAATCGTTGTCATCAGCGCTTTTCATTCACTTTCGACGGATGGATTTTTTTCTCCGCACGTGGGTTTTGTTTTTTTTTCTTGGATTTTTCGTTTGTTTTCGTCTTTTCGTATTTATTTTTTATAACCTGGAATTCCATTCATAAAGCTGAGTGTATAGATTGTTTCCGTTTTTTTTTTTTCTTTGACTTGGTGTAGCTCGATGTTAGTATGACTTGAGGGTCAGTCGAACGGTGTACGAAGATGGGATGTTGTGCCATAATAGATCACTGAACTGAGTAGAATGTCGTAATAGGTCATGCAACTAAAATTGTACGTTACATAATATAAGTTCTTTCGGAGTGATGTTGGCATGGGGATCTCGAATAAGTAACGCACCCGCAAGGAGTACTGTTGGAAGAGTTGAAAACCGATTTTTGTGTCAAAGAACATCTGCGGGAAAGTCCCATTTTATCCAAAACAATCTGCAGCTAAAGCACACAGAATTCTTGTTGAGCCTTACGGTGAGCATGGTCTGTCGGAAACGACACGCAGAGATTCTTCCAACGCATCAAAAATAAGGATTTTGATGTTGAAGATAAAGGATGTTCTGGCGCACGACTTGAGGACTCATGTCAGACACCAGTTGAAGTTGCAAAATAATCTCAAGTAGACAGCTTGAGAGTATTTGCATAAGAACCGAGGAGCCGTACGATATGAATCTGTGAAACATTGAACGGCATTTTTTTGTGTGTGAACAGAAAAACGTATCATGACTAACGATGAAAAGTGGTCACTGTCAAGCCATGCAACACAATGGTCGTAAAAACCAATTGTTGGGAGATTCTAAGGACTGAATCAATAAAAGTCTAAATATAAGTCACCACGTACTAGTTATGTATGTATGTTCCTGAATTTCCATAAGGCATTTGAAACACTGTGCCACAATAAAATTCTTCTAATACTCGAAAAAATTGGAGGAATAAATGTCACGAGGACATTTACTTCGATGGTTGAAAAGCTAGATATTTGGAACATCGCTGGTCAAAATACAGGGGAAGTACAGCGAAGAGGAAAATGTTGAATACGGAACTCCGCAGGGATCGGAATTGGGCCCGTTGATCTTTATACTATTCGCAAACGCATAATATGAGTCTAACAGAAGCAACAATACCAAAACAACTTAAGACTGCTGTGGTAAGACCAATTTATAACGGCGGAGCTAAAAATCAATTAACTAATTATAGACCAATTTCAATACTTCCGGTCTTTGAAAAGTGCCTAGAAAGCATTGTTGTTAATAGATTGCAAAGTTTCATTAAAAAATACTCTCTTATTAACAGAAGCCAATACGGATTTCAAAAAAATAAAAATACAGGACAACTGCTTGGTGAATTTGCTGACTGTGTGAACGAGAGCTTAAACAAGGGTCACCATGTACTCGTATTGTTTATGGATTTCAGCAAGGCTTTTGATACACTCAATCATGCAAATCTATTAGAAGCGTTAGAAAGAATTGGGATTCGGAATTGGGCCCGTTGATCTTTATACTATTCGCAAACGCATAATATGAGTCTAACAGAAGCAACAATACCAAAACAACTTAAGACTGCTGTGGTAAGACCAATTTATAACGGCGGAGCTAAAAATCAATTAACTAATTATAGACCAATTTCAATACTTCCGGTCTTTGAAAAGTGCCTAGAAAGCATTGTTGTTAATAGATTGCAAAGTTTCATTAAAAAATACTCTCTTATTAACAGAAGCCAATACGGATTTCAAAAAAATAAAAATACAGGACAACTGCTTGGTGAATTTGCTGACTGTGTGAACGAGAGCTTAAACAAGGGTCACCATGTACTCGTATTGTTTATGGATTTCAGCAAGGCTTTTGATACACTCAATCATGCAAATCTATTAGAAGCGTTAGAAAGAATTGGGATTCGGGGTGTGATGGCTGATTGGATGGCAGACTACCTTCAAAACAGAACGTACCGTGTCAAGATAAAAGATTTTTACAGTGAACAAAAGAATGTAAGATATGGAGTTCCACAAGGATCTAATTTGGGCCCACTTCTTTTCATCCTATATACCAACGAGCTTCTACGGGTCTTTAAGACTAGTATTCCATTCGCTTTTGCTGATGACACTGCAATTGTTGTTCGACACAGCTCTCTTGATTCGGCGACAATGGTGATGCAAAAGGAATTAGACGCAGCTGTACGATGGTGTCACGATAATGGAATAGTAATAAACGCCTCTAAAACAAAATTAATGCATATCCGAAGTCCACATTTAACAAAAACCGACAAGCAAATATACTTCAGAAATTATTCCTGTCCAAACACGCCCAACGAATGCATCGAAGTTGCTGAAAACCACAAATATCTTGGAGTTGTCATTGATTGTCATTTTCTTTGGGACAAACACACATGACACAGACAAGCTACGTAGTGATCTGAGGAAAGGAATATATGAAATCTCACATCTGCGATACCATGCTTCCGAGGACGTTTTGCGACAAGTATATTATGCGTTAATAGAGTCAAAGCTAAGATATGGTATACTTGCTTGGGGAACAGCTGCAGCAACTCACATCAACAAGATACAAAGGCTTCAAAATTCAGCTCTAAAAATTATTCAAAATAATAACAGGCAGCAATCTGAAAGCAGTTTTAGGGTACTTAAAGTCGAGCAAATCTTCAAGATGACGACAGTATTGGAATACCAGGACGACAACCGTTTCATCCGACCTATACAACATCAAGTTAACACCAGACAACGCGCACAAGGTATGCTTCAAGTCCCAAGAAACCACAACACATAACACATACGGCAAAAGACAGCTTCTTAAACACTTTACCTCAAGAACTAAAACAAATTCGGAATTATAAAAGAAGAAAAAAACACTTAAAACATTTTTTCCTAAATAAAAATAGTTGAAAATGTAATTAAAAAATTTGTAACTTCAAAATGTTTAAATCCAAATCTTTGTAAAATTTTTAATTTCAAACTTAAGCTCACTTGTTATTTAAAATAATGTAGAAACACAATCTTCTGCAGAAAAGCCTCGGCTTTGCAGGAATGTAAGCAATTGTTTATATGTTTTGTTTTAAATAAAAATAAAAAATAAAAATAAAAAAAAAAAAAAAAAATAAATAAAAAAAAAAAAAAAAAACCATCTGTAGAGCATTCTTAAAAAGTATATGTTTTGCATATGTTTCGCATACGCATTCGATCATGTAACTAGAATTCGACATAGTAAGTGCATGGTGTCACGACAACGGACTCTTTCTTAATGCGAATAAAACAAAAATTATGCATAAAAATCCGCCACATATCTTAAAGACAAAAATCACAGTAAAAATACATGACACCGAATGTTTCATGACGCAGGACATCATTTAGGTCTACAAAAGAGCGATAAATGCAGCAAAGTAATTGATATCGTATCTGCATATAAATATCTTGGAGTCATTTCGGACTACAATTTTACATGGAATCATCAAATTACTTATCTTATAAAGAAGATGCGGAAAGCGATCTACTCGTTATTTATCCTAAGCTCCTATTGACCGTTAAAAATGTTGATAAAGTGATACACGGTCTAGTAGAATCGCACTTACGCTATGGTATACTAGCATGGGGCGACGTTCCAAGAATATCAACGCTGCAAGCAGTTCAAACAAGAGTACTCAAGCTACTTATGAAAAAAAAAATGCGAAGGAAACTCAACGACCCCAAATCTGCCACAAATATAGAACAACTGTAAAAGATAGCTATATTATTAGAATTCGCAAATGATAACACATACAAGGCACCAACTTTAAAATCGATCAATACCAGTACTCAAGGCGAATTTAAAGTACCACGATTTTGGAACGAATATGGACGAAGATAGTATGGCGTAACAGTACCACGAGTTTTTAACAAACTACCAACAGGGTTTCAAAATGTTAACCGTCCTAAAGCTCTTGTTAAAAAGATACTTTCAAGATACTACTTAAACAATAATTAAATATCTATCCTTTTTCTTGTTTTCTTTCTTTAATACTGTATACTAGTGAATTTCTATGGGTGATCTGAACCTCCAAAACTCTAAAGCTCTAAACCTATGTAATCAATCATCTGCAGACAAGCTTTAAGGCTTCGCATATAGAAACGTAACATAATGTAATGGTAACTTTGAATAATAATTATATATTGAATTGAATTGCATTGATGACAACGCTTGGCAAAATCGTTGGAATCCTACTTGGAAACGTTTAAGGGGGAAGTTGATATGACAATTTGGCGATATCCACTAGAAATTCCCACACATTCTCAGCCCTGACCGATTATCATATGGCCTGGCTTAGCGGCACTTGCTCTTATTCATAATAATCTTTATGAAAAAAATCAGCAAGATGTTTACACTCATAAAGAAAACTATTACATTAATAAATTTCAATTAGCCAAATATAATATAAAAAAGAATGGACAATTGTGAACGAATTGCTCAACAAAAAAGTATCTCCGAATGCAACAACTTGCATAAATGGTAGGGTCATCTCTGAACCTATTGAGATGGCAAATGAGTTTAATATGTTCTTTACAACAGTGGCCGCTAATACACTTTCTGATGCAGATTTTGATTCATCTGATGATAACTGTCCGTCCTGTTGCTTTAGCGGGGAAACAACTCAAGGGCATACTTTTGTTTTTGATCCAATATCGTCTTTTGAACTGTTTAGAACCATTAACTCATTAAACAATTCTCGTTCGTCATCGAGTTGTAGTTATTCGAATGAGCTTATTAAGAGAATTTCACTCTATATTTTCGATGTGTTAGTTCATATCTTTAATAAAAGTATTTACTGTGGTGATTCTCCAGATTGCTTAAAAATTGCTGAGATAGTACCGATCTTTTAAAAAAGGGCGAAAGGAAAAACTTAAGTAATTACAGGCCTATCTCACTTCTTTCCATTTTTTCAAAACATTTTGAGAAGGTAATTAAAAGCAGAGTCATCTCCTTTTTGGAGCGTTACTCTTTTTTTTAGTCCAAATCAGTATGGCTTCAGAGCTGGTAGCTCAACAGAGGATGCACTCTTAAAGTTTTGCAACTATAACTATGAAAGCATGAATTCAAAAAAAAAATACAGCTCCAAGGCATTTAATACTGTGGACCACAAGATATTACTAGAAAAACTGGAAAAAGCTGATTTTAGAGATTTTATGCTAAATTGGTTTGCTTCGTACCTCAAGAGTAGAAAGCAAGTGGTTAAGTTAGATGGTAGGCTGAGTAATAGCCTGATTATTGAAAAAGGTGTTCCACAGGGATCGGTGTTGGGCCCTGTTCTATTTCTAGTCTATATCAACTCAATCTTCAATAAACGATTGAAAGGGCTACAAACCGGTTTCGCAAATGACATTGCTTGTTCTCATTACAATGCGTCCAATTTGGATTTATTTGCAGATGTAAGTCATGACTTAGAAAAATGAAGACATTGGTTCAGCAGTCACAAGCTAGTCATAAGTGATAAAACCAAAATTATGATGTTTAGCCTATCATCTAATATAACTCAACTCCCTGAAATAATTTATCACAGTACTAATTGCCAACGTGTGCTAGTTAGTTCAAACACTTGTGGCAAAATTAGTATTGAAAAAACATTTAACTCAGATTTGAGCTGCTCATCAAAATGTTTTGGAATTGAAAGAGTACCTATTTTTAAATACCTTGGCCTTGAGTCTGATAGTAAATTAAATTGGAGTGCGCATACTTTTATACTTAGAAAGCACCTGCTAAAAACTGCTAGTATAATGTTTCATCTAAGATTGTATTGCTCACGTAAACTCTTAGGAACAATATATCACTGCCTATCACACCTGACTTGTTTGTTGGGGAGGCACATATAGCAATAACATCCAACCTAGTCGTGCTAGTCGTGCAAAAGCATATTCTAAGAATTTTTTGAAGAAAAAAGACGATTTGAACACAGTTTTTTGCTTTTTCATAAGTCCTTAATACTTCCTATTAAACATCTATATTTTTATAAAGTGCTTAAAATATTTTACCTAAGAAGTGGTTATTCGTTAAATCCTAATCCCACTATTTATGGGCTTCGAAGCAACGAAAGAGTCCTGGCGATTATTCCACCACTATACATTAGTTGCACCTAGACTTTTTAACTCACTACCGCTGGATATAAGCTGTAGTACCAATGCTCTTTCTTTTAATCGAGAAGTAAAAAATGGCTTTTTAATTTTGATTTCAAGGAATTAAACGATTTAATCAAGATCATAGTTTAATAATCGTGACAATCATTAATTGCAAAAGATAAACACGTAGATAAAATTATTTTTAAAAATAATAAAAAGTGGTCAATGTTTCATACATTAATTTGCCTACAAGTCCAGCCACGTTAAAACCAAAAATAAGGTTTTTCTTAGAAAAAAAGTGGTTCGGGTTTTTTTTAAATTTCTCAAAAACTACAAGACATTTTTGCATCCAGTTTTCTGTTTTTAACTAAAAACTAATAAGAGAATTGAATTTTTGAAAAAAAATAGTACTTAATTACATACAATTTTGAAAAAAAATAGTTCGAAATTAATTTTTTAATTTTTTTTTTCAAAATTTTGAATAGACGGCGGGGAATAGACCCGCCCCTCCCATAAGATTTTTTTCTTGTCTTGACCAGACCTACACGCTCTAGCTTTTTGGCACACTGCTCGTGGGACACCCTGTATATATACATATGTATGTATTCTTTAAATTGTAATTATTATGAATTGTATTGAATAAAATAAACTAATGAATTAAATTATTCAGAGAACCTCGAACCCGTTGAATTCATAAGTCAATATTGGCTAGCGATGGGCAATACTTAGAGTGACGTGTTTTCCAATAGAAACTGATTTATGTACATATATAGTACGAGGGTAAAGTGAACTTGACAATGAAAGCCTGCGATTTTCAGACAAAAAATGATTTTATTTTCTACCATATCTCGCTTGATTTCAACACACTTGGTTCAGCGTTTCTCAATCATCAGTATTCCTTCCCCAAAGTGAGACTCATTTACGGCCTTCTAAGTAACATCATTGCATGCAAAGTGCTTCCCAAACCCACATTTCGTGAAATTAAGGAATAAATGGAAGTCTGTTCCCAACGGGGAGGCCGAGTAAAACGTAACTCAAGTCCCGCAGTTTT
Source organism: Merodon equestris (assembly GCA_958301585.1). Classification (NCBI taxonomy): domain Eukaryota; kingdom Metazoa; phylum Arthropoda; class Insecta; order Diptera; family Syrphidae; genus Merodon; species Merodon equestris. Next base: position 19,667,814 of record OY284418.1, on the reverse strand, counting down.
CCCATAGCCAACGCATCCTGGTGAAAGATGATTTTTTTCTTCTTCAAGCAAGGCTTTTCTCGTGAATTTTGGCATCCAGTTGGTCAAGGAGGTTGGAGCAATATCCACCTGTAATTGTTCTGCCTTTTGCAGGTAATCCATTTCCATTTCGAGACCGCCCTTCTTATTGATTCTTATGAGCACTTAGGTTAAAGTGGAGTGTTATCACTCCCGCCTGCTGGGATTCAAACTGAAAATTTGACTGGTAACCCATGTGTGTTCATTTCGAGACGACCACTATTTTGTGTACGTTCCTTTTTGTTGATTCTAATGAATCCAACTTCCACCCACTGCTTGGACTGCTGCTTGGCTTCTTGCGTATAGAGGTGGACCCATGCGTCATGGCGACGAATCGTCGCACAGAATCGGTCGGATCCTTATTGAATCGGTCTATGGATTGCTGCTTTTAATCAGCATTCAACAAATGTGCCACTTTAAGAGCTTTCACGTCCCTAGTTTCCTTTACAGAATATTTCGCACTGGTAAAACACGACATCATGCACTGTTTCGATGGTTTTTCATTTTGTTTGGATATAACTAGGTCTCCACATAGAAATAGATTTTCGAAGGAGACAACAGTACCTCGTGGGTTCTTAGGACTTAAAATCCCTTTCCGGTGTCCAGCCCGAATCCGTTACTCCGCTAAGGGCGGGTAGTTGGCAGGTAGGTTACTATGTCAACATGGGTGGCCCGCTTCAGGTTCTTAATTTTCAATTTTCTCAAAACGTAGAAGACATAAAATCATTTGGTTTTCAGTGTTCGATTAAGAATGAATAAGGTCAGTGAAAGTCAGTTTCGTACTTTTTTTACAAAATTTTTTTTTGTTTTTTTTTCTTAATTTTGAGTTTGAGGGAAATTTTTTCGTAAACTATTGATAGAAATAACTTGATTCAAAATCAAGATAATAGAACAGACTTCTGGGTTTCAAAATCAATAACGATATTCATTGTGGTCTTATCGCTATTTTTAAATATTTTTATTTTAAATGCCTCTGCTGCCTTAATGGATAAAGATATCCTCAGGACCCTAAAAAATATTTGTATTTTACCCCTCTACAAGAATCCTTTATTATTTTGCGCCGCCTAAATTATCGTAATCTCTCTATTTAATTGGTTATATGCAAAAGCCTTTTGAGTAAAATATATCGGACACTCATGACTTGTAGGCAAATCCAAATTAACCACCAAGTTCACACTCCTAAATAATTTATTTCATAAAAAAATTTAAAGAGCAGAAAGACAACGACGAAGTACGGCCATTACCATGAACTGGAAGAACAACCATCCAAATCAAAACGCAATGCCTACTTAAAACTGACGCTAATTGCACCCATGATAGCAGAGGTATTTATTGCCTATCTCAGTTCGCATAAATACACACGTACATACATATGTACGACTTAGGCATGTGCCTATTTAACGACACGTTAAAAACTTCCAACACGGGTTCATTGGAGTTCCAATCGAGCTCGCGCTCGAGACCGGGTTCTATCAACGCACGCGAACATCTCTTGATGAGCCCCGTGATGTAACCGCTTACACTACCACCGCAAAACCTCTAAAATGTCACAGAAACATAATGAGATAAACTTAATTACATTTGTTGGATTTTATTTTTCAATCACACCTTTGAATGGCATCGCAGCAACACAGCCAGGAGACATTGCCGTCATCGTCAAGTTGGTTAGGCGGGATGGGGGAACACTTGGTTGGTTCGTTTGGTGCCTGAGTCATTCGATTTTGTGCAATGAACTACAGCAATGCCCCGGACTGGGTGAGAAAATCAGTTATTCACCTAAAATGGTCTCTGTTACCCATCTGATCATTTCGGTCGTCTCCATCGTCATCGACGTCGTTATCGTTGCTTGTTGTGGTCGATGTTCGCCAGATACCTATGCTGTCTTTAGTTTTTTTTTTTTTTTTTTCATTCCTCATTCTTCGTTTTTTCCACCTTTACTAAGATTCAATTAATGAGTCAAACGGCTCGAGCCTCTTCGACGGAGCCTCAGGTTATATTAAAAACTAAAAAATATGACTTCACGCCCGGTTCCCGTGTGTCGGTGTGTAGGCGTTAAATATCGAAGAAACCTGTAAATAATCAATTAATAAGGATTTTTTCCACTCGTTTTTATTTTCCATTTTTCTTTCTTTCTTTTTTTTTTGTTTCTTTGTCTCATTTGCGTGTTCTTTCTGCGTCTGGCTTATGGGGGTATCTTTAACGACGAGATTGAGGAGCATGGGATTTAACTCTGTCGTATCACACTTGTGTTCGCGCGATAATGCTTCGATACTACACGTCGGTTACACATCTCGACGCACTGCGACACTGGAGAATATCATTTCATTAACGGATTCTTACTCTATCTGATTCGCTCATAATGTGCTTTTCAATAATTAATTAGATACTTTCTGAGTAAAAAAAAATGAGAGGGGAACAATAAAAAGAAGTCAAACGAGCGTGGGAGACACGAGTGGAATGCGACATAGAATAAATGAGTGCGACAGCGAGAGTGTAATTACCTAGCCTCGGACTTTACAATGACAGATTCCTAGCTTAACGACACCCTCAAAAATGCAGAACTTTCCACGATTACAAGATAAAAGTTGTTATTAATCGTTATTTAAACGAGCTGAACCCAATCTGCCCTGTCGTTTGCGTGTCGAATGATTCTCTCGATTAATTGCTTCTATGAAAAGGGTACACCAACCTCGGAAGAACAATGAGATTCGTAATTAGTACGACTGATGCACGGACTGAATCACCCTTCTTCACGTGAGTATTATGCCAGATTTTCACACCGGAAGTGTTTTCAACCCTTTTTGACGTGGATAGGACAAAAAAAAACATCTCCCGCATCCGCGTCATCTCAGCGTACCCCTTACACGCCTTCGACTCGACTCGACTCGAGAGCATGACGATCCATTAACACTGTATTTAGTCAAATCCATATATCGGTTTAATTGTTTTTCCCATCCAAATGACGCGGACTCATTGAAGGAGGATGGTGGCGAGACATGTTCGGTATGTTTCGCTTGACACATGTGCATGGTATCAAGTTTTCGGTCTACTTGTAATCCGGACATCACGGGTTCGTGCATAATCGGAGATGTCTCACGTGCCGGGAGGAATTGGTGCTGTTGCGCCGGGCTTGACTTGTGGGTTGATAGGATAATGAATGAATTAGAAAAAGGGAAAAGCTATGGGGCAGACGTTAGACGTTTTGATTAAGTACGATTTTATGTAATAATAAATGACACTGGGGCGCTCTGCTTTCGTATTGTTAAGTTGATCGTTTGCCGAAACAGAAGTCGGAGGAGCGGGTGATGACACACCCACTTTCGATAATGATTTTCGTAATTCATCGCGCGGACGTTGAACAATTCATGGAAGTGACGATGCGAGATTTGTGCTGGTCGATTAAAGGGAATACATTGGTTGGATGGGTATATGGACAAAGGAGATGACGGGCGGCGACTGGGAAAGGGAAATCTCAGGCCGGCGGAGGTTTAATGAATTCATTCGGCCGGATGATATCCATTAGGATGGAGGGTAGGTCTTTAAACTTAGTCATTTATATATTACGTACGGTTACAATCCTATTAATTTGATTTTAATCAGACAAAACCTTGTAAAAAGTATCGGCTATAATTGCCATATAAGTATAAGTCGCTCTTGGGTATGTTAGGTGTGATCACTAAGGTAGTATGCCTTGGTGGTCCGTGGGTAATAAAAGATATATCTTAGACTAGGGCAAATGTCAGAGTTTAACACCGAAATGGACTGAAGCTTGAATGTTGGATATATGTAGGTTGTGCTTTTGAGTTTAATGAAGCCGTACATCTATAAAAGACGAAGATGGTATGCGACAATCATATTGTCAAAGTCCATGATGCGGTTTTGAGTGATCGATTGATTTCTATTCTCACACGGAGCGGCGCAGTTTGTTCCCTTGATATTGGGCTTCATTTGTTTGGGGTTTTGAGTAACATTTCTATTACGAAGTGACCTTTGTTAATTAAATTGCATCAACGAATCCTCAAAGTCGAGCCTTGAAATAGAAGATTTTAACCCACGGCTGTATAAGGAGGTCATCTTCAGAGAAGTCGAATCTACTGGTCCACTGATTAATCATAAAAATCAAACAAATTGATCAGATTACGATCGATATCAGATACCCCTCCAGTATCCTGTATATCCGAACCTTCCCAGGAGCCTAGATCGACTTGGCTAATTATCTTGTTGCCGATGAATGGTATGAATGGCGATTTCATGAAATCAACGCTGTCCACGGAACATCGCAAGGACCTTTGCCTTTGCAGTGGGTGGAAGCCGGTGGTTCAGCACCAGAGAAACTGAAGTCGATCGCATCTGCCAGGAAGGTCTTGGCCCGCGTGTCTTCTTGACCATTCTTTAAACAATATCATATTTTACCAGGACGCGTTGACTAGGGGAAAACTGCGGGATTTGAGGTAGAATTTGCTCCCTCCCCATTGAGAACAGACTTCCATTTGTGCCCAAATTTGAAGACATATAGTTCTGGGAAGCACTTCGCATTCAATGAAAAGTTGAGAGGACCGTCCATGAGTCTCGATTCCGGGAAGAAATACTGATGTTTGAAAGACGCTTTTATTTTTATTTTTTTTTTATGATTCGTGCAGGTTCAAGAGTTACGCTCTTATGATGTTTGTCACACAAGCTGGACGGGGTGCAGATGGTTAATGTCGAAAATGTTCGTTCACTACTTTCCGGGGATGGTTGTCTTGGGATTCGAGAGATTCGACTGAAGTTGTCGCGTTGTTTGTAGTTTTACAGTAATTTTATTCCATGCCATTAAGAGGTTATATTGGAAATGCACACGCAGAGCATGAATTTTTAAGTGATCTTATACTGCGAGTGTTATGCCTTCGTCAGCATTTTTTGATCATCTCTCATTCACAACTGGTGTTGTTGCACAATTTTTTTTCCTTATAGGAATTGTTCTTGGCTATGGTCAGGCTTGAACTACAGACCTTCCGCTCAACAGTCGGTGATGGTTACCATTGCACCACTACCACCCCACTCTAGAACAAGTGTGTTTAAATCAAGGGAGATTAAGTGGAAAACTGAAATCATTTCTTAACTGAAAATCGCAGTCTTTTACTGTCCAGAACTTTTCACCTTACCCTCGTAGATTGCTGCTATGGACGCGGTTACTCAAGGAAATCTCCTTTAATCGAACTGAGTCAGAAGTACTTTTGGATTAGTGCAAGTCTCCCTTCCCTGTGCGAGAGAATCATAGCCGCGAATCTCAACAAATCTCGAATTTGTAATATCTACACCAATCGCACCTATTCCTATCTGTGGTGTGTATGTCTAACGTCAGGAATTCCATATCCAAATCCGAACCCAAACCCAATAGCAACCATAGAAAAACAGAAAAAAAAACGACTTATCATTATTTATTTGTTTGTTTTGTGTGCTCTAAAGTCCACCAAGGACCACATATCGAGTGTGCAGTGACCGACGTGCGTGTCACAGTATACAATCCCCCCACACACTTAGTTCGGATGGATCGTACCCATACGGCCCGTATAGTGTTGTTACAAATGAAACATCACATACATTATCATATATTACGTTGCGCTCGGACATTGGTTTCGACGTTGGCTTCGGTGTCCCGAGTCGCAGCCAGGAGGGACCCCTCCTCGACACCTCCACTACATCGCTGCGGCTGGGTATCATTTTCTCGTGCATAATGACTTTCGAGCTGTGAGAGAGAGATTATTTAATTCAATTTACTAATTTATTCTCGCCTCATTTTTTTTTATTTATTTTTTTTGTTTCGCTTTGTTTGGTTGTTATGTCACTATCCCTACAGACAGACAAACCCCATTATGTGCAGTTGTGATTCCCTCGTTCTTCGTTTGCCTTTATCTCGGAAGATTTTTATGAATGAGAAACACAACCCCAAATCGATGGTGATAAGCTTAGCTCAAATGCATTTTCCACTTTTCCATTTACTCACTGACATACTATCCACGCGCGTAAAACACCTTTTCCCATAAACTACCCACTTAACAAGCAAGCAACAGGCTTTCGAGCGAACCGAAAACAATAGTGAAGACAGAAAAAAAATGGCATGAAGAAGACAAAAGATATAGAAAAGAATCAGAAACAGTCGCACCGGCATACACGAATAATACTACTCATCTCGGGGCATTCATTATGCCCATAGTAAATACGTCAAGTCGGTATAAATTTGCATAAGAAAAATCCAAACTGCCTATGTACGTAGAGGGTAATGGATAACATCTCGTCTATATAAAGCCGGGACAACAACAGGCCTTACACTAGGCCTCACTTCATCCATCCATATACGGCGATACTATAGGGCGGCCACGTCACACACGTACAGTGCCTTACAAAACTGAGCATACGTTTGTCCAAACCTCATATTCGCCAATATTAGTACGTGGAATGCATACCTCTCTGACTGAAAGGACGAAAGGACGTAGGACGATATTAAAATAAAAATAGTCGATGGCCCTAAACTAGCACGAATTTGAATTTCTAACAGGTGTATCCTCAGTTTTGTGACATACTGTACACACATATGTGTGCCTTGTGCATCCACAGCGGCTCCCAGAATCTGATCCGCGTCGATTCTATGAACGTGTTCGACCCACGTTTATTCCATAAATTAAACCAAAAAAAAATAAAAAATAAACCAAAACACTCTAGAACGTAAGAAAACGGAGAATTTTAATTGCAAAATCGTTTCCGGGGAAAAAAAAACTTTGCTTGTGTACTGATGATGCGATTTGATGCTTAGCCGAGAGGGAGAGAAGTTGCAAGTGGCCGAGATGACGGAACTACCGTTAGACTCTGAAACATCAACGTCGAACATATCTATTATAACATAGTCACGTGCGGTACGGCACATCGCCATTATCATTATAACCATCGCTACCGTGTGAGTCTATGAGAACAAAGGATGGATACTGTAAGAAGGCTGCTGTGCGTCCAAGTACATGTGTAAACCACTTTTAGTGTCTATCCTTCTGTCTCCTATATAATACTGTCGTTAGCCTGTATTCATAATGACGCTTTACGACTTTCGGCTAACCAACTAAAGACGCGTTTTATGCTAACTAGGTTTTAAAGTTTCCCAGCATAAATCTGGTCAAATCGGTCTGAATGGACCAACCATACTCCTACCGTATGCAAATAAGTCGGGCTTTTATGAGATAACTGGACGACATCACTAGTATAAAGGAATATAAATGAACAATTGGAACGAAATCTTTATGGGGCAAACCATGCCAGCTTCTTCAGAAGCTTTTGTCCATAGGGATGAATGGGTATTGGTTATGACAATGATAATTCATTATTCACTGTCCTGCCCATCATAGTCTTGGGTAGAGTTCCTCGAGTATAATTTCATCTATTCGCCTGTTTTTTTGTCCTGCTTTCCACCACACATTCACCTGTCAGAGACTAGAGGCATACTTGTATCAGTTTCACCAACTTTGTCGGTATTCCTAGCCTTACAAGCCATATCTTTTCGTTCGATTTAGGGAGTCGTACGCCTTTTAAAAATCTATGAATAGTTAGAGAATCATTTGGTGGAATTCCTACTGAAAGCTGTCGAATAGTGAAAATCTGGTCATTCGTCGAGCGGTAGTCTCCGATTATTTCCTTAGCGTATGATGTCAGTCTCCTTAAGAGAATATTTGGCAGTACCATGTAACAACTTGAAAGCAGCGACATTCCTCGGTAATTGTTGCATTATGTTCGGTCACCGCTTATAAACACGGGATTGAGGACTGAGTAGTTCTCATGAGCAACACTTTATTTGAATTAAAATTCCCGACATCGTTGCTATTACTCGCGCCTGCTGCAATTCAAACTGAGGGTTTGACTGAAAGCCCATGTGTGCCCCATCACTATTTGGTGGAATGCCCGACATTTTCGCTATTACTCTCGCTTGTTGGGATTCAAACTGAAGGTTTGACTGAAAGCCCATGTTGTTGATTCTCATGAGCAACACCCCTTATCTGTTGGGATAGGTTCTCCTGCAGCTGGAACAAGTAGTTTTTGGAGTTGAATGGGAAAAGCTATAATGCTCTTGCGTGATAGACTCTTCCACTAGACAATTGATATTGGTCCTAATTCTTGTGTCAACTGGAACTTAAACCCATAAAAAGTAGGATCATTGTGGACATTTTTTTTCGTATCTTAATTGATGGCTTAAGTTCGGGCTGGGGTCTTGCGCTTGGGGTCTCCGTGGAGCGTTTCAACTTTCGCCTGCAATCCAGATATCTGTGATTTTGGATTCGGCTATTAATTAATTAATTTTGGCGATGATTAGGATGTTTTCTGGAATCGGCTCATCTGTAAGCTTTAACTTCTAGTACGTTGGTATGGTGTCTTCTATCCATCCGGCGATATAGGTAGCCTTTTGTATTGTTTCTATTTTTTGAGCGGGTGAAGCCTATTGTCTTAAGACCGTTATAGTTTGATGAGACGTATGGGCTTTGCTCTCCATGTGAGTGTGGTTAGTGCAGAGTCATGAGCTCTGCGCCTAATTCTGCCAGTTTGTTTATGGGGCAGAGGTCCATTAGGAATAAATATATTTGAGTAGACCTAATAGTCCATTGCCACCTTTAAACTGAATCAGTTTAAATTTACATGTATCGACATGATCTAACGTCTAGGTCCAACTCCTCATTCTTCGGATTCATACAAAATATTTTTTTTCATTTTCTGACTCTCTGCCCTTTACCCCCAAAGCGCGAATTCGACCTTGAATCATGATGAGGTTTTTTTTCTTCCATAAACTCTTGCAGTTTGTCGTAGAAATCATAGGCTATAAAAGGGTTTCTGGCATCTCGAGTAAATGACAGGGTGGACTGCCGCTCTTGAAATCGTCTTTCAAGGATTCAATTAATATAAAAAAAGGAATTTGTTGAACACATTTTTAAAGGATTTACAGACATTTTTTTATACACTTAAGTCTTGCGTCCTAACATGGTTAACCCCCAGATGTTATATAAGAAGGTACGTATGGGATATGCCATTGGTTTGATGGGCGGCATTTTGGAAATGTTCTTATTCCAAGTCTTAACCTTCACCACTAGGCAGCCAGAAAACATGTTAATTTCTTTCAATTTGAAATGCCCACTTCGATTTTTAGGATTATGCACGATGTCTGGAGGCAAAGCGCGGGGATATAACAACCGATGATGTACTGAAGTAGAATTGACACGAGTATGTTGTTGATGGAACCTTTCATAATGATATCAAGTGAAATGGATGGATTGTGACGCTCCAATAACGTTCTTTTGTTGCAGCGGTAGCGAAATTTGGCTCTCGATGAGCAGAAAAATAAGTAAAAATTCAATATTAAAGCTCTTGTTTGCCAATGTTGACTATGATAATGATGAAAAACTTGCTGATTGGCAATCTGGGGTGATTCTAAGGATAACTCTTGAAAGAGCCTGCGATTACAACTAATTATTTATATGTGTTTAAGGTCCCTCAGTTATTACAGCAATTGTGTAGTAGGCAGTATCAAAGGTTTAAGGTTCAAAGAAAAGAAGACAACATAATAAGTCGGAAACGTCTAAGTATTTTAAGAAACCCTCAAGTTTGTCTGGTCGTCATAGGGTTTGGCAGCCTATTTACAAGCTTGAAACTCTCAAATTCTTCTAGGATTGATGGCTCTGGTCTTGTATATCATAGGAAGTAAAGCGAACTGAATTGAGAACAAGGTGAATTGGGAAGCACCCAATTTTACTGGCAAAAATTGCTGGCTCCATAACAAATTTCTTAATCGTAACCCGTTTAGATCTGGTTAAAAACCTTGAACGTCAGTTATGCAGTAGAAATAGGATGCCTCCACACCGAATCCATTGATCTAAATCGGACTTAACTCCGACTGGTTTTCATACTAATATTGGGTTAAACATCCTTCGTCCTAGATCTCCGGGTCAACTTCTTAGTTCCTATTCGACCACTTAATTATCTCCTGTCATATCAGTTTGCAAAACAACAGGGAATATCCACATGAGTTCCACACACACACACACACACACAAACACACACATACACAATAAATCCAGAGGCTTGCTAGTGCCCACGCGCTAATACAGTGTACTTGTATCCGATCTATTACCGAAAGCCTACCACCACTCGCTTTGAGAGTTTAACTGTCCAATTAGTCACTGGACCCATCGCATTATCCGATTGATCTCTCTCTTACGTCCTACGTGTGAGAGAGCACCCGAGGGTACGGGTGGTAAAGACGACGCAAGATGAGAAAGAGGAATGACCATAAAATTGAAAAAACACATTAGTCAGGTAAAATAGAAGTGAAGAAATGGTGTACGTTCGAGTTATTGCTACGTGACACCAACCGACACCGCACCAGCTGGACTGGGGGTATTGAAATTGCGATTGGTATTGCGTCCGTCGTATCCTCATGTTAAAATTAAATAAATTAAATTAGACTTGTCGTGGCAGAGATTTTGGATGGTCAGCTGGTAAGGTGCTCGTGTTTTGGTCATCAACCCATTATCATCATCATCATCAAAATGGATGTAATCGTAGAGAACATTACTCTAAACACCTTAGGCTGCACCTATAAGCGAAGACCACACGAAGACTATACATATACACGCGCATGGAGAAATCTAGGAAGAATGAGCGCGACGAGTGTTATCGATTGGAAAATGGGTGTGCGACTGCACCGATGGCTTTTAAGTAGTCGGCTTTTAACTCTCATTACTATCACTGCCATCAGCATGCTAAAAGATGTGGTACCATCCCGAGAAGGCGGTATTCTAGTGGTATGATAATAACAGCATTTGAGCATGAAACCCCATTTAAATTTAATTTCAAAAAGGAAGAATTTACATACGCCACGCAACACTGTACGCATAATCTGTTCAAACAAAAGTCCATCGTCATCATCATCTTTGTCACTGTTGCTTGTGCCTCGTTTGGAACTGCAACCCGATGAAATGGATGGTGTGTGCATCTACTCGATTATGCTGTGCTCCTCACAACGGTGCACGACAAACGAACGGTACGTTAACCAAGTCCATGAATGAATGAATGCACACCGATCGTAATCAAGCGGGCTTTTAACTTTTGACTTTTTGCACACAGTTCGGACTCGACTCTCTACCCCGGTCTGGACCAAGCTAGCAGCGTCAGTGATTATTATTTCCGCGGCAAATACAAACATGCATAGCAGCACCCGACTTAATAACAAATGTATCCGAGACATAAGATGCTGCTTGAATCGAAAACAAAAGAATCCATTCGGTTACTACAAAACAAAAGGAAGCACGACGTCAGGGACACGATATGGTGTACAGCACACGGCATAAATAAAACTAAACAAAACTCTCAGGGTCTTCTACTTCCATCATGGTCACAATGGTGCACCCACATCTAAGCCAAAGCAAGGATATGGGGGACAAAAAACAAAACCAGAGTCCAGCCCAGTCCAGTTCGGTAAAGCCGCTTCCCTTGTCATTTATATTTTTTCTCATTTCGTTGCTCGTTTCGTTTTCATTTTATGCGCGTGTGCAACCTGAATTGAAAAAAGGCGGGAATTTTTGACGCTTACGCGTTCAGCGCCATCAGGCCTGTGAGGGTGGGCGACCCACAGAATACTAAACTACCACCACTATCGGTAGTTATAAACAAACGAACCAACAGAATTACTTTGATGATCACTTGCTTTTGCGTGGTTGAAAGGAGTCTGAATCTTACTGGCTGCTCCTTATCCATGACGAAACGACGAACTCCAAATGGATAGCCTGGCAAATAGGACATGATTTTTGTGCACCCTTTTGTGTTTATTAAGGCTTGGTGTAGAAAGGAATTCGTCTTTTGTTCATTGCTGAGGACAAAGGCAATGTACAGTTGGTATTTACTTGAGATGAGAATGGAAAGCCAGTCCAGAAGGTATAAACTCTGTAGTGGAATGATTTTTTTTTGAACTATTGGTAGTTGCACGTGGCAATCACCAGTGTGCAGTTTACGCCACATGTACGGCTTATTCGAGGTGAAACCTTTTCAGGAGATATTGTTTGTGCTTTCCACAGGTTTTGTCTTTAGGCTTTATGTATGGCTTTTTTCGTGCAATCCGGCCGTACAAATTATTCCAGTGTAACGTGGAATTTTTACTTCGTATGCCATTTTAAAGGAATCCTTGTTCCTTTTCTCTTTGTCTGTCGATGTAGTGCCTTGGTAATTACGTAGCTAAAGTGAAAAGTTCTCGGCCTTGTAAAGAGATTGCATTCCAATGAGCAAAAATGTATGTTCCCTGCTGAATGCACGTGTCATTGGTTCGTTTGTCAAATTCCAACTTGACTTTATTTACACGAATTTTTGCAGTATACATCTTGCGTGATCCATGTGAAGGACAACCTAACGCCGCAACCACACCGGAAACCATCGAAAAAGTGCATGATGTCGTGTTATAGGCGATAGGGGAGTAAGTGGCCCATTTCTTAGATTTTGTCAAATATCTCGTCAGTGACTGGGTTAATAATGTCAACGCGGAGTGTAATATTGTAGATCATGTAAGATATGGGGTTTCCTGAAGTCACAGGTCTACGCAAATAAACCAGAATTGACCGATGCCCTTAAGGTGACATAGCACAGGCCATCGCTCAAATTCAGCCGGAGTTAAGCGGAAAAGTCATTGGAAATTGGACCACTCGGACCCGTAAGAAGCTGAGGCGGGCATTTGAACGATAAGCGCGCCTTTCAAATAAGAAAAGAATTTTGTTAATACCTCCCACACAGCTTGTTTTATTCCATTTCCACAAAGTTGGATACCAGGCGATCATAAATGGCAACAGGTATACCAGAATGATTGTACATTTTTCAATTTGCCCAGATAGACGTTGGTGGTCTGTGGCGGCCACTTATCACCTGGCTTATCCTAATGTGGAGCATCGCGTATGTGCAGGAATGGGATATGCTAAGAAGGTGCCATTTAGTGAATCTGGATGAAAGTGATGAAAAGGTGTCGTCTGACCTCTCTGCAAAAGGTAAATGGAACGTGTCGTCTAATATCATGGCTTGGTGATCGAATGCTCGTGTAATTGAAATTGATTTTTCTTGAATATCTGCCCAACCTATCATCAATGGAATTAATGACTTGTTGGTTTCGGTTCTTGGACCTGAATGCATTACTGAAGCGATCAAATTACATTTTAAAATGGTCAACGATTGGTCTATGAAATTCAAATTATATGACATTGCAAAGCGATGTATTATTCTTCAAAAGGTCCTTCGTATGATCGTTTGGCACATAAGCCGTGGTGGTCACGTGAGTGAACTCTATCAACCCAAAATGTGTTTAATTTATCGAAAACTTCAACACCCTTTGTTGGCTCACCCTATTGTCTGAATATTTGCGTACAAGCCGGATCGCAGTTGACCTTTCAATTTTGCTGCAACAAACAATATGTCTTTGCTCCTGTCTCGTGATGACAGCAAGACAGCCTCTGGCGCAATTTATTGATTTCCCAATTTTCCTATAAACGTCTCCTCGCCTTGTTACTGTTAATGTAGCTGAGCAGGGTTCAATAAAAATTGCCGCGAATCACCTGAAACAACACAGGGATACGGCCCTTTTAATTTAGCATTACTCTTCATTTCTCCCCCTTGTCCTCGCGTTCTGTCGTTGCTTTATTAAAATAAAATAAATATGTACGTACGAATCTGTATACTAAAAAATGGATTGTGATAGCATCCACGTCGAATATTTACGTGTGGCTGGTCGTTTTCGGCGGTTTATTTGTTTGCATCTTGAGCAGAAGATTCACTACAGCTTGATGGGACGGCGGTGTTTGGTGCTTGGTTTTTCTTGTGATTCGTTAAGCGTTTAAACGACTGCAGCGCGATGTGTACGCTCTTATTTAGATAAGACCAGGTGTTACTTGTGAAATTTACTCATTTTTTTTTGCGCTGTAGCTTCTTGTCATTGTTTTGATCTCCTGCCCATGTTCCTCTTCTGCGCAACTGGCATAATACGGGAGACTGCTTTCGCGGATATGCATGTAAAGGAAGAACAATGTTTACCTTACCCGGTATGACAGCAGGCGACCAAAACAACAATTCGAATAAAAGCAAACGAGCGCAGAGGATTATTCAAGCGGACGACAAAAATCTGCAAGGAAAATGGACAAGCGAAACAATAAACTAATAAAATGCTCTATTTTCATTGGAATTCATATTTTTAGGCCTTGTCGGTAAGCCGATTGTGCTTGGGTGTTTTGTGGATGCTCAAAAGTTATGTGGGTGGGGAGGAAACAGTTGTGTACTATTATGGGCAATTATAAGCAATGCCCGAACGAGCTGCAAAACGTGGTTCGTCTGAGCGATTTTTTGTTTTTAACGTATGTCGGTTTCAGTCAGCTGGACAGCTCCAATCGGCAAGGTCTACCTTATTTTGGGGGTTCTTCTTGCATTCTTTGACATTTCGTCCCCCCAAGAAGATTAATCTGTAAAGGGCAAGTCATAAAGAAGCCTGTTTTGCATCTGGTCAAATTAAGTTAGTTTTCTCAACACAATGTAGGTTCATGAAACACTTTGATCAGCCGATAAAGCTGATGTCATGGCCTTTACGATCAGATATTGGGTGCAAGGTTAATAATAATTTCAAGCATTTTCGAGGCTTAATCATCGTACGTCAGAGGTCAATGTGTAACGAAATATCTATTCGAGTTTTATTCAAATCTTTTCCAAGTCAGTTACCCAATAAAGGACTTCAATTATAAAATTCAAAGTGTAGAAAGGACCCAATTCAACAGAAGCCAATTCCAGTTGGGCTAGGAATTCTTTGCAATTTAAATATCCTTCCGAAGCAAGAAATTTCAAGATATCACTGGCTTCATTTAAGCACTTCGTGGTATTCCTCAGTTTCACCGTTTCCCGGCAAGATATTCAACAACATTTTAGAAAAGGGCAATTTTTTCCATGATTTCGGGTGTGGTTTCGACTTTAGGCCGTCCTTCACGTGAGTCACGCAAAACGTTTATTGCAAAAATTCGTGTAAAAAAAAACAATTGAAACGGACTAATGAAACATGCACCGAGGCAGGGAACGTACACTTTTGCTGGTTGGAACGCCATCTCTATGTCAGAGCGAACATTTTTCACTTTACCTTCATACGGCATGGAATAAAATGTCTGTTTCACTGTTCTTCAGGTAAGTTTTACCAACCTAAGCAACATGTTACGAAGCATATCCATTGAGTGAGTTTTCAGTCGTATTTGACAGAATGGTATGTTCGCGAGTTCACCGACTTTGATGATCGAATAACCGAAGAGGAATAGGGCGAAGGGGAAGACGACGAAGAGGAAAGTCTGTCTCTAATACTATGTTTTTGAGTCTCCATCTTTGGGATATGGTGTTATAGGAACTATCTAAAGGACATAGCTTATCTGAGCTCCAAGAGCGAAGTAAGCGCAGAAAGCCTAAACCATTTTCTTAGGAATCGAAAGGAATTTTGCTGGCCATGAGATCCTTCATTGGAAGAGTATCAAGAGACAATCCAACTGAGAGAGTTGAGTTTCCTGACCTCAAAGCCAACAAAAGCCAACGCTATGAAAAACAGAAGTGAAACTACATGCAAAGAGATAAACAAAATAACAAAAAAAAAAACAACAGAACGACGTCATATGTCATTTTCTCAAATTGTTAAGAAGACAATTGGTGCACGGCAAGAAGAGGGTAGGCAAAATTGTAATAAAACAAAAGAGGACTTAAACAAGAAAGTGGAAGTGGACCATTTCAAAGTCCAGTGACCGTTTGATGGCTCTCAAATTGGTGATGCATGGTGAGGTGTGGGACATCGTAAGCGCATATGCCCCTCAAGTAGGATGCGAACAAAAAGAAAAAGATGCATTCTGGCTAGATTTCCACAACCTTGTCAAAATCATCCCAAAGAAGAGCTTTTGTTTGTTGGGGGAGATTTAAACGGACATGTCGGGAAGACAAGCGAAGACTATGAAGACTACCACGGAGGGCTGGGATACGGCACCAGGAACTCTTCAGGTGAAGATATGCTAAACATGTGCAAGTCGTACGGTCTTATAGTGCTAAATACCATGTTCGTCAAACAAAGCCGGCACCTGATCACTTATAGCAGCGGCGGAAATGAAACTCAAATAGACTATCATTTGGTATCCAGTTTCATGAAGCCACGAGCTAAAGATTGCAAAGTGATCCTGGGAGACGCGATCGCCCCTCAACACCGTCTCCTCCTGACTGAATTTTTTATGGATGCGAGAAAGAAGTCAAAGCAGCAAACGAAGGTGTCTGAGAGAATCAAGTGGTATAAGCGCCCAGAGAAGAAGAAATGCTCAGGAAATTCGTTTCCCAAAGTTTATTAACAATGCTGAAGGCCAACTCCTTGTGGAAGACGAAAAAATTCTCCACAGATGGCGACAGTATTGCGAGGAACTTCTGAACGAACAGTTTCCCCGAGTGTACTTTCCAAAAGCCGCCCCGAATCATGCCGAAATATCCGACATCACAGTCGAAGAAGTTCGGTACGCGGTTAAAAACTCCAAGAAAAGAAAAGCTGTTGGGCCGGACGGGATACCCTCTGAGTTCTGGAAAAAGATGGGAGACATCGGGTCTAGATGGCTCATGGTTCTTATCTCCAAACTTATGAGCGGCGACGCTATGCCTAATCAATGGAGGGAAAGCTATCTTCCTCCATTGCACAAAGGAAAGGGTGATACGCGAAATTGTGATAACTACCGTTCTGTCAAGCTGATGTCGCACACCATGAAGATCGTTGAACGGGTATTAGATAGCCGACTGCGGAAAATAATACGACTATCTGATGACCAGTGCGGGTTTGTCTCGGGTAAATCAACAACAGATGCAATCCAAAGTATAAGGATCATGATGGTGATTCTTCAAAGGATTTTGTATATGGTGTTGGTTGATTTCGAGAAGGCCTTTGACCGGCAACCAAGAGATCTTTTATGGGTAGCGCTAAGACAAAAAGGAGTTCCAGAAACCTACGTGCGAGTGACAATGGACATGTACAAGAGAGCAACGACAAGAGTAAGATGCACCGCAGGAGTCACCGAAGAGTTCGCAATCAAAGTCGGTGTACACCAA
The DNA here is from genome assembly GCA_958301585.1 of Merodon equestris. NCBI lineage: Eukaryota > Metazoa > Arthropoda > Insecta > Diptera > Syrphidae > Merodon > Merodon equestris. The sequence continues at coordinate 19,650,630 of OY284418.1, read as the reverse complement.
GGGAGCGTCCTCAGCCCACTGCTCCTTATAGCAGTCCTTGATTGCTTGCTTAAAGGAAAAGTGACGGACCCCAATGTGCACCAGCTATTCTTTGCTGACGATGGAGCCATTATAAGTGATGATCAGGCGTCCCTACAACGAGCACTTGATGTGTGGGTGGACATTTTTGAGGGACACGGGTATCGTATTAGTTCAAAGAAGACAGAGTATCTGTGCTGCCTGTTCTCTGACCCTCATCAGCCTATTCCAGACATTTACTTGAATGGAAGAGTGCTTCCCAAGTGTGAAAAGTTTAAATATCTGGGATCTATGATTAATAGAGAAGCAACTTGTGATGACGACATCAAACATCGCGTAAGCGTAGGGTGGATGAAGTGGCTGGAAAACTCCGCCATCTTCTGTGATCGAAAAATTCCCCTAAGCTGAAAGGAAGGCTCTATACTTCAGTTGTACGTCCGGCGCTCACATACGGTTCACAATGCTGGACAATACACAAAAAGTATGAGAGCAAATTAACGGCAACTGAGATAAAGATGCTTCGCATGACAGCGGGAGTAACAAAGCGTGACAGAATTAGAAGTTCAAAGATCCGAGGAAGCCTCCACGTAAAAGAAACCATCACAAGAAATATAGAGCGCGACCGACTCAGTTGGTATTGCCATGTTCAAAGGAGAGATCCTTTGAACCCCGTCCAAAAGGCGTTATCAATCAACTTTCCAATTTCAACACGCAAAAAAGGCAGGCCGAAAAACAATTGGTGCAAACAAATGCAAAAACACCAGCATTTGATTGGCCTCAGCGATGAAGTAATCCCAAACCGGGAAGCCTGCCGCTACTTTCTGAGGTCAAACCGGCGGACCCCACAAGCGGACCAGTAGGAATGCAGTTAAGTGGGAAGGTTATGGTCCTACACTTCTGACCATAACAACGCCGGAAAAAGGAAAAGAAGAAGAACGAAAAATTGAATATCGGTCTTAATCCACTTTCGCACCCTTTCATTAGCAAGAGATCTTAAGGATGTCAACGTGCACAAATCCGCTGGCCCTGTTACTCCCCCCATACTACCCCACGCTGGCAAAGCCATTGCGTAAGCTTTTTCATCTGCCCTACTACTGTGGTCAATTTGTTCAGCCTGTCAAAAGGGCGAATCTTCGTCTCCCATCACCTGCCGACTCATAACACTAATTTGACCGGCAGTATGACTTCGGTGGCTACGGGTTCACTGGTGAATTGATGGCATATCTCACCTAAAAGTCAACCCAATTCATGCATAACCATTGCATTTGACAGAGTTGGGCATCAGTCTCTTTTGGCTTTACCTTTCGGGCTGTTTAATTCAAGTCGTTTTCGATGCATTCAAGTCTGATATTTAACAAATGAAAGCTGGTGACCCTCAAGGTTCTGTTCTGTCACTTATGCTCTTCCTCATTTTCATAATTGATCTGTCTGATCTGCCTCCTAATGCTAATCCAATTCACTCCTTTCTGATGACAGTACACTTAGTACAATTGAAATGGTATCGTATGTTAAGCTCATTAAGTGCTGCCTACTATCATATAGAAGTGAACCCTCAGTAGTCAGCTATTATTTACAATATGAATTGAACTTGGGTCGTTGATACCGAAAAAACACCCGAAAACCCTAATTTGGAATGACCACATATGTATTCGAACGCTGCGAAATATCTATATTTCCATGAAAGATGCAAAAAACATTTACTTCTCCTGATTTGGCTTCAATCTATGAGGCTTATGTTCGTCACTAGTTTGGGTAAAACGCTCATATTAGGTCTGATGCTCCCAGATCTCACCTGTTATATAGAATTCAAAACTTATAGGAGACACTTAGATTGCGAAGTCACTTGACTCATAAGACTCAATGTTTCAAAACTTCTCTCTCTAATATACAGTTGTACCATTGAACTTAAGTAGCCTATTTCATAAATGGTACTTTATGCAAATTTCAACAAAGTCCAATGGCTCTCCGTTATATCCCTAACGTTGAAATAATTCCGGATCCCTACAGAATCTCACAAATTGGATCACGGTTTTTAAAAATTGTCGGGCACCCGTTGTGCACTATTTTTTTTTTTGGTATTCCCAAACTCTCCTTAAACGTGTAGGTTTTTATATAATGAGGACAAAGTTGTTAATCTGAATCCAACCACAATCCAAACAATCTCATTCAAAGCCTGGTTCCAATTACAAAGAACACAAAAGGCGAACAGACAAGTAGGCGGCTAGACAGGCGAATAGAATGTATACCAGCTCGGATATATTACTTGTCTATCAATAGTAAATTCATCCAGTCATGCAAACGAGTGTAATTATTGAATATTCAGCACAAAACAGGAAGAAAACAGGGGTAGCTGAAATTAATGGAGAAGAGAAATGGGGGGATGTGGAGGAGGAAAAAATCCTCCTGTGATAGGTTTGCAATTCGAGTTGTAATTGACACTCGAATATATTTTCTAACATTTAATGGCTCGACGGAATCACTATCTGGGGTGATGGCTGGATGACTGATCTAAAAACACTTGGCCTCCACCACATCGTCTTCGTCACCACTACTATGAGTAGATACATCACATCGAACTAAAGTAAACTCATTTATCGTCGTCTTCATCGTCATGGGAATGCATTAGCGGGATTTGCTGCATTGTATATACTCGTAGATGGATGAGTTGGTAGACAGCAAAAAAATATATTCAAAGGCTGAGTGACGAAATGAGGATTTAAGCAAGCACACAACCCCCCGCCATTCTTTGATTGGGCTGACTGGGTTGACTAGGTCGATTGGGCTGGCTATTAGACTGCATGTTGTATGCCGTTTAGAAATACTCGTAATAACAACTTGCCTTATTAACGAACAGCAGAGAAGGATTCCGACTTTTCCAATTTCACTTCTGATTGTGTTTATTTGTCTCTTGATTTTGGATTTCTACAACCTGGATAACGCCCATAAATCGGGAGGACCGGAGAAAAGGAAAATGACATTAAGGCTTGACATGAATTCGCGAGCGGGAAAACCGAAATGGGAAAAAATCGTGATTCATTTTATTGAACTTTTAGTTGATGCTTTCTCTGCCTTTTCTGTCTGTCTGCACACCACAAGCCATAGTCGGAAGGAAGCAAAAGGAAACGAGTGATAAGGTCGGGGTTGTTTATGGTTTTTTTTTCATTTGTTTGGATAACCAGAGTTGGGGCCAATATACCTAGATCTCGCTAAGTTGGGTTGTCCAGAAAGTCTGTGCGGACTATCAAGCACAATTTGAATAAAAATAAGGTATGTCACTGGCCAGAATAGAAATCCAGGAAAGTTTTTGTAAAAAAAACTTTTGGCTTAACATCTTTTTCTGAAGCATCCTTACATAGCTCCTTTTTTTAAGAATGACTAAATTTTCGACTTGGTTTGTTGTTTCAAAGCCATGCTTGTAAGAAAGGAGTTGCATTTAACCAAGTCAGTACGGGAAATGTGAGCATAAAAAAAAGCATAAATCTCTGCTTTCAAATCAAAAAGCCTTTTTAAAAGCAAATTAATTTTTGCGATCTTCTCGATATCCCCCACATACATATACACATAATTGCTTATGCATTTCACGGTTTTATTGGAAGATCTCTAAAAATTATTAATTATGGGATGGTGTGGAATGAATCGGCTTAAGCGGATGGCATAACACCCTCGCCTCGAAACCAGATGCGAAAGAATGAAAACAACAAAAAACAAAAGTCTTGTGAAGCAGCTGAATGCGTTCGGCAACGATGGGTAAGGACTGGGAGGGGGAGAGGTCCGTCAAAACAGCGCCCACTGAATGGATAGTCCGTATGCAAAAAGGCTGTCCGTGTCGAATAATTCTCGAACGAGCCATCCAGTGAGTGAATAACAATTTTATTGTAGAACACACATCCCTACACGGGATCAAGGAAAAAACAAAATAAACAGTGACAACGATCGGGAGAGCACTGAAGAGGGCCGATTCACTGTGCAGCGTTTTGCTCGGTCGGTGGAGAACAATGTGCAGCTGAATCTAGACAGAGTGTTTCGGGCTATATGTTACTGTCCATACGGATGGCGGTGGTAGACTGTTGGTCGTTCGTTAAATCCTTACGGGATCATTGTCTTTTTTTGTCTTTTCTTTATGCCAACCTATTGCCTTCTATTGTTGCCCATTCACACACAAAAAAATATCCACGATAAGGCTGCTTTTGTTTGCTACCTTGTTCAGCTGTTTATGTTGCTGCGATTATATTTCAAATGACAGTTCTGTAGCCGGCCAATGCAACACTATAAAGAAATCATCCTTAGCATCGGGACTAGCCAATAGTCCCACTCTGACATTAGACCAGTCTGTTTTCATTGCATGGTGCGAGCGCGTTTGGCAGATAATCAATACAAAACTCGAAGTATAAAATTCTGTACATACACATTCACGCAGGAGATTATCATTTCGTGCGCTCCCCAACCGATGTCGACGGGAATCGTTAACAGTCAAGCATTCTAGCGCACTTTGTAGTCATCGTGATCGTCAACCACTACTCGTTCTACGACTGAGTTCGGAATTGATTCCGACTTTGTGATTCCGGTTCGGATGACTATTATTTCCATAGGGAGGATTGGATTATTGAAATAACCAGCCACTGCCTAAGTGGGGGGAAGTTTTCCTCTTGTCCGTGTGTGAGAGCATGGTGTATGAATGATGTGTGGGAGTTAGAGATACGCAATATTTTTTGTGGAATGCATAACGCAAATGCCTTATGGATATAAGTTTATAAGCTCAGTCAAGCCTCGAACTCATCTTAATGGAAGCAAAAGAAATATTTTAAATTCATGAATTAGTACGTCCCTGTGGTTGACGAACAATCATCCCAGACAACCAGGCAATAGGAGTACTCATGAAGTCCCCTCGACTTAAGAATTGTATTTTGAAAGCACTGTCTCGAAAACTCTTCTCTGTGCTTCGCTTCTGATCCCAATTTAGGATAGTGATGTTGATTTCTACTCGTCTTTCTGTTTAAGCGAACTATTGAGGTAGATATAAGTGATATTAAATCATGAACAATGAGAAGGAAAACTAGACACCAGGAGCACTAGCTCTAAAACTTCCTCGGCATTTTGGAAATGAGGTTGACTTTGATTAAATTCGAAGGTCTGAGATCCGAATTTCGAGACAGACAAGAACACTAAAAGGAGCTTTGTCAGTACCCCACTCAAATTCAGCCAAATCTATGCGGAAGAGTCATTGAAAATTGGACCACTCGGATCCGTGCCACCGTAATCTAATAAAAAAACTTGTTTTATTCCATTTCAACAAAGTTTGGTGTCAGGCAATCTTAATTCGTAGCAGGTATACTAGAAGGATTTTTCAATATTTCAATGGGCGCGGCTAGATTTTGGTGGCTTGTGGCAGCCATGTTGTTTTAGTAACACCTGTCAAATCGATTGTCTATTATTCATTTGTTGATGCCATGGCAAGTTACACGATTGAACAGCACGTCCAAATGATAAAATTTTGTTATCAAAATGAGTGTTCGTTAGTTCAAACGTTCCACGCGTTCATTTTACCACGCTAGACTTTTTCTTGTGGCGTTCCTGAAGTCGTAGGATTATGCCAATAAGTCATAGTCGACCTTAAGTGAAACATAATTCACATATATTCACAAATTAAACAAATGGTGATGTCAGAGGAATACTAGACAGAAAGGTGCAAGGCGTGGTTTAGGACGTAGGCGCATATATAGAAGCGAATAGTAATCGAAGATTCACCCGTGGGTAGTGGGTAGCAGAATTTAAACGTTGTTGTACAACTTTCGAACATGATTCACATGAAGGACGACCTAAAACCGCAACCACACCGTGATATCGTGTTGGAAAAGAGCGAGTGGCTGGCTCATTTCTTAGATTTCGTCAAATAACTTGCCAGTGACAGTGGGGTTAATCATGAATGAGTGAGACTGAGGCTATGGGGGATGTTGGAAGAAGTTTCCAAAAATATTGCACAAGAAATTAATGATGCGAAAGCTCTCCGCAATATGGGTGCCGCTTTTGCTGATCTTCGATTTTCGCAGCAATCTTTGGACCGATTCAAGTTGGATCCGATCGATTGGTGATCGATCCGTGGGTGAGACATACATAGTTCCACCACTCCACGTGAGAAGTGAAACATCCCTCCCGGGAAGGAATAGTGACGTCGAAGAAACAGCGGAAAGTGTGTTGAGGTCAAGGGAGACTATGTAGCTTACACGTGAGTGCACACAAAATCTAACTCAACTGGACACTCTTTCAAATCGCATCAGTAAGCACTTTTTGGACTCTAGTCGATCGGCCAGTTTGACGTCCATTTCTGTGTCTGTAGTGAAATAAAATAAAAAAAAAACAAAAAATATAAAAACCAAGGATGGACCTTCCCCACAGGGTGATATGCGAATCCAATCATCTCAATGGCGGCTAATCAAAAAATCAAATAAATTATTCTTATCAAAGGACAACCGCAAGAAGTCGCTACTGATTCATCGCACATGGAACAAAATGCCAAAAAACAAAACAAATAACACAAGGGGAAAGGACCCATCCGAAGTTAATAACATATATCTGCCCTTCATCCTTGGAAAATATTTTTATTTTTTATCCCCGTACCTCCTTCCTTTTCTGTACTGTTTCTCATCCCCGTGCACATACACACATACATCATTTGTTGATATTAATGAAAAAACATTAATGTGTCCCATTTTCCCGAAAATATCCTAATCGAATTGTTATCCTCGGCCGATTTATTTACCACTCGCAGCGGTGAGAGTGCTTGCGTGGTTGTGTGCATAAAAGAAAAATGGAAATCCCAAATATTCTGTAGCCCAGCCAGGGAACGGGCAGGAAAAAACGTAATTAATAAAAAAAAGAAGACGGAAGGACAACTTGGGGTGTAAGGAGAGCATTAAAAAAATAGCAATCCCTTGGTCGACTGCGAACAATGTATCGCACAGGCCTTGTGCGTCCTTGTTTTTTATTTTTCCTCGGCCGTACTCTGGGGTACGATTTAGGTGGATAACTATTTTTTTTTTCTTTGAAATTATTGGAAAGTGTGTCGGAGAAATTAATATAAATTTAGATACGCACATGTAGTTATTGATTGGTTAGGCCTTGGAATAGATTACGCCTGACCAGCGAAGGGTAGCTTTACTCTCGGATTAACAGAGACACGAATACTGCGGGAAGAAAAATTTGAAGGTAAGGGTTGAAAGCCGTTTTGTATGGTAGCTAAGATTCTCAGGTCAATAAACCTTTTTGATGTAGCTCTTTAGTTGCAGTTAAATGGCAAGAAATTATTGAACGCTGATCGGATGAGTTGCTGAATTGCTATGCGGTGATTGAGAATATCAAGCAAGCGAGTGCGTTTCTTTTTTTTTTTGTTTGAGGCTTCTGCTATCTGTTGGAGAGCACTCAGACACAAATACTGTGTCCATTACAGCTTAGAGCTAAGCTTCTTTTATTCACACGAGTGAGCGGAATCGGATGCCGATTCCGAACGGCGAGAGCCGAGAAGCTTTTTCAAGGCAAGTGTACAACGTTGGGTTTTGCCAGTACTCCGCCAAGTTGAGGAGCCCCAAAATAATCATCACAATCGATGGCGTTGGTGTTATCGGGATCCGAACACGCTCATCACGCGTCAACGGCCGGCTCCACACTGCGCCACGGCGGTCTCTGAGCGAGTGTCATCAATTGAATGTCAATGTCTTTCGTACTGTTTCTTCTTCTCGACAACTGACAAGGCTTCTCGACCAACAACCTCACAATGGATGATGTTGGTACCAAAATTCCCTTATTACTTGTACATTCCTCTGAACGATCATAAATCCATTAACAAAGTGCAAAAGGGTCAAATTGTATAGAGAAAAGCATTCCCAAACCTTGGCTAAGAGAAACTTTGTCAATGTACACTCATATCCCAAAGCTTTTGTCTTATAAGGAAGTAATTTTTCGGCCTTAACTCCTGATACTGACTCTCAATAAAACACATACGTCAGCGGATGGGGTTGGCTGATGCTGCTGACCATGATGCAGGTGAGAAATGGTCAACGGTCCTTGGCTGGGAATAGATGCGCCATTTATTTACTATTTGCATGCTTCACTTGTCCTGTGTACATTTTTCAGTTTAAGTTTAGATCTTAGATACCACTGGAAAGTATGACGTTATTCGAAAATTCAAAACGATGGTACGAACAGGGTGGGTCTACAACTTCACCAAGGACAAACACTCAATATACCTTTACGAGTTCAACTTAGAACTCAACGGTATGGTCGATGAGCTAAGGCGACGGCTGTCGATGTGGATAACGGCGACAGAGCTTACGACAGCTCAGGAGGAACACCTGATGCAGGTACATACGTCACGGTCACCACACAAACACGACCATCAACCCTGGCGAAACTCAGTGATAAGGACTAACTGAGGGACTTTTCGAAACCAATCCAAAGGCAAATCAATTTTGAGGAATATTCCAGGCCCGGAGCCCTGAGACCCGAGCCTCAACGAGCTACACCACCGACCCGGTCATTTACCCAATGGTGATCAATCAAGTCGCCAAATGGGCCTCGAAGTACAATGATGGCAAGGAGCCAATCGCATTCATGGAAAGGGTGGAAGAGTTGGGCTCTCCCGTACCTTGAAAAACTCCGGCGAAGAAGACAGAATCGGAGGGACTACGTCTATGTAGAACACCATGCGACAGGCAGGTTGCACTGCAGAACAACAATACGTATATAAGAACAGCCGGACTGATTATCTACTGTACATCTGCCCAGGGGACTTTCAGGCACTGGACGCACTAACAAGGCACGTCGAGAAAGTCCAAAGAGAATGCGACCCCGCAGCAAGGCCCGCACCACACCGAAAGCCTTATGAACAGCATCCAATGGTCGCAAACATATAGGTCTCAGCCAATTCGCAGAAAGCATGCCAGAGATGTGGCCAAGATCGGCCTCATCATCCTCTTCGACTGGGTGAGCAGACGACAGGGCAGACAAAGCATCGAATGCTGTCGTCCACACACGGGAAACGGCTTCACTCGAATTGGGGGACCGTGAGGCCAGGATCAGCACAACCCACCCGCAAAAATGAAACCCTTTGCCCCTGGAGGCCAATCGAATAACCACTGTCTTCTACTTAGGACCACAACAAACTACGGCGATCCTCGACACAGGAACCGTGAGGAGTTTTGTGGATCAAACTGTCACAAGGGAATGCGCCACGAAGAGGACAAGACCGACATTGAGATAAAGCTGACGGTTCCACTGGGAATATCGATAGAGCACTGGAGGGAGACATCTTGCTGAAGACATCAGAGTCCTCCCAAAAGTCATCGACTCTCTAGTCCTGGAACAGATTTTCTCGCTTTAGTCGAAACATCACCCTCCGCAAGGAAAATGATAACACCAAGAGACCAAAAACCTGAATCAAGTAATTTGTAGAATAACGGGGCGGTATAAGGCGACATATAACGGAGACTTAAAAGGGAAAATCCACAGAAAGTACGAAACAAGCAAGTCAACGAAATAATCCACTGCACTGAAGCACCAGGACCTTCTACGACACAATTCGTCAACCCAGCAACCCACCGAAAGTAAGGTGTTGCACTATTCAGGGAACTAAGGAGATGCGAAGATGAGTCAACACAGCAGCGTGCATAGAAGAAGAACTCCCAGCATACCATAGAAAGCCAGGCTATGATGTGGGTTTGGTTCTTCTGTGAGATTCAAATTGGTTACTTCGTTAATCGAGGAATCTACTGGAAACTGAAATATCTGCATAGGTCACCAACCTTATGCCTTTTCCGGGGGTCTGTATTGACTATATATAGCTGCCTTGTCGTGTTTTTCTTTTGGATACTTTCCCAGTTGTATATCTCCCGGGTTTCGGGCATTTATGTACATCATTCACTTCAGAGGAGGTGCCCCACTATATGATAAAACTCTTAATATTTTTTAGGCCTTCGGTCCATAATTGAGTCTCGGGCAAGTTGGGAAAACATTAGTTTGCCAAGGTATGATATTAGCCCAGATTTCCTGGAGTCTATTAGGCAGGATGCTTTCTTGCTTTAAACCTACTTAGAGCCACTAACACAGATGCTCCGTGAGTCATCGTTATAGACGTTTCCTTTGGGTTTGTGCATTCTGGAAAGTGGGTGCTTATAAGAAGCTCGGGATATGCCTTCGTCAGATGGATTGGGAAAAGAAACTGCAGATGCCTTTACAGAGTCTGTAGTTAGTCTGTAGTTTGATTTCAACACAACACTCTTCAACCTTTAGGTACACGTGTCCCGTCTTAAGCGTTTCGGTTGATCAACCACATCCAATTGATATCGAAAAACGTGGATCTTATCATACCTACTTGTTGGATGGGCTGTCCAATGCATTTGACAAACTTGTCATGTGGATGGTGGGTCTCCGTCGGAACCTACGTATCATAAGAGTCATCGAACTTAAAACAAAGAACATTAACTTTAAAAAAAACCTAAGCTCTTTAAAAGGCACTTTCCTCCGTTACATGAATCTTTGCGTCCTTACCCATGTAGATTTGTATCATACGTACCTACATACAAACATACATATGTATGTACATCTCGCCATGTTTTCCATATTTGTATGTAAATGGGCTTATGGACACGTGTGTGTGTGGGTGTATGAAAAATGAGCATTTTTCTTACTTTTCCCCTATTTAATAAGAAAATACGAAACGAAAAGCAAGGAACAAGCGCTGGGATATACTGCCGCTTTTCTCGACCCATTCCATCAGGAAAATAAATAAAAAAAAAGAAGTCCACCGCGACCAGGTGGAGAAGGAGAATGGAACAGGGAGGGAAAAAAGTTAATCTAACCCGGCAAGCAAATAAACGGAACAAGAAATCGAAACAGGGAATGTAAATCGAAAGAAAACTAAACGAAGATGAAGATGGGGGCAGGCGGGGGTGTATGTACTCGTATGTAGGCTGCTGGTTGTAATCGGGGATGAAATCTAAAAAATCTAAAATAAATTTCGGAAAACCGAGAGCCTGAGCGCTTGGCATTGAGCTACGTGATTGAATCGAGTTTGAAAGGGATAAATAAAAATTCGATGCTTTTCCCGAGGTACGAATAGGGTACTGTAAAGCGGCGTACTCACTCCTCCCGTGCGTATATTCATCACAAGCTTCATTATAAACGCCAGCTTACTCGCTCCCGGTGTCTTCTTAACTGGCACCTATAGAGGCCTCGAATCAACCCCTCGATCCGATAGGGGAAACGCAAAGAAATCCTTCGCCAACGGCATCGGTACTATACTGTTCCTCCAGGAACTAATAATGCTGAACGACGAACATGAATATATGTATAATTATAGCTCAAACGTACAAGCGTGCATACATACATACATACATACATCGACATACACATATCCTTGCTGCACTTTATAATTTCCTTTACCCTCTTCACTCAATCAACCACCGTCTTTAAGGCATCGACTCTTGGGTTCATATTTTTTCCCTCATTTTCCCAACTCGGAAAAAAGGACGAAGAAAAGAATTCTTAAAGATGAGCGAAATCCCTTCATCTTTTTTTTATTTTATTTTCATTTATTTTTTTCCCAGTCTTCCTTGTTCGTCGGCAGCATCATCCTTAGGGTTTTGCATTTACTCCCACTGCTGTACCTCACACGAACACTAACCTAGGAACGACAACACAACAGCAACGAAGTATTCAACATCCGAAGAAGCTTCCCTGCTTTACTGGGTGATTTTTCATTAGAATCCAAATGAAAACGCACTTTCCTTTACGCCGTCGTCGTCGTCGTCGTCGTCGTCTTCGTCCTCATCCCCTTTTGATCATATTTTTTCTTTTTTTATAATTTTTTTTATTCATTCCCTGATGTAGTATGAGTATCATCAGTCTGCCTTCGATGTAACGCTTTCCTCGTCGTTCTGGCCGTCGTCCTAGCCTCCTTTCTGCTGATGTTGTTGTTATTATTGTTGCTGACGAATGAATCTTGTGTAAGGAATTCGTTTTTTTTTCCTTTTTTCTTTTCATTTTTTTTAAGTTTATTTTTGACGATTGTTTTGCTGGAAGTGTGTGGTACTGGGTATGGAGGGAGGGTCCTTGTTGTTGGGTGCTTTCATGTGGGGTGGATTTTTTTTCTTCTCGATTTTACCCTCATTGTCGGTAGTCTTGCTTTATTTTTTGTTCTGTCTTCGTGTTCCGTGACCAAAAAATCAGCATAACACTCACTTGAGACGTAAAATGAAGGGAAAGAAAGGACTGGAATCCAGTTGCTTGGGCGGGTATAGGTTAAAGAGGGGTGTTTTTGTGCCTCTGGTATGTTGAGTTGTGAGGTTTTCTCTTCTTCTCTAAATTTTAATTTTTCCTTGTGGATAAATTTTATACTAATGCTTTCCATCTCACTCTTTTTTTTTCATCTTCTTATTCTTCTGCTTCCTTGGGTTTGCTTTTGAGATGATGTTCTTCCTTCCCCAATTTTTTTTTTCGTCCTTTTTTTGTGTTAAGGGAGCGCTCGATTTCAAGGTATACAAAAGTGAGAAGGGGATGATGAGAATATTGGGATGTACGGTGCGGCGGTGGCGGTGGCGGCAGTGGTGGCTGGGGCGGTATGATTCGGGAAAATGAGAAAAAATTAAAAAAAAAAAACGATACGGTATGGTACATCTATGCACATGTTACATACGAGTGTGTGGATACATTAAAAAGGCAAAATATTATGTCGAGCGATATACATATTTTTTGTTTGTTTTTTTTTTTTCTTATTCATATCTTCGCTCTTCGCGCCCGCCAGGCTGGTGTTTTGCTCTCCGCCCCCTATGTGCAGGAAATCCAAATATTTTCATCATTTTTTTCGTAGTATTTTTTCGTTTTTCTTCGTCTTTTCGTTTACATTCTTTCGTTTTTGGATTTTCTTGTTGTTGTTGGGGTAGTGTAGAAGGAGAATGGAAAAGATATTCCATTATTCTTTAGTCATCCTATTGTAGGTTGTTAACGAACATTTTTTTACTCATATAACCACAGGAACTCATTCCCCATACCTTTGACGACCCCCTCCCCGACCTTAATATAAACGACCATGTGTGTTTATATACGCATACATACATACAGAGTTAAGTATGATTGAGTGTATATGCACCCATCAGTGTGGAATTTTATTTAGTTTGGGTTATCGCAAGGGTTAGAAGAAGGCAAGTGACGCAAGTTGGTTATTTGTTATAAATGTGGCGGTGGGGTGATGAAGCGAGCCGCACCTTATAAATTATTTTTACTTTTTTTGCTTAATGTTTTTTTTAGATATTTGGTAGAGGGAGGGGGGGGGGGGGGGGGTTGATTGACAGCGGATGGTGACAATCCTTTGCTTTGAACGATAACTCCCTTGTTAATGTAAGCTTTTTTTCAATATTATTATTATTTTTTTTTTTTGATTACGAAAGTTACCCGAATCAAGCCCTAAGAAGTAATCCAACACAGGGGGTAAGGTGAATCTGCTTAATAAGCATCTATTTATCATGCTTTGACTCGCAATACAGCGAGACTGCGGCTTACATATTTCTAAGGACTAACTCATTACATCATTCACCTTGGTCATTCGAGAAAATCTGGCTCAGAAGTCCAAAAACCGCTGACTGTCTGATAATATATTTGCTTTTTCTTTTCTCATTGCAGGTTGTCTTGCCAAAGTCTAGTTCATTACCGTTCATGAACTCTCAGTAATCCATCATCATGTGACAAAAATAGACGCTGAAGTCACCAAAAAGATTAAATTCTCAAAGTGATAGATGGAACTTTCTCCTCTTCGGCCTTAAAAAAGGATAAAATAACTTAAACAATTGAAGCCTAAATAAGCTAAGACATGGTTTGGTCGAAAAAAAATTTGTTTGATGGTAGACGATGATTCGGGATAAGAGCTTGAACCGAAGGTTTCGGGGATGGGTGTTAAGCGAGCGGTAGCCTTTATTACCGGTAAGGTCATGTCTGCGAGCTTGCGTTGTTCTTCTAGTGGTTGTGCGTTGATTAGATGCTTATATGTCAGTCCTTATAAGACAGTAAATTATAGGTATCATTTTAGGTAGGACCATATTTCGCGATTCGCGAACCCAATGTTTCATAAAGCCGAAGGCAGAATTGGCACCTTTGATAATGTTGTCGATGCGAAGGCGAAAGATAAGCTCTCCGTCACATGTAACACCTTAGTCAACCAAAAACAAGAGAAACAACTTCAAGGCAGACATCGTAGGTTCAGGGGGCTCAGCTAATGTTGAGCACGAGATGACATGGGAGCACGAATCGGCAGGGAGATTATCAAACCATTTGCGTATACGGAAAGATGAGAGTTCTTGATGACAAGGTTAACATCATTAATGGTTAGGATAAACATGAGTGGTCCGAGGTGGCTGCCTTGAGGACTCCGAAATAGAGGATCTAAAAATAACATTGTATTGATGCATCTAAGAACAGTGAATTTAAGAAGAATGCCTTGCTGAAATCTGTACTTTCGTCTACTTCTTTGCCATCCTCACGTGCACGGATGGATTGTGAGACAAACTCAACCGAGTCAGGGCAGTCACTCGACCTTCTAGGAAGCCTAAAAGGTTGTTGATCTGAGGAGAAGATAGGCTTGTAAGGAGTTTAGCAATAGGGCGATAGTTGGACACCTCATTCTTTCGTCCGTTTTTGTGGATTATCTTTGTGAAATGGAACCTTGAAATAAGGCCGCGAGAGGTAGGAGGTGATGGTTGGCGCCTTTTTTTTTAAACTATTGCTACTATTTTCGGATCATTGGAAGAAGTATTGAAAAAGTTCATTCAGTTCATGTATCCGAGGTAGGGAGATTCGCATGGTTGTGCGAACTCCATATATGACTACAGGTAAGTGGAAAGGCCGGAAGATTTAAGGCAGGCCTGCAACCTTTTGTTTTTTTTTTTTTCTGTTGCGCAGGGAGCGTGGTTCGTTAGTGTGCCAGGGTGCAGCTGACGAATGTGGGAAGGATTAAGATGAGGCAACTGATGACTTTGGAGTAGAATAGGGCAAGAGCATCATCCAAGGACAAGTGCGTTTGGTTTAAGGAGAAAGTTAATGTTGCTGAGCAAATTGTTTGATTTTGCGAAGTCTGCTTTTCGGAATTTAGAGCACTTATTCACGGAGTGAAAAATGGTGAAGTGATTTTCGAGTTAATAAGGGGGGATGGAGTCGATCCAAGGTAAAGAGGAGGTTTTCGACATCAGATAATATCATGTTGTTGGTGGTATTGCTGAGTTGTGGGAGACCTGAGTCCGAGAGAAGAGCTGTGAAGAGGATTTCCTTACCAGACGGTGTGTTGGTGACGACAAAGTTAGTCTCATCATCGGATTTGGTCTATTTCATGTACGAAAAGTTGAAATCGCCACTGATGACGGTAACGTCATTGGAGCTAGCGATATCCATGAAGTCGATGGAAAGTTGATAACAATAAGCGGGTTGTGAGGGACGAATATAACAGCAGGCAAAGTCGAATTTCCGTTTCAGGAAAGTGACTACAGCGGAGTTCGATGTTTTGAAGGGTAAGGAATCGTAGCGGCTTTAAATTGCTATGACCACTCCACGACCGTCTGGATCGGCAGCATTATCATGGTCATCAACAGAGTGAAATCTGATGTGAATAATTAACTGTCTCTGATGTTGGGGTATAGATTAGTTCGAGTTAGGGCAAACATTTTCGTGGCGAAAACCAGTAGCCTCAATCTATTTTAACGAAGAAATTTTAAACGAGTTTTTTTAGCTCAGAAAAATGTTGTCATCAAGCTCAAAGGTAGTGAAACGTATTTTTTTCTCTTTTTTGTATCAATCATCCTAGTTGTTACAGGTTGTTCCCGTCCTGTAGTAGATGTTTCAGTTCTGTTATTTTTCGTCATTACAACAACCCTTCGAGTAGAGGAGGAGGATATTTCATGGTCCGGGCACTCATTAAATCCTTCTCATTTCAAAAGTCCCTCAACGCTTTTTTTTTTTTTATTATTGTGACAGACATTTCAGCCCATGGAAGACCAAAGTCCACAGCGAAATATGACCTCGATTTCTAAGCTTTTATGGAATTCAAATTCTCTGCTAACGCTCTAACCACTGAGCGGATGTGACTTCATTCCGCTGATGTTCAATTTTACTGGGCGAAGGATGCTCCCATCGACTTTAAGGCATTTGAACTGCTCAGATCGAGGAATGCCGTAGAAAGCATTAAATAGCAACGACATAAAAACCGACAAATTAAGAATACCATGGCCAGCAAGGTACGTTAGTTGAATTTCGGAATAAAAATATTATTCCAATGGTCAAAAGTGGATCAAAACATCAGCGGTCGAGCGTAGTAAGCATACATACTTATTTGTCTCGGCCTCGAGGATACCCTCGAGAAAGTAAAAAAAGAGGGGGAAAGTGTATCCCCCATGCGTATTAGTTGGTAAAAGTTCGAAAGCGACAGACCGTATGATTGGTTCAAGCTAAGAGCAACAAAAAGAAAAGTGTCGTTAAAAGACCATCGACCATCACTAGCAACAAAGGCAGCTAAAAGTAAAAAAAATAACAAAAAACAAGAAGACCAAGAACAGTGTAGAAAGTAACACAAAACAACATTAGGTGTCGATAAGAAGTTGCTTGCCTCATTCCGTTTTTGCGGTCACTCAAGTAACTGGCGGTGGTAGTCCTTGCTTACGGCATAGCTCTTCATTCATATCCCTATTACTACGTTCTTGACCCACCACCATTATAAGGAAGGAACAGAAGCAGTCGTATAGAGTAATATGTTCCTGTTTTCTTGTTGTTTATTTTACAGTAAATTACTGACCGGGACCATGTCCTGTCTTACCGACCACATCGTATTACAAGATAAGGTGGCACTGTTCCACAGCTTGGCATTTATTTGCTTCGATAAGGATGCAGCACATGTGAAAATTGGCTTACAACACCGTGACAGCTTTTTTTTCTTTTTTTTTCTGCTCTTTTTTTACTTTCTGTGTCCTTCTCGTTATTTTTGTTGTTACGGGAAAACGTGGTCAAGAGAATGTGGTAATGATGAAGCGACTTTTACGATGAAGATGATGTTGATGTTGCTGATGATGGGATGGTGGTTGGTTGGTCATTGATTTTTGGGGCAAATCATTCACTCGTTCATGGCATTAAAGCCAATGTGGCGTGTATTATTGGGAACTATTGAATAAATAGTGTAGAAAAAGCAGGACTAAGAGTAGGCGATTGAAGTACGGACGCCGCCAGCTATATACAATCACTAGTAAATCCCAAGTATGGATTTAGGAAAGTGTTTCTTGGAAGTTCACTTAGATGTTTAAATACAACGGGCCAGATGTGAGATCATAGCTGTTTTATGTCCTTTCCGAGTCCTTTTCTTGCCTATGTCCGCCGTTCCCATGATGTCCCATCGTTCATGACGTTCACGTACCGTCTGCTTTTCTTCCGGAAAGTGCTTAAGCAAGGTAACATATGTTTTGTCGTGAAGGTTATCCTGTTTGGTTTTGTTTGATTTGATTCGATGTCAATTATTTGTCGGATGTCTGGTTGATGCTAGGATTCATCCTCTCGTGTGGTTGCAACCAAGCGTGTGTGATCGATCAAATCGGTTTTGGATGTTTCTGCATCACAGCGATGATGGTCGATTAGGCTTAGGTGCTTTTTTATATTTTAGCACGGGTTTCAGTTGTTTTTTAATGAGATTCTATTTTTATCTATTTTATTTTATCCCAATCTCCCTATTGGAAATCGAAAAGTCCTCTTCCGCCCTGTATTTGTGTCGATACACTACCCTTAAAACACTCATTAATTTTTTATTGTCTTCCTTGCACTACGTTCGGGGTATATTTTGCGCGGGACGAACGTACGGACGGGATGGTGCTTTCAGGGAGAAGGGGAAAAAAACACGATTTCCCTCATTTTTCCTCGTATGAGAGCATATTTTTTTTTTGCGAAGACTTATTCTATTTTTCCATACCTTTTTCGTTTTAATTTGATTTTTCTTTTTTCTTGTTAGGAAGAAAGAGTTGCTGAGTCATGGTAAAGATAATACGGATGACTTAGTTCAAAGATACGATTTAATTACAATACATTTACTATTAGTTGAATAAACCGAATACAGAAGAAGATAGTTGCTAATAGTAATAAGAAAAATTCATATAGTTCACCGCTTCAGCGGCAGTGGTCATTAGTGATTCCGATATTTCCATTAACTGTCTACTAGATTCCTCGTAGTCGTGCCTTTTATGCCACGTAATGCTTCCAATAGGGTTCTACTTGGATCGACTGATACGTGGATAAAAGTTCTCGGCCTGACACAGAGATAGCGTTTCAAATAGCAAAAGTGTATAATTCCTACCTGAGTGAACGTATAGTTAGTTCGTATAACAAGTTTCAACTTTTTACCTTAAGTAGTTTGCTTACACGAATTTTTGCAATAGATGTCTTGCGTGTTTTTCGTGAAAAATGGAATATCTTCCAGTCATAAGATTCTTCGTTTTGGACCGACAAACCCCTAAAGAAATTCATCCGAAATTGAGAAAAGCTTTCAGAGACTCTGCGATTCAAATGCTCTTTATTAATATTTATCACTCTGACAATTATAGCATTCTTCAGTGAAAAAATGGCGTTAGGATGATGTTTATTGATCTCGCGCTCAAATCCAGGGTATTAAATTCTAGAGAGCTAGAAGGCCATAAGCATAGGGTTACGTGGTCAAGGAAATATGTATGGTATGTGCCCGTTAATCTATCAATCCAGGGTTTCACAACGTTTTCTAAAACTGTGTTGTAGACGGAAGCATTACCCCGAAGTCCTTGAGGGAAGAAATGAGGTGACTCACATCTCCTAAAACCATGACAGTAGCATGGGGAAATTCTATCCATCTATCATTTTCCGGTTGGTTTTTTGGCCTTGATCAACTTTCTTTTTGGAAAGAAAAAAAAACAGAATATTTAAGGAGCTCGGTGCATATATAAGCTTGTTCAAAAGATGCTTTTCACGGATAGTTATTTGTTCCCGAGGCCATATTTCCCAATGTCTGCAACATGTCAGCGGTGTTTTTCTTATTCCTAAGTATAATTGATTTTCAAACTCGCCGACTTTGTTACGTGCCTCCGCACTTTTCGCTGGACATTTCCAAGTACGTGGGATGGGTACTGTTGTTTGTGATAAGAAGGACGAAATAGCACTCATAAAGGTGAGCTTTTTTGGGATTACCTCTAGTCTTCTTGGTAGTACACTGCTCTAGTGAAACTTGATATTTCTTCATGACTCGTAGTAAGGATTCTAAATCAAATGCCAACTGCGTGATTGCTACAAATATCACTCCTGTCTAGGGAAATACATATTTCACTTACTTCTCCCTCGTTCTAGCCTTTCTTGGTAACATCATCCAAAATATGAGTCGACAACTTGACCTGATCTTCTCATCTGGGTGCATATTACCACAAGTAACCAGCTCCTTTATACCTTGGATCCGCCACAGACTTCAGCAAGATCTTTGATAGAATTTCGCATCAAATTATGCTTCTTAAATTCACTGCTCTTGGTTCCACCCCATCCTACCTCGACGACCATCAGTACAATGTTATTTTTTTATCTTCTATTTTGGAGTCTCTTAAGGCAGCCATCTCAGACCACTGATATTTATCCTAACTATTAATGATGTTTATTGTTTCATCAAGAAGTCCCATCTGATAGGCTGATAATACGAAAATCTTCCCGCCAATTCGTGCTCCCTCCAATCCGACCCAACCAGGTTCACTATTTGGTATCAAAGAAACCATGTCGTGCTCAATATTAATAAGCGCTTCGTTTTAGCTCTCCGAACCTATGTCTTTTGTCCTCTGTTGTTGCTCCTGTCTTTCACTGAGTTGTTGATATATCTCGTGTATAGCGGCTCTTCAGAAGCTTCTGGAGTTGGATCTTGAGGTTCTGATGTATTCACATATAGCCTCCAGAGAGGCTTGTGGAAAACGATTGTTCCAGGCTTTTCGCAATAGGGAAACGTTTTTCTTTGAGAGAGGCTTAATGGAATTAGCTTCAAAATGACAACATTTTATGTTAAGATGTCCTCTTAATACACCGATAGCCGTATAGG
The DNA here is from genome assembly GCA_958301585.1 of Merodon equestris. Lineage (NCBI taxonomy): Eukaryota > Metazoa > Arthropoda > Insecta > Diptera > Syrphidae > Merodon > Merodon equestris. The sequence continues at coordinate 19,630,511 of OY284418.1, read as the reverse complement.
TTTTCTGCAAGGATAAAAAAAGCAACTACCTGAGTGCCTAGCATGAGTACATTCAGTACCTATGAAGCTGACTAAGTAGCGAAAAGATGACTGAAATGAATAAAAAACTTAAACGTCTGATTATAATCGCGATTGATTTTCAGTTCTTTTGCGAATTAATTTTTTCGTCATCGGCTTCCACCCCCACGCATACACGCGTATCCCCCTATGTACTTTGCACTCTGCATTTACGAATATACGTATTTCTAATAACTTGAAAGGGGAATTAATGTGTTCGTAAGGAGCGCATAAAACTCTACTTCACTAACTCACCCACAATTTGACAACAAAAAAAAAAAACAAAAAACAAAATACATTACCTTCCTTGCCAGCCCAGCAAGGGTGTAGTTTTTTTTTTTTTTTTTCCAACTTGATTTCAAAACCTCTGACGAAAAATCACTTTTTTTATTTTCTCAACTTTTTTTTTTGTTCCACGAGGGGGTGAAATGCGAAATGAGTGCAGAGTGGAAAAAAAAAACCGACGAGGGGTGCATTTCTCATTTTTTTCCACCGCCGCGTCGCCGTCACCCTGGAGACCAGGAATCAGAATATAAAAAAAATAAGAGGAACGTAAAAAACTAAGGGCCAAGCGAAACTATGGAAAGCAAATCCTGATAAAAATATCACCCCCGAAGGAACCGTCGTCGTAAAAGGGAAAACAGGCTTAAAAGTATATATTTTCTACCCCTAGCCATATTCCTCGCTTTTTTTACTTTTTTTTTTTTCGTCCTGCACACATATTCTCGCATTGCATGTATGGATGAATATATGACAGTTACTTTCAACTGTGGATATGTGCAAATTAAGGAAATATTCGCTAGTAGCCGGGTTCAGCGTTAGGATGCTGACAGGATATCGCGACGGAGTGTCTACTTTTTTATCATCCGCATGTATGTTTTTTTTTTACAGACGACATCTGCGCTGGAGATATGCGGATACGGGACAGCATTTAATCTTGTTAACTGCATGGAAAGTCATTAAAAAGGGATGATTGGCACGGCATCACATTTCATATCCTTGATAGTCATCTCTGAAATATTGCACAAGGAATTCAAGTGATTATTTACTTACGAAGTTAACATAGAGTTTGAATCCATTGTAATGTGTTCTCTACTCTAGCCCCCATGTGCATATGTACATGTATGGAGGCTGGAAGCTATACTCTGATTCATTTGTGGACAAGCCAGAAATTGTAGATTCTAGAGATTCTTATGTCATGTTCGTCTTGACAGGGTAATATGCATTATCCATTAGTGGTGCTTACTTGTATTACGGCTAGACGAAAACAGGAACCAACTCATACACAAGTGACTCAAGAAGAGCAAGTATGAGCGGTACCCCAAGTGCCACTCGTATACTATCCATATTAGCATTAACCAAACTTTACAAAATTTCTTATGCAATCGGACAATGCATCGGACAACGTCTTCGCGACATAATACGTGGCTCTGGGGTGCCCGAGTGCAGACAACGAGGAAAACATGCTTAAGGATGAATTAAATATCAACCTACACGATACCACCCTATAAAAGTGCAACTAAAGGACAGGTGGAAAGCTTTTACTTTACTTTACCAAGAATCATGAGATGTATTAAGCCAAGCCAATCATCCTTTCCAGTCCTCTACGGGAAAGAAGCCAGTAGATTTATTCTTTGGTAGGACAATCCCTCTCCGACCAGAAGACTATGAAAAGCTCTGCGATAAAAAAAATTGGGTTGAAGTGTTCAGGTGAATAGGCTTCCATTTCGGTGTAGGTCATCTGGGGTGTGACGATTGGTGTTTATAAACGTCCCAAAGGACGTTTCTCTACAGCTTCTGCCTACGAACCAGATTTAATTTACTTGTTTCTTGGAAATTAGGACATACCCGATACTTTGCAGGGTGTTCACGGTTCCTACTGTGCTCGCATACGAGCTGCTCCGTGACCATGACTTTGTCTTGAGTCAGAACGCATTCTTCGTTTTTATGGTTCAAAGCTTCATCTTTCATCGAGGCTTCATCTCGCAGTTCGACGCAGTGTACGAACATTTGACAGCGGATATATCGTAAAAGGTTACTTCCTAATCAATGGTCTTTAGGTCATCGACGAGTGTGCTGTAGGGTGTGGGCTGTATCGGAAGGGAAAGTAATTTCGCTTCGATTATACATATGTACGAGTACATAATATGAGTATGAGCTTCTCTAGTTTGAGAGAACTTTTCGAGCGTGTGGAGCACTGCCTCGTGGTCGGTAGCCGTTGTCGACATCGTAAGCAGTTCTTTGACCTGTTTGTGCTGCTTCTGTAGCTGCTGCTGTTGTTGTGGCTATTGTGTTCGCTGCTATTGTTGCGCCGCTTCTGCTACGGCTGCTTCTGCTACAGCTGCTTCTCTGTCCGTGATCTATGGGTATGTTCGGTTTATAGTTTAAGCCTTACTTGAAGATCTATATCAATTTTTGCCAAAGATAGAACTTCGGATTTTTTTGTTGTTTCTACGTTCTCCCACGTCAAGAATTCTTATGGCATTGCCTAAAAGGTGAACGTACATCAGACTAACTATTGTTCTGTTGTCCTATGTGGAATGTTTCCTACCGATTGCATGGTAGATACATGCATTTGTCTAAGCCAGGAGGTTCGTTGATCTGCACTGACTCTGTGATTCACAAAAGCTCTTTTTCGTTGAATAGTGTGGCTCATTGATGTCTCCTTACAGATTGAACCGATCGTACAATAACAAACTGATCGATCAAATCAGATGAAATTTTTGAATTATCCATAAACAAATTTTAAAGTGGTGGGTTGCAGGAGTCTGATAATAACTGGGCTGGACATGTACGTCCAGACGATCAATTAGGTTGGGAAAGATTTATTTGCTCGTATTCTCAGACCTCTTTGGTTATTTTTACAATTAGATATGAGCATAAGACATCGTATGAATAGAAGTCGGACACTTGTCCAAGGACACGCTACTCTCTCTTGTTGAATCGAACAAAGAAAGCCATCAGTCGGCTTTAAGAGCCAGACAAACAACACTCCTTACTGTAAATCATCAAGGACAGCCACGATTTATGCTTCCGACTTTACAGCCTAAAACAATCAAACTGGAGACATGCTCGTCGTCCTCCGAACTATGGTGCTTCTCGGAACTCTACACCATTACCGCGCAACATGGTCCCCAACAAAAACCAAATCATTTAAATTCTTCGACAAACTGTCTTATGATCTCGCTTTATTTAAATTGGACAACAAATCTGCACCCTTGCCCGATTCCCTAATATCGGATACATAAACAAAAAGTAAATAAAAAATAAAAATAAAAATAAAAAGCAACAAGTCAAAGGTAGGTAGCTCGCGCGCATACATGTTTGTACATATGAAATGTGTTTAACGGCTAAACGGATGAGGGATAGATTATTATGATGATTGTCTCCTTTGGTTGAGGAATTGAAAAGAGGATACAACGACAACGAAGAGACGAGGAAGACAAAATAAATAAGAACGAGGACGACGGCGAAGTCGGCTGATTTCGCTCGTCTTTTTCACGTGAAATAGTGCGCGACAGTATGCCGGTTATATATGTGGCCCCATAATCAGATTAAGGGAAAAAGTGTGTGCCGGCACAGGCACAAGTGACTGTGGCACACCGGCCTTACAGATCCCTATGCATATGTACGAGTATATATAGGTACATGTAGGTGATATTCTGCGGCATACAAAGCCCATCGGTATACAGAGTATTCACACAACCGAGTATACAGCGGGTACTGTATAAACCGCAGTAGGATGCTCAGCAGCAACCATCATCAGCAGCAAGCGGCTATTATAAATTCTCCTAGTCATTCGTAAATCATTTATTAAGAAGAGTTTTATTCATTTATCTCATTTAGGACTCTGGACTGAGACTGTGCTACCCCATGCTTACCCTACGGCTACTCCACTTACCGCTTGGCAATCGGAGGCCCGATCAGTGATAGGGTACTTCCCGAATACATTCACCAGTCATATTGGTTGTTTCCAATTGTTTTTCGTCTTCTACCATCGTCCAGCGTGACAACTGCTCGGTTCCGATCCTGCGTGTACGACGATATGTTGCTTTGCGCGTCTTGTTTTTCTTCTTACTGCTGCTTCTTTGTTGCGTTACCTTCGGTCGTCTTTCTCTCTTGAGTTCTGATGAATAGACCCATAAATAATTATCGACACAAGGGAATGTACCGTTTCGTTTGACAGTCTCACTTCGGAATAAAAAAAAAATTAATTCTTTTTCTTGCTTCCTTTTGTTTTTTTGTTCATTTCCAAGTATGCTTTTGTCTTGTGGTCAGTCTTCATCATCGGTCTTTGCAAAGTTCACTTTCAAAAGGATACAAGCGACCAGTTGGCACAGTAATAACTCCCTGCTCCACAATGGTATTCCTTTCGCGAGGAAAAAAAAAACATAAGCAAATGTGAAGAAGAATCGACTACCACTTCACCCGAAGGGTCATGTTTAAGGCCAAGTCGGGTTTGGGTATAAGCGAATCGAATGAGATGTTCACATCTATTGTTTATCCTTTTCAGGATAGTCACATGCATCCTCTTTCTCATAAAGTGTTTTTCTTTTTTATATTTTTGATACTAAAAGGGGCAAAAGACAGATCAACGATGGTGTGTCTGATTACCGGAATTCTATATTCCTTGCAGATTTCCTTGTTTTTTTACGAGCCTCCTCATCTCATTCTACAACAGTTAATGACGCTTTAAAGTGCTGGCGAGAAATATCAAAACCCAAATTGGCTAATTGCCGTCACACCTTCAACCATAATACACCATTCCATTAACCATCCACATCCCAATCATATCGATGTCCAACACCAACCATTTCGATATACATAGCAGCCCGATCCGTGATACAATTTCACTGTAAAAATAATTTTTATGCTAATCTTCCAAGCGATCCTATAAAACAACCATAAAACGAAAATCTACATTTATTGTAAGCCGTTCTTCAGCTCTCTTGGTCCATGCGTACATACATACATACGTTCATCCCACCTTGCTCCAATCGAATAAAACACATAAAGAAATTAATTAATAAAGCGATGAACGTAGATCGGTCCGCGCAATACGGTAACTCTCGCTGCGATTCGTTATTCGTCGTCGTATACTATCTGCAATCGTCCGTATGAACTGGAATTTCGCAGTCGTGTCCTAGGTCTCCGACAAATTAATTTCTCATTTAAATTAGTATTCGCAAACGAGTGATGCGCTCGACTGTTTGGCCTGCACATACTCGTGTCTTTTTTATTTTTGTTGTACACTTTTTTGTCACATCTTCTTAGCTATCTCGTCGCGTTGCACGTATTCGTGAAGAGCCTAGATTCGAAAAAAGCGTTTTTATTGCATGAAATGGTACATGGTCCTTTGATCATTCCCGTTGTCGCCATCGAACTTTCTGAAAGGATACCGGCCATTTGGAATTCGGAAGTTCAAAACCTCTTTTGACCTCCAACACCAAAATCCATTCCACGGATATGAAATTTGGGCTCTGACTAAGTAGGAGAAAATTGATTTCGGGTCTTTGAAAAAAAGGTCTTAAGGAAAACAGGACGAAAAAAGCACCTTCAAAATCCCACAGTACGTTAAAGACCGTGGATTACTCTACGACACCACAAAGGGAGACCGCAGAAAGAATATCACAGCCGCCGGGGCAGAACAGGGTTCAACACTGGGACCGTAGCTTTGAAATACATATTTCTTATGGCGATATCCTTCGGATGAAAATATCATGACATACCTTTCTCATAGGGTACACAGATGACATCACGGCAGTTATTACCGCTAGAGATCTAGGAGAAACGCATCGGAAGCTTAACCAAATCATGAGACGAGTGCAGGGATGGATGGTAGACCATGGCCTAAGGCTGGCAACTGAGAAATACGCACGGATATCGTACCACATTTAGTTCCAAGTAGGTACAAAGAAAATCATCAGCAAGGACGCTTTCACATACCTGGGTGTGACCCTGCACTATAAACTAACCTACTGGAACCATATAAGATTGGCATCAGAGCGAGCGGCTGAAGTTATTACGTTTCTCAGTACGATTGAAGAAACACTCCGTATCTTTCGTATGGTTGTAAGATATGGGGCGATGCACTCAGCCTGGGAAGACACAGGATGGTGATGGCAGTAGTACAGAGACGGGGAGCCCTCCGGGTCACAACTCCTATCGTACCGAATCGGAACCGCATCGAAAGATAGAAATTACATCTACGACAATTAGACGGAAATGGGAGTCGACGGGGCTGCGGCAGACGAGTGGACCAAGTAGACGTGGTAAAGCCTGTGGAATAGCCTTGAGACTCATTCCAGACGTTGCAGCATAGACGGAGCAGAAAAAAATGAACTTTAATGGCTACCTTTGTAAAATATGGAAGAAACAGAGTCCAGTTCGCCAGTACGGTGACTCAGAAGTTGACGAAGCCTATCATACCTTCTTCGTCTACAGCCAGTGGGACTTGTGGCCGCAAGCAGGATAAAGATTGCATTTATCAAATAACTCCTAAACAAGAAGAAGAGAGAGGAGAAAAGCCTCATCGGCAAAGGCGGCCTTCCCCTGGGGAAACCAAACGACACCACTCTAAGGTAATGCCAAAGCGGTCCCAGAGTGAACAGTGACAAGACCAAAAGGAGTTCACGTGGGTCTTTGTGGGTGTGAGTGTATTATTGCTGGTCACTTCAAAGGTTAAAAGCCCTTCACCGAGCCTTCCTGTGGCCCTGGCGGTCTTTTTCTTTCGGATTTTCGTTTGACTATTCGGCCACTGTCCATTCGTTTTACGTGTCCTGCCCATCGTAGTCTTGGGTAAAATTCTCGAGTTTTCTCCATTCGCCTGTTTCTTCGTCCTGTTTCCCACCATAGATTTTGTCATACGCCTTTTTAAAATCTACGAATAGTTGACGCCCCATTTCGTAGAATACTGGTAATCTCCGAATATTTCCTTTGAGTAAGTTACACTTACATTACTATTCTCCTCTTGGACTTCAGACGGGTCATCTAAAGAGTTAGTTTCAGTTTACCAGCAACCTTCTTAAAACCAGGCCTTATGGTGGCAGCTTGGATATATGTATGTATGTATGAGTATTGCACAATTTCGGGTTGTTTTCTATGAAATTACTGGCACCTTTGTAAGCAATGACGTGGTGAGCCATAGTTTAGATGACAATGGCTCGTTCATCTTAAGCTCTGATTTGATACCACATCCCGCTTAACCCAAGTTGTAAATGGATGTTTTGAGCACTGTTAGTCTTAACGTCTTCATCTTCAGTCTTCATCCTCCTGAATCAACTCTGGATGTTTGACTTGGCCATCGATGTTGATACATGGCCGTGCCACTCCCCGATAAGATAGTATTTTATGGAACTGCCAGTACGATGCAGAAGACCCTTTCTTCCAAGTCTCCGGAACAGCAGTTTTCTCGTGAAAAAATCCTGTTGGCTTGCTTTTGGACACAAGGCTTTTATACTATAGTAAAGGGCTGAGTTACGGCCAATGAATCAGCCAGTTCACCTTGGATCTTGACGATCCTTATCTTTTCGAAATCGCTGAAATCACCAAAATCATTATTTAAAATACTCCGTGCTGTCGACGAATGAATTTTAAATGCCTGAGAACGTTGGTATATCGATGTTGGGGGTTCTTTAGTGACACTGGCAGACTTTTTTCGATACTCGACAGAACCAGTTTCTTCAATTTTTCCATTAACATTTCTTCATGTGAACGACAGGTCTGTCGTCTACTAAGTTGCTCTAGAATGCTCTTGAAGGACCCTATATTTATATGGCCCACTCATTTTTAAGGATTCAGTGGCATAGTTTCTGCTTCCTCATAATAGACAATTGTCCTTATACCTTATGTAGTTGCTGCACGCCGAGCTCGTCATTTCATTACGCAATTGATTCCAAGAACAGATAGACAGATATGTATGTATGTTTGTTTAACAGCTTGTATATACATACATACATATGGATGGATGTGCCTGTGCCCCAAGTACATTCATTTAATTGTAATCAATCGTAAACAGGGCGAGAGAGACTATGCCTCTGAGACAAGATGTTCGTTCCTTCATGTTCATATGTACATACATATATGTGGAGTACGTACATCGTACGTGGTCGCAGGTATTGTTATATTGACGCCGAGGATACTGCCTATTGTGTTTGATGAAATTGCGAGCAAAGGATAAAGGAGCGCTTTAATTTCTTATTTCATGAATAACGAAACAATTGCGCATAATTTTATTGTTCGACTTTGGTATCCTCGCTGCTTCTCTAACGTATTTATTGATGAGAATATAACTCATCCAGTCATCCGCCGTTCTCCTGCCTTGTAATGTTTCATATTTTCGACTACTATACACAGATCCGAAATCATAAGGATACAGATATTTATGCATGAAGTGTGGTGGGTTGATTAACCTCAAGGTAATATTTCGATGAGACCCTTTCCCATCAGGCTAACGCACAAAGATGGAGGACGCTCGACGAGGGTTCATAGTCAGAGAACAAAGGACAGAAATAAAAGAAGAAAAAAAAAGAACAAAAATAAATATTAATGAAGTCCTTGAGGATACTTCTTGTTGTGGTTTTCGACTTTTTGATTTACACGAGATTCAAAACAGAGTTGGGGATAGATTTGTACGAATACAATTAACCGCATAATAATTCAAAGCACTGGCGCAACCCTCCAAGGACCACGTAACGAGACAATAGAGGTTTAATGCTCGAGAACGTTGTACGTTGTCGCTGGTAGATAATCGTACATCAATTATGTACGAGTAAAATGTATGCTACACGCGCACGATCACGATCCGATGGCGTGGCACCCGTGCAATTAAATGTCGTTCTTTATTTTTATTATCATTGGTATCATTTTTGGTGAAGGACCAAAGCCGAAGCTGCTCTTAATCATGTTCTTCCTATGGGTGGAAGGGTCCTGACCTATTGTTCATTGCCGACACCGAACCGCAGATTTCGAAAAGCTCTTTAGAGCCAAACAGGGAGTTTTGTCATCAACTCGTTGAGAAGGAGTTCTCCGAAATTCAATGCCAATGACTTGGCCTTTATGTGATTTGAACCTTATGTCGTTGACGTCTAAAGCCGCCACGGAGTCTCTTAAGTTTTAATTAACTTTTTTGTTTCGTTTTCTGTTTCAAATCGATTTAAGACAACCTTATCAAAAAACCTAGATATTTATGCTTATGCTAAACCTTAGCCTACCCTAAGCTGCTTTATTTTAGTCTTAAATATAATCAGGTTGGCTAGCACTCGTGTGTTTCGTTTCGAATAGAACCCTCTTAATACCCTGTTGCAGCGACTGGGCATCGCCATCTGGCTCCTCTGCCTGCCCGCGATTTCACCAAGGCTAACAGACCTCAGTCTGTTCTCAGGTTCAATTATGCATGACGCGCCGAGCCTTCAAAGCATCCCCTAGCTAACCCAATGTGATGAGGAGGTAATGTACCATTCTGGAAACCGTTTTCACCCGACGACCACCAGAAAATGCAATTTATGTACAAACAAACCCGCTCTCGTTCTCATCTACACACCAACATTTGAGAGTTCACAAATCAAATGAAAAATAACTCGACTCTTGCTCTTGTTGCACCACATATGGATGGCGGGAAGACATGACGCACCTGCTGCTCACTGGATGGGAAAAGGAAAATGAACATTTCACCTAAGAGAATTCATGTGCCTTCACAATGGAGACGATCAATGAGTTAGGTTTTTGGAAGATCAAACTTGAACAATATGAAGCCATTGCTCAGCTTATACTAAAATTTCTCTTTTCTCGTGCCAGTTTATCTACACTCTCTTAATATTGTGGGCTGGAATGTCATAGAAATGCACGCAAAAGAAAGCCGCATTTGCTTTTCTTTAATTTCTTTTTTGATTTTTCTTAATTTATAGCAAATTCTTTACTTCCTTACCCATAGGCAGCCATATACAGTGTAAGCTAGAGCTATCCCTTAAGCAATTTCATTACTCATTCCAGCACCAAATTAAAAAGAAGTGGTGACAAAGCGTCTCCTTGTTTTAACCCTTCACGTATCTTGAAAGTTTCAGATAAGACGTTTCCTACTTTAACTTGTCAGTTGTTTCCCTTTGATTAGACTTATATCAGTGTCACCAACTTTTTCGGGATTTCCAGCTTTATAAGTACGTAATACATAGATCTTTTAAACACTTTGACTGCCACTTCGCACGTTTTCGTGCGACTCGTAGTTCTTCAGCTGTTTCTGTGCGTCACTATATCAGATGTGTAATTGTTACATTGTGTCCGATCACCCTTTTTAAACACGGGAATGGTGACCGAGTTTTTTTCCATTTAACGGAGACAGTTTTCGTAACACCTCAGTTGAAGTGGGATGCTACTACCCCCGCCTGCTTCAAACCTTCAGTTTGAATGGCTTGACTGAAAACCCAAGTGTGGCCATTTTGACACGACCACTATTTTGGGATATGTCCTTCTTGTTGATTCTCATAAGCAACATCTCCGTTGAATGCCCGACTTCTTTGCTATCACTCCTGCCTCCTGGGATAAGTTCTCCTGGGCTAGGTAGTGTTTTTGAGTTTAATGAGAAAGGCTGTAATGCTCTTGCGTGTTAGCCTCTTCCACTAGACTGGTCCCGATTCTTATGTCAGCTGTATACTCAAACCCATGCATGATACGATCTTTCTGCACATTTTTTCTTATCTTTATTGATGGCTTCAGTCCGGGCTGGGGTCTTGTGCTGTGGCCTTTGTAGAGCCTTTGTCAACCTTCGCCTTATTCCAAGCAGAGATATAGCTTAAAACACGGAAGCTCATTATGATTATTTGCCGGATCTTACAGCCCGAATCTTGTAGTACCCAGTACGAATTTACTTAACACACTTTTGCTTACGTTACGTACGCTTTTCTATCCTTCAAAATGTTGAATAATGCTGCCGCCAATACCTCTCTACCTTGTTATTTTCCAAGATTAATAAGGGGCAGCGTAGCGTGGAAGCCTTCCAGGGTTGCCAATAAGTCCTTTAGCAGCTTTTGCTATATATAAAAATCGTCTTGGATAAGACCCATTAACTGATTAAGGGGCATTAGCCGAAGGTGAGCTTCTCATTTAGGTATCCAAAGGTAGATTGCTAGTTATAAAGGCACAGGCTGAGTGCAATTTATTTTTTTCACATAGGTAAAAAGGATTTCTTGCCACTTCCGATAGCTATTCCGTGATATGCCTGTTGTTAGAACTAAATTCCGTGTTATTTCTATCTCTGAGAGAAATTGTTTCAAGTATATATGCTAATCACTATACTGATTGTGGCGATAGTGTCTCGGTCAGCTCTTAGCAATCAGCGGGTCAAAATACTCTTCGATGGCGGATTACTAAATTAGCTTCCATATCAGTTCTAGCTTTTCAAGAACAACAGCTTGTCCACAAAAAAAAAAGAAAGAAAACAGCTACAAATCCATATTCAACACGACCTACGCTCGGACATAATTTTTCTTTGTCACCCGGTCGTCGCCGATCGTCGTGATCATTGTTGCTGTTGTTATTACCGTTCGTTAATTAAATATAAAAACAGAAACCAGAAGACGGAGAGATCGGAAATCGGAGACCGGAGGATACTGTACGAGCCAAACCATTTTTTAAGGTTTGGTTTTGTTCGAAAGTGAGCAACGAATGTGAATTCGATTGAAGTACAATATACGATGGTGAGAGAGAGGGGCGACGAATTGGCTTACCGCTAAATCGACCAGAAGATTTCTTCAGGTGTGTAGACAAGATATGTAAATATTCCATGGAATAAACCGCTCAACCTTTTCAGTCGATGCATATTCATAAGGCCAGCTTCGTACGTCTGGGCATATTGTCATCTACCCACACCCACTTCTTCTCGTTTTCACCTTCCACTCCACCCTGCCCGATTCGTATACCAGTCTGTTGCGGACAGGAAGATAGCCGATGGTATGCTGTGTATCTTGTGTGCCGTGTGGTCATTTGTCTATTTTGTTAGATGTTAAATTATTAATTAATTTTGTGACCTTTTTTGGTTGTATTTTTATTTCTGTTTGCATTGTTGGTTATGATGGCCTCGCATCAATCTTTTGCGCGAGCGAGGGCTCTATTACCAGATATGACAATAAAAAGGTATTGCGTGACAGCAAAACGTGTGGAACTATTTACAAAAACGCGAATACGCTGGGAAGTTTCTTTTGTATTTTGTTCTTTGGATCTACTTTCTACAACTGAACTGAACAGCCATGCAAATGATGTGTGAATCTTAATGGGCGGCATGTGCGCGCAAATATGGACATTTTCTCTGACTTATTAATCCTCAGTTGCCCTACGCTCTCTGCATTCCCCCCAAATGGAGCCGAGGGAGAAACATTGAAATGGACAAGAAGGCATAAATGATGATAAGGAGACGAAATCGAAGTGGTTCCTTGACCGCTTGCTCGATTATATTTTTATTTAAATGACAGCTGATTAAATGAAATGGTCTGTTGTGTAGGTTTGTTTAATTGTTAAGATTCACATGGTGCCGGGTAGAGTGGTGGTGGGTGGTTTAACGGCGTTGAGGAATGAGGAAAAACCCGTATTCGTCACAAAAGCCTTTAGTGATCGAACGTGTGAGAGACGATTAAGGTTCGTCAGTTTAGACATCAATTTCCATTTGCTATTGAGACTGTTCTTAACTAAAAGCGTTCAGAAGATTAATATTATTACCATTTGAGAGTCATTTGGATCTCGTAAGTTCAGAGCCTCGATGACAACCCTTCACTAATCCTCCCTGTCCCGAGTGTATCTTCCATCTCTTCTAAGTTCGTCTTTATGTAGTCCTCGCACCTACGCCACGGCTTTATTGGCGGTTTTCATTCATTATTCTTCTGATTGTTTGTCCACTGCCCATGTATTCTACGTGCTCTGCCCATCATATTTTTTTTCTTATTACTCGGACAAAGCTTAGGGTTGAATAAAGTTCTGAGTTTTGTAGTTTTCTAGCCGAACAAAGTGTTGACGGGCGTCCACTTTTCATCTTGAAGGATCATCTGGACTCCGTCATTGCTGCTTCAAATGAAGGCAAACCTACTGGCGAGAAAGTCACTGTGTTTGAATCATTCAGTTTATCCAAGACAAGAAAATTAAACCGCATGCTCCCTGTGTTAAAGAACTTTTCGTTAGTCATCCTGATGCTGCACTTCGCTCTTTCCGATGTTGTTGAAAAAAAATTAAAGAAGCTTTATCCAAAGCTCATAACTTGACTGTGCTTCTAGAATTCCTAGTGTTACTCTATAGTTGAAGGAGTTGTGAGCCTCCTATCGTAATAAATTATTTTTGTCACGGTGCTATTATCAGCAGGTTCACATTCTATACAGTAAGTAGATCGAGTAAAATCCAATCCAAGATTGCTTCAGATCTACATATGTAACACCATGCTATTTTCGACTGTAACGCACTTTTAAGTGTGAGGTTCCACTTCCACACTACACTTAACGTGCTCCAGCGCGAACAAGCAGAAATAAATTAAGAGAGTTTGTGGTTCAAACAAGGCTGCTGAAAAATGTATTTCAAAAACTTCTTTCACAGCAGTGATGAAGAAGATTACCGAAGATGATGATGTGGAGTAATCCATACTGAGCAAGAAAGGTTCATGAGGCTTCTCCTACAGAATTTCTATAGGAACACATGGCGGGATAGGTCATCGTCCCGAAAACATTTCATTGTAGAGCTTGCAACAATTGTATTTATTAGCCTTACCAACAACGCAAACAAGCGTTGAACAACTGTCTAAAGTCCTTATGTCTCTGGTTGGTCAAATTGTAAAAGATTCCATTGAGGAGCGTAATCAATTAACCCCAATGCAATTCGCATATGATATAGCTGTGTTACAGCTCATTTCAAGGTATCAGACGAGATACGAAGTGCTGTGGAAGAAGTTAAAACGACCTTATTGGACCTAGTTGACTTTTCAAAAGCAATACTTTGTCACACATTGTCCACCAAATTAAATTTTTTTTCTCTTCTCCTTTTGCAATGTTTATAGTGGTGTTCCCCAAGGTTATATTCTTGGCCCGATGTTATTCACACAGTTCATCAATGATCTTCCGACTGTTTTGTGGTACTGTAAGTTCCATATCCATGCAAATGTTGGTATGATGCTGTGCTGTGTTACTAAGTGGGCTATCAAACATTCTCTCATGTTCAATTCCCTAAGCACTAGCCTTCCCTTTAATTACGTAAGCTGTGTAAAAAATCTTGGAATGATAGTGAGCTGACGTCGAGTGATCACGTTGACTGTGTAGTGTCGAAGAGGCTTGTCGTTCAGTAGATTGACACACTCATTTGCCAATCCGTACGTATGGATGTAAGTTTTTCGTTGACATTGACACTATCTACTACAACCAAGCCATAATCCTCAAACGTGCTTATCAAAAACTAACAGTATGATGAAGTACGTTAATCTAGAACTAAAAACAGATGTACCTGCTCATCTGACTACACATTAAACCTAGCCCCGTTTGTACGCCAAAAGATTACGGACGTGGTTGCAACCATACTTGCATGCATTCATGCAGCATGACCGTATCGAAATGGGTGATCAGGATCACGTTTGGACACTAAAAGTGCCTACGAATAAATACAAAAACACAAAACAACAAACGAAATATTTTTTTAATGTCTCGAAATAAAAAATTAAAAAAAAACGCATCGCACACATGCACGATCTGAAAGGCGAACACTTGTGCGAGCAAATCACGTCGCCAAAGAACGGCTTCGAGAGGGTGGGAAGAAGGAGAGAGTGAAGAACACTTAACTCCCGCGAGCAATAATTTCTCGAAGAATCTCAAGTGCAAAGAATGTGGACGTGAAAGGTGATTAATTATTTCATTAACGTAGCTTAGGTATTTACTTTATCTTCTTCAGCTTGTTCTTGTTTGTCTCCTCTCTGCTTCGTGGTCGTTCATATGATGGTCTTAGAGTTGATGGTATTTCTTACACTAGAAATTGCCACACAATTTGGTGCCGTAACGTTTGAACTCGATGTGTAAAGAAGGAGAATAGAAAAACAAAAAATAAAAAAATAAATGAAGTGCGGTATCCAGATTAGATAGTGGTGGCGGTAGCACGGCTAGGGTGTGTTTCCCTGACGCAAAAGTGCGAGCCACTCATCACTAATTCTCAATTTGGTTTTTATACATATGTTTTGAATTTTTTTTTTTATTTCTTGAGCTCGAGCGCCTAATACCCCCAGAAAACATAAGGAGCCGCGAGACTCCGAGCAGGCGATTGATATTTTTATATGACGACCGTTGTCATGATCGGAATACTGAATAGAAGTGTGAATAAGCCCAAACAAGACTACACGCTTTTAGACTGAATATGGTCGACGACATTGGGATGGATGGATTGATACGTACATGAGGTATTAAAACGCAAGTAATTGGATTTGGTTTTGGTTAAATGCAACGGCAACGACAAAGAAAGGTCCTGGTTGGTTGTTTTCTTTTGTTTTTTTACATTGACCATGTAGGTATGAAGGTAAGGATATGCCCGCGATACACGCTGTATGCGATACGTGATACACGGTACATGGTACACGACTAAGGTTTTAATTGATTTTCGCCGCCAAATCGATCCCATTTTTGTTGCAGTGTAGCTACAACAGTAACTGTGACATTATACCGAGCGTGCGGGCATAAAGGCCGATGCATCAGTTTTGATGGCAAGTTTTGCCATCACCGCCGCACTGTTGGTCATTTTATCTCTGGCATTTATATAAATAAATGGGAGTCTCTCACAGAATTGATTCGCTCGTTGAACTTTGAATTATTTTTTTTTAAATGTTATTCCGTTTGTCATTTTCCCGCACGCCCCTGCTCAATGAGTATTGACCGACCGTGATGTCACACAGCGAAGACAAGCATAAAGGCAAGAATGAGTGATAGAAGAAGAACGCGTTTGAGAGGTGACTCGTTAATGAGCAAATGATTTGCTTTTTTATTTGTTTCTTTTGATATTGAACGTTGTTGTTCCTATTGCTACGTCGACAACGCCCTTATTAGCAGTGTGAAGACAAAAATCCCGAGCTCAAGTTCCGTCATCGTTCGCTGTGTGAATCTGTTATTACTATGCGCGAGTTGAAGACCTAATTCGCCTTCAACTTGTAACTTGTCCACCGCTTGCGTGGGAGTTTCTTTATTGATCAGGTTCCTACTAATCTTGTTTTTTTTTTTTGTTTTTTTGTTGCTCTTTTCTCGTTTCTTTTTAATATCACCAGTTGGGTTGGGGTCACAGTGGCAGCACTTATGCGCGTGTTTCAACTTGGTAGGACAGTTAATCGTTTAATCGATTGAGATGCCACTAAACGATCTAATTTGAGCTGAGATTTTTGAGGGCCAGGCGGAAGACCGGTTGCCACATTAATTTATTAGTGCATTATAGGAAATGATTTGAAGAGAAATAAAAGAGATGGAATGAAGGGCCACCAATTGCTCTAGCAAAATTGCAAGATGTGCATTTTCTTGGGCGAGATGGCTCAATTTTAATTTATAACATCCAGTTAGTTCTCATGACCCTTGTCTGCGTAGTTTGTAATTCCAAGCTTTTAAAGTTGTAGAGCAGACGGACAGATAAATGAGATCTGAGAAACTAGTGGACCAGGGATGCAAATAGTTTTACCTTTTTTCTTATAAAAGGTAAAAAACGAATGTTTTGTAAGGTTAAATAGACAGCTCCGAAAATGAAGCTCTTTAGGGGTCGCAATTGTGAAATTAAAACAGCAATTATTGTTGGTCTGGTATATGGTATACTATGGCTCCTTAAAATTCCCCGTTCCAAGTCGATAGTATGATGGTGGTCATCGAAGAAAAAAATTTTTAGGAAAATTAGCTGTGATGAAAATATCAAAGACAACCATGATAACGTACATACATACATACATATGTTACTGGTTGGCAAGTAAGCAATTTCGGTTTCACTAGTGATGTCTTCTTAAAAGATTTTATTACTCTTGAGTTGTATGGAAAAAAGAGTTGTTGTCCTCTAACATGTTGCCCACATTACCAGCTACCGAATATCGTATTCTTTGACCGTAAATTCCTTGGCAAAAAACTCGTGAACGCACAAAACGTTGGAAATGTCATACGAAAATTAAATAATTATTTTCCGAAACGAAATTCGATTTTAAATAGAAATAATCAATCTTTTGAAAAGTTGTATTTGCAATATTAAATGGAATAGCAAGGTTATAAAAGTATTTAAGCCTTTTTGGAATATAGTGAAGGTTATTAAAAATAAAAATTGATATTTTCCATCCCATTAAAATGAATCAGTCACATATTTTACCAATCTAGATAAAATCAACGCACTTTCCCAATACTTTTCCAGTAACTGTATCATTGCTCATCATCTCAGGGATACTGTCACGACAACTCTTTCAATTTATCCAAGCCCAAATGCCATACACAATCAAACGCTTCCTCAATATGCTGGCAGAATTAGAAGTTGATGGGTTGCTTATTATTTCAGGATAGGTAGGGTGTCCCATTTCAGTATTTCAAAAAAAAAAAAATGAAAACAGTGGATTTTCATTTGTACTGAAATCTAAGAGGAAGAAAGACGTCACATGTCCCTAAAAAAATTAGTTTTCGACGTGAACTTTTGAGACCTATTGCGGATCAAGCATTTGACGACTCGCCGCTAAATAGTCAAGGTAAAGCTCAAAAACCTCAAGCTGCGATCTACTACCTTCTAAAAGGCCTGTATTTAAAGATATTATAAATTCAGACAAGAACTGCTGTTCCACTCCTGCATGAGTGGAAAAAGTATGTACATTTTTTCGAAATTTTTCTCGTCTCCCAATATCAGGATCGAGAAAGGAAGTATTAGAATTGCATGATGCACACACACACGCGCAGACAAATCCTTTTGTTTTTGAATCATCTTGTCAGCTCCTTAAACTCATGAAGCAAAGGGACGCGACAGGAATAACTCGACAAACTCGACAAGGGAATGAACGGGCACCAACAACAGAAGGACGACATCAAGAGGAACATCGAGAAAACCGGGATTAAAAATAAAAATTAATCACCGGCTTAAAGGAGAATATGAGAAATAATTGCGTGAGAAACCAATTTTTTTTTTTCCTTAACAACGAAGATGCCTCTCATCGATTGCCCCTCTCGCTCCACACTACTATGGATCGCACCCATCGGCCCTTCGTATCTCTTGTAATTATTCCGGACAAAAAGTGAGAAAATATTAAACGAAATGCAAGGAGAGAGCGATAGGAGGAAGGAAGCAAGGAATCAGGTGCGACGCACCGGCTGTTTGAAAACCACTTGAATCAAGCCTGTTCTTTAAGCACAGATATAATTGAACTACTTATATATAAACACACGCATACATATATAGAGGATTTTGATGATGGTAGTGGCGGCGACGTTGACTGGCAAATTTGTTTTTTTTTTTTTTATTCGTTTGCATTTGGGGAGAAATGATGCAGATAGCCAGAGAGCTAGAACAAGAGCCAGAGACTATATCTTCGTAGCCCCTCAAGGCAAATATACTCATGGATACCGCGCAGCACACCACACAGAAAGGCACAGCACAGCACCCAGCACGCACGTCAAGGAAGGAAGCCAGACGCACAGAAAGGGAACAGCGCGGAACTGTAGCGCTGTAATTTCACAAATCACACGCGTGGATTAATTACGCATTGCAGAACACGCACCTTACCTCTTTCGGGCCCGACCGTGGGCCCACATGGGCTGAGTTGGGTACGTAGGATCAATAATATGTGCCAAGACAAGATTTGTAATTGGTTTTATGTATGAGTCTGTGTGTGTTTCTAATATTCTAAATTGATCATAAACTTTTGCACAGTGTAGCCAAGTGTCCTTTCTATAAGTCGTGTTGGAACATTTATATGTTATCAGTGGAAACATCATGACGAATGGGGATACAACGCGACAATGACTAAGACAACGAGAGTGACAATAAAGGCGAGCATAGGAGCTAAGGCGGAAGGGTCTTAAGTGCGCGAAAGTGCAAACATAAAAATTTCACGAAGGCGGATTGACTGATTCATTGCATGCGTTGTTCGAAAAGCACACCTACCACTACCGCAGGACCGCCGTACGAGCACAAAAGTGTTGAATCGAGGTCATGGTTACCATGGACCCACAATTGGTTTTCATTGAGTTGTCAACGGCATTGATGACGATGAAGATTAGGCAGCCGTTAGTTGCTTCGCCGAATATCTTGTTTCATCGTTAGTCAGTGTCACAAAGAAGTGGTAATTAACCCACCACTCGCTCTTCAATGAAGACGATGATGAGAAGATCATCCTTCTACTGCTGCTACATTTGCACTGATGGTAATGAGCGATGCGATGTGCACAACTTCATACCCAGACCCGAGCGACCAGCTATTGACATGCAGATCAATTGAATTGAGAATGAGTCGTCGGATGAATTCCATCGAAAGACCCTAAAGACATGATGATTCTGGAAAATCCTTTCATCTCTTCATTGAGTAGTCAACAGTCAGCACACAGTCAACGAAAATTGATTATTTTTGCATATTACGTGCAAATACACATTCGTTTTTGGAATTATTTTTTTTTTTTGCAAAATTCCCTCTTCCCTCCTACTTCGTCAGCGAGCCAACATGTCACAGAACAATCAGAGATTATTTTCGAGGAATTACCAGTACCAGTACCCAACTCGATTGGGTGTCTCTCGCGAGAGAGTACCTGGTTGTATCGGTACACCATCGTAACAATACATATCGTCACACCGCTCCACCGCTGCATGACTCCGTATTAGGCGCTGTCCCCCGTCTGTGACGGGAAATTTGTTTTCGCGGCCGTTTCATGAATATTAATGCGAACTATGGAATATGTTAACGGATTTCTTTTAATACCACGAGTAATACGAAAGGAGAACAAATAATGGATCTATTTGGTTTCATGATTCGGCAGTTGTCGCGGCAGTAGCTCTCGCGGTGGTGTTCGCCTTAGCGTAGCCTTCTTTGCCTAGAAAAAAAAATGACGTTCCTATGTTTGAGCGATTCCACTTCGTATTGTATCTTGTACGTGTATTTAATTCTCGGCACGTTTATGCGAAATAAAATGCTGCTAATAGGTTTACGCGTTTTTCTTTCTATCTGCTCCGGTCGCGCTTGTGTAGCTGTTGAACTAGAAAAAGCAAAAGCAGGGCCGCACCTGACTTTCGATGGGCGACAGTGTCCATGTGAAGATTTTTTTTCTTTTGAGAAACGACACATGAGGCTGGGATAATTGACTTGGATTATTTGTGGGTAATAGAATGGAACTGGCACAGGAATTAGAATACCATAGCGATGACGAGGTGCGGTGATATCGTTCTGAATTTCGCTTGGTGAGACGCTTATGAACGCTAGAATTATTGGTTAAAAACGTGATAAAAAAACAACATTGCGCCAAAAAATTATAACGGTTTTTTTTGTAGTAACGGGTTTTTTTTTTGTAGGCGTCAAAAACGAGCATTTTTTACTATGGGAAAGGAAAATTTACTATTAGAAAAAAAAGACTTAAAATGAAAATAAAAAAAGTACAACAATTTTTTTTCGAAATTGTGAAACCAATTGCTAAATTGGCTGGAATCGAACACAAAAAAAACCGAATAGTTTTATGTCTTCTAGTTTTTGAGAAAATTGAAAATTACTATTTTTGTTTTGATTTTTGACATTTATTTGGTCTTACTTTTAGGTAAGTGAATGAGTATTATAGGCAGGCGCCTATATCAACAGTTTTCTAAATTAACAGTACCCGGGTGGCTCCGGTTTCGCTGATTCATATTATTGAAAATTCACATGTTTGAATGTTGCAGCAAATTATTTACATACTTTACGTAAGATGTAATATGTGTAATGCACTTGATAATGATGCAAAAATATAACCGAAGAAACGTTTGACTTTTGTACCGTTGTTTTTTATTTTCATACACATGTGGTAAAGCGTGTAGTTATTGATATTCACAAAGGGCATTCTGTGTGCAACCTTTGTGCGGCCCGTTATTTTTTGTGAGTAAGCAACGGCGGCTTATTATTCTCTAATCCATCTTCAACTTTTCAATATTTTTTTCGTTCGGGGATTTGGTGTCGGCCAACGAAAAAAGGATCGCTTTTTTTTGAAGAAATTGGTCTAATTCCCACTAAAACGTCAATTCCCCCCACTGCGTTGCAACTTACCGGTGAAGGTGGAAAAATGTAAAAATATTAAGTTCGGTTGGATGTGGCGATGCTCAAAAAAAAGCTTAAAAATAAGGTGACAAAAATTGTAGGAATACCTACAATCAACCCATTTTTCGACTCATTTTTCCATGGGCCTTAATGTGGGCTAGAGATTCGCGAAGTGCTTGCGATAATTATCTCTTTTGTGTTCAAAATGCTTGTGAATACGATTTTTTAGGTAGTTTAATAAAATTTTAATCTACAACTCAAGTTTTTTTGTTTTAAATATTATTGTGCATCATTATTTTAAAATTAGCATTTAATCGCTTGGCGCCATCACGACAATAAAAGTGAGCTTAGTAAATCTACTGTACTTACTTTTACTATTGTAAATAGCCGAAATAATTGATGTTAATATTGGCGGCGAAGAAAAAACTGTATAAATCCACGAGACTTTTCTTACAAAAAGGACATACCACAGAGGCCGTGTAACCGAACGGATAACAATCGTGGTTTTGGGGTTGTTTTGCAAAGAAAATAAAGTCGGGCGCTTCTTTACGGTGAACTCCAAATGTAAGGAAAATTAGTGGCCTTATATCCATAAATACATTAACCCCAAAACCAGTCGTATTTGTACCGACAGCGTACGCCAATACACAGGTGTTAAAAACCACAACAAAAGCGGATATGTTAACAAGACCGATGCAATCAACACTATCTGGAGAATCAGAACAAGCTTCTGAAAAAAAACTGTTTTATGCCGCAAAACAACGCACCACCTTCACCAATATTTGGCACTTTTCTTTTATCGAAAATACTGCCTTGAAAAAGAATACATATAAGGACGACTTGGGCTCCTAAATCATAGAATTTTCTATCTAGACGTAAAAAAATGTATCCATGTTTTATCGATGGTGAAGAAAGTGTGGGTTTGAAACCAAAGACTTCGACCCTCCCACTGTTCACAGCGAACATCTAGAGGGTATTTTACCGCCGAAACCACCTCGGCTCCTCACCATCAATGACGAACTAATTAATATAATACATTGAAAATTGACTTGACTATTTCTAAAACAGATGCTGGTGATGGTATACGTAACGTATATACTTATAAAACATTTGCCTAAATCTGGGATAAAATATTTAACATTTCTCTTCAATGCCTGCCTGAAAATGGAATATTTTCCGGAGGTATGGAAGTTAGCCGAAATTTGCCGGTGCTTAAAGCTGGTAAGGCACCTGAAAGTCAAAAAAACTATCGGCCAATAAGTTTACTTAGTAGCCTAAGCAAAATGTTAGAAAAAGTTCTTAAGAAACGAATACTCAAACATATCTGTGATAATAATATTTACCCTAAAGAACAATTTGGTTTCAGGCAGTTTCATAATACTTCGCACCAAGTAGGATTTATAATATTGTGAAATGGAATGGAAGCATTCGATACTGTCTGGCACAATGGTCTGACTTTTAAGATGATACGGTTTAATTTCAAATTAAGGTAGTACAAAGTTTCTTGTCTAGTCGTCGTTTTAAAGTTCATGTTAATGGTAGTGCCTCTGAGTTAATAACGTTCGATTCCCTCAAGGATCTGTATTAGGCCCAGTTTTATATAATGTCTACACGTCCGATTTCCCTGACCTGTCATGTAGCTCTTTTTGCTATATTTTCATTACGCGGCAATATTTTCATCACACGCGCTTGATTTCAATATTGAAAGCAATCTGAATAATGCAATGAATATATCAGAAAAAATATTATATAAAGTGGAAAATTAAATTGAATGAAGAGAAAATGCAAGCCATCTTTTTCACTGGGAAAAGAAAGCTTTTTCCTTTCCACCCAATTACAAGTTAATTGAATAATCAGTTCATGAGAGCTCTTTAGGTATCCGTCTAGATTCAAAGTAAGTGTTCAATGAACAAACGGTCAAAAAGAACGGTCAAGAAGAGAGGGGTGGCATTCAAAATGCTGTACGCATTTATTAACAAAAAAAATCAGCGATTTCAACAGAAAATAAAATCATAATTTTCAAAGCTATTTTCCAAGTGATTCTTTTATATGTATGCCAAGTTTGGGGGGATCGTGCAAAATGCCATATAAAGAAACTACAAATATGACAAAATGAAGTTTAGAAAATGATGCTCAACTTACCTTGGCATCACTCTACCATAGATCTACACCGTAAAGCGAATATTTAATTGATCTATCGTAGAATTGAAAAACTTCGGTCTAACTTTGTAGTTAGGTGTTTTCCAGACAACGCACTCATTAATGAATTGTGCACTAATTAAATGCGACTTAACACTGTACTTTTCATCACCTGTATTTATTTATTTATTTATTAATTTATTTATTTGATTATTAATTGACTAATTTATTTTTGTATTTATTTACTTATTTACTTATTTATATACATTTATATACCTTTTTATTCATATATTTATTTATTTATTTACATATACACATTTTTATTTATCTATTTATTTACTTATTTATATACATATATAGACTTTTTTATTTATTCATTTATTTATTTATTGTTTTTGTTTGTGTTTCTTTTATTTTTTATTTTTTTGTTTCACTTATATGGAAGGTTTTTGTCGTATTTATTATGTCGTATAATCTTATTATTGTTAGTTGATTCCTTTTTCAATTTTTCAAAAATTATTTTAGTGACAAGAATTTATAATCAAATCCCTGTATTGTAAGATGTGCGGTAACAAACCTAATGTAAATTATTATACGAAATTAATGAATCGGCCTATCTATCTATCAATCTATCTATCTTAACTATTTTTAACTAACTCCTGACTGACTGGGATGCGGAATCCAATGCAAGTCTACCTCCTCGTGGAGCATTCTGTGTAACGCTAAATGAATTGCTGTACTTTACTTACAAAGATGACCCTATCACCAACATAAATGCTCAGAGTGAGATCACCGTAAATACCAAAAAACAAAAATCTCAAGACCATTCGGTTTTTTTGTGTTCGATTCAGAATTGATATAACCATTGCCCACAAAAAGCCAATTTAGCACTTCATTTCACAATTTAAAAAAAAATTGATCAAAACTTTTTTTTTTCTTTTTTTTATCAAAATTTAGAATTTGCATGCGAATTTTTCAAAAACTATTGACATAAAAAAATAAGTTTTAATTTAGGATTATATTAATATATATATAATATATATAATATGTTTCTAGCTTTCATAGCTGGTATAATACTTCATTTAAGTGTTTTTAATTTTTTTTTTCATTTTAAGTAATTTTTTTCTAAAATTGTTCCTACCTACCTGGGGGCGAGATAGACCACCTACCCCCCCCCCCCACCATAGTAAAAAATGCTTGTTTTTCACCCACCTACAAAAAACCGTTATCAATTTTTGGCGCCAAAACTCTCCTCAAAATATTTACTGTTGGCGCTTAGTCATATTTTCTGTCTATGGCTATCATTGTGGATCTAAGTAACTT
Organism: Merodon equestris; assembly: GCA_958301585.1. Classification (NCBI taxonomy): domain Eukaryota; kingdom Metazoa; phylum Arthropoda; class Insecta; order Diptera; family Syrphidae; genus Merodon; species Merodon equestris. The sequence continues at coordinate 19,605,788 of OY284418.1, read as the reverse complement.
TCGTCTGCATGTTAGGGATGAGGAAAATGACAGACTCAGAGATGAAAACGATTTTCAAAAGATGTTGATGTCGATGTTTATGTACAGAACTCAATAGCGATGACACCAACTGTATATTAATAGTGTGGAGACATGCCATATGGAGCTCACCAAGCTTCTATATCTGATTATGTGATGACTATGGAAAGGGAGTGTGTCGTTAAAGGTGGCAGTGTTGCTTCGAGCAGGATCTTTGATATTAAAAACGGCTTGTGAAAGGAAGCGGTTGTCCCTCCGATACCATTCGTTTAAGGATTGCTTAAAACTAATCAACCCACAATCCCTAAGAGAACGACGCAAGATCGTAGACATACTTTTTATCCATGGCCTACTTGCTGGTCATATTGACTGAACTTCATTACTTCAAATGACTCCACTTAACACCAATCCCCGAAACCTTCAGTTCATATCTTGCTGCTATGAAACAATCATCTTGTCAGGACGAAAACGTCCCGGGCCCTGGTAGGATCAGCACCTACATGTTAGTCAAAATATAGATATTGTTCCAGCCACGTTCTGTTTAACCAATGGACAGGGCCGGTTCGAAAATTGAAAACCTGCCTCAATTTTTTCTAGTGTCCCGAGAGGCCTTAGCTAAGGGCGTTTTGAATAGCAACAGAATGAGTAAGTCAAATTGAATTGGTTATCCTCGACGATTTTACTGTCCTCAACCCATCTAAACAGAGCTTTATGGACCACCTTCTAGACCACCTGATACTCGGAAGGAGACTTATCGACTGCATTAACTGGTGTTTGCGATGAAATCATCACTAAAGTCTATGGATTGATGCTCACTGTTCGTAGTAAGCGTTCATTATCTGGTGTTCCCCCTAGGACAGCCCCTACTTTCGCCACCTTCTCTTGAGGATCTTAGATCAATAAAAAGGAGTCATCTAGGATGGCGCGTAACAAGCTTTCGTTTTCTGACACTACCTGGGAGAAAAATCCCATTTTTGCCACCTTCTCCTCAGGATCCTCGATCACGAAGAAATCGTCATCCTAGATGGCGCTCATTCGATGCTGACTGTTCGTAGCAAGCGTTCATAATCTGACACTTAGAAGACACTGGAAGACTGGTCCAACTTTCGCCACCTTCTCCTCAGAATCCTCGATCAACCGTTTACTTCCATGTTCTGACCTGACGAATCTTCACTGTTAGTAAATCCCCTTTGCAAGAGTTTGAATCTTGTCAGGAGTATACTTTCCTGTCTCTGCGTGGTATCGTACTATCCAATTATATAGTCGATTTTTTTAGGCTACCAGTAAATCTCGTAGAGTAATAGGTTTCAATTGCACGGTGGGAAGGTGGCGTTCGAAGTGAACCTGTGAGATATTGTGATCACAGCATATGGTCTACAATGGTCATTGCCGTACACAACGGTCCGTAGACGATTAATAGACCGATCCAAGAGACGTGATTATATGCTAAGTTTTTTTTAAGTAAAACTAATTTTTCTTAGCTTAAGTTATTCTAACTTCTTCTTTAACCTTTAACCTATTCTAAGATTATAATATAATATAATTCGCAGATTACATCTAGTAGTCGAAAGACATAGCTTTAAGTTGTACTATTTGTTTTAGAGTGCCTGTCTAGGGCCAGTAAAATATTTAGATTTGTTAAGATAGTTAAAATAGTTTTAAGCATTTTTGTCTAGCGTAAGATAGTTATAAGAAATTATGAAATAAAAATTAATTCAAAACTAACTAACTAACGGTTAATAGACCATTCAGTCGGGTCAGCCAGTCTCAGTCGAGAATCCGTCAGCATGAGTTCCAGATAGGATCCGCTTCTAGGATACGATGGACTTATTCGTAGTGTGTAACTTAACTTTGTATTCTATTTCGTTAAGAGCATACCATTGGCTTAGTAGGCTCCCCCTAGTGTTTGGAATATTATTTCCCCAACAACTACATTTGGCGTTTAAATCGCCAGCCAGAATCTACAAGTTCAAGCCCAGCCATCGAAAAAGTGTCTGATGCTTTGCGAAGAAAATATTGTCATTTGGAGAATGTCTTTGCCTTTCGTGGGTATTTGACGCCATATGGCCCTGACGTTTGCATCGATTACACCTTCCATTAAAGGATTCCCGTGTCTGACGAGCCTCTTCTATGGGCATGAGCCACTCTTTTTTCGATCGCCCACGAAAAGTTTTCAATGTCCTCATGGAAATAAGCGTATAAATCTCACACTGGCCTCCCATATGCTTGCGATACCTTCCGAAATCTGGGATTCACAGAAATTGTAATTCTACCTAGAAAGTATAATCTTAAAGATGATCCAGTTCCCCAAGTCTATATGCCCAAGCTCAAAAAAAAAAAAAATCAAATAGGTCAACTGACACTTCGCCCCACTAGCTTCAATTAATTTCACCACCACATGACAACAAACTCAAAAGGCAAAACAAAAAGGAATGAAGAAAAACAAGCTAACAATATTTGATCCCCCATTGCTTAACCACTAAAGTGACTAATTGGCCCATCGTTTTACAATGTCCTTCTCTTTACTCACCACAACAGACTTACGGACATCCTCCTGTCCTTATCCTGTCGTCGTCATTATTTTTACTTCTTTTTTAATTACATTCCTCAATTGTGTGGCGTAATTAACTTAAAACAAGAGGGAACCAAGCCAATTCGGTCGAATTGCAGTGTGAAACCTAATCCCGGTGCTTAACTCCCGACTACCACCAGAGCACCACCACCATCACTTCCGTCGTCGGTTGGTTGGCAATGGGATGTCTTGAAGGGCATTTTCCGGTTTCTTAAGGCCTCCCTCCTCGATTGTCATTTTTGTTTTTTTTATCCTCTCGCCCAGTGATGGAGCTTTTGCTTGTTTTATTTACGAGTATTCCCCTCGTCGGTGCTAGGGTAGGAGGTAAGAGCAGAAATAATTAGTGCCGCATTCGCGTGCTCCTGCTTCCTGTTTGTCATTAGGATTAAAGAGGATTTTCACTTGACCTTTTTACAAGGACATGCTACATAAATATACTTACATACGCTCGTTCCACAAGTCCTTTTTCCGCCTTCCGGTCGGTGTCGGTGACGTTTAATTACGTCACAACAATAATCCCAACTTGTTAGCTGTCGTTCGGTTAAGTGTTTTTTTTTTTGTTTTTGTTTTTTAAGAACAAGGTGCCGGAGTAATGAATTTAATTGTCTAATTAGAAGCAGCTTTTGGGGTTTAGTTGGAATGAAAATATAATTTGTCTTCATTAACCGAGGGGTTGATTGCGCAAAGTGACTGTGGGGGATGGTCGAGTCGAGAGGGAAATTAGTGGAACAGAGATCCAGATGATGATGATAATCAGGTGGAATGAATTTAGTAACTTACCTGCGGCAGTGATGGTAATTTCGGATATTGTTTGATGTCTGAATGGCCGCAAATTAGGGCGGCTATATTGTGTATATATGTATGTGTGTGTGAGGACGGGTGGATTTATGAATGATGCAAGCAGTCATCTCGAGCATCAAAGAAGGGGTAACACCAAATGATTGCTCATTGTTTTTGTTTTTTTTTTTTTCGTCCTGTTGCAAGGGGGCAAGAAAAGGAATAAAGAAAAAACAAAATGGTTAACCAGTTCAAACCTTTAGCCTTCGTGCGGACGTGTTGCGACTATACGAGTAAAATCAGAGTGGTGTGGTGTACACACAGGCCACTTGAAGGCGATTGCCCAACTGTGAGTTGTTGATAAAAGGGTTACAATTAACCCAACGAGTGTATGGATTCGATCCGACAGATTGCGACCAAGGGTGGTTCGGGGAAAAGTAATTGCGATTGATTATTTTGGCGATAACTTTCACAGATATTGCTTGCGCTGGAGCTGGAGCTGGAGCTGTCGTTGTGATTCGTTCAAATCCTCGTGCCGGTATTGATGGTGTATCTTATAGCTATTAGGTCGAGTTTTTTTTATCGAGATGAGTCTGAAAAGAAATCATTTAGTTGGCAGTTGTTTGATGGATGAGCATTTAATGCATCCAAGATAATCTTTTGTAGCTAATGGGTTAACTGTTTTATGTTAACTGTATCATGTGTAAATGAATAACCATTATGTCATCCCTTCTTGAGCATCCTAGTGAATACTGATGTTCAATATCAAAACTGATAATTCATCATGATGTCTTGGTGGATACCCTACAACGGCAGCCTCCACAAACACCTTGCCCAACAGCCAACAGTCCGCAAAATGTTTACAAATCATTACCAAAAGCATCAACTGCCACTCCTCCCAGAACTCCCTTTTCATTTTTCCAACACAATCGACCAACCTGCAACTGGTGGTCGACAGCCGACAAAAGGTGATTTCTCGCATTCCCCCTCATCCAGATAGACTGGCAAGTTTGGGGCGTATTAATTACACCCATCGTTTGCATTAATCGGTTAACAGCACAGGAGTGCATTGCAAACCTTCTCACACATTTCTCCATGTTACAAAACAAATGTTCGAAGTCTTCTTTAACCGAAGGATTAGTGGTCGGAATGGCGCTTATAAAAGAAGGTGGTAAAAAGAGGTTGTGTAGTCTTTCACTCGCCTAAATAGAGTTCAAAGTGATGTGGATGAAGAATGATCTACGATCGACGATCAGTCTTCTCGCCTTAACTTCTTCACTTGATTCGTTAACGAATGGGATACAAAGCCGAAAAGTTACGAATGCAGAAGCATCGGTCGTGTATACGCGCTCGGGTAAGTGGCGTTTAGTATAAAGAGTTTTTCAAATGCCGCGGATAGATTTCTGCGGACTGTGGCGGTAATATTGCTTTGGTGACATCAATCAAACCGGTTATTTATTATTCAGTTACTGACCAGTTGAAAATTGGACCACTCGGATCCGCGCCACTGTATGAAGCCAAGGAGTGCATTTGAACGACGAAGAATGTTGTCAAAACCTCACACACAGCTTGTCCATTTCAATAAAGTTGGGTTTCAACAGCAGGTATACCAGAGCGTTTTTTCGATTGGCGCGGGTTGATTTTGGCAGCATGTGCATTGCCGAATACCATGGCCAGTTACACGACCAGACAGCATGTCTAAATGAAAAAAAAATTATTATCAACATAAGTCTTCGTTAGCTCAAATGTTGCGCGAGTCACGAACCCAACACCTCCACGAGTGCCCAGATGTCAACGCCTTCCAAGAACGACCGGGTGTTAACACCAAGCCAATAATGCACACTAAGCATTGCAACCAGCATTTGACTACATGTCGTCGTATTGTCGAACATTGCGACTGCACAGGTGACCCAGTTAAGTGAAATCGCCTTTGCAAGTTAGGTTAGCTTTAATTAAAAAACAATTGTAAAAACAATAATAAACTTTTTTTTTTAGCTTAACAGCGAGACAACGATCGGTGACGTTGTGAAGTGAAGACACTCACTCTAAAACTCGTAAATACCGACGGCAAATCGGCAGCAGTGATCGCACTCGCCGCGATTATTTTTAATTCTAAACACCGGAGAACCTTATCTATAATATATTAACCCTCTGTACGGAACACCGGCCTAAGGTACCCGGCATAGTTTCAAAATTAGGCACTAGAGCGCGACGCGCTCTACACTCCGCGCTCATCACCTAGGACAGTCTCAGTTAGCTCCCGACTCTAGTAGTGGTTGCGTCAGCCCTTGTGTCCTCGCGCCTCTATCTCGCCTATTCCCGCTTTTCCAAAGCCTACGGGGTCTCTTGGACCGGTCTTCCTTCTAAGGTAAGTTTCTTCCCGGTCTGGTAGACTGTTCTTCCTGTTTTTGAGAATTTTTTTATCGGTCTATAAGACTCATGTTCTTTTAATTGGGGGACGCCCTCAGAGACCAGTATTCCTTTTTGTGTGTATTATGCCATTATTTTTAATTTATTTTTTTAACAAATCCTTATAACGTTTTTCAGAGGCCATAGTTATGTGTGGTTACCTAATAACGTTTTTTCTAGTGCCAGGAAAACTATGGACTGATGATTCTGAATAAGAATCGGATGTTGAACAGGACTCTGAAGATTCCTATGTCCCTAGTGAAGATGAAGAAGAAAGGTCAGAACATTCCTCTCACAGCGAACTCTCGTGTGATGAGGAAAGGAACGAACCTACAATTTCACCAACAGGTGATGAGAGTAGCTGTTCCATCGGCATCCGTCAATTCCAGTTTTACGTGGACCCCTGCCTTGTCGGCTTAATTCCACGGCGGGCCTTCCCGCAAGGGGTTGATTTTTTGGACGACAACCAACGTCCTTATTCACAGACCTGTGTTAATAAGTACCAAATTGAATCCATGCATAGGGACATGGCTCCCCCTTGGTACGAGGCGAGGCCTACCTAAAACCTCTTACCGATATTAAGGGTACCGGCCACCCCCTGAACAACTAAGTAATAAATTACTTGTTGTTCATTAATGCTTTTTTCCCGCGATTTGGGATAACCACAGCCCCCACGAAACTCCCACAAGGGGGCCTACCGCAAAGACAGGCCAGGACATTATTGTCCTGGGGGCTACCTGTCTCCCGTGGTCCCGGAATTAGGCCTCCGGTCGAGCCGTTACTCCCAGCAAGGGTGACCCTATACCCTAACTGGGAGCCTTATGTTAGCCAAACAGCTGAATGGCTGACAACCATACAGCTATTTGGCTATGTAGGCCATGCACCACTTGGCCCTATACTGTTGCCCCCCAGGTACGTGAGCCGCATATTGAGGATGCGACCCGGTGTACCCATAGGGCGTATGTTCCATCGGCAAGAGGATGTCACGGCAGAAACTTCTTGCTATTCGCGATTTATTTATTAGGGGAACAACTTCAAGTGGGAGTCAGAATCGACCCAAGCCAGAAACAGCCGTTCCTGTAAAAATATAATATCGATAAGGACATCTCAAATCAAAGGACCTGCAAAAAGCTTACAAAATCTTTCCCCAGAAGATGTCTGGAGACTCCTGTTTACCGATGACATTCTAAACGACATAGTCAACTGGACCAACAACAAATGAAATGCCATACGAGAAAAATTACAATTAAACAACAACTCATATCGCCCCACAGATTTGAATGAGAAAAAATTTGGACTGTTGATTCTCACTTGCATATACAAATCAGGGAGAGAATCACTGTCTTCCTTCTTCCCTACAGGCCCCACTGGCAGGCCAATTTTCCGCGCCGTGATGTTCGAGAAACGGTGCAATGTTCTAATAAGAGGGTTACGATTTGACGACTCATCCACCCGTTCTATCCGGGAGGAAGAGGACCCAGCGGCGGCCATTTCAATGGTTTTCAATCGCTTCATAGAAATTAGCCGGCCAAATACGGAATAAAATTAGTTTGCCTGGCAGATGCACGCATTTTTTTCTTTCCAACGCCTACATTTATGTTGGGTGAGATAGGGACGGGATGACCCTAAATGATGAAGAAAGAAAATTGAAAAAGCCGACGCAAGCAGTGGTACGACTGGCTAAGCCGTGATATGGTACCAAGAGAAACATTACGTTATAAAATTGGTTTATGAGCATGGAACTTGCTAACTATTTGTGGGACAAGTCTCTAACATGTTGTGGGGCACTAAAAAAAACACAAACCAGAGATTCCCCAGAATTTCAACCGAATAAAAACACCCCTGTAGGTTCTACTTTATATGGTTTTACTAAAAATTTTACTCTTTTATCTCACGTACCAAAGAAGTGTAGGGCCGTCATTCTGCTATCTTCAATGCACCATGACAAGTACACTGATAACCAAAACAATAAACCAGAAATAATTTCATTTTATAATTACACAAAATCTGGAATAGACACTTTAGACATAGTGCAGCGTAAATTCAACGAATCGCAAAACCAGAAGATGGCCACTGGCAATTTTCTATTATTTGACTTCTTTGAGTTGCAGTAATGCGTACGTCTTATACATATTTAAATATTCTGCATCAAGAAATATAAGAAGATTCGAATTTATATCGGAACTTGGATTGTCACTAACAAAAAACCATCTTTGCCGACGTTTGGAAATCGCAAATTTACCTGAGACTCTCAAAACAAATATAAAGAATTGTTTGACATCCATTAATCGAGGAGACAGGTCCTGGAACGTCACAGAAATCAGTCCGAATCGATCGGATAGAGAAGCGAAAAACCTTCAGGTACTGTCCTTACTAAGGAGAGGAAAACAAATTACAAATGTGTTCAGTGTAATACCTCTAATTGTCTAGAATGCTCCATGAAAATTTGTAATGAATGTGTTTCAAAATTATAATTAGTAAAATGTTTCGTTTTTTATCGATTATAAATTTGTTCAATAATAATAGATTACAGTTTACAGTTTTCTTTATTGTAGCTAAATAATACACTGTTCTTAGAACTATATTGCAAAGTTTACAGAGATATGGTAAAAGCTACCTTACTACTATAAATCATAAAATTATTTTAGTAATTTAATGCTTGGCAAAATTGGGTTGAAGGAAAAGCTACATGAAAAACCTTCACTAAATTTACTTGAAGCTCTTAAGAGAGAGTAGGGGTGGTGGTGAGGGTTAACAAGAACTATGTATATAGCGATTAACTATGTACAGACACGAATTTGTTGACTGATTGACAAATGAATGAATATGTATATTAGGTGAGTACGATGTTTATTTGTTTGATTTATTTATTAATAAAATAAATAAATAGATAAATAAATAAAACGATAAATAAATAAATAAATAGATAAATAAATAAATAGATAAATAGATAAATAAATAAATAAATAAATAAATAGTTAAATAAATAGGTATGTAATAAATAAATAAATAAGTGAATAATTAGTCAAATAAATAAGTAAATAAATAAATAAATAATTAAATAGGTAGGTAAATAAATATATAAGTAGATAGGTAAATAGGTGAATAAATAAATAAATAGATAGATAATAAATAAATAATTAATTTAATTTATAAATAAATGTAATTGTGTGTATATAACAAATAGATAATTATGAAATATAAATGCTATATTAAGATTCAGTAACTAAACTGGAAATCAGATGGTTATCAGAGAATCTACAAAAAATAATAATAGATATTCTTATTTTTTATGAAGCTTTTTCCAATAATTTTTGAGGTTTCAAAGTGTTTTTCATAAAAGGTGTTTTTTTTTTTAATTTAAAAATGTTCCTCAATTTTACTTTATATAATTTTAATTTTTTATGATATAAGCTACCAACTTTCATCTGTATTGTATAAAACAATAATAATTTTGTCTAGGAATTGCTTTAATAAAAAACATACATATATGACACATAAAATCTTCCTTTAGTCACATCTTTTCATTGAAACTGATTTCAAAGCTTTTAAATAGAAAAAAATTGCTCCGCCGAACTGAGAGGCCGGTGGTCCTTTTAACCGAGATGTAGGAGATGTTCCATACAGAGGGTTAAGCTACACGTAGACATACATATACAGGGTGTCCCACGAGCAGTGTGCCAAAAAGCTAGAGCGTGTAGGTCTGGTCAAGACAAGAAAAAAATCGTATGGGAGGGGGGGGGGTCTATTCTCCACCGTTTAGCCGGGAGGGGCAATTTTCTAAAAAATTTACTTAATTTGGAAAAAAAAATATTAAAAATCAATAGTTACATTCACAATGCCGTGATATACTTTTTTGTAAAGCCAGAAACCTCTTCTTTCATCTTGTTTCTAAACAAAGCTGTTTTAAGGAATATTTTTTGAGAAATAAATTTTCAAACTCAAAATTTTGAAAAAAAAATGAAAAGAAAAAATACTATTTTTTTTCAAAATTGTATGTAATTAAGTACTAATTTTTTGTCCAAAATTCAATTCTCTTATTAGTTTTTAGTTAAAAACAGAAAACCGGATGCAAAAATGTTTTGTAGTTTTCGAGAAATTAAAAAAAAACCCGAACCATTTTTTTCTAAGAAAAACCTTTTTTTGGTTTTAACGCGGCTGGACTTGTAGGCAAATTAATGTATGAAACATTGACATCTCTTTTATTATTTTTAAAAAATTTGTAGTTTTATGAGGATTCAATAAACTGACACAGTATTGAAATAACCCTGGATTAATCCTTTTTTTTTCATTGATAACGCCTGAAAACTGACCTGCCAATTTCGTCTGGGTCCGCCCGCCGCCAATGGGTTCAACCGGCTAGGACCTTAAGACAATAAAACCGCAATTTTTGGATTTGGTCTGACGTAATCCCTCCCTTAGTACAAGGAGGATAGCTATTATGCTTGGAGTGCCCAAATCTAGAGTACGGAGAGTGCTTCATACCGAAAACTTACACCCTTACCATTTTAGGACAGTTCAGGAACTCACCTTAAACGACAAGTTTTTGAGAGCAGAATTTTGTCGATCATTACTGCTTCGAAATGAAACTGAACGAAACAATTTTGGAAGGATATTCTGGACGGATGAAGCACAGTTTACCAGAGATGGGGTTACATCATTGGAGTAGCACCAATCTACACAACAAAAAACAAAATAAATCACAACACCGCTTTAGCTGTAATGTTTGGCTTGGTATTGTTGGACAAACTGTAATCGGGCCCCGGTTTTTGAATGCCGTTATTAATGGAGAATCATACTTGCAGTTCCTACGAGACCTTTTGCCCGATTTGATGGACAACGTTCCTTTGGCCATAGCAGATAATTTAATCTACCAGCAAGATGGAGCACCAGCACACTACAGCTTACGGGTTAGAAACTGGCTGGATGATCATTTTAGTGACCGTTGGATTCGAAGAAAGGGCCCCACGGAATGGCCACCTAGATCACCAGATTTAACTCCTCTAGATTTTTATGTGTGGGGATTCATGAAGAATTATGTTTACGAAGTGGAAATAGTATCTTTGGAACGACTGAAAGCACGGATTGAAGTCGCTGGAGTCAAATTGTTTGACTTATGTGCAGCCATTAGAAGGAGATATAATCTTTGCCTTCTAAAAAATGGGGATCATATTGAAAATTGATTATAATAAAACTCCAATTTTTTTAAAAATAATAAAAGAGATGTCAATGTTTCATACATTAATTTGCCTACAAGTCCAGCCGCGTTAAAACCAAAAAAAAGGTTTTTCTTAGAAAAAAATGGTTCGGGTTTTTTTTTAATTTCTCGAAAACTACAAATCATTTTTGCATCCGGTTTTCTGTTTTTAACTAAAAACTAATAAGAGAATTGAATTTTGGACAAAAAATTAGTACTTAATTACATACAATTTTAAAAAAAAATAGTTCGAAATTTTTTTTTTCCATTTTTTTTTCAAAATTTTGAGTTTGAAAATTAATTTCTCAAAAACTATTCCTTAAAACAGCTTCGTTTAGAAACAAGATGAAAGAAGAGGTTTCTGGCTTTACAAAAAAGTATATCACGGCATTGTGGATGTAACTGTTGATTTTTAATATTTTTTTTTCCAAATTAAGTCAATTTTTTAGAAAATTGCCCCTCCCGGCTAAACGGGGGGGAATAGACCCCCCCCTCCCATACGATTTTTTTCTTGTCTTGACCAGACCTACACGCTCTAGCTTTTTGGCACACTGCTCGTGGGACACCCTGTATATGTATAAAAATAAAAAAAAAAACATAAAAATTAAATAAAATAGAATAACAAACAAAAATAAAAATAAAATCAGTGCAAAACTCGAAAAAAAGTATATAAATAAAATAAAATAGAATGACAATCAAAAATAAAATAACCAGTGCAAAAAATTGAAAAAAAAAAAAACAGGGGCATCATCATCTAACAACATCCATCCATCATCTTATTGCCATCAGCAACACTGAGCACCATGAAAGATTCCAAATCACTCTTACTGGTGGGACTAATAATAATTAAGGCTTTCGAATACTTAATTACAATTTTTTTCTCTCCTCTCTAAATACATACATATTTACCTTGAATTATTCCATTAAACCTACTCCAATCATCCCCTAAACAAAGAACAATAGTATTAATCTTTTGAAAATTCCCTCCTTTCCGATGTATACGAAATTTCGTTCGTTTATGCAATATTCTTAAATAAGAACAGCTATAAGTCTATCTACGCTACAACGCTGATATTGCCGGTACAAGTATGTCACGAATGCAAACTATTGACATATTTAATGCATTAAGGATTCCTGAGGTAATCAGGGATTTGCAGAAATTTGATGCCAATCCAAGATTGCTTTATGAATTCACAAGCAACGTGGACGAAATTTTAGCAGTGGTCAAACCCTTAGATGCAACACAAAATTCAACCATATTATTACGAGCCATTAGAAATAAAATCGAATACAAGCAATCGAAGTATTGAACATGAACGGCACACCGTTGCACTGGGACGAAATTAAATAAAATGTAATCATTCACTATTCCGACAAGAGAAAGGAAACGTCTCTCATACGCGACTTACTTAACCTCCGTCAATCTATGTGAACTATAGAACAAATTTATGGAGCAATAATTGAAATTGAAAGCTACAATGTAGAACAATATATGTACGTATTATCGAAACCTATCAAAACGTGATTCAAACCAAGCATAATCTCTATGCAGAAATGTATCTAAATGTATTTCTGTCAGGTCTAAGAGAGCCAATTGGTTCGATAGTAGCTCATTGCTCATGAGACCCTTTGAATTACTGTATCCAAGAACAAAATACTTTCTATTCCAGAGCTCCTATGATTAGATTAGAGGCGATAAGTTTTCCAGATACCAACAAGTAAGAAACCCACAAGCAATAACAACAACTTACCGTACTCCATTCATGAGACCCCAATCCCGATCATTCCAAAACTCATTCACTAATTTCAACCCATTCACCCACCCAATTTCCAAAACTCCCAACAAAATTTTATTGTATTGTATTTGTATTTAGAACATCTATTGTACTAAAGATTAAAATAATTTACAATTACAATACATAAGAATAAGAAAATTGATGACATTCTGTATTTTGACTACAAGTTATTAAAAGTAGTGTCGAATGCCACTTCATGGTGCTTTAAATTTAAAAATATTTGAACTTGTGTAAACTATCATAATTTAAAACTAGAGCTTACACCAAAAGAAATGGTTTAATTAATACGTACGAAATGTTTTAAAATAATTGAACGATTAACTTATAATACAGTTAAATGAGATAAGAAAATTTACATTATATGAAACGGATCAAAGTATAAGCAACAAATTATTAGTTTTAACAAAATGGAAAGATTTACATATAGACTTACATATAGGTTACATATAGATTTACATATAGGTTTTCTCAAAAGTCGTCAATAGTTAAGATTAAGGGAGTGTATATATCACTAGAGATTCTAGCCTAGTATAGTCAAAGTTACATAGCCAGGTAGGTAGGTAGGTAGGAGTGGCCGCCTGATATCGAGATGCCAGGCCCAATTAGCGCTTATGCGCCGTTTTGATGCCACAACTCAGTGACCTAGTGTGCTGTTATTGGAGTTTCATATCCATCCTGTGGAATTAAGGTATGATGATATTACAATTAAGATTTGATGATATTACAGAATCCTATTTCCCTGAATTCTGATAGATCGTCGAAGGAGATTTTGCCGAGTAGGCGCTGTCTGGTTCTAGCTAGAGCCGGGCATTCACACAGGAAATGGGTGACAGTTTCCTTTTCCAGTGGGTTCTTGCAACTACGGCAGTAGGTGTTGAATGGGATGCCTAACTTAGCAGCGTGGGTACCGACAGGCCAGTGGCCAGTACAGATGGCTACAATTCTGGCAATCTCTTGTCGGGGTCTGTTAGTTAGGTCGAGGGTTCTTTTCCTGTTATAGGAGGGCCATGTTTTCCTAGATATGACGCAGTTGCTAAGACTGCACCATCTGGAGTTCGCCCTCGAGAGAAAGTGTTGTAGAAGGTTTGCCTTGACCAGTCTGATGGGGGGGAGTACTGCCTCCGCCAAAGAACAGTCGAGGGAAGAGCCGTGCCTTGCTAAAGCGTCAGCCTTTTCGTTTCCCTCTATTTTGCTGTGGCCAGGAACCCAAATGAGAGTGATGTTGAAATAGTCTCCTGCACAGCTGATTTCATCCTTACACTGTGCAACTAATTTGGATTTTATGGAGTGAGAGTCGAGAGCTTTGATAGCTGATTGGCTATCAATATATATATTTACATCTCTCTTGGTAATAGGATAGCGCGTGAGTAACTTGCAAGTTTCCTTAATCGCCAGTATTTCCGCTTGGAACACGCTGGAACACGAGTCTGGAAGTCGCAACGATTGGGAGATATTCAGTTCCGCTGAGAAGATACCCGAGCCAACCCCACACTCCATTTTCGAACCGTCGGTGAAAAAAGCTACCTGATGGTTCTCAGAGTGCAGTCCCTGTTTCCATGCCATCCTGGATGGGAAGTGGACATGGGCGGCTTTATTTGGGTTGTGTATGGTTGTCGTGAAATCGGTTGCAGTCATGGCCAGGTCACTAGGTAATAGGTCATGCACCTTGCTATGACCGTAGGGTTTAGATGACTAGAACCCAGATTCTCTGAGTCTAATGGTGCTACAGGCTGCATTATATCTGATGAAGAGGTCCAGAGGGAGGAGGTTTAGGAGTACGTTGAGTGCCTCGGTCGGGGTAGACCGAAGGGCACCGGTTACCCCGATACTGGCCGATCTCTGTACGCGGCTTAGTTTTTTGATGTTGTATGCCTTACTTAGGGCAGGCCACCATACGAGCGCTCCGTAGGTGAGGATGGGGCGGATGACAGCCGTGTACATCCACAGCACCATTTTGGGTCGGAGTCCCCAGCTTTTGCCGAAGAAAGCGACACATGCTTTCCGTACCCGATGTTCAATGTTTATCTTCCAACTGAGCTTGGGGTCTAGGATAATTCCTAGGTATCTAGCCTCGGAAGACAATGAGAGTGGCTGGTTGTTGAGTCGAGGGAGATTAAAGGACGGTATCTTATATTTGGTGGTAAACAGCATCAGTTCTGTTTTACTCGGATTGACGCTTAGGCCGCATCTGGAGGCCCAGGCGCTTAACTTATTCAGAGCTCTCTCTGAGATTTCGCTAATTACCGAGGGAAACATTCCCGATACTAGGATAACCACGTCGTCAGCATAAGCAACATTTTACTGTTTTTTACATAGCCAACATTTTACTGTTTTTTAAAACATGCCAGATATTGAGATTGTCCTGAATGAGAGAGGGAATTTATTAAATAACTCCCTAAGCAGTGGTGTGAAAAGTTGGTACAGGTAACAAATGTGTGTAATTTCCTCGTAAATTATAAGCTGTAGTCGAATTAAGTCAAACATGCATTTTATTTTTGCACGCCACTGTAATAGTACATAGACAGAGTTATGTATTTATGTTCTGCAATGTATCGGTTCATCTGATCGAATGATTACTCCGATAGGTCTCCACTTTTGCCTGTATTCAAATATAAAATAGAATTGTATTGAATGATGGGATGATTATTAAAAGAGACATAGTACTGGAAGGATCGACTTTTTAATTATTTTCTCAAGTCCCCCCCTACAAAGCCGAAATTAAACGAATATATATTATATATATATATATATATAAACAATATATATATATATATATATATATAATATATATATAATATATATATAAACAATATATTGCTTAAAGCAATATAAATGACGAACAGGAAGAATTTTTACATCACAAAACAATGAATAACTAGGTTTCCGACATATTTTTCTTAACACATTTTTCTGCAAATATAATATCTGTTGAATTCTATGAAAATAAACACCTTCCCAGCACGCGATACAGCTTAGAATCGAAGATCCCATAGCATGTCGTTCTATGGAATTGTTTAGAGCAGATCTTACTGAGGTAAAAGAAGTATCTGAGAGTGTTCCCAAGATACTTTCTTATGGAATCTACATAATTAATGAAACTCATTCTTTAGTCAATAATAAGCCCCAGATATTTAAACTCATCAACTCTCTCAATAAAGAAACAATTATCGTTACAATTTGAGTTGCTACAAGAAGATGGGTAAGAATTAATACAATTACACAGGGATAATTTATAATTTTGACACTCAGGCGTATGGAAATAAACATGGGGATCAAAATTAATTGCTGACAGACTGTAGAACATTATTTTAGTTTTAGAACTTACTATCAAACACTTTCGCAGAAAGTCAAGGTCCAAATTAAAGTCAGCGACCAGATTTAAAGGACTATTGCAGCTACAAGAAAAACCGACATCGTTGGCAAAAGCAGTGAGCTTGGCTTTGAATTTAAGTGAAAACAGTGAGTTTATATAAATTAAAAACAAAATGGGGGCCAGCACAGAACCCTGGGGCACTCCTAAATTGAAATATTTAATTCCACTCCTTATATCATCTAATTTGACTCTTTCGGATCTGTTTGCAAGATATGATTCAAACCATTCCAGCATAAATCCGCGAAAACCTGCTTTTCCCCATTTACATAGCAATATATTACGGTTAACCACATCAAAGGCTTTGCTGATGTCTATAAATAAATCTGCGTACATTTTTTTCTGGTCTATGTTAGACATTACGTGTGAACAAAATTGCAACAGTGCATCTTCTGTTGATTTTTCTTTTTGGAATCCAAATTGGGAATAATACGTTTCCCTTTTCCCAATCTCTTAAGTAAATATCGCTCTTCTGTGTATAAATAATATAACAATACATACATATATTATTTATAGCGGACTTTGTTTTTTTTTTCTTCTTGCAATTGTACAGAAAAAATGTGTGCTTGTATAATTCTGACGAACTTATAGTAACACATTTCACTTAAGTATATAATAGAACTTTTGCTGAAGCTTGCACCTTTAAATAAGATATTGTATCTTACTGTGTAGGTTATGAAATAAATGATTTGATTGATTGGCAGATGCCTTTATTTTTGACGCTTGACTTGGCCAGTGAAATTAACCAAATTGAAATGCACCCCGAGGACATAACCAAAACAGCTTTTTCTGTCGAAAACGGTCATTACGAGTATTTAAGATTGCTTTTCAGATTAAGAAATTCTCCGTCCACTTAAAAATATGCGTTGTCTATTTAGGCGACATCATCATTTTTTCGACTTCTCTCCAGGAACATATCGAGAATCAAACAAAAGTGTTCGATAGACTTCGTGAATCCAACTTAAAAATCCAACTCGGTAAATCCGAATTTCCACACAAGGAAATTGCTTTCTTTGGGCATGTAGTACCAGCGGATGGTGTTAAACCGAATTGAGATAAGATTCACTCCATCAAACAACTTCCAATCCCTCGTACTCAGAAAGGAATTAAAGCATTTCTCGGTCTTCTGGAATATTACAGGAAATTCATCAAGGATTTCGCCAATTCAAACCCGTCAAACCTATGACTAACTATATAAAGAAAGGTAAAACCGTTGAACCAACCAAAGAATACATAGAAAATTGCAAAAATATTTTGACTAACAACCCTATCCTCCAGTATCCCGACTTTTCAAAACCTTTTCTATTAATCACAGACGCCAGTAATTATACCATCGGTGCAGTCTTATCACAAGGGCCAATCGGCAGTGATAATCTGTGCCGCAGGCCGCACCTTTACGGACTCGGAAGTAAAATACTCAACAATCGAGAAGGAACTATTGGCTTCTTTTGGTCACAACCAAATTCTTTCGTCCATACCTTGGTTGATGAGCCTGAAAGAGCCAAATTTCAAACCAGTCAGATGGTAATTACGATGGAATGCTAATGCTGATGCGCTAAGCCGCATAAAAATTCCGAACCCTTTCCTAATTAAAGCAGATATTAACTTAAATAACCCCAATCCCCCATATCACTCTTCTAACACATCCATACATCGGCAGAAGAAAACATGAATGGCGAAATTTACATATCAGAAAAACCTCTTCATGACTTTAACCTTCAACTTATCCTAAAACGATATGATACTCCCCTTATGAAACTAAACATGCCCTTTAAAAATAAACAAAGACCTCTTATCCAAAAAATCGAATTCACCAAATTAGGTATCGCAGATATTTTTATAAAATTCGATTTCGAAATTACGAAACAAAGGAGGATTAATAAACGGATTAGGTACTGCTATAAGGTTTATTATAGGAAACATGGATGCAATTTATAAACAATAACATTGAAAAGCTTGAAAATAAATAAGACAATCAGATAATGATAAGTACAAAAATGATCCAAGGATTCGAAAACGTAATTAAACAATCAATAAACAACAAAATTTCCTTAATAAACTTAACAATAAAAATAACAATCGTATTAGAACAAATGAAGAAATTTTGCTCCGAACACAATATCTAAGTCAAATAAACTACAATATAGACTTACTCAATAACCATATAACAAATATAGCTGAATCAATTGTTATGGCTAAAATGAACATAATTCCTAAATTTATCTTGAACCCAACAGAACTAAGGCAAATCGAACAACTTATTGCCAATCAATCAGTTAAAATCAGCTCAAACGAAAACATTTATCAAATGCTAGGATTGCAAGCATATTTTAATAATACAAACATTATTCTTAATATTCAAAAACCCATTTTATCACAAGAAAACTATTCCCTTATCCATGTAATCCCAAGAAATTTCAATCCTACCTTACATCCTATACAACTCTAAAAGTGTTCAATATTTTGATAAAGCATGTCCGATGTATGGTAGAAATATAAAAAATCCAGACACCAGAGTTACTGCACTTTTCGGAAAACTTTTTACGGAATAAACCAGCCAACTGTACATTAGAAGGTTTTGGACCAATCTCCAAAATAATACAACCGAAACCAAATTATTGTACATCATCCTGATTCAAGCTCCAACTACACTAATCATCTCATCTTGCAACTACGGACCACAGAATCGATCAGGTCAGGTACCATCCTCCTACTTTATCAAGACTGCCATGTCGAAATTAATGGCATTACATACCGATGTCACATCAATACCTCGTCGCGAAGTCGACGGTAGAGAAGTTTATTATAACTTAAAAAATAAAAACAATATCAACATTCTGCTTAACAACTTTGAAAATCAACAGGGGTGGTCGTGGTGCAATGGTAATTATCACCGATTGTTGAGCCGGAGGTCTGTAGTTCAAGTTCGTCCATAGTCAAGAACAAATTCCTATAGGGATAAACTCTGCAACAACATCAGTTGTGAATAAGAGATGATCAAAAAGTGCTGACGAAGGCATAACACTCGCAGCATAAGATCACTTCAAAATTCATACTCTGTGTGTGCATTTCTAATATAACACCATAATGACATGGAAACAAAAGAGTTACTGTGAACTACAACCAACGCAAATTCAGTCAGAATCTCTCAACTCCTATCTGGGACAACCACCCCCGGAGATCTTATCAGCGTCTTACAAATTTCCGGCCACTTCAAATTATTTGAAATCACCCGTGTACCTTTGCAAATTAGATTAGCTTTAAGTAAAATAAATTGTAAGAAATAATAAATATAAATAATAAACAATTCAAGTTGTTGTGGACTGTTTCAAGTCTGATATTCCCCAAATAAACGCTGGTGTTGCCCAGGACTCTATTCTTTCATCGACACTCTTCCTCATTTTTATAAATGATCTCTTAACTGCTACTTCTAGTTCAATACACTCCTTCGCTGGTGACAGTACTCTCTGCTTTCCATATTCGTTCCAGCTCTTCGGCGGTAGAACTGGAACGGCAGCGTATGTTAAGCATATTAAATTCCGACATTAACAGCATAATTAAATGGGGTATATACAAAGAGTGGAATTTAATGCTTCCAAAACATAATGCTATCTACGCAAAAAATATTTCACCCCCTCTGATGCGGCTTCAATTTACAAAGCCAACATCCGCTCCAAGCTTGAATACAACGCTCATATCTGGTATGGTGCTCCCTAGACCTCTCTGCAAATGCTAGATAGATTACAAAAGCGAGCCATAAAACACATAGGAGACAATAATATCGCGAAGTCGATCGATTCATTCGCAATGTCTTCTCTCTGTTTTATCGTTATTTTAACAAAAAATCCTCCCCTTCAAGAATTTAACCGCAATACACATCTCGCCCGGAATACTCATTAGTTCACCCTCCAGTCTGTCTTCGGACGCACAGTCAAATTTAGAGACTCGTTTTTTAGCCGAACCACACGAATGTAGAGTGCTCTTCCCTGTTCAACTGTTCCCACTCATTACAATCCACAAACCATTAAAACCAATGTGCACCGATACCACCTTTCCCTCTCCTCCTCTATACTTTTGGCCCTTGCTGTGCCTTGACTTTTTGACATTTAAGGGTAGTCATAACCATTATAGAATTATTATTATATCAATTATAAAAAGAAAAAACAAAAACCGCAAGGCAATGATCGTATTACGCGCGTTGTTTGACCCCGCTAGACTTTTTTTTATTTGATCAAATTGCCAAGCGTCGCTTCCCTTCGTCTTCGTTGCAGGATCGAACTGGCACCGAATCACCGATACTTAGTTCATTGTTTGTCGGTGGAAACTCCTGCATAAGTCTTGTAAAATCTTTGTTCGTAAAGTCGGCAGCCGCTTCTTGCACCCCGATTTTCAATTCGGTTTTAGTCTGAGCATATTCTTGAGTCTCGAAACTGTCGCTGCTCAAGTCTGCTCTTCCGATAAGTCCAATTGTTTTTTTTTTTCACTTCTTACAAGCAAAAAAAAATCGCGACAAATTCAGTCGAATCTCTCGAATCACATCTAAGACAACCACCCCCTGAGAGTAGAGAACGAACATCTTCGACACAAACCCCGTCGAGGTTATGTGACATTGTCACAGTGACAAACGCCGTAAGAGCGTAACTCTTGAATCTGCCCGAACCCTATAAAAAAAAAAGCCAAAGTGAAGACCACTTCCTTCTTCTTCTGGGATCCGCCGAGCAGAGTAGATGTTCCTAATATTAAAAGTAATAAACATGAAACGTTTCATTTTACGAATAATCACCTATCTATCGGACATCGATACAGCTACACGAATATTTAGGAGTACATGATCGCATCATTGCAAATGGGCTAATGGCTTAATCTGCATTCGCATAATTCCAATCACATAACCATGGTGGTGTCTTCACATACGAATCCAACGGATCGGCAGCATAAATAAATATTTCACGATCTGAAAGCGAATTTAAAAAGATGACAGCAACGAAGAAGCAGCGAAGGCACCGCACGTACGCAGTTAGTTGGATTGGAGCTGTTGTAATTGTAACCATGATCAGTGCAAGCGACACGATCACCATCGATGGAGCTGTGAGAAAATTCCTCTACGATCAACATCCACCTTCGCTCAATTGCACAACAAAACATTCTGATAGTTGTCTAAATTTTAATTTGTTACCACCACTTTCACGTGGAGTCGGACAGTCGTGATGTCAAAATGGTAATCGCTCAAGCTCTTCTCAAGCCGTCTAGCTAATATTTCAAGGCGTATTGTACTGTGTAACTCGCTGCATAATAAGTCGTATCGCAATTGGTCTAGTTTACCACGATTTCAGAGCGCGTATCTTATGCCTCACGCCCTCACCCACCCACTTGTGCGCATCCCCACTTACCGAAAGCAAAGCAGAGAATTAAAAGTATACAAGTGACACATAAGAATTTCGATGACGGTACTTGCCACTCAATTTTAATGTTATGTTCACAATCCAAAAACCAAACAACAACACAATCCTAAAGAACAAAATTGGCAAGCCAAGTCTCGGTATTCAACATGCAACCAGCTGAATTGGCTCACAGCTCCTAACACAGAGCATGGAAACGCGCAGTAGAAGACAGCAGGCCTCCGGACTGGTGGTCAGACCTATTTGGTCAATTAGTATGCGCGCCATATGGGAGAATGTTAATTGTGAACGTGCATGAAATAAGCTCAAGTTTTATTGGCCCAGTATGTGAGCTTATAAATCCGTGTATCGATGCTTCGATCGGTATGTTCGATGTGATCGGTGTTCCCTGGTCGTTTCTGATTTTTTATGGTTCCCGCATCCCTCCGCCACATTTAGTTTAATTAAAATGTGTTGAGGAATTTAATTGTAATTGGATGTATCTGGTTCTGACATTGTTCTTATCATAATCTAGTTTTCGAGCGGGAGACTCTGAGTTGTTTTGATATGAAACGGGAACACAACACATCCTAAGGAGGACAATAGCATGCCATAAACTTGGATAGACGTCGAATGGGTTGTTAATTGACAACCAAGCTGGGAATAAAGCTGTTTGCTATAAGTACAGCGCGTTGTGATTATGGGGACGTAGAAGTGTGAATTGTCGATTGAATTCAGGAATGAAGACGGAGTGTGGTAAGAATTCAACTTAAAATCTTAAAGCTTCAGAGTAAAGGCTGGATTGTCACATGCTGTTCTTGCCATACAATTCCGTATTAGTTCATTTCCCTCTGCCATTTGCAATTGTGTGCCTGATGTGGATTATGTAAAATACCTAAAGTCGATTCAGGTTTAAGAAGCCCACCACCGAGAACTGAGTAGCTCATCAGAAACCATTTCGTGGGATCCTATAGTCTACTAACTGTCGTCAAGGAGATCTTAAGTCCCCAAATCTAAGTGAAAACTTACGTTTCTTCACAATATGGTCATTAGGACCTCAAATATATGTGACAGTTACTGGACCAGGTAAATGGTTAATAAAAAGTGCGGTCAGAGGTTTTCCTCCTCGACGAAGACGCCAGCCACATACTCCTGTGCGGATTTGGCATCGTCCATGAAGATAAGCAAAGATTTCTTCCCGGATTCTATATTAAGCCATAGCCATCCCTGATGCCACACCATTATTTTCAATTTCTCGTGAAGGGAACGAATTCCAAACGTGAACGGCCTAACTGAGAATATATTTTTCATGCCTTAATCAATGTTCACCTTTAGCGCTTTATGAGCTTAAAAACCGCCCAATATCAACTAACAGAAAGCACGCTGACATCAACCTTATAGACAGGCACCAGTAATTAAACGCTGGTCAGGGACAAAAGTCCTATATACTCGTATGAGAATCGCTCTGATCCAAAATAATGATAATTAAAGCTAAGGATATCAATGAGAAGACCCAGCGTCTGCCAATTATATTTTAAAGGGTTGTCCCGCAGTCTTTTCGTCGCTGATAGGCATGTTGCATCTCAAACTGACTTTCGTTTAGGATCTACTTCTAACTAATTTCCCGGACATATCGATGGTATCGGTTAACTTACTACCAATCCTGATGGAGCAGCGATAATACCCCATGCTAAAGCGACTTTATGCTCCACTCTTACTCAACCATCTTTCGCTGAAGTAGCAAGAGATCAGTTGCAGATTGTACGGAAGGCGAGAAAACATCTTGATGCGGTATCAAGGCCACACTACTGGAGATGGTGGTGAACCATATCATAAAAAATCAAAGCGGCAGCAAGAGGTTGCAGAGTGTATTCCTTTAACTTGAGCGCTACTAAGGACGGTGGCTCACGGGAAGGCCTTGAGCTTAACGTCATTCCTGCCAAAAGAAGAGGTCCTAAGAGAGTACATGTTTGAATCTAGTAGTTTCAGTAAAGGAGGACAAAGCTGAAGTTGGAAACAAACAATACAACCTATTTTCGGTAAGCTAAGGACCTTTAACAGCTTTCTTTTTACGCGATATTAACAAGGAAGCCCAGTCGCTGAAAGTCGCAATCAGGAAGGTGATCCATTCGGAACGAAAGACACGAGTGCTTGCCAACCTGACCAGACCTAATGTCACAATCGGTTAGTCTACTTGGAATGAAACCTATGTTTGCCGAGGTGGTTTTCACGAACTTGCCAAGTATGCCTTTCGCCGGAAACCTAACATGAACGGACTCAAATTACAAATAATTCACTAGTGCTAGGGTCAATGTTACCGCATGTGGCTGTTGCTGTTGTCTGGATGTAGGTGGTTGGGATAGTGATCCCCTATGGTTGAAGTTGCGACTGTCAATAAAGGCTCTGGACTAAAAAAGACTGCATCGTTTCTATACTAATCTCGATAAGATCAGAATAGCAACAGCCCTATTCTGGCGAATCCCTTATTAAATGCTTAGAATCATTTTAGCATGGCGATTAAGCAAACCTTTCAGCAGCATGACGTTAGACTCAACCCTTCAGTAATTCTAAACGACCTTATAAAGCTTTAATCACATTAGACTCAGTCGGCATTCAAATTCGTTAACATTTAGTTCATTTTCCACGCTGCACATTCGTTTTAATTACATTAGCGCTATGCTACGCGAGAACGTACCCATAGTCTGGTGCATTAGTATACTCAATCGATAGGGTTGGTTGTCTATCCTACTATCCAGCTTCAAGCCGTAATCAACATAATGAGAAGTAATTAGAGTTATTGGCCAGGCAGTCGAGTGTATTCATCGGATTCATATGGGAATTATGACCAGGAGCTGCGATGGTGGAGGCAAATGAATAGATCAGTACAGCATAGATTAAACAAATGACCAGAAGGGTTGGCAACACACCAGCATCTACGTGATTAGGGTTACAGATGAGATTGCTGCGGATAAGCATTTGCATTTTGATTAAAAATTATTTCTTATGCGATGAGTAACAGTCCAGCCAGGACGAGGAAAACATATGTTCACCGTGAATGGGACATAGAAAAGTGTGAATGAAACAAGAATTCCTGCTCTGCTATGAGGTTCAAAGGGGATTTACTCACATCCAGGTGTTGATCCCACAACCACCAGTCTGTCAATCAAATGCCGACCTGGTTGCCGGTCTGGTTTCAAAGCAAACAACAATAACAACAACAATGAGCGATGAAGGGAAAAGAACAATCGTGAAGAAGATGACATCAACGGTTAAGGCTTAATTACACCGAGCCACCCCCATTAAGGCACTTGACGAGAAGAACACCAGAACAAAACAAAAACACAAATGAGACATCATCAAGGGAGGGAAGAAGAAGGGTTAAACAGTGGTGTTAATTGCTCAGAAGGAATTAACCCCTCCGCATCAAGTGAATCCCTGCATTTCAGTCGAATAACCAGCCACGCATTACAGATGCAAATTACTAAACAAACCGAGCAACAATTTGCTCGTGAGTGACTCCTCATCATGGTTATTGTTGTAATCAAGCAAGGAAGATGAAGAAACAATTTACTCGAGCCCTATCCCGGAGTTGGGGATGTTTTTTCATCATCTTTTCAGTGAAATTATTTATTCAAAGGGTTAATTCTTAGTACACCAATTGCCACACCGTCAGTTGAATGTGTTTAATCATCATTAGGATTATCAACGGTTATGGGCGATTGGCTGATATGTATGTTGTTTGTCCTTCGGTATGACGGGTAAGGGGTAAGGGGTATTCTTTACGCCTGTAAAGCACTTTGTTAACGAGCTTAATGACAGCGATTTCATTGGGGAGCGATGATAATAGATTTAATTACCGCCTTCTGGCAATGATAACGACATTATACCAATGAGAAGTTACTCTCGGGGCGACATGGGCGCTATGCAAATTAGGTCACGCTCATGTAACTCAGATAATCACCGTTCTATTTGGCAGTCACTAATTGCTTAATGCAAGCGAGCATGATTCTATTCAGCTCGTTACCGATTACTTATGCATGAAACAATGTACATACCTCGCATGTATCCACCCTGTGTACCCTCCTTCACCTCTGACATTTGTTTGGTTGGAGCGGCGAAGCATGAATATGGCCTCCTTCTTGAATTGCGTCTGTCCGCTTGTTTTTTTTTTTTTTTTCTGAGGCAAATTCAGATTCGTTCGTTTGTCATCAAGAGCATGCATAGACTAATGAGGAGTAATTGGTGAAAATGGGTTTCTGAGAAATGATGACGACAATTATGCAGGTTGTGACTGGTATGTGAATGTATAAGTGAATGGGTTGCGATGGGGAGTCGCAAGTCGGTGACGATCGTCAACTGTGGGAGACTTGACAAGCTGATTTGGGGCACGATTCACAGGCTATCGGTTTATTGCGACTAATGCACTTGAACGGCCAGAATATGCTTAGTGGAGGAGCACATCCGGTGTCATAAGCAGGTGTGTGACAGCCCTCTTGCTTGTGAATACTTACTTGAAACTCAATGTGGCACGGTATCCATCATTTGGTTGGTCTTGGTGTTTCCAGTTGCCAGTCTTAGGCCATGACCTCCTCCTATATTTCGGTGATAACTGCCCGAATGGTATATGACTACCCTATGAGAAAGGCGTGTTCTGGCATTTCTTCCCAGAGGATTCTACTACAGGAGACATTCCAAACAAATTCCGATTTTACGTTAGGGCTGCCAGCACGATGATTTTTCTCGAGTAGTGGTTGCCTTGACCACTTCTTCGATTGCTTCGGATATTGATTGTCCCCTTCGAAAGTCGAGTTGTCTTTTAGACAGGGTGAGTGTGACCTTTATCACCTTTACCAGAAGTTTCCCCTTTGTGTCCAGCATACACAGCGGGCCGGTATGCTGAGGGGGATTCCAGGTCTCCCTTTCCCTTGTTAATTAAAACTAAACGCTGTTTCTTTCAGTTACTGTAAATTGTCCCCAACTATAAAGCGTGATATGTTTTTACCGTGATTTTCAGCGCTTTCCCGGTATGCGGTCGGGTCCAGGAGCCTTATTATATTTATGGATCCTACAGCTGGGGTCAGTCCCTCGTTGGTGAACGAATTGTATGTAAGTTGGTCTGCCCGGGTGGGACGGGACACATAACTGGTCTGTTACAATCGGCCTCTAGATTATGCATCACCACCTTGTAGCCAAGCCTCCAGGGGTCATTGTTTAGGTTTTGGTTACATACACTTTCGTCTCTTGCACGTATTGATTACCCGCGATGACGTTGAGATCTTTAACCATAATGACCAGCCCTCCCCTTTCTCGTGTTGTGTCTTCCAGTGCCGCTATCATCACCTCGAAATCTGCAATCGCTTCAATCGAGGTAAGGTAGCAGCTGAAGAGCGGGGCTGCGCCGTGGCTGTTTTCTGGTCCAGGATCCAGAGTGCGGCAATACCAGGTTGGTCCATCAACCAGGCGTGTTCTTTTCTGTTTCGGTGTTGTTGGCTGTTTTGAGCCGCGTGAATAGGCTGTTCGGCTTAGATGAAAGTTTGCTTGTATGATTTAGATAACTGATTGCTCGCAACTCATTCTAGGGCCGGCAGAAACCTGATCTCGGCACGTAAGTTAGCTGGTCTTATCCCAGGTCCAGCATAGAGGTAACACGTTGCGCTTGCGCTGCACACGATTTTTTTGTGCCTTTTCCCTCCCCAGTAGAAGCAGAGCCCTTCCTGTTGCCTGTTATGGTCATACCAGAAGCATCTGTAGCACCGTGCTACTTCTACTATATGGGTAGAATATGAATTATCTGTATCTGTATCTGTATCTGTAATATGGTAGATCCTGTATTAAAACCAGCCGATCTTGACCCGTTGGGTTCTTAACAGGCCTTTAGTTGCACGTTCGCTTAGGTGGATTACCGCCGTCCCTAACATGATGACCTGGATCTCTAGCTAGAGTTCATTGAGTTTTGATTTGATGGCTTAACTGTCGTCTTAGGTTCCGGGCTCCTAGCGGTAGCCTCCAAGGATATTCATCAGGGATGATTGAACACTTCTTTGCCTTTGGACTTTGACATCCGTTCCAGGATTACATCCCCTGTTTTTATTATCGTTCCTGTGTCCTACAGCTTTGCTTTACACCGGCGTATATTTCTGACCTCTGAGGCTTTATAAAGATAGTTTCCGACCGAGTCTAGGCTACTTCTCCCTTTAAATGTTCTTTCTTTCGCCTGTCTGCAAGCAGCCGTACTAGTGGAGGCTCTTCCGCTTTTCATGGAGCCGAAAGGAGGACAACAACTACTGCACTACTATTTTGTTGCAAGATGTAGCTCTCTATCGAACGTTGATGTTCAAATTTAAATGGAAGAGTCTTTCTAAGACGAAAGCGTACTACACAGCACCTGGAAAATGCAAGGCTACCAAAAAAATTTACCCATGGATCACAAATTCAATCATACAGATGCGGCTATAGACAAAGGGACCACAGCTCTCCATACTGTTTATGGATTGCGTGTGCCTGTCAGATGCGAATGCCAACTGTATGCGAAGATATCGAGAAGGCAAAATCTGCATCTAATTTCCTTTCAAATATCTTCTTTGTTCGAATCAGAAGAGGATAAAGGGCTTTCCTCTAATTTTCCAATACATATTTTACAGTCACGACAACTAGACTCTGTTTAACGAGGCCGAGTATGAATACTACAGGAAAATTAAGGGGAAAATATGTGGAAAACTTTGTAATAAACTATGTTCACCACTCTCGCCTTAAAAGGGAAAGAGAGAGACAAAAGAGGCAAGCAAAATCAGAAACAACGACCGAAGCAAGAAATATTTAAATAGCAGTCGAAGAAGAAGAAGAAGAAGTGCTAGTGCACGAAGAGAACGGATTATATGTCAAGCTAACTTCAAGCACCTTCGAGTATCTATAATGGTTAAAAATCGATATATATTCATGGGAAATGTCAAACAATGACAAAAACGGACGCACACAATGTACGCGAAGGGGTAGCCGCGCAGCGAACATCTACCTGCTTTAGGTATATAGAATATTAAATGGGTAAGATGGCATCATGGGTACTACTATCTGTGCTAATACCAGTAATAGCAGTGATAAAAGTAGAACGAGCGCGAAAAAGCTTATGATAGAGGTGTTTAGTCTTAGTTATTAGTTGCATCAGATGAACGGACAAACTGAAAATGGGCTTTCTTCCCCTGGGAAGGGTATGGGCAAAACTAATCAACGTCTTATCTCCCCAAGTACCTTTCAGATTGTACCTTTTAATCACATAGTGACACCAACCGACATGGCAGAAATACAAATAACCAGCAGCTCTGTCGACATACATACCAAAAAAACAACGAACCTAATCTCTATAACTGCCAGCTATTACTCTCGAATAATTTTCTGCTTCGGTAAATCGATTTAATTACTTTTGTCATTATTTAACCTTCTTCCCATCATAATAATCACTTTCAACTGCGTCATTCGTTTTGATGCATGTAGTATGACGACGAGTGTAGCATGTACCCGCGTTAACTGCCGATGAGAGTCCGAATCTGAATTCGAAACCAAAGCTGAATCCGTGCTCTGCCAATTATCATAACTAGTTGCTGATTTGATAAGTATCGTCCGTGTTTCTAAATGTGTGAACACACATCCACCACCCGACGTCATTGCCGTGCCAACAGATTCTAATCTTTCGTTTCACAACGCAGTCAACATGGAATGTTACCACATTTACCATTTACCCATCTATCATTTAGGCACCATGCGCTACTTATTGTTGACACCATCACCACCCACGCCACCCAGCTGGTAAGGTCTGCATTTACCCGAACGGAGTGCTAATGGACTTGCTCCTATAGTTGCACCCTACCTGTCCACCTGTAAGTGGGCGACCTACACAATCGTTTGCAGCTTATAGTTCATTCCACTTTTCTCTCAACAAGAACGCTTCGGCGTGTTGTTTCTTTCCCCGACGGTGAAAATTCGATTTTAATTGGCGAAGTATCTCTCCGCCAGACCGACAACTAACTCCTGTGATGACGATGGGCATTGAACAAAAAAAGCATATTTAATGCGTGCGCTCACGGACCAATTTTTTAATTTAACAGCCAACCCAAGATAAGAAGAATTAAAATCAAAAAAAAAGATTTCTTCCTATCTTCGTATCTTCCCCCGTCCAGTCGTCATCATCTTTCCATCGTTCTCATCTTCTACCACCTTTGCCTTTGTCCAATTTCCCGATCATTTCTCGTCGTGGTGTTTGATGGAAGTCGAGCAATTATAGTAGTTAGCCCACTGCAGATACATCCATACACACCGTTCTACGACTAATTTTCTCTTTCTTCTCCCCCTTATTCGCCCTTCCTTCGCAAAACTGAGTTCAATTTTTTTAATTTTTCTCTTTTTTTTCTGCTTTGTTCTTTTTCTATCAAAATGATTCAAAATGTAGTTACAATCATAACATGTGTCTGTGTGCGGCTGTGCGCTGGAGGATGTGACTACGATAATAGGTTTGAGTCTTCTTCTCCGTTAAATTTTGAAATGTTAATAATCTGTTTCCGGTAGACTTCTTCGAACGGGTACATCGAAGTCTTCCATTACCTTAAACATAGTATTAGGCTTTCAGGACTGCAACTGTCGTGACATCATCGGAACTTTAAGCTTCTGGAAGCCAGGAAGGAATGTCGGGGTGGAACCCAATTCGGCCAAAATAGACGAGAAGATGCCTGGCTTTAAGAAGAAGTACGTTGGCGATGGGAAAACTGCTGGTTTTGGGGTACGATTTGCTCGGCCAACCCTCCTATTCTCCCGATTTGGCACCATCAGACTTCCATCTGTTCGCAAACTTGAAGAAATTTGTTTCTGGGAAGCGCTTCGCATCTAATGAATGAGTTGAGAGAAAGTTATTTCTTAGACTCTCACTTCCGGAAAGGAATAAAAATGTTGGAGAAGCCCTTGACTAAGTGTGTTAAAGTCAAAATTTGAAATCGCACTCTTTCATTGTCAGGCCGAATAATGTTCACCTTACCCTCGTATATCCGGAGTGCATATTGAACTTCTTGATGGTCGCGAGTGCATTAGGATCGGATCTTTACAGCTGATTGATCATCAATATAGTATGAGTAACTGCCTTAGCTCGATTCCACTATGTTGAATTGTCTTTGCGAATCAAATATTATCCGATGTTATCCTTTAATCTCGCTATTCTTTTGTACTCGCAGACTATAACCAAACAACATCTCTTGGCAACTAGCTCCACGCTTGCTGTCCTCGGTTTTATCACCTCCCGCTTAAGTAATTTTTTTTTCTTCGTTTTCTAATAGTAAATTAGAGTACCTGACAAGCCACTTAAAAATCAACAACAAACAACATGCTATTTGCTCGGATAATATTATTCACATTCGGAAAACAAAATCGTTCGCTTCGTTTCTATTTATAAAATCAATTAAGCGTGCTCACGCACTGAACAACAACAGTAACAGAAAATCATTACACAGCCCTCGGATACTTGCACAGCAAAGGTAGTAGCCACATACATGATGGATTGAAGGGAACTGATCGTCAAATAACCGCGCCATTGTTACACACAGATAGGTTAGATGAGGCTAAGTAAATGCAGTCGGACAATGATGCGACAACGAAACGTCGTACAGTCGCGGCGTCCTCACCCAGCATACAATGCATCTCAACCGTCCCACCTCCAGTATGTACCCAACATCGATCTTTCTGTTGTCCTCCACGTCTATCTTCTTCTCATACCGTGAAGTAAAATATCTTTTCCATCCAATTAAAAGGAAATCTTAAGCAAATCATATATTCATCAACAAGCTGCGCGATGATTTGCTTTCGCTTCACCTATTTCACCAAATAATGCTAATTATTCGTTATTAGGTTCAGTGATGGTATGAAGTGTGATTGTATCTATTATGTATGTAGGTAGGTAGGTAGGTACGCTCTAGCCTTTGTTTGGTACTATTTGGAAAAATCATCCATCGTGGCTGTCCGCTTTCACGTCCCCCGTCCATCCCATCCGTCGAACGATGATCATGATAATTACTCCGGGGGCCAAGCCAAAAAGTATCTACGTGCGATAGTGTATGTATCGTATGAAGAACATTGTTGGAATGGTTTGTTGTCTGTTTATTTGTTCGTTTGTTTGCGACTTACACATAACCTGGGCGCTTCGGCGGTGGACGCGGATGCAGAAGGTACGAATACGGGTATTAATTAAGTGCTAATAGAATCGACACAGTTAAATAAAAAATATCTTGGCCGTGTAATGAAAAGAATAATTTTTGTGTTTCTCTTGCTTCCGCGTACTGTCCACTTTACCCCCGCCTTCGTGTTTGTGTGTTCCGAGACATGATATCATTTTGAAATGAGGGAATAATGATTAGTAATGGGAATAATAATGAAAACGGCATTAGCACTCTGTTTGTTTGCTTGACAAAGTGTTGGAAGTTTTTTACCTTTGCCTTCTTACATTTTCCTTTCTTGGTTTTTGTATTTTTTTCGAAAGAAATTTCGTTATTAGGTGCTAATTAGGTTTTTGGGGAAAAAATCAAAATGAGTTAAGAGCTACATCATGCTCGTATTTCAGTTTCAATTTACAACAGAATACAGGATTTTGGGTAGGCTCGTTAAAGCAACGGTAACTAAACCTAAGGCTAGACGCGAGTTTTGGATATCAATGAACATGTATGTAAAGGTGAATGGGTGCATACGATAATGACTTGCTTTAGTATAAAGTGGACACTTTAACTCTCTCGTTAAAGATAAGTCCTTACTTCAGCAAGAAGCTGAAGGCTATGGTATTAAAAGGCATTCAAGATGACGAACACAAATTATTGTTATCATCAGCAAACTTGAGGTACGGCACTGGAAACTGCCAGCCAATTCTAGTTGAAGGGGCTTGCTGGTTCAACATACAGTTTACCCCGAACTCCACCTAGGAAAATATTTCTTAAATTGCTCGGCCGCACATGATTGCTTTACGGGCCTCACCTTTTATAATGTTAACCCTATGTTCAGAAAATACAAACGAGAATACACAAATAAAACCGACTCTAAAGAAGAAATTAAGTTCATAATAAAATACAAAACTAAACCAAGAAAAAAGGTTATGATCTAATAACAGGACAAATTCTTAAAGAACACCTGACCATGGATTAGAATTTTTAAGAAATATTTTCAACGCCATCTTCCGACACAAGTACTTTCAAAAGATTTGGAAAGTAGCTGAAATGAAAGCCATAACCAAGCCTAGCAAGGACGCAACAAAAACTAATAATTATCGAACTATTTGTTTACTACCCATTATATGAAAACTACTGGACAAAATTATTCAAGTCAGATTACAACCAAAATTTGACCAAAAAAAAATATATACCTAACCACCAATTCGGGCTTAGACAACAACACTCAACAATACAGCAGACGCCCAATGTTATAAATAAAATTTCGAACTATTTAGAAAATAAAGATATTGTTCTGCCCTTCTCCTTGATGTACATACAGTGCTGTGCAAAATAATAAGAACACAAGGTTTGCCCATGTTTTACTCATATTTATTCCCGCAAAGTTGCAAAAGCAACGGAATATCTTTTGCGTTCGGATTTCTTTGGAAGTTAACGGTAACGTTTTGACATCACAGCTGCTTTAACAGAATGCATTCCAGTAATTTCGCAGCTTTTGTAGCAGATGGTCGTTTTAACGCTGTGCAAAATAATAAGAACAAGTTCAATTTCGAGATAGTAACATTTCGTATACGACTAACTCTGATCAATTTTTTGATTTTGTGTTGTTAAGTATTAAAAATAAATATTCAGAGTGAATTTGCAATAGAAATTCTGATTATTTTAGAGAAATATGGGCCGTAACAAGCACTGCAGTCTTGGACGTGCGGAAATAATTCAAAATCTGAGAAAGAAAGGCATATCCTTAAGACAAATTGCCAAAACTGTTTGTTGTTCACTAGGAATGGTGGTAAATGCTCTAAAACCAAAAAAAAATAAAGAAACACGTGGTCGAAAACGCAAGACAACGTTAAAAACGGATATGGCCATTATCCGGTGCGCAAAAAAGAATCCGTTTACAACCTCTGCGGAGATCAAAACTGAACTAAAACTTAACGTAGATAGTTCTTTAATCAGAAGAAGGCTTATAGAGCAAAATTTAAAGGCTTGTTTTCCAAAGAAATGTCCCTTCTTGACAAAAAAGAACATTAGAGATCGAATTAATTTCGCTAAAACGCATCAGAAACCAGTAGAGAAATGACGCAACATACTCTGGTCTGATGAAACTAAGATCAACTTATTCGGACCAGATGCTAAGAAAACATATGTTAGAAGACCAGCTGGGAAAGAATTTGACCCAAAATATACGGTGAAAACCGTAAAGCACGGCGGAGG
Organism: Merodon equestris; assembly: GCA_958301585.1. NCBI lineage: Eukaryota > Metazoa > Arthropoda > Insecta > Diptera > Syrphidae > Merodon > Merodon equestris. Next base: position 19,571,870 of record OY284418.1, on the reverse strand, counting down.
GAATATTATGGTCTGGGGATGCTTTCACTACCATGGTGTTGGGCCAATTTACTGGATACAAGATATTCTAACAAAGGAAAAATACGTTGACATTTTAAATAATGTAATGTATCCCTTTGCTGATGACAACTTGCCGTTGCTTTGGTGGTTTCAACAGGACAATGATCCTAAACATACCGCTAAAGTAACGAAAAAGTGGTTTGAAGATAGGAATATCAAAGTTCTCCAGTGGCCTGCACAATCCCCAGACCTTAATCCTATCGAAAATTTGTGGGGATTTGTTAAGAAAGAGCTAAGTGGAATGCCAAAACCAAAAAATAGGTTGGAGCTGTGGGAAAATGTTCAAAATATTTGGTACAGTATTCCGAACTCACTCTGCCAGAAGCTTATAGACTCCATGCCACGTAGATGTTGCGCTGTGTTGAAAAACAAAGGGCATGCTACTAAATATTAATGAATTAAAGTATTTATGAATTCCTAATTAATTAACTTTTTTATTTGTATTGTTTTTAAGAAAGCGTTCGTCATTTTTTGTACTGTACTTATTATTTTGCACAGCTCGAAGCATTGAATAATTGTTAAGTTTCAGTTTTTTTTTTTTAATATCTTTTGTTGAAATGCACAGAATTATATTTATTTGAATTCATTTATATTCATAAATAAAATAAAAAAGAAATAATGATATTAGTATCATTCACTTTTTTTTTTTTGATCTAAGGTAGTGTATCTTACTTCGCTGTTCTTATTATTTTGCACAGCACTGTATGTATCTAAAGCTTTTAACAAGGTATGGCACACGGGACTACTCTATAAGCTAAACAAAACACTTGTACTTATTACTCAAATTCTATTATTCTTCAAGCCAATAAAAATCTAATAAACGCAAATTATAAACTTCGAGTGGTTTACGAAATGGGGCATCCAAATAAACGAAGAGAAGACTGTACTGGTGGTCTATACTACAGAAAGGATTGACAACACACCCGGTTTAACAATAAATAACAAACCCATACAATCTAGCGACTGTGACAAATACTCCTACCTCAGAATGTTTATTGGCAGTAAATTGACGTGGAAACATCAGATAATACGAAAAAGAAACCAAATAAAAAATAAATTCCGTAAATGTTTCTGGATGCTCGGCAGAAACTCAAGGCTATCAATGGATAATAAACTGCTTATATAGTATACAAGACAATGATAAAACCTATATGTATAGGGGCTTCAACTATGGGGTACAGCAAAATTCTCTAATATCTAAATAATACAACATACGCAGAACAAAATACTTCGGACTATCGTCGACGCTGTGTGGTATATTCCATATGACGAATTTCACAAAGACCTTCACCTAGCAACCGTAGCAGAGAGGCAAAAATTTGTGGCAAAAAACACCGACTGAAAATCCTACAACACACACAAACGATGAAATACGTACAATCCCAAGTGATGAACAAACACAGACCATATGACTAAAGCGATTTCGACCAACTGAATTAGTTCATAGACTTCCCTAAAATCTAGGGATACTGATAGGTCTCAAAAGGAATGTGCCAAATGCAAAAGTGAAACAAAAATAAGCACTCGGAGTCAATATAACCCCCAACGCTTCGGGTGGATTAAAACCCACCTGTGCCAAGACACAAAAAGAAAAGAAAATAAAATGCTAAACACCAAGCAATTGTAAAGGACATTGGTCCTACATAGTACATAGTACCTTATAGTACCTTGTTAAAACATTAACTAGAAAAAAAGAAATTTCAGTTATTCGACTCATAGTCTTCAACTCAACAGCGTACGAGGAACTGCATTCAAGATAAGGTACGGTCATTCGGGAAAAAGCAGTTAAAATCTTCAACACATTGCTCAGCCGTACGTAGCCATTCACGAATCTCACCTTCTATGACAACGGGCGTATTGACTCATGTCGGAAGCTATGGGCTCTTTTATGCTTAGAGTTTATTATTACTAAAGTAAGGTGAACATTTCTGGACCTGACAATGAAAGACGATGAAAGGGCAAATCGTAACCTAAAGCCCGGCAGTTTTCCCATCGCAACCTCACCCCGGTGAAAGATGTTTTGTTTTCTTCCTCAAACCAGACCTCTTCTCGTGCATTTTGACAGCTGGTCAGGAAGATTGGAGTAATATTCCGCCTTACAAAATCCCTTTCGCATCCCTAAACACGCTGGCCATGACGTTTTCGGCAGATATGTACGTTCGACTTTCCTTCCTTTGGCGCTAAACCACCGGCTTCCATCTACTGCTTAGAGTGGAATCGACCTTCTCTAATATATTGTCCCTATGCATGCTGTGAAATAATTTTACTTTTTCAGATTTTTTTCACATATCTCGATAAATATTATATTTTCTAGGGGAAATTGAAACAATTAAGGAATGTTTCCAACCTATGATGCACGTATGATGCAAGAACCACCATATTTTAATTACAAAAAATCAATAGCAGCATGGACCGTAGAGATATTGACAATTGATCTCGTCGCTGGCATGCAGTGATAAAATTATACTTTTTCTAATTTTGTTGTATATCTCGAGAAATATTAACTTAGTCACAAAAAAGTCTGACAATAAATTGTAGCCTGCTCTTCAAAATTAATGTAGAATCTCATCAATAGCAGCAAGAACCTTAGAGACATTGAGTTTTGATTTTGTCCCTGGCATGCTGTGACATAATTTTTTTTTTCTCTGATTTTCTAGCAATAAAAATGGATTTTAATGTGCTACGGCTGCTTCAAATATTTGGCGAAAAGGGAGAAAAATCAGAGACCAGGCATTCAGTTAAGGCAATCTATAAGCCGATGCCATGCGCCAGCGATAAATGCGGAGTCCAATTCCTGTTCATCATTTCTAGTCTCACCTCAATAATATGAAAGTAATAAGATCCATAAAATTCAAGATGGTCCTACTTTTACTGTGAAAGTTTCCAAAGTCCAAAACCTACAATTCATAAACCAAAATGCAACCCAGGAAAAATGGTAAGAAAAAAATCCATTAATTAAACCCATCCCCCGTTCAAAATCTGATGAATTCAATTAAAAAATAATCAAATGTAAACCCATTCAACTACATCTTAATGATCACTTCAGGGTTCCCGTCCCTATTCTACTTATCTCATAAAATTCCAAAGCTAAATCGCCGAAAAAGGTCTCGTGAAATGCAAACATTGAATTAAAAAAATTAAACCTAAGCACCTCCTTGCTCCAAGATTCCCATTTCCTTTTCCTAATCACTTTTTTTATTGTAATTTATTCCACAACGGGTGTTAGAAAAAACAATTTTCATTTAACTGACTCCATGACGAGCTTTATTATCCGTCAAACTACCATTGCAATTAATTGCTCCTGCCTACCCGAGTGAAGCTGGGAACAGAGGCGATGGCTGGAAAGAAAAACAAAAATCAAAACATCAACAACAATCACGGGAACGACAAATTGTCCACGCAAACCCAACGAAACAGAAACCAAGATGGAGGAAGGAAGGAGCAAGCGGCAAAGCTTTTCCCATTTTAATTTCAAGGAGAAAAAAAACACAAACTTAATCCCAGAACGAGCGACGAACAGATTAAACCAACGGAAGGTGCGGATGAGGATACGGATATAAAGAGGAGCAAAACGAACGAAGACGTTATTGTATTGCGAATCGAATTAATTACGTATTATGAGGTTAGTCGTGTGGATGAAAATATTTTTCTGTTTATTTCCTTGGGTCTATACTGAACAACCCCTCGGAACGACTGTCTAACTCACCCTCGGAAAAATGAAAGAAAGCAAAGAAAAACTTCTCATTAACGTCTTCCGGATTTATTTTCTCATTGCTCATGAAGGAAAATTAAATTTTCTCAAGGATCGCGGCACCCCCGTCCCACTTGTGACCTTTTCTGGACGACTTCCCGAATGGTTTTTGCCGCTTGTCTCTGCCTTAATTAAACGATTTTTATTATTTTTATTTGCTACTCACGGATATGGAATGGTTTTTGTCGACTTTTCATTATCGGGTTATCATCGGGTTGAATTGTTCTGTTTTTCATTTGGCTGACCCTCATCCGAATTGATTGCTTTCAGAACGATTGAACCTCGATTTTTTCCCTACCTCTCGCGACGTTTTTTGTAACTTGGTACGCCTTCTGTTCCAAGTCGCTTTTCACGGTGTTTTAATTTGGGGACAGTTCAACGTCTACTGTGGACAAGCCTGTTTACATATAAACATGCTTTTAGGAAAATTAAGAAAATCGAAAAAACGGGATTAGGGCGTGGATGTACTGTTTTTATTTTATTTACGACGACATACATTGAATTGTTTACTCTGAGTTTTTGCTGTGCACAAATTATTGCGGTAGGCTATGAGTCGCCACGATTTTGGGGAGCGATTTGTTATCGACAGGGAAGATGTGACATAATGTGACTTACGCCGCAAGACCGGCAAAGTAGAACATTAATTATGTCGTCAGTGCTATGCATACAAGTTATGGACAAACGTTATTAAATCATCAGCAATCCTGCGTCGTCCACCTATTCTATGCTTCCACGTCCACATTTGGAAGCATAGCTCAATCGATATCTGATCCATCTGCAGGAGCATTATCGAGCACATTTACTACAACATTTGAGCCTTTGCAATAGGTTTAGTATGCAAAAAAATTAAAATCCAGTAACTGGCGCTGAACGTGGGGTCATCAGTGTTGTTTCGTGTGCCTTAAAAATCTAAGTCGCGTCAAAAAAAAAAAGGATTGGACAAGAGCGGATCTATGCGAATAAACCACAATCGAACGGTGCTCTTAAGGCCATCGCTCAAATTCAGCGCGATCTATGCGGAAGAGTAATTGAAAATTGAACCACTCCCATCCGTGCCACCGTAAGAAGCCGAGGCGGGCATTTGAACGATGACATACCATATTTCATACATAATGGCATACATGGGCCTTTCAAAAAAAATGTTTTAATACTTAACACACAGCTTGTTTTATTCCATTTAAACATCTACCCGCCCTTATTGAATTATTCTTTACATTCCCAAAGTTGGGCAACAGGCGATCATAATTTACCGGAAGGGTTTTTCAATTAGAGCGGGTAGATTTTGACGGTTAAGCAGAAACGTCCCTAAGGTCGCTTACAAAAATCAACGGTCACACCCGAATTGTCGGACGCTATGGCTGTTTCCAAGGACCCAGTGCCTATTTCCCAGACGTCGGGTTCAAGGGCAGATCAGCCAGCTCCAACAGCAGATTCATGAGGAGGCAACCCTAGAGGACAGAGTATAGCGCATCTACAATCGTAATGGTAACGCAGGTAGAGAGTTCAATGTGACACCCAGCTTAATGGAAAGGATTCGGGTATTTGAGAGACAATGTCTCAGGACTTGTCTATGACTATATAGGCCACCCGAATCTGACTACACGAAATTTTCGTTCTACACAATAGGACAATTATCTGAAACCATGTTGCAAAGGCAATGAACTACTCGTATATCAATAACCTGATCTCTGGGGCCCCAATTACTTGTACTTGTGAGAGTGTGCCTTAATAGGTATTATTCCTATCAATAGGAGGTGATCCGGGGCAGATAAGCCGCATCGCTAGTGGTGCTTTTTTTTTCTAAATTTTTTTTTTATTTCTTTTCCTATATCTAACATATTTGAGACAAAAATGCTTAAGCCTAGCTTAACTATCTTAACTAATTAAAATGATCTTACTGGCCCTGTGCGGGCACTCTAAAGCAGACAGCACGTTCTTAAAACTATTTCTTTCGACTTAATTAATAACTTAATTAAAATAAATAAATAATAAAAGCTAAGAACATATTACGAAAAACAAACATTTAGCATCTGATAGTGACTTTCTTTTTCAGGCTTAACTTGCCTTAACTACAATACACATAGAATATACATATGTATACATTATATCCATTCACTAAATATCTATATCTTTGTTTGTAGATTTATGTTTTATTATTTTTTTAATTTTTTTTATTGATTAAATATTTTTTTTTTGATTTTTTGGTTTAATGTTAACTAAATAACCCTGAAGACTACACCACCACCCGTATCCTAATCTAAACCTACCTTAACCTATATGAGCCAGTCATCAGTGTTTGGCCAGCTTTGCCTAAAAGAGGCTGAACTATCAAACAATCGACGACGGCGCTTCTTCCAGGCACCAAAAGCGTTGATGTGTCGGGCAACGTCTCACCTATCTCGGCATAATACCGCTCTACTGAACCTGAGGCACTCCAGCACCGCTAATATATCCTGTATCAACCCACATTAATCTAAATAGAGGGATGCCTCTGGGGGGACAAAGCCATTAAAGTGCATCCTCTCGCGATAAGAATTATTGGAGATCAGGTTATTGACCGAGTCATTGCTTTTACAAAATGGCTTCGAATCAACATTATCAGAAAATTGTCCACCCTTAAAATCCTAACCTTATTGTAGAGGACCTCGTTAGGGTAGGTTAGTTTAGGTTTGAGAAGGGGAGTGTGATGGTTAGACATCACTTCCACTCGGAGGCCAAGAGGCCCATTGTGATTCCCTTCGTTTGTGTGGGTACACATAAAATTAACCTGTCCTATCACGTGGTGGCTGAAACCACCCCGTGCTCTTGATGAATCTTAGAAGATCCGATATATCTGCATTAGCCACGTCCGCAATTGGCCTAGCGACACTAGGCGTCGATTCTGGAGAACTGGACAGTGGCAAAGCAGATGTTGGATCGTCTCAGTTTCTTCCTCATCGCCGCAGCTCCGGCAGAGATCGCTGGATCCCGAGTCCTATTTCCGGAGCATTGCTCCAATGGGACAGTGTCCTGTGATCACTCCGACGAGCATGCGGATCGAGTTACGGTCCAGCGCCAGGAGCTTCTTTGTTTTTCCGACATTGAGCTCTGGCCACGATGATCTTGTCGTGTAGCTGTAGTTTCTTGTAAGCCAAGACGAGTTGGCCTCTTTGATGATTATGTCGTTTATGATCCGGTATAATGCGCTGATCGGTGGTTGCAATGAAGTGTCCGCTTCGCTGATGTCCATTTCAGAACCTTGCCTGATTGAGCTGTGGCCCGGGACCCAGCAGAGTTTAACTTTATGGTGTCTGATGGACTTCAGTGAGTCGCGACATTTCTTGACAGCCTTTGATCTCGTTATACAGGATTCTATTGACTTCAGTGCAGCCTGGCTGTCTACGAAGATGGTGATATCAGATGGTGGGATATCGGCTACCTGTAGGTGTTTGGCTGCTTTCTCTATTGCCAGGATTTCTGCTTGAAACACGCTGCACAGATCAGGGTGTCTGAATGATTCCTGTTTTTGGAGGGTATCAGAGTAGAACCCGGCCCCAATGCCTGTGTCCATTTTCGATCCGTTGGTGAAGAGGGTGATCTCATGGTCGTTGATTACGGCGTTTGATAGCCACTCTTCTCTGTCGGGGAAAAGGATAGGTATACTGAGAGAGAAGTCATTTTGGGGGGAATATAGTCGGTAGTAGCTGCGAGGCTACTAAAACCATGTTTCCTTCCCAGGTCGTCTATTATCTTAAGAATGGCCGCATGTCCATAGTTGCTTCCACAGAGAGGACTCTCTTAGTCTGAGAGCGCTCCTTGCAGCGTAGCCTTTTATGAATAGATCCAGGGGGAGAAGATGAAGAATCATGTCCAACCCTGCTTGCGGCGTGCTTGTCATGGCTCCCGTTGTACAAACAGCGGCTGACCTTTGTACTTTGTTGAGCATGTTCATATAGCTTTTTGTGCTGCTAGCAGTCCACCAGACTAGGGCCCCATAAGTTAAAATGGGTCTGATGATTGCTGTGTACATCCAATGAATGATGTACGGTTGCAAGCCCCATCTTTTTCCGAAGGTCTTTTTGCATGCATAAAAAGAGAGCTTAGACTCAAGAATGATGCCTAGATATTTTGCTTCCGCTTTGAGTTTGAGTGGAGTGCCCTCTAACTTTGGGGGAGCAAATATCGGAATTTTCCTTTTCCTGGTGAACAAGACCAGCTCGGTTTTCTGGGGGTTTATTCTCAGACCGTTCTGTCTTGCCCACGAGGAGAGTTCACTCAGCGCAGATTCCATTAGTTCACTGATAGTTGGTAGAAATTTACCTTTTATCAAGATAACCAGGTTATCCGCGATTTTTGTGTCTTTTTCCATAAAGAATTTGAGGATCTTGTTGACTGTAAGAAGCCACAGTAGAGGGGAGAGAACTCCTCCTTGTGGTGTGCCTCTAGTTGTCACTTTCCTTATAGAACTGTGTCCAATGTCTGCATTGATAATTCTGTTCTTCAACATATTCTCAATCCAGATTACAATGGATTTGTCTACTTTTATGTCCTCAAGAGCTGTTGTTATGGCCTCTGTGTTTACAGTGTTGAAGGCCCCCTCTATGTCGAGGAAGGCTGCCATTGTAAACTCTTTTAAGTTCAGCGAGCCCTCAATTTCACGGACAACACTACGCAGAGCACTTTCCATTGATCTGCCTTTGAGGTAGGCGTGCTGAGTGTTGCATAAGTTTCGTGAATTTGTGAGTCCTCTGATGTATAGGTCAAGGAGTCTCTCCAAGGTTTTTAATAGAAATGACGAGAGACTAATTGGCCTATAGTCCTTTGCGGCAGTATGGGATGGTTTACCTGCCTTAGGTATGAAAATTACCTTTATTTCTTTCCACTGTGTTGGGATGTACCCCGTGCGCAGGCAATTGGAAAAAATGCTTACGAGATGGGGTACAGTGTGGATCTGTGTTTTTTGAAGCATCGCTCGCAAGATATCGTCCGGGCCCGGAGATTTAACGAATTTATTGCCCATGATACTTTATCCGCTGTGATAATCTTGTTTATCATTTCTTCGGTTGTGTGAACCGTAGGAAGCGTCGTTAGGGTAAAATTCATTCGGGTGTTTTATGTATTCCAAGACAAGTCCTGTGATATTGTCTTTCAAACACTCGAATCCTTTCCATTAAGCTGGCTCTCACGTTGAACCAAACGGGACATCTATAGGTCACCATAGGCCTGATTAAGGCCATGTAGCAGATTACCTTCACCCTGGAATCAAGTTGGCTGCTATCAAGTTGGAACAGCCATCTTGTCAGAACGAAAGAGCCCCAGGCTTTTGCCAGAGCAGCATTTACATGTTTGTCTAGCAAAACCTTAAGGTATCGGACCACACTTTGCTCACTCACTCACTCACCAGTGGAGCCCGTCCGGTCCAAAAATTAAAAACCTGCGCCAATTTTCACTAGTATTCCAAGAGGACTTAGGCAAAGACGTTCTTAATAAAATAGATTCTGATTTCTGGAAGTGGATTTTTAACTTCCAGTCAGCACAATACTGTTGAATTTTTTCGAAGTCACGCTGCAAAAGAGTAACAATGACGTCGATCGTTGAGCCTGATGTGTACGCAATTAAATCGTTCGCCTACGCTATAGAGTGGCGAAGAGAAACTATCAGATCGCTTAGGTAAATGCTGAAAAGAATCGGCAAGTTAACCGTTTTCTGTTGCAGTCCGTTTTTAATTTCAAATATTTGGGTAGATGTCACATTAGCAATTTTCACAACGAATATATATAGCAGTATATATAGCAGTGGTTTACTTATGTCCAGCCGACTGAGCTTGTAGTAAAGCCCTTCTAACCATACGGTGTCGAAAGCTTTTACCAAGTCAATCAGACAGCCACCTGTGTATTGGTTGTTGCATTTGTTCCATTGGATTTCCAATACCAGTTTCGACGCCGCATGAATAATGTCATGTATCAACTCATTTAGACAGGGCTCTATTGAACACCTTCTCGAAGACCTTGCTGATACTCGGAAGGTATCAAGGTGACATATCGACCGGAGATTTGCCGGGTAAGACGTGTCTTTACCCCTCTTTGAGATTGGTTGCATCACCACTGTCTTCCAATGCACCGGATAATATGCTTAATTCAGTGCATTGTTGAACAGGATGGCGTACATCTCTACAGCCACTGGCGGGAGGTGCCTAAGCACAACATTTTATATACCGTCGATTCCTGTGGTTTTTTTTTTCTCTTTAATGACTCGAAGATCATATGGAGATCCTCCGTCGAAATGAACAGGGTGTTGGCCTGGTCACTGGCGACGACATTATTTGCCAAGGTTCTCTGATCGATTACATTTCGAAGGTAAATGATAATGCAATCTGAATTAAAAGAATTAAAAATATTTAAGGCTGCGCAATTAAAGCTGTGGTTAAACACGTTGGGAATTGCGTTTAATTGCAATTTCCGCTAGTCAACGCTTCTTATAAAGGAAAACACGAGTCCGAAAAAATAACGGTTCTGGCGAAGACGACGAGGGCGATGAAGAGTATGAAGACAGCATTGCACACGTTCATCAGACACCTGTATTTTCCATCCGACGGGTCAAGTTCCCCAAAATAGGTCACATCGCCAGGCGAAACGCGACACTGACAAAGCATCGGTCAACGCTCCTCCAATGCCGAGGGAACGTCCGGCTCGCTGATTTGCCAACCGGAGCTGAGTGGACGCAAAAGTGCAAGATTGCACTTTGATTGCACAACGCTTCGCACGGCACGGCGAATTAATAAGTTACGCTTTAGATTAAGTTATTTAGTAGTTTAGTTGTACTTTGGCAGTGAAGAAATAGTAGTTTTTTTTTTTGATTGAAAACCTCTCTGTTCGTTATAACTGGCGCCCGAGCAGGAACCCGCGAGAAATCGGAAATACATAGTTACCCCGCGAAAAGAAAAAGAAAAGGAAATAATTGACAGTAAAAACGTAGTGAGTAACGCTAACGCGAGTGTCCCTTAAATAAAAAATAAATTGTGTGATAATCTCGAGGGGAAGAAAAACAACGTTCAATGCCAAGTGCAGCTCAACAAGTGTGGAGGAAAAGAGACCCCCGAGTAACCGAAGCAGCCTGCGGTAGGAAGAAAAGGAAACAGCACAGTACCTGTTAGGCGCCCCACCATAAGAATATGCGAATACACGTAATTTTGTAAGAACCATAACGTAAGAATAGGTAATAAAATGAAGAAAAGTAAAAATGAAAATACATATTATACTGGAGATATTCAAACAAAAATCAGGACAGAATTTAAATATTTTTATATAATACAATAAATTAAGGATTAAAAGAATATATTTTTAAAAGTGAAATATAACCGAAAAGTGAAAACTACATATGTACTCGTATATGTAGTTAGATAGTAAAACTGAAAAGAAACGAAAAGTAAAACTATATTGATTTAAAAACAATCTATTACAATACAACTATAAATAACAATTTATAATCCCAACATACCTATATATAGTACTTTATTTGAATTAAATTGACTTCAATATGTACATATATATATATAGGGAAAATGTCGTTAAACGAAAATTTAATCGTACCCCCCAGGCCCCCGAAAATCCCGAATCCAACATCCAACTCTACGCCCGCGTATCCCAAATTGATGCAGAAGTGTTAGATAGGGAATTGCCTACCATTTTCGAACGTTTCCTCAGATCACAACCAGAAAAAGTCATCACCGATGATCAGCGTGCAAATCTTTCTGAAATGGATAAGATACTGGACGTAGTCTGAAGTATAAGAGAGTTTTCAGGCGAATTCGGCTCCTGGGAAAAAAATTGTTGAAAGGATCCTCAACCTTACGAACCGTTAAAGGGCACACCGAAATACTTCGGAATCCTTAATGTTGTCCGGAACAAGGTAGTTGCCCAGGCCGACATAGCCCTTGAGTCATATAACACGCCGTTAAACTGGTTAAACGCGTTGCCCTTCTCTGCATTATGCAGATAAATGCAATCTTGGTACGCTCGAGTACCAAATGATCGGGTTGGTACAGGGCAATGGCACGGTATAGCAATTTTATCATGCTGCTTATGGCCATGTATCATGATGATATCTATAACGGAGATGAGTCCAGAAGCGATGCATGATTTAATTAAGACATACTGCGACAAGGCCTTGGATACGTTCATCCGAGGACTTAGGGGAGACTTGCCTAGACTCTTAGGTATGAGGGAGCCCGTAGTACCTTTCTCTAGCTGTACACCTCTGCTTAAAGCTGGAGAACATAAAATATCGCACCCAGCATGCCAACCATATGGTCGGGCATATTCGTAAGATCGAAAACAATACACCCCTTCGTCTACCACCTAGACAACCGGCTCACAATCCGAACTCTTTACCGAGGCATCCTCCTCAACCCTTCTATCCCGAACTCATACCTGATCCACCGAGACCTCCTAAGCCTCAACCCTACCAGCAATATTCTTGTCCATTCAAGCAGCGTCCATTTAACTAATATTATAAAACTCCTGTTCAACAATTCAATCCATTCAACCGATATCCAAATCAAAACAATTGCAATCAACCGTAGAGAGCAATGCAACCAAAGCCGGAGCCTATGGAAACAGAGACCATATGCTCGGCACAGGTCAATTATCAAAACCGACCGCGTTCCAAACCCGCTCAACCCGCGCAAAAAAGACCCACTTGGTCAGCTCACGCACAGCACCCTAACAGGTTGCAAAGAACTTTGCATACTACCACCGGTGAGTCTGAACCCCAGTCCCAAAATCCTGATCCGGCAGTAACTGACTACCTTGATACCTACCATCAAACTGGCAATGATCTCATAGAATATGAGGAACCGGACCTCATAGATGAGCAGTTTTGTGATAGCGTAGAAAACCCGAACCCGAGTTTAAATTGCCCCTCGCTTCCGTATTTTGAATACAGAACGAAGAGCGGAAAAGTACTGAAATTCCTAATTGACACGGGGTCGAATAAAAATTATATTCATCCCAGATGCGTAAGAACAACAAAACCAAACAAAAATCCGTTCATAGCTAATTCCTTGGGCGGTAACGTAAGGATTACCCATCACGCGATGTTAAATCTATTTGGCCCAAACACTAGAAATCTCAAATTTTTCCTATTACCCATGCTCAAGGCTTTTCATGGAATTGTCGACAACGACAGCCTTAAAGAGCTAGACGCTACTATAAGCACAGCTGTAAGCTACATGACTCTCAATAATTCCCTAAAAATCCTTATTAAGCAACATCTATCTCAGTTTGTTAATAACTTGAATATTAAAACTTCTCACTTGAGTGACAATCTAACAGCCACCACACGCAGTTATGACAGCTCATCACACAAACTGATACAGTTCGCAAACGCACCCATCAACGCATTCAGAACCCAACTAATCCTTAAGAGAGGAGACCAATCCGAGGAGACGTATTTCAAACACCTTTCCCCAAATACCACAGACACATCCTTACTGAAATCACCTACACCAACGAAAATCTCATTGGAATATTTAAAAGGTTTCTCAACCCCAATATTTTATTATGACGATTATGACCGACGAAGAAACTATGGGTATTATACAAACCATCTATACGCTCTATTGCCACAACTACAAAATACGGTTCACCAGAATACAAGAGGAAGACGTTCCTAATGAAGCCGAACAGCAAAACATAATTATACAGGAACATAAAAGAGCGCACCGCAATGCTGTAGAAAACAAGCTCTTTATAATGAATGCGAAAATCAAAAGGATTATTGGCCAATGCAAGGTCTGTAAGGAAAGTAAATACGAGCGTCATCCAACGAATCCTATCCTAAAACCCACTCCCATACCTTTATATCCCGGACATATAGTCCACATCGACGTATATTCGACCGAACGTCACCTAGTGCTTACCGCTCTAGATAAGTTCACTTAGCACAGGCTAGGGTAGTGAAATCTCGTGCCATAGTTTTTCTTCAGCGTTCCAAAGCATGTGGTAATCGAAAATGAAAAGTCTCTAAGCTCTGCATCTATTACATTTATGATGGAGGGTCTTCTTAAGATTCAAATCTTTAAAACTCCTACAAACAGAAGCGAGGTTAATGGACTAGTAGAGCGCTTCCACTCTACGCTCTCCGAGATCATGAGACGCCTCAAGAGAGATGGAAAGAGCTGTCCATTTGAAGAACTCCTTACTCAAGCAGTACATGAATACAATTCCACCATCCATTCTGTTACTGGCAAAAGACCTCTAGACCTCTTCTACGCCAGAAACATATGTACCGAACCAGAAGACTTTGAAAGAGCTAGAGAAGAAATCACAGAGCGTATAAAGGAAAAACAAGAAAAGACCTAAACAAAGAAAAAGACATACGAACCAGGATTTATCAAATATGACAAAAGGCACGGCTCGAAACTCACCCCATGATATAAAGAGGAAATAGCGAAACAAGACAATCCCACCACAGTGCTAACCAATTCAGGAAAAGTTATACTCAAGAGTAATATAAGAAAATAAACCATTATATCTTTCTTTCCTTTTAATTTAGATGCATCCTCACCACCTTAAAGGCGAATACCCAAATCCTAGACTACACCAACTCCTGCGTAGCAGTATCGGAAGAATCCAAACCGGAAACGTTAAGCTGATCCACAAAATCGACATATCCCAGTTCGAAGACTTCCTGAATAATGCTACGGTCCTGATGAAGAACCATATCCCAAAAATAAATCCCTTTTTCCCCATCCTGGAACATGAACTCCACCAGACAAATACATATATGTATCAATAAACAATATCCAATCTCACAAATCGAAACGTTCCCTTAACTTTATAGGATCAGCCTGGAAGTGGATCGGAGGAAACCCCGACCACGACGATTTAATACTGTTACAAAACAAAATTAATGATATTATAGCAAACAATAATGAGCAATTTTACATTAATAAAAATCTGACGGAAAAGATAAATCAGATCACAAAACAACTAATACGATTGTAAATTCAATAAAAATGGACCATATGGCAATCTATGAATAAGTTATAAGTAGGGCTAGGATTTCGATGCATTTGCATATTTTTTTTGAGACACCTCTTTCCAAATTATGAATTTTCCTTTAAATTGGCATCTAACCGTTGATGCATATTTTTGCATATTTTACTATAAATGCATATTTTTCATATTCTTGCATACTTTAATAAATAATAAATACATGTTTAGTGCATATTTCCGAAAAAATTAACTAAAAATTTAAAAAAAAAAAAAAACCATAAAAATGCACACGCTAGGCTTCTTATATTCTTTTTTTCATTTTGAAAAGATCTTTATGTTTTTTTTAATTATATTATAGTTTTTTAGTTCTTAAATTAAAAAGACAGAATTTTTCTAAAAGCTGGATAACATGTTTTTTTTGTTTTTCATTATAAAAATGCAAAGTTTAATTATAGTCGTACAGTTTGACTGGTCGTTATAGCCAACGAACGTTTTATCCGACTTTTCAAAAATAGAAAGATTACTTATGCAAAAACCAACTATTTGGGGGGAAATCGGTCGTTAAAAGCGACAGATCGTTCTAAGTCACGTAGTTATAGGCGACTTCGCCATGGTTTTAAATGCATATTTAAAGTGCATATTTCCCATTTTTAAGAGCATATTTTAAGCGCATATTTTGCGTTTCTAAGTGCATGAAAATCCCAGCCCTATGTAGTTATAAGTTTAGATTTAAGAGCAAAAATAATTAAACAAGAACTATCAAACATATATATACCCAAAATAAGTGAAACAATTTATGAAAAAATATATGTTAAGCCAATTAAAAAGCTCTGCGATAAAAACATGGCATTAGGGTGCTTCAAGTGCATAAGCCGCAACAATATACAACCTCTTACCATTCTGAGGGGGGATGCACACCACGCAGACCTCCGCACTTCACCACTGTATATGATTTTATGTTTCAAATTGTTTTTTTATGAGGATCGCAACTTCCCCGCCTCGCGTTGCGTTAGGTCGGTCCCTTCGAATGTCGGATCTCGTGCTTCTGGGTTAGCTTTATTTCGCCAACCAGAAGCACATCGGGGCCTTCGTCCAGCAGCCAGTTAAAAAACACCACGGCTCTCCGTTCGATCCTAATTAGTAAATTAACATTCACCGACAGGATTTTTAAGTGTCTCTCAGCCAGCGCACCCATTACGATTCAAGGTGCGCTAGGCCCGGCAGAAGCGAGCAAATCTGATCCACCCGGGTCGCCTGTTCACGGATCTGCTGTTGAAGCTGGCCGATCTGTCCTTGAATGGCAAGCAAGATCGAGCGCGTGTCCACCTCGACCTCCGGCGCCTTGGAACAAGGGGCTTTGGGAGCAACCATGAGCTTTCTTTTGCGTCTGTCCCGGCGAGCCGCCATTTTGGCGTAGGTCATCTGGGGCGTAAAGGCTGATGTTTGCAAACGTTCTCAAGGACGTTTCTCCTCAGGCTTACGAGCCAGACTTAATTTATTTAGTTCTTGGTACTTAGGACCTTCTCGATAATTTGCAGTGTTTCTGCAGCACGCACTCGAGTTAATACGTGTCCGCAACTTTGTCTTTGGGTTAGCATTCCTCGTTTTTTGTGGTTCCTTGCACACTTAACGCATCGAGGCTGCATCTCGTAGTAACACACGGTGTGCCGGAACCTTTGACAACAGGTATATTCCCTTTTGGCCCACACCGTGATATACGACTTGACTGTCATGAACACGAGATCCTGACTCGCAAACTTTTTGAACATTTGGTCGGTAGCCGGATCCTACGCCTTTGAGGAACATTGTCTGCAACCTCTCGGCCTTTGGAATATATGAAAAAAACTCCGTGAACGACATTTTAAGTAGTTCTTATGCTGCTCCACTATTTTGCAGTGGCGGTCTTCGCACAGACACTTAATATAAAAATGTTCACGAATGGCGTACTTACATAAGTCAATGGGGTCGAATAACTCTATGAAGTTTTTGATGGTACCTTCTCTTTAGCTGTACGTTGTTGCTGCTTCACTTGTGGTTACTGATGTTATTTCTGTTGTTGTTGCTGCTGTTGTTGATGTTGTTGTTTTAGCTGCATCTGTTGCTGCTGCTTTTCTTGCGGCTGTTTCTGGGGCTCTTGATGCTGCTGCTGTGGGGCTTGTTGTTGTTGCTGTTCCTTCTGTCGCCGCGCCGCTTATTTGGTGACAACAGCATTTAATTTTTCTTGCCACATCCGTACATTTAAAAATGCGGTAAGGATTTCTTCTTATTCGTCGTCTGTCACTGATAGTGACAAAGCTGCGAAGGAATTGTTTTCACCGGTATAGCGGCCTTCCCCATTGTCTGGAAGGTCGCTAAACTCTTCCCCACCCACGGTTGCTGACTATGGTTCTTGCCCGTGTTGTTGTTGTTGTTCTTGTTTGTGTTGCTTTGTACTGCTTCTGATGTTGATGCTGTTGGCGCCCCTTCCTCCACTTCGAATCGCAGCTTTTCAATCGAAGTGCAGAGGGAGAAGTGCTTCATTATACTGGATTTGGTGTTCATTCGTCGTCTTCTTCGGATGGCATGGCGTCGAGAACTCGGGCAACTTCGAGTCATCGGATGATGCTGTGTGACGTACGGGCCTTCCCCAACCGTCTTCCGACATGTTTATCTCCGTATTACTAGCCCTGATTATACTTTTTGACGAAAACTGGGGTACCGAACTCGCAAATTCTTGGCTAGCGATATTCGATATTTTTCAATCCCACGGCTAAATGCGCAGTAGAGCTCTGGGTTGTTTATTTATACACTACTTAGTCGAAACACGTCCGTAGCCTTTCTGTGATTAACTGCTACTGGTGGTTCCTCTACAAACATGATGACGCGAGCCCGGGCGCCTCAGATTCAGTAGATCGAGGAAACGTCGTGGGACAGCATCAATGGCTTTGGTGGCTGGAGCGTCAGTAGTACATTTGGTGCCTACAGCCGCTTCAAGGCAGGTCGCCATTTTCCAATGCCAAACTTACATAGGTTGTGGTAGATTAGGGTAGGGTAAGGTAGATTTCAAAAATATAACATTTATGTATATACAGTTTGTGCAAAAACAAACTATTTAGCTTTCTTTATTTAAACTACTCATTTAAAACTATTTTCATTAACTAATTCATAAGCAAAAAACAAACATAACTGATATAATTTTCATTTAAAAAAAAATGGATTTAAATAACAGAGCGCAAAAACAACGCACAAAAAGCCTGCGTACACCACCACATACAACAATACAAAAACAAGAAATATCAATATTTTGTTGGGTAACCTATTTTGAATATGACTTCTCTCATTCATTTTCCCATTGAATCAACCAAGCGTTTCGTATCTTCTTGAGTAATTTTATGCCATTCCTCAAGCAGCTTTTGCTTGAGCATATCTTTGGACGATATGCTATGTTGATGAATACGCCGGTCCAGCAATTCCCACAAATGTTCGTTGAGATTGAGGTCTGGTGATTGCGGGGGTGTATGCAATTATTTTGGAACATTATACAGTAGTCAGAGCTTGGGTAAACCCAAGCCGAGTTTGTTGGTACTTTAACGTAGTTTTTTTTTTAAATAATATACAAATACTGCAATTTATCCGTAGTACTCAAAATTAACTCATATTCCGTGCAGGGACGGGTTAAGAATATCCCTGCAGCGATACCTCTCGCTTGTCGTAAAAGGCGACTAAAACAAAGGTAAACAAAAATCACATCTAGGCAATTTAGAAAACACCAAGGTGAGCCTAGGGACACATATACCACCATTAAACTGCCCCACAAGTGTACATGCAAATCAGTGGGTTCACACGACTGGAGATCACCGGTGTTGTAAGAGTAAGCTCAAACAAAAAAATCTGGAGCATGCCCGTGTAACAAAAAAAAAAAAAAAAAAGGCAGGCCGAAAAACAATTGGTGCAAACAAATGGAAAAACACCAGCATTTGATTGGCCTCAGCGATGAAGTAATCCCAAACCGGGAAGCCTGCCGCTACTTTCTGAGGTCAAACCGGCGGATCCCACAAGCGGACCAGTAGGAATGCAGTTAAGTGGGAAGGTTATGGTCCTACACTTCTGACCATAACAACGCCGGAAAAAGGAAAAGAAGAAGAAGACTCAAAATTAACTCATCTGCTGCGATACACCTCCAAACCATGATCCCACCTCCGCCGTGTTTCACTGTTGAAAAAGATTTCCTTTGTTCCACTCAGTTGCTGGTTTTCCCCACAAATACCGCGCCCATTCAGCCCAAATATGCAAAATTTGCTTTCGTCTGAAAATAACATAGCATTCCGAAAATTTCCCGGCTTGTCAATATGCTCATTGACAAAAGTTGATCCTGTTGATTTTCGAAATATAAGGCTTTTTCCTTCCGGACTGTCCATAATAACTTTCTTCTCTAAGAACATTTCTAACAGTACATTTCTGCTAACTATTTTATCAATTTTTTCTTGAATCAACTTTGCTGTTTTTAAGCACTTATTCGAGGATTTGCTCTTAATTCAGCCACAAACCAACCTTTTTTTTTTTTTTTGGCTAAAAGTAGTGTTGGCCACCCAGATCTGTACCTAGAAGTAAAATTCCCGTAGTTTTTCCGAATTTTTGTAAAACTCTTTGTACAGAAGAATATGGTTTACCAATTATTTCACAAATTCCTCTTAGCGTTTTACCCTTCGAACGCATTATACTCGTAACTACCAATTTTCGAATATCTACTGATAATTCCTTGCTCATATTTACAGTTCCCAAAAGACTCTCCAAAGGGAAGAAAAGAATTATAAAACTGTTTCGCACAGTGGTCAACTGAATGAAAGAAATAAATGTAAAAATAAGTTGAAAAGAGAAAATTAACGGTAATGCAAATTCTCAAAAAAGAAAGCATATAAAACGGTTGTCCACAGTCGTGTTATTGAATGTAGAAGATAAAGTAACAGATACCATTCGATAAGAATACATCAAAATATTTTAGTTTTGAATATAAGTAGGTACTCGTAAATGTATGCGTTGCAGAATTTTTTCTAAAATGTAAGGTAATGTATGCAGACTTTTTGCACTTACTGTAACAGGTGTACAAGCCCAAATAGTATTATTATTTTTTAAACATTTTAACTAATTTAGAGTGGAAACTTAAAGATTAAAGACAGTCAACTGACTGACTTTGTATGTAGGTTGGTAGTAAATTTTAGCCGATTTTGCAAAACCGCCTTGTCGTATCCTGTGCGTTCGGTTCGAGTAACTCATAATATACTGCACCCGGCTTATACCACCAAAAGCCGAGCTTTTTTTTTCATCCAGCTGCAGTGATTGGTTGTTATCACTGCTTGACCACCGCATTACTAATGAGATGATTCATCGTGAATCATTGCGTGAACGGTTTGCTATTTCGGAAATCGACTTCAACATTTCTTTCGAGAACTGGAAAAATATAGGCAGAGATAGGAAGAGGACGAAATATAATTTTATAATCAAAGCCACCTTTTAGCTACGAGTATGTCGCGCCGTCATACATAGTTGTAACGAATCACCTCTATCAAATGGGAATGTCGTCATCTTGTATGAAGACTCGAAAACACTTTGGTGCACGCAAAACGCCGATTCGACTTGCATAATTTGGAAAAAAAACAAAAAACGAAAACAACAAGTCGAGGCGACACAACGAAGCCATGAGCCATGCTTGTAATTAAAAACCTCCCAAATTGCCTGCAGCTGTTGTTCACTAAATAATGGTACCATTCACTAAAAAGGTAAGACCTGCGAGTTGATTCCACTTTTTGTGCTTCGATGTAATTAAAATAAGAAATAGGAGCCATCGAAAAGAACAACAACAAAATAAAGGTCGAAATTACACACATATGGGCCGGCAATTATAATGTGTATAGTGGCAGAGCGTCGTTAGTCCTCCTAGTGCTGCTCGTAGTGGTCATGGTAGTAATAGCGGTCATGCCAGTGGTGGTGGTGGTGATTTTCTTAATTACTATAATGCAACCCACTTTAATTCGTATGTACGTGTTGTCCGGTCTCAACGGTGAAAAGCAAAAACAAGCCACAATCCTTACCCCGCACTTCGATTCTGACTCCCGACAATAACCTCGTCCGTGAGTATTTCTTCACTTTCCGAAATGATTGACGGATTTTTTCTGTTTCCCATTTTTTTTTCGTCCCTTCTCACTTTTTGTCTTAAACATTTCCAAGGAAATTATTTGAATTGGATGCGGCGAATCAATCAATTGCAATTAATAGCAGCCCGAATGAAAATTATTGTTTAATGGGTTCTGAGTGAAGACCATGGCAATTGTGGTATGCTGGGTTGGAGAGTTATGCGCAAATTTCAAATTTGGTGCGGAATCTGGCCGGAGAGACACCGAAATATGCTTATGTAGAAGGCTGAATTGTTTGTTTTCAACTTTGACATGCCAACAGCTCTGCTCTTTAGTTATGGTGTGGATGGTTATGCAATCGCGGGTGGGAACCGATGTACTTGTAAATGTCACAATTGGTCTCAGGTTAGAAAAAGGGAACAGGCCTTACAGGATTATATCTACAAAAGCTCCTATGATACTACCATTGTGTAAAGAAGCACCGGACATTTAACATCTTAACTCTAAGTAAGCCCAACATTACCGAAAATCCTGGCACAAAGTTGAACGTCTCTTTGTCCCCGTATACACACAAAGCCGAAATTCGTAACGCATGACAACCGCCTGTTGCATCACCCCCATCCAAACTCAAATTCACTTGACGCAAGGACATCCGCGAGAGTGGTGTGAACAAAAACGATGTGTGGTTGATGCCCACTTACTTATCGCCGCCGAATCAAAATGACGATATAATGTCGTCTCGCACAACCGTCAACCATATGCGCTAAATCCCAATTAAGAAATAAGTTCATGAGCTTGCTCTCCCTGTTCCTGCTCGGAACGCAGAGCACACCCCTCCCAATACAGACTATTGCTAGGGTATTGTCCAGCAGTGGTCAGTCGAATAGCCATATGATATGTCTGATAATCGCAACACGCATGAAGGGTGCGGTACGCGTGTGAAAATACAACCATAAAGTGTTTTCAATTAATAGCTAAATGGTGAGGGAGAACCGGATTTTTATGCTTGTTTGTTTGCGTTTCATCAGGGCTTAACCTAATCCTGATGACAGTAATTAGTGATTAGTCACTTGAATTACATTGAAGCATCAAATTGATGTAAATTTGGGTGGAGGTGGAATGTCCTTAAGTGATCTATTCATAATGATTCACCTTCATCTTTAAGGATACTCTGGACAGTATGCTGTTGATACTCTATCTGCCTATATGTGTACATATGTATATCCTTGACAGGGTTTGACCTTCAAGTGTGTATAAAGATAAAATAATGTTCCAGCACTCCAGGATTCATATATAAATGGTTTGAGTCTTATCTTAAAGATAGAGTGCAGTACATAAATATAAGCATTTCAAAAACCAGTAACTTGAGGGTGCCTCAAGGTTCTGTTCTTGGCCGATTTTATTTCTGATATATGTATATAAATTCGTCATTCTCTCTTCCATTCTTGGATAAAATTGTTCAGTCAGTCCGTTAGATTTAATCTCTGATATAAACCATGGCGTTTTCTTGCTTACATGTTGGTTTGCCAGTCACAGACTTGTTGTTAGAAGTAAAACTAAATTTATATTCTTCAGTTTGACTGACGAGGGGAACCCCGACTTAGAAATTGTGTTTAATTCTTCTGACTGAGCGCGTTACGACTTGCTGTACAACCAATGCAGATTCCAAACTGGTCAAACTTTCAATAGGAACGCTGACTGCAGTAATGACTGCTTCACGATTGATGGTGTTGATAGTTTTAAGTATATTGGTATAAGCATAGATCAAAATTTAAACCAGTCCAAACACTTTTTTTCTTTGAAAAAATATCTTCTTTCCTCTACTCGCTGTCTTTCCCGCCTTAGAAAGTACTTCTCTCCTAATACTGTGATCAGGGTTTATTATAGTTTAGTCCAATCGAGATTGCAATATGGTATCTGCATCTGTGGTGGCGTTAAACCTTAGTAAACTGCAGCAATTAATTCTCTCCCAAAAAATCTGCAATACGAAATGTTTGTAGTTCTCACCGTTCAGTTCACACAATGAACCTATTCGGGACCCTCAAAATTCATCCTCTGCGACATTTATTTTATTTCAAAGTTCTGAAGGTCTTTTTCCTAAGAGGTGGATATCTAGAAAGTCCAGTCTCCGATTAACATAACCTACGTAGATTTTCTAACTTTATTGTAAATGTCCCTTATTTACCCTTACTCCATTGTCTCATGCAAACTATTTAATACTCTGCCCCTGGAAATTCCGTCCATAAGAAATTTGTCCGTGTTTACAAAAGTAATTAAATCATGGCTTCTTGATTTTGAAACCGAAACCTTGTTACGGTATTTAGTTAAAAAATAAAAATAAAAAATGATTTGTTCATTTGTTTAACTAGACTGTAACTATTCCTGCCACTTATAATAGCTTTTGAATGTCTTTTGCTTTATTTGGATATCTTTTTTTTTCTATTTGTTAAAGATTAATTTTTCTCTTTTTCAATTGCCAGTATTTTGAAAAGTTCTTCTATTTTATTGACTTTGTACACCCCACACAAAGTAAAAATTACTAAAATATGGCATCACCTCTATTTTTTTTAAATATAGATGTTTCTACCTATTCTGTATGTGCTACTGCATGAAAAATTGTATTGTATGTTAAATTGTAATTTTTTTTCTTGTACATGCGAATAAAGAAAGAAAAAAACAAACAAACATACGAATGTATGTACGTACAAGAAAATAAGGTTCAAGAAATAAGGTGACTTCTTAAATTTCACCAACTAAGTACATTCGATTTTCAAATTTCCTTTTTTTCTATGTTTATACACATACCCCGTAATATATGACGACATTGTCAGCCATTTTAGATATGTAGTTTGTTTTTCACACACATAAAGGTTTTAAAAGGTAAGAAAAACTGAGTCAAAGTATTTGTATTAAATTTTGTGTAAAAAATAAAATTAAGTGCTCCATCATGCTCCATTTGGAGAATCTACTTAGGGAAACTTTTTTTTTTTAAATGTTACAAGCTCTTAACCGAAGGGGGGAAGATATTTAAGATGAGGATGGAAACATTGAAGCAGTGAATAAAACTGTTATGAAGAATCGTCGAATCACTATCAGAAAAGTTGGTAAGAATATTGGAATATCAGTTGGCTCATGCCATTGTCATGAAACCTGTGTCAGCGACATTTTTTCCAAAATTTTGATCAAAAGAACCGTCGCATGAGCGTTGCTCAGGAGCTGTTGAATGACGTGAATGACGAACCTAATCCTTCTTCAATTATAATGTCCTGGTTCATTATGAGTTTTTGCCAGAAGGACGTACATACATTCAATTAGGAATATTACCTTCTTGTTATGCGCCCTTTCGAGAAGCAAAATGAAGAAAACATCCGGATTTGTGGGAGAAAATCTCAAGGCTGTTGCCACGGAATTTGCCACAATTGAGAAGAGATAATAATCTCATCGTTGGAAAAATTCAGGGGCATAACAGAAGTGTTTCAAGGATTGAAAAAAACACCTGCAAAGATGTATTATATATCAGGGCGATTACTTTGAAGGGGTAAACATAGATGTTGATGAATAAATAAATATTTCTCGAAAATTAAAATAAAAAGTTACCTTATTTTTTTAACAAACTTTGTACAAACGAAACGGCTTACGAGCAAAATTCCGATTTCGACTTAAATGAAAAAGGACAAACACTACCGACATTTTTTTTTCCATTGTCTCTTCGCTGATAATTGATTAATACCCGAAAGCTAGCCAATTAGCCAAGCCTGTTTAATGGGGCAAGGGGAACCGTGACAATACTCCACATCGATGGATAATATGAGCCCGATTATCCCTCCGTAAAGCATACCAAAACTGTTATTATCATCGCCTAGTATTTAATAGTTATACCGTACCGACGCAGAAACAAAGCCTAATCCCATAATCAATATTCAAGGATCTAAAAAAAAAAACGTTATAATCTGCTTCATCTGACCATCGTGAGGCGGACGGATTGCAGAGTGCTCGAAGGCTGAGGGGTGGGGGCATGTAAGCGAACAAGCATGCATAACAGCAACAAGCCGCCGGCAATAATAGCTATTAAAGATAATTTTTGTATAAAGGATTGGTTGGAACGCGATTTCCTCTACTCTATTTCTTGACATCAATTGAGTTGATCTACCTCGTGGTCCTTGCCAGGCATGCCACATGTTTCCCTTTCTCTCTGTTTCCATTTTATTTGCATCTCAGTATCATCGCGTACCATTATCTTTAATTTAAGTTCACTTCAACGTTAATCAGAACGCATTGCCCTGCCCGCATATACCGCGCAGGACGACTATTAGACTTACAAAACGTACTGGTGCAGTACACGATCCACATTCTACTTTGGCTCGGTTGCAGTTGGATCGAAAAAAAAACAAGTAAGCAAAGGATGCTTTAACGAAGGAAGGACGGAAGGATTAAACCGGGCAGGCAACAATCCAAAGTTGATGTAAAAATGAAGGCAAATTAAGGGTCCGCATCGCTGTTCAATACTTGTACTGTGCGTTACTCACTCCGTAAGTTTTGGTTCAAAACACAAATTGACCGACCAACCGACCGGTGAGCGAGGCACCAAAACAGAAAGTGAAAATACAAAAAAACTGCAGAAAACGTAAAAAAGCATGTAAAGCAAAACGAAAAACAAAAACAACAAAAAAAAATTGAAAGAGAATGAGTCTCGGCTACTATTTTTCAGTTCTGCGTGAATTTCTGATTCCATTCCGCTTGTGGCGGCACACAATTTCCTCCTCACCCGATGCAACCAGATACGCCGAAGCGATGATGCGCCGATGCACACACAAGCTTCAAGTCATAACAATTCGTTCGTCTCTTCGGCCAAGACCAACCAAACCAAGAGTCGATTCCTTCTTTAGTTGATTTTGGTTTTTTTTTTTCGCTTACCATTTTCAGTTCAATTTTCTTCTTCATATTGCGTTGGTTGTGCCGCTGACCTGACTTGTGCATATCTCGGCATATACCATGCTGATCCTCGTCCTGAATATGTATAACAATTATCGCCGCCGCCGCATATAGATAGAAAGGTAAGCTAAGGTATGTGGGCATTGAAAAATCCCTTCCGAACGTCCCGCACCGGCCGGCCTGGTCTCCTCTTGTACAAAACAATCCCAAGAGAGTATATTTATGACCGGATCCTGGGCGAAGACCAGTGACCATCAAATCACGCCTTGAGGGTATTATTCAGTATTCGGTATTGTACCTATCATAAGGTGGGTACCTATCTTGTTTTCTTATTTTTTTGTATGCTTTCCGTCATCGCTTGCCTCTTACCTGATTCCAATGGTGGAATGCACGGCGTACGTATGTGTGGTGTCTGCAATTGCATTGCAAGATTTTAGCATTTCATTCATATTAGCACGGTACAATATGGAAAATACTGCAACATTCGTATGCACGGAATTTTCTTTTTATGATTTTTTGCCAGCCGAATCTCGAATCTCTTGATTTTGATTATTTTTCCTTTATCTTTGGTTTTTTTGTTATTTCTTTTTTTTCAATAATTTTCGTTCGATATTTCTTGTTTCGTGTTGTTTATGGATACTGGACGGGACAAAGGAACTGAATTTAAATCAATCACAATTAATAGAATTCGAGTTCAAGGCAAGAATGGTGCGAAAGAAGGATGCAAAAAACCGATCCAATTTACTCGTTTCCTTAGCACCTTTCCAACCAAAAAAGCAATAAGATTTAATTCCTTTTCAGGATGTATGATGTGTCTTATGTGTAAATTAAGATTTGCCGGCCTAGATTATGGTAAACGTACCACTGTCGGGTACGTTACGTGGGAAATTAGTTTATTGACCTTCGGTTCTTGTTCCGCGACGTGACCGTAATATCATGGTCATATCAAGGCTCGGTACCCGTCAACTCCATACAAATGAAAAGTGAAATAAAAAAGTCGTACTCTCACTGAAATTCACATTAGGTTCATCGTCATCCATATCGTTGCTGTTTTCATCAACCACGTCTATCGTGTGTCCTATTTTCATTCCATCATTTAAACATGTGTATATACAAGTTTGTCTGCTGGGTGGGCTTCCTTTAGAAAGCATTTGGCATGACCCTGACCTTTGCGAAAAACATACGTTATTTGCCTTCGTTTTTTTTTGTTGGACCAACTTACACAATAGGAGGTATGTATTCCTTTTTAAGGACTCAGGAAGTATGTGGTCATTTAACTTGTTCTTTTCTTTTTCTTTTTGGTTTTATTGCTTGCCATTTTAGAACTGACCTGTAGAAAGCAAGTGATTTAAAGGCAGACGACGGATTTATGCTGACGTACTTATTGGGAAGCTTATTACGACTAGTTAGGTTCAAATAGAAATAGTGGTTGAAATGGAAATGGAAATTAGGATTTTCACATGCCATTTTAAAGTCATATTTTTTGTGTCTTAGCAATCATTTCAGACTAACTAGGAGTAACAAAATCAATTCTAGCCTTTTAAAATGCCTACCACTACCTAGTCTTTCAAATTATTGAACATTTTTCTAATGTAGCGAGTATGGAAAGTATGGAAAATATCTGGGTATGGAAATTCTAAGGAATTTCTAAAAATCCCTTCTGGATCATTATAAAAATAATACGAAAAACACACACTCAGATGCGGAAAAATCTAACGTTTTAGAATAATTTTTCCAGTATCCAATCAACTGCCAGTAATATGAGTACTCTACAATAATGCTACTGAGCCTACAGTTTCAACAAACGAATTGAAAGGTAAAAAAGATGAAACTTCTATAGCGTTACTCACTGAATACTTTTAGAAAAACCTTTGACAGGGTTTGGTAACACGGACCGAATATAAAGCTAAATTTCCCTCTTAACTTAGGGAAAATTGTCCACTTCTTTCTGTCGGACCGTAACCTTAAGGTTGTCCTTAACAATATACCCTCAACTGTCCACCTTCTTAGTGCTGGCGTCTCACAAGGATCAGTTCTCAGTCAAATTCTATTTAATTTATGCAAATCCCATTTACCTCATCATTTGATGAAATTAAACCGCGAATCTTAAATATTTCAGGCGCTCCTTTTTACACATCCTTAATCCAACCTAACTCCATTCCAATTTCTTGGGACAAAAATTTAAAAAAAAACTGAGCCGATACTGGGATTTTCAGTACGGAAGTTATTTTATAATCTATTAATAACAAAACGTTTGCCAAAATTGGAACTTTTTTCACCAACGAGCAACGTTTGACAATTATTAACAATTACATCCGGATTTCTGAGTCCCTTGTAATAATCGTCCATCAGACAGACTGTTATAGTGGATAGTTTGCATTGAGATAACGCACCGAAAATATCGCAGCCGTGAGTGGTTCAGTTCAAAATGAGCCAACTCAGTCACGCTGTTCTAGAGAATTAGGACACCCTCAATCCGGTGTCGAATAAGCAACACCTTTAGCAGATCACTCTCTACAAAATCTTAAAGGAAAACCTGAATTTTAAAATCACCTTCAGCGATGAAGTAAAAGTACAAATACAAGTGATTCGAACGTATTTTTTCGTCGATGAAAATAATCGCCATCTCAGAATCAACTGAGCTTGCTATGATGGGAAATAATTTTTGCCCGGAAGTAGATGTACTTGACACCAGTAATATCCAGTTCCACATACCATACAGTTGCTCAAACAATTGTTCTAATGAAGGGAAAAATCGGTGATCGTGTCGAATAGCCGAATAGGTTTCTTGTTATAGGATTAAGTCTCGCTCAGCAACAATATCGAAATCGAAATTGCCCAAGTTCCGGACGGAAGAGTGGTGGAAAATTGACTCCAAAGAAACGTGGTCATGGTAGTCATATTAACGTGATCTAATACGCCGTTTCTTCGTTTCTTCTAAGCTTCTACAAAGATTGCCTTAGCATATGCACAACTCTCAAGTTTGTGTATCGGTATCGTATTTAATCGAAGCAGCTGTACGTGCTTCTATTAGCGCTTTGGGCGGAAAAAGTTAACTGAGAAAGGCCCATGTAAGACAAGAGTTAAGTAGTTTTAAGCTTTATTCCTTGCCCTCGTTCGATTGCACATGTTTGATAGTCAAGGGTTGATACTTGGGTACTTGATCGACAGGTACTTGGACGACATAACGAATTTTTTTTTTATAGGGCTCTTATGGTCTCTTATGACTATAGAGTTACGCTCTTATGGCGTTTGTAACACAACCCGGATGTGGTGCAGATGATTTTTGTCGAAGATGTTCGTTCACTACTCTCCGGAGGTGGTTGTCCTAGATAGGATTCGAGAGATTCGACTGAATATGTGGTGTTGGTTGTAGTTCACAGTAACTTTTATTGTTTCCATGTCATTAAAGTGTTGTATTGAAAATGCTCACACAGAGTATGGATTTTGCGAGTGTTATGCCTTCGTCAGCATTTTTTTTATCATCTCTCATTCACATCTGATGTTGTTGCACAGTTTTTCCGTATAGGAATTGTTCTTGGCTATGAACAGACTTGAACTACAGACCTTCCGCTCAACATTCGGTGACGACCACCCCCATGCTCTAGGTTGCAAGATAACACTGTCCATTCAAAGGGTCCCTCGAACGTCATTACGTGGCCTCAAGTTATCCTGAGGTTCTTCATCTCTTTCCCTTTTATCTATTAAAATTTAAGTGAACATTGAAAAAATCGTTCTTAATCAGACCAATAAGAAGTGCTAACCAATCAAATACAAAGCTCCAATTTCGCCCCTTAATTACTTTCCACACTAACTACGCCAACCGAAGAGTTCTAGCAGATAAAAGGCTGCGAGAAACGAAAAAACAAAAAAAAACAACGAACCATTGGTAATTAAACCCTTAACAAGCTGACAAGCGAACTGGCAGAATCAACAAATCAGCGAGAAGCATCCAAGTAAATGCCTCCGCCACTTATCATCTCACTGGTGACTTCTTCTGTCCTGCGCCATCAAAACAAAAACAGCTGAACGAAAGAGGCTCGGAAACAAAATCGTATTAATTATCACCAGGGCGAGTACACGACGACTACCGATTACATATGTATGTATTAAAGGGAAGAAGGAATTCTGAAAAGAGGATGTCCTTAATTAGTCCAATGAGAGAGTGAATGTGCAGGAAAAAGGAAAAAGGATTTGCTTGACGGGAACGATGCTCAAGGGGGTGGAACTTGATGAGAACTGCTGGATGGGGTTGTGATATGTGTTGGATGCTAACTTGCTGTAGACCTTTACATCGGTGTCATGGTGTACGGTGGGTGCTATGTGAAGGGACGTTTAAGATTATCTCCCCCAGTAGGATTACCACGATTTCACCCGCACACCCCCACACCATCGTAATTACCATCTCCAACTGACACAATAAGGCACTTTATTAAACTAAATTAGGGACAATAAAACCGTTAGTCGAATTAAAACAAACTCACGAGTAGAAAAACCATTAAAAGATCGTCGCCCATACGCAACTAACATAATCACCCATTGTCATAAGCTTCGGTTTCCTTATTTCTTTGAGTGCCAACATCCTCCGAAAAAATCTTCAAATTACACTCATTTTCAATTAATTCGAAAATGAATAGCCGCGCGTTATGCGCACATGTTGTGCTGCGCTGTACTATGCTCGGCCGCTATGTCGAGCCGAGATTCTTTCGATTACTTGTTGAATGGATGAGATGAGCGCGGGCGCATTCTGCAAACGGATGAAAATTAAAACATCACAAAGGAAGAGTAGCTTCCTTCCGTCTCCAGTCACCCATCCCCGCATGCATATGTCGCGCATCATACCAGTATATTACTCGGGCACAGAGTGGTTATGCTGGCAACAACAACAAACAACGGCGGGAACAATCACGACCGACTTGGGAATCATGGTGGAAATTAACTCGGACGACTTAAATCACTGAAAACCATAAGCATGGACACACAGATATGTATGTGTCGTATCGACGCAATGAGAATTGCCTTGGAACCGCCATTATAATTGCCAACCGGCTCATGAGGGTACATGTTCGGGTAACACTCATGAGTAGCATCAAATCGGTTTTAATTCTTAAATTGGTTTAAATTGTATTTAATTATGACGAGAGAGCGCGAGTTCACCCGCGAAACAGATACACACGCATACGGACATAATAACGACGCGGGGACTTGCTGGCAAGCAATCACGGGACGGCCCGGTCGAGCCCTTAATTGAAATGAATCCATTTTATTGTTCATTACGGTCATCATCGGCGTAACTAAACAAAACAACAGAGACTGGGTGCAGTGATTTTGCAAGTAGCCGGGAAGCGCTTACATCGATCTAGGGCTTGACGGATGGAGTTCCGCGATCAGATGACAGTTGCGATGGATATGAACGCATTTCCGCCCGCTTTTCATTTAGTTTTTTTTTTTGTTTTTTTTTTAAATGATTGAGGAAGATGCTTTATAGGCGTTATTCCCCTGCGCGGAAAACTAGTTCAAAATTCTATTACCCATAGGACCTGAAGGTATTTTTTTTTGTTCACCAGACCTGGTGATAATACTTTAAAGTAGGATGAGAATTACACCGCATTGGTATGTTGAAATAGGGGTGAAAAGTTCTCGCCCTAACAGGCCTAGGTGCAAGTGCCATTAATTCGTATAACCAATTTCACATGGTGGGGTCATTAAATTCTTCGTTTTGGATGGATTAACGCCTAAGGGACTTGAATGTCTATCGCTAAAAAATGGGCAGCACATCCCTCGAAGTCGTAACCAAATCGATATCGATTGACGATAGGCGAGTGAAGGTGTGTCAGATAGCTGAGGCTGTGGGGATATCGGAAGAAAAGGTGCGAAACATTTTCCTGAATTGGCACCCTCAGATTTCCATCTGTTCCCAAACTTGAAGAAATATGTTCCTGGTTCGTAGGTGAATATTTTCACAGCTTTCCAGGGAGGAATACTGGATGTTGGAGAAAGTCGGGAAGTTCAGAGTCTCGCTGACCACCCTTCACCAAGCCCCTCTGTCATGAGTGTGTTCCTTCCATGTTTCGCTGTTCTGTTCCATCTCTTCTAGGACCGTTCTCATATTGTCCGGCCCGGTCTTCCTGGCGGTCTTTTTCCAACGGGTTTTCTCACTCATTATTCGCTTGATTGTTCAGTATCTATTCGTTTTACGTGTATTGCCCATCTTACTTGGATAATGTTCGGGGACGATCACAACTATTTTGTGATTCTTGTTAATTTTCATGAGCAACACCTAACTAAAGTGTTTGCTAGTACTCGGGTCTCTACACCTGGGAGAGGTAGTCTTTTGGAGTTTACCGAGAATGGATATAATGCTCTTGGGCGATAGCCCCAATTCTTATTTCAACTGGATCTTAAACCCATAATCTTAAACCCAGACAGCAGCATTCAAGTTGCGCTTACAGGTGTCCCTAAGACTATCACCACTTTGAACTAGTGCATGAACCCAGGAGGTGGAAAACCGAATTCACTGACTGAACGTGATACGATGACCGAGGTTTCCATTCCTCCATGTAACTTAGGTCGAAGCCAATAGATTGCTTCTGTTACTTCATTAATAGTTGGCAGTTCTACCTACATTTTTGCACCGTTTTCCATTTCTGCTTGCTCTTCATGTACATTAACGAGTTTATCGAAATATCTCCTCCAGCGAATACTGTTTGTGGTTGTCCTGAATATGACCGTTCAGTTTATGAAAATCTAACACATATTGCCCTTGCTACGTGGTAGAGAATGTGGACCACCTATGTGAGTCATCCTGTTAAGCGGATGCTCGAGCGTAGTAGGTAAGCGTGCAAGCTTCCTTGATGGCATTTATGATGGTTTCACTTTTAGTAATAGAAAAAAATTGCTGGGGCAAGATGGGGACTGCAGGGGGGTTGCGGAATCGTTGCGGTGATGTTTTGAGTCAGGTAATCGGCGGGAGTCTTGATGCAATTACCAATTTCTGATGACGGTTGACACTTGACAAATTCAGCGCTTTACGCACTCTTAGTACGTTGTCCTTGGTTCTTAACATCGGCAATCGTCCAACGCGGGGCGCGTCCTCCACTCTCTATTAGCCGTCTTCGAAGAGCTTGTTCCAGTTAAAAATTGATGAGTGCGACTTGTTCTCATCCTTGGACACTAAGCAAATCATGGTGGCAAACTTATTGTACCAAGGCCATTATCGTTTGCTGAGACATGGAGTCTTTCTTCTCCTATTGTTGACCTTTAAACGCGAGACATATTGATTGGGTAGACAACATACCCCACAGTACTGGAAGCCTACTAAATCTAAATTGGTGGGTTCTGCAGAACACCAGATACGTGGTATCCTAAGAGCGGTTCCTATCTGGATCTTACGCTACTTGACTTTCGACTGGAGAACAGAGTCGGCCAGAGAACCTTGGTTTTACCAGATTCAGTGACGATTTAATGGCATATAATGCCATCGCCAGTGAGGGAGGGGAAGATCTCCAGTTGATCCAGTTGATCCAGTTGATCCAGTTGATCCAGTTGATCCAGTTGATCCAGTCGATAAGTCGATAAGTCTCCTTCCAAGTATCTGCGAGGGCTTCGAGAAATTGTCCCATAGAGACCTGACTACATGGGTGGAAGGCAATAAAATCACTCAGGATAACCAATTCGGTTTCAGAGTGGAGTATAACTCTATTCATGTTGTTGAAAGCCTCTTACGATACCAAAAAAAATTGGCGCAGGTGACAAACATGTGGATGCTGCTTTGGTAAGAGCCCGGGCGCTTTCATTCTGATAAGATGGCTGTTTTATAGCAGCAAACTTGGTTCCAGTAGTTCCAGCTGCATGGCCTTAAGCAGTCCCATGATTGACTGTGGATATCCCGTGTGGTTCAGTGTGAGAGCCATCTAAATGGAAACGATTCGGATGTTGGAGAGGCAATGTCTCGGGACTTGTCTCGGTCTAGGACAGCTGTATACCCAAAACGAAGTGGACAATTTTACTCTTGGACAACTTTCTGAAGCCACGTTGCAAGAGAAATAACTTCATTCAATTTTATGATCTTCGGGGCTTACTACTTTAATTGCTTGTACCATGGGAGGGTGCGCCTTACGGCTTTGTCTCCCAAAAACATTCCTCTATTTGGATCAATAAGAGCTGATAGGGCAGATAAGCGGCATCGCTAGTGGTGGTTTCTCTACAAACATGATGTCGCGAGCCCTGGGGCCTCAGGTTCAGTAGGTCGGTTTCACGCCGAGATCGAGTAGACGTCGACCACAAGCATCAAAGCTTTTAGTGGCTAAAGCGGACTGCTCTACTAATCATGGTCTGCGTGCTCTAATTTCATATAAAGGAAATATGTATGTACTTCCTCTTTGGAGAACTTTCAGCTTCGGCAATCAGCTTGAGGCATCGTTTTTGGTCTGAAAATAGGTAGTAGTCGTTGGATCATGAAATTGTAACACTTGTGACACAGTGCATCGTATCGAGCACTTTTTCCCGCTGATATTAAAGTTTTTGTCGCTTTGGACGGTTTTTAATTGCGTAGTGATGGATCCATGTTTCATCCACTGCCACATACCGAAACGACTTGAAACAGCGACGCAACCCCTTTTCGAACAGAGTTGGTGAATATATTGCCTTTAAGAGCCAGATATCTCCCGCAGTTTCAATTTACGTTCAGCCAAAACCATTTTAAAAATTAGTTTTTTGACCAGAAACAACCCTAAATGGATTTCATATCCATCATAACAAACGTATTGGGAAGCAATTAGCAAGTGCCAAATAGCCCAAACGTCAAACCGCACAGTCGCAAGTAAATGCAATTAAGACAACTCCCAAAATCAGTGTTATTCGTGGTCCAGCTGAGTCCATCCCGCCTCCAAAGAGTTGCGATTTGCACTTGTACTTCACTGGATGATTCTTACCTACATTCTCTTCTCAATAGCTTTATCGCTCTTCAATCATTGTATTTAAAGAGAATTTCGTCTGTGCGCTCTCTCCATTTTTTCTCGCTCATTCTCTACCTCTCGCTCTTGCATTCTACACATCTTTCGTTTCTCAAATAATAGGCACATTTCGTTACCACTACATTATGGTTTTCGACCTTGTCGGACTTATCGAATTTTTGCCCCAAAATCGACTTAACGCCAATCGGGAGCCTGTTGGCTGACAATTCAACTGTCAGAATATGAAGTAAATGAGAGCAGCAGAAGGGTGAATCGGGGCGAGTGTAATGGACGGACCGACAGTCAACAGCCAACGACCAAGCAGAGTAACAAAAGCATGAAAATTCAGGC
This sequence comes from Merodon equestris, assembly GCA_958301585.1. NCBI lineage: Eukaryota > Metazoa > Arthropoda > Insecta > Diptera > Syrphidae > Merodon > Merodon equestris. The sequence goes on along the minus strand of OY284418.1, from coordinate 19,536,736 downwards.
TTAACAGTCAGAGGCGTAAACAGTATTCGATCGACATTCGATGGGTGTGCGTGTGGATGTTGTCTGTTGTTTTATTTATATTTCGATTTTCATCACTTGTCCCGCGCTCAAGTGCTGATTAGAAGTTTCCCAAAAAAGAATAAAAACTCGAAAAAAAAATTGATAAAAACGAAAACAATAATCGACGGATGGGTGGTGTGGGTGATGCTGATGATGGAATCCTGCCGGCCTCGTTTCCCCATTCGACGACATCCACATGAGTGAGTCTTAGTTGATTGGTTGACGAACGCCACACGGGCGCAGTGTTATTGGATTTTTTTTTTCTGTTTTTCGGTTGTAACATTCGCGTTTTTCATTCGAACGGAAGCATCTCTTCGTTTGGGATTGCACGGCGAATCTGTGTATATAATTTGCTGTCCTACCCCTACCTGCTGCGGGCTCACATATGTACCGCATGTGAGCTCATGCGAGTTGACAGAAACCAAAAAGGAAAAGTAAAAAAGAAATAAAAAAAATTTGCATGTGTGAATGGGATGATGATGAGAGTGTGTGTGTGTATGTGTGGAGTAGCACCTATGATTGCCCTGTTTTCCTTTGCATATGTGATTTGATTCGGTCCTTTGTGATATGGTAGGGTTTATGTATGTACATACGTACATATCTACGGTTGCTAGTGGATGATAGTGACAATTAGATGCCGTTTTTTTTTGTTTTGTGCTCCTTTTATCGAACTCATGTCAGTATCACACGTTGATCAATCAACAACGCAGTTCGTTGTCGATGGCATGTGTTGTGGCTTTAAACTGTTTGTTGTTATTTTTCCAGCCGAAAAGTGCCGCGTCGGAAGTTACGACTGGAAGATTTGCTGAATAGGGATAGCCTTCAAGGTGAGTGGAATTAACAAAATATGTATTGCTAGTGCCTAAGCTAACATCATTTCCTATGGTACCTAATAAGAATATGGCATCTGAAGTACCTGTGGGCATCGGTCTGTCTTTGTTGCATACACGTACGATGTTGCACTAATGAGGTGAAACCTTTCCTAGAAATGCTTATGCAAATCGCATCTTCCTATTGTCTGTGACCAGGCCTGTTTGCTTAGTTTACTGTTGTGTCTTGTCTTATGGTATTTTCATCTGCTTTTGACCGCATTTACTATTGCACCTGTGACATGTAGTCAATAGCAACGAACATTGTTCGTGCGATTCCAAGAGACTCCCGGAAATACGCTCCCAAAATACTTTATTTGTTTTTTTTTATAAAATCGGCAACAGTCGTACTCATATGTGAAACACCTACACATAGATTAGGTACTTCAACCTCTATAACTTGACAGATAATGCTTTTGTTGTTTTTTTAACAATCACTGTTGACATTAAAAGGACTTTTTTCTACGTATTTTAAACCTCTGATTCGCGGTATGCAAAACGCGTTTGCATATTTTAATAATTTTATTTATTTATTTATGACTTTTTGTTACCCATTATTTTATATGTATGTAAGTCTGATAGAATGACTTATAAATTTTCTAAGTTTTTATGGTTCCGTTCATAATTGTAGTATATATAACAAATTTTCATGATTTTTTAGTACACACCTATTATTTTGCACACCACTGTACATAGGGCCTTGGTATCATGTCCTTTTTTTTGTGCTTGTCTATCCGTATATAATCTATGTATTTATAGCCTAACATAGTCGATATTATTTATTTTAAGCCCGGTTACTGTCATATAAAAACGTTTACGAGTTCTTGGATCCCGGACTAATTTTTTGGACTTTTTATTCACAGCAAGTCGTGCCTTTCTTTTTCAATGAGCGGCTAGATGACTCAATAGACCTTCACACACCAAAACTGCTTAAAGACATTACCAGTGGTGTCATCTGTCAACTGGTGTTTGACTGTCTAATATACGCCATCGCATCTTGTGCTTGTGGCGGGAGTTTCCGATGTAAGTCGCCGGCAAAATTGTTATTTTTTCCACGTTTTGGTATAGCCTTGAGCTCTTCAATCGATGCGGCTTTATCTCCGCCGTCCTTTCAATTTCGGGAAGGGAAAAAAGTCGCACGATGCCATGTCCGGTGTATACTTACTTCGCGATATTCAAAAAGTCACCATATTTTTTGAACAAAACAATTCTTATACGCAGTTTTAAGCATAGTCTTGACCTCCCCCAGTATTTATCTCCTCAATTGTGTCAAATCCCCGCCTTTCATGGGTCTTTTCAGTTTCGAAAAGAGGAAAAAGTCGCACGGGGCCATGTCCGGTGTATACTTAGCTCGCGATATTCAAAAAGTCACCATATTTTTTGAACAAAACAATTCTTATACGCATTTTTAAGCATAGCCTTGACCTCCCCCAGTATTTATCTCCTCAATTGTGTCAAATCCACGCCCTTTCATGGGTCTTTTCAGTTTCGGGAATTGCAAAAAGTCGCAGGCAAGACTGGTGAATACTTAGCTGGCGAAACCCAACAAAAGTCACTTTATTTCTTGAGCAACGTACTTACATAGCTCGTACTTACTCGAGAAATCAAGAAAAAGTCATCTTATATTTTGGTCTAGCGTTTCTCTAGCATTAGTGTTCCTTCATTTATGGCCTTTTCAACTTTTTCAATGGATGCTTTCTAGAAACGAATTTCTCCACCTTGGAACATTTGGATGTCACTCGGGAAATTAGGGAGGATGGTTGAGCGCACCCTTGTGTACAGGTGCGTTACCCTGGCGAAAAATTATTTTTTTTCTTCTTCTCAAGGTTGGAGTCATATTCTGCCTTTTTGCATCACATCCCTAAGCACGCTGGCTATGACCTTTCTGGCAGGTGCCATAGACTTCGCTTTCTTTGACGCACATACTTCTTTCTACGCACTGCTGGGACTGCTGTTTCGTTTCTGGCCTATAGAGGTGGATCCATGTCTCATCCTTTTTGGCAAATCGTCGCACATGTCCCTATTGAGCAGTTCCAAAGATTGCTGCTTTTGATCGTTACTCAGTAAATACTGCTCCATCTTGCGCAGAACTTTTTCTTCTTCTAGTTATCAGGCCAGCGACCCATGGAAGGTTTGAGCCTGAGCTTAAACTGCCTTCTATCTTTGACGGTCGCGGGTTGTCAAGACCGGGTCGTCTTGCGTCTGCGATTACTTAGTTTTTAAACCGGAAGTTCGGTCTTCCTTTCCTTCTTCTCGAACTAGGATCTAGATTCGAAGACCTTAGCTGGAACCTTAGTGTTCATGTGCTCAACGCGACCGAACCACTACATTGGCGGATCTTTGCGCAGAGGTTTCGCATTCCTAATTTTTTGTTCTAGATATTTCTCAACTTTTCTTCTGATAGCCCCGCAGCTTCAGCTATCTCAATAACCGTCACTTATCTATCATCCAACACGATATCATGCACATTCCTAATGGTTTCCGGTGTGGTTGCGGTTAATGAACGTCCTTCACATGGGTCGTCTTCGAGGGAAGGCGAACATCGAAGGAGCAGAGTCCTCGTATACTTTCATCAACTACGGATGAATTTCCTTAGGAGTTAATCGATCCAAAACGAAGAATTTTTTGACCAAGCGATATTAAAGTTTTATCAAAAAACAGGGAAGACGTCTATTCTTCTTAAGAAAATAAGTTGAAACTTGTCATATGAACTAAATGTAGCAACTTAGACAAAATAAGGTTTTGCTGGTTGGAACACCATCTCTGTGTCAGGCCGAGAACTTTCCACCTTACATTCGTACCAAACCGTATAAAATTTGATAAAAATATTCTTAACTAAGATGCATTTAGGTGTTCATAGGCTTAATCCTTTCTATACAATTTCTGTGATGAATAGTCTTCCACTTCTGCCACGAGTGGCTAAAAGTCTACCGGAGAACCTGTTTTGTTGCACTTCTTTATTTTCTTCGAGTTACAGCTTTGCCATTTTAGTCATTCTTTTGCTATTGCAATTTGATATGTCAATAAAGGGTTAAACCCTTTATTTTCATTGTCAAAGCTCGATAGAAGTCCGAGCCACATTGCCTTCAACTTGGTCTGAGAGGTTGTCTCCTGTGATGTAGCTTTTTTACCGAGTGTCATTATTCAACAGCTTCACAAGGCAAGGCGCGATAAATCTGCTCTGAATGAATGGGTACTGCTGCATGGATTTTGCTTTGCTTGTAGTGCGGGCAGCACATCAGTGCTACCACTTCAAAAACAAAAAGCGAAGTAGATTCAAGAAAAGGGAAGTAGATTTCAAAATCACCGTTTTAATGATATACCTATTTAAATCCATATTAGTTTTATGTATGAATATTGAAAGACGAATGAAAAAAGTAATAACCTTGCCGAAACATCGACATCTTCTTCTTCTATTGAAGTCACCACAGACACTTCATTTTTACTATTTTTTGCAAATCTTGGTTGTTCAGAGTTTTTTTTAAAAAAATATCACAAATGGTGTCAATCCTTATTCATATTCTTGATTACTTCAAAATATCTTTTTATCGCGTTTGTAATATTGTAATTCTTTCAAGTATTTGGCTAAACTTTTCAGAACAGACCAAACCAAACGTATCACCTCTTTGACAGAAAATAAAAAGACAAACAATAATACACGTCAGAAAATTGTAATAAATTTTGTGTTTAAAGTGAAGATTATTCTTTTGAATTGTGAATCTGGGACTACAATACATGAAAGAGAGTAAAACATTTTTTAAATATTTTTTTGGAAGTAGATTAGAGGAAGTACATCTACTTCAATTAAAGTAAAGTGCTATCGCTGCAGCACATTGGTCTCATGAATCGAGCCTCACACTCGAATTAATCGAGTCTATTCTTCGATTCGATGACTTTCTGAACCCAAATATGAACTCGAATATGATACTATCCAGGATAGCTCTTGGTTGCTCACTTCAATCACTCCTCTCCTTCCCATATGATCTACTCATCCTCCACAGTAATGTGATCCACTAATTAATTTGCATAAAATAAAAAGAGAGAACGAGAGAGAGAGACACATTGACCCTTATTCAAAGAAGAGACAATGAAAATATTTGTTTGTCCAATATCCCATAGATGCATTGGGAATGACTAATAAATATTGAGGAAAACCTTTTGAGGTGAAGATTATGGCACGTGGATTGGGTCGATGCCTAATCGTTGGCCGTTAAATTGATAATATAACACGCGGGGACCACGAGGTTTTGGGCCAGTTGCGAAGGTAACACGAAAAAAGTAATATAACACGGTGTCTGTCCTATGGTAATTTTGTGTCTCTCCTTCGTTCCTCTTCACATGAGTAATTAGAAAAATTAGAAATAAATTAGTGAAGGATATGTGAGGGCGACTCTGGTATTCCAATCCAATCATAAGTTATACATTGCGTTCGTAATTCACATCGTTGTCGTCATCGTGTAAAGTCGGCACGATCCGCACTAGAGCGCGAGACGCTCAACCTTTGCGTGCATCTTATCGCGTTGATTTTATCAAACAGCTACGTTTAAAGCGTAAATTCCTTGTCAATAGCTATTTAAACAGCACGCCGCATTGACGTTCGCTGTTTACTGTTTACAATTCGCCGCCACTCATCCCTCTCTACTCTTCGCGCGCGCCAGGTCCTCCTTTGGTTAAGGCGTCGGTATGCAATTTATTTCCCCATGCATGCATGCCGTTGACACGGACATGACACAGTGGGTCGTTTGTGTTCATCCAGTGGCGCTTTCCCCCTATACCTCTCTGCACCGAAACGTTGTCTTTCATATTAATTATGATGTGCTAAGTACACGTGTTTTACAAATCGCCTTCGCAGGCGTCCGCCAACCAGGGCCGATGGTCAGGTAGGTAGATGGGTAGGTAGGAAGAGAATCGAAATTTAATGAGACCAAGTGTTGTGTATTCGAATAAAAACGTTTAGATACGCGATCTGCATGTAAACATTGGATTTGCGATGGTCGCACGCCATCATTTTCGTTCTTCTTAGTTTTTTTTTATTTTTTATTTATGGCTCGTGAGTGCAGTTTATTACTAACAACCGGCCCTGCTTAATGATTTTTTCTTGCATTTTAAGGCCAACCCAAAGTCGATTGTTTCGATTCTCATACACGGTTTTGCCGTCGGTTGTTGTGTTCATTTTTTCTAATCCATTTAAGCTACACGTACTCAATGGTAACCTTGTACTACAGTTTCGTTTACGATTCGGTTAAATCAATGTTCATGTATTACTACCCCCTTCAATTAGAGGAGAAAACAAAATCGATTCTCACGTGAACAACACTTTAGAGGAATGGAAGGCAAGAGAATAGAAAAAAAAAATAAAAAGTCAGGAAGGACACCGATATGTAGGTTATCGACATGGGAGTATTTGGGGTGCAGAACTGACCCACATTTCAAAATCAACCGTCACCGTCGTCTGGGTGCTTATGGTGTGTATACATATATACATATGTATGTCTGAGCACATAACACGTCAAAAAGGACATCAAACTCTGGAGAGCAACAGCAAATAGGCTTCGATTTTTCCTGATCTCCTGCATGTAGCCGCCCTCTCCGGGTTTGCCGGGACGCAAACTTTCGGACGAAGGTTAGTTTCCGTTGTATATGTGAGTGTACATATGTACGTTATCCACTTTCGATTCCATGGTTATGCTACATATGTTGTTTGGGTCTGGACGTTCTTATTTTTTTTATTTTTATTTTATTTTATTTTTTTTTTTATTTCGCTACTCGTCTCGTGTCGTCATCGTACGTCTGCTGGGTGTCTACGGGGTGAAATCGAATGTCCTTTCATGTGATATCGTACGCTTCATCCTCGGATAGGAGAAGAAAGCAACAGTGTTGACCTTGTTATGTGAACGATGTACATGTGCAACTAAACACTGAACCAGTTTCATTATCAATTGCAGTGCAACTGGAATACTATGAACCATGGAACTATAACGTAAATATGACTCGTGTGATCCTGTCGCGAATACTGCCATGATTAACAATTAAGTGGACATTAAATGGTTTAACGCTGTGAAACTCGTCTCACTTAGATGCGCTTCGTTCGTCCAGCTGGTGATTCCACGCTTGAGACAAGTCATTCAAACAAAGAAAACAAACTAGAAGCGAATCACCCTTCTCGGCTTTGTTGGCGAAATCAAAAAAACTTCCCTGTTTGATCCTTACCTATACACACACAAGATAATCACTTTGCAAATTGTAATACTGACAGAGACCGGTACCATAGACGGGAAATGAAACAAAAAACATTTTTTTTCTGATAGAATAATAGATGATCCAGAACATGAGGGTAGCTCAGGCATGTATTTGCCTGTGTATCTAAAATACATAATTTGTTAAAAATGTGACACCTGGCTGGAAGGAAAACAAAACATTAGAAAAAAAAAACTGAATATGAAAAAGAATCAGGGGGTTGTCTCCGCTCTATGTTCATTTCATTGAGATTTGTAATTATTTTTTCTTTTCATTAAATCTATCGCGTTTGTGTACGTGTGTGAATGGTTTTTTTTTTAAGGATCGAATTTTGATGTTTGTTCCGAACAGAAAGGACAAGTTTTTTTTTTTTTGTTTCTATTATGTATTCTCATTATGAGAGCGTATCTATGCGAATAGCAGTGGCAAATACGATCGGAAGGATCTGTGTTGCCCGCCCTTGGTATTGTGTCTTCTTGCTAAGGATGACTTGAATAGTTTGGAAGAGAGACGCTACAGTGGTGGCCACGTAATTAAATACAGTCAATTTTCACTTTTAAGCTTTGTATAATTCTGGTATTTAACATGTTTTCTCCTTTCTGATAGGAAGAAGTACATAACTTACAAAAATAAAATAAAAATTAAATTAAATTAACTATTTACAAAATAACATAAAATCAGCTGTTTCTACTTGGACACATAATTAAGGACATTTATAAAAATTCAAAATAGGAAAATTCAGGTCAGGTGTCATTTTATATTTAATATTTTATAGGATAACCTTTCGCTTCAAGCACAGCTTTGCACGTTTTTGGAAGGCTGGCCACTAAAAGCTGACATCGTTCGTTACTCGAACGAATACTTTATGTTTTGGAAGAGTTCTTCAGCATTTTTTCCTTTTTGTTTCCTCCAGAGCCCTTTCCATATCTGCCCAAAGGTCTCCGATGGGGTTTAATTCGGGGCTCTGGGCTGGATAATCCAAAACATTAATGTTTTCTGAGGAGAATCACTGCTTAGCGCTTCCAGCAGTGTGCTTTCGATCGTTGTCCTGCATACAAATAAATGAATCAGGCATGTGCTGCACTACATATGTATGGCTTCATTGTGTTGTGCAATATGCCTCTATACAGGGTGTCCCACGAGCAGTGTGCCAAAAAGCTAGAGCGTGTAGGTCTAGTCAAGACAAGAAAAAAATCGTATGGGAGGGGGGGGTCTATTCCCCCCCCCTTTAGCCGGGAAGGGCAATTTTCTAAAAAATTGACTTAATTTGGAAAAAAAATTATTAAAAATCAACAGTTAAAGCCGTGAAAAAAAAAAAATGCCGTGATATACTTTTTTGAAAAGCCAGAAACCTCTTCTTTCGTCCTGTTTTTAAATGAAGCTGTTTTAGGGAATAGTTTTTGAGAAATTAATTTTCAAACTCAAAATTTTGGAAAAAAAATGAAAAAAAAAATGTTCGAACTATTTTTTTTCAAAATTTTATGTAATTAAGTGGTAATCTTTTTTCAAACATTCAATTCTCTTATTAGTTTTTAGTTAAAAACAGAAAACCGGATGCAAAAATGTCTTGTAGTTTTTGAGAAATTAAAAAAAAACCCGAACCACTTTTTTCTAAGAAAACCCTTTTTTTTGGTTTTAACGCGGCTGGACTTGTAGGCAAATTGATGTATGAAACATTGACCTCCTTTTTATTATTTTGAAAAAATTCGGAGTTTTATTATAATAAATTTTCAATATGATCCCCATTTTTTAGAAGGCAAAGATTATATCTCCTTCTAATGGCTGCACATAAGTCTATGCTTGACAAATTTTCCTGCAATTTGACTCCAGCGACTTCAATCCGTTCTTTCAGTTGTTCCAAAGATACTATTTCCACTTCGTAAACATAATTCTTCATGAATCCCCACACATAAAAATCCAGAGGAGTTAAATCTGGTGATCTAGGTGGCCATTCCGTGGGGCCCCTTCTCCCGATCCAACGGTCACTAAAATGATCATCCAGCCAGTTTCTAACCCGTAAGCTGTAGTGTGCTGGTGCTCCATCTTGCTGGTAGATTAAATTATCTGCTATGGCCAAAGGAACGTTGTCCATCAAATCGGGCAAAAGGTCTCGTAGGAATTGCAGGTATGATACTCCATTAATAACGGCATTCAAAAACCGGGGCCCAATTACAGTTTGTCCAACAATATCAAGCCAAACATTACAGCTAAAGCGGTCTTGTGATTTATTTTGTTTCTTATTGTGTGGATTGGTGCTATTCCAATGATGCAAATTGTGGAAGTTAGTAACCCCATCTCTGGTAAACTGTGCTTCATCCGTCCAGAATATCCTTGCAAAATAGTTTCGTTCAGTTTCATCTCGAAGCAGTAATGATCGACAAAATTCTGCTCTCAAAAACTTGTCGTTTGAGGTGAGTTCCTGAACTGGCCTAAAATGGTACGGGTATAAATTTTCGGTGTGAAGCACTCTCCATACTCTAGATTTGGGCACTCCAAGCATAATAGCTATCCTCCTTGTACTAATGGAGGGATTACGTCGGACCAAATCCAAAATTCGGGTAGAACCCATCGGCCGCGTGCGGACCCAGACGAAATTCGCAGGTCAGTTTTCAGGCGTTATCAATGAAAAAAAAAAGAATTAATCCAGGGTTATTCCAATACTGGATCACTTTATTGTATCCTCATAAAACTCCGAATTTTTTAAAAATAATAAAAAAAGAGGTCAATGCTTCATACATTAATTTGCCTACAAGTCCAGCCGCGTTAAAACCAAAAAAAAGGTTTTTCTTAGGAAAAAATGGTTCGGGTTATTTTTTAATTTCTCAAAAACTACAAGACATTTTTGCATCCGGTTTTCTGCTTTTAACTAAAAACTAATGAGAGCATTGAATTTTTGAAAAAAAAAACTTACTACTTAATATAATACTACTAATGCTATTTTGAAAAAAAATAGTTCGAAATTTTTTTTTTTAAATTTTTTTCCAAAATTTTGAGTTTGAAAATTAATTTCTCAAAAACTACTCCTTAAAACAGCTTAATTTAAAATCAGTATGAAAGAAGAGGTTTCTGGCTTTACAAAAAGGTACATCGTGGCATTGTGGATGTAACTGTTAATTTTTAAATTTTTTTTTCCAAGTTAAGTCAATTTTTTAGAAAATTGCCCCTCCCGGCTAAACGGGGGGAAATAGACCCCCCGCTCCCATACGATTTTTTTCTTGTCTTGACTAGACCTACACGCTGTAGCTTTTTGGCACACTGCTCGTGGGACACCCTGTATAAGTGCTGATCCATTCGTCCATTTACACGACAAATCGAGCCAACACCAAACCAGGAAAAGGCAGCCCAAACCACAACATTTCCTCCGCCATGCTTTACGGTCTTTAAAGTAGATTTCAAAAAAGGATTGGCTTTGCGTTGCAGATAATGCGATCTTCTCTCTTAGTGGTCTTTCTTGGTCTTAGCTTTCTTTCCTTGTTCTCTATGCTTCCATGCTCTATAGATTGCTTAATCGCATTGTGCACCATCGTTTTTGAGCACAAAAGATCCTTAGCTATCAGCCGAATTGACTTTTTTTCTTTGCAGTGACGATAAATCTGCACAATTCAGGGGTGCAACTCTTTTGGCAAACGATTTCTGGTATAAATGAATCTTCTATTCTTTTATCTCATGCTATTGAAAATACCACTTATCCACTTACCAACATTTTTTTAAATTTTTTACAATTAAATGAGACAAAATAATAACTGTACTTAATTAATTGGTCACTCAAACATCAATCATCTGCAACTTCCATACTAAAATTTTTTTTTTGCTACCTAATAGTTGTAGAGTACCGTTACAGCTTACAGTGAATACGTAAACAAAATGACATAGATAAAAACAAATATTCTTCTCTGATTAGAGAATGTTGTCCTTGATTATGTGACCACCACTGTATATGTTTTTGAGTCTCGAATAAAGTATCCATTGGTCAACTGTGTTGAACGCTTATGCGAAATCAAGAAGCCCAAGCTGAGCATTTTGCAACGATTTTTGCATGTCCAGCTAGCGTTCGATATGAGTCTTTGTGAAGTAATGCCTCCAATTCTTCGTCTTCAGACTTTTTCGGTGCATCAGGAAGTTCTTTATCTTCAACATCAAAATCAAACATTTTGAAGCATCGAAACCAATTCCTACATGCCATTTCAGACCGAGCATACTCGACGAATTCTGTTTGCCTTAACCGATACTCTTTCCTGCACATGTTTATAACTTCGAAAAAAAGTTGTTTACATTTCGGCGCATTAACACACAAGCTTGCCTATAATGCTTCATAGTACTGTTAACGTCGAGAGCGTATGCAAGGTTAGCATATTATGGTTCACCTTGCCGGGATAGCATTTACTGCTCTAAATTCCTTTTGTTTATATTTACAGCGCATTTGAGTACTTGTAAATCAATTGTACCCTCTTTGAGCTTTCACCTTGAGTGCAAGCCTGACTCCATGGCATTCATATTTTCATAAATGGCAACTGTTGTGCAAAGTGAGCCTTGTGAATGAGCAGATCCGAATACAGTCACTGAAACCCGATGTCGAAAAGCTGCTTTCCAAGGAGATCACTGCTTGTTGCAATACCAAGCCACCTCCTCCAATAAACCGGATAAGGTTGATCTATAGTCGTGAGTTTTGCGAAAAAGTTTAATGGTTTCTTAGAAAAATCAACAGTCTACAAGACACTTAATGTGGGAAAACCACTTCCGCAGTTTGATGGCTACTGACTGGGAATACGAGGGTAAGTACTTAGCATCACCGCCAGATGGCGCCAGTATCGCAAGAGCAACTTACTATTGTGTAGTACATTCTAGTAGACGGCTGCTATCGAAATTTCAGCCGGATCGGACTCGTAGTTTTGTTTTGACCGCGTATGGAAGCGGGAGTGTCCGCGGATTTTAGAAAAATGGAAAAAGAGCAATATCGGTGGGTGATTCGATTCTTGTTTGTGGAAGGGAAATCGCGCAGCGAAATCAAAGAGCGTACAGATGCTGTGTACGGTGACTTTTCTCCTCCGATGGCGACCATCAAAAATTGGTTTAACGAGTTTCAACGTGGTCGCACGTCGGTTTTTGATGAGCCACGTCCAGGTGCCCCGAAAACGGCTACCACGGAGGATAACGTGACAAAAATCCACGATTGCGTATTGGCAAACCACCGATTGAAGGTGCGCGAGATAGCTGAGACAGTAGGCATTTCAAAAGATCGCGTGAGTCATATCCTGCATGAAATTTTAGGCATGAGAAAGCTGTCGGCGCGATGGGTGCCGCGTTTGCTCACTCCGGACAACAAGCGCAACCGTGAGACCACTGGTACACACCAGAGACCAAGGAACAGTCGAAACAGTGGACTTCATCTGGCGAACGTGCTCCTAAGGAGACGAAGACTGTCCTATCGGCCGGAAAGGTGATGGCCACCGTTGTCTGGGATTCACAAGGTGTGATCCACATCGACTACCTGGAGAAGGGCAGAATGGTCACAGGGTTGTACTATGCCAAATTATTGGGCCGAAAATATTCGACGCCGAATTGAAGAAAAAACGGCCCCACTTGGCAAAGAAAAAAGTGCTCTTCCACCATGATAACACACCGGCTCACACCACCGCCCTCGCCACCGGACGAACTGCTGCCCCATCCACCGTATTCTCCAGATTTGACCCCGTGCGACTTCTTTTTGTTTCCAAACTTGAAAAAGTCACTCGCCGGGCAGAAATTTCAGTCGAATGAGGAGGTCATCGCCTCCACGGAGGCCTACTTTGCAGACCTCGAGAAAACGTATTTTTCAGACGGGTTAAAGAAGCTGGAGCATCGCTGGGTCAAGTGTATCGAGCTAAAAGGAGACTATATTGAAAAATAAATCGCCATTTCTCCAAAATTTTTGTTTTCCTTTTGTAGGCTAACTACTTATCGGACCACCCTCGTACATATGTACATATCCATCAGTATGGTCGAAGGATAATGAATGAAATCTCAGCGTCGTATGTATGCCCATTATCAGTAGTGAAAAGTAGCAACGTCATCAGAGACTTTTCTTTGGTTCCATTTGTATCACAGAGCCAGTTCGTAGTAAGTAATTGGAGGTAGCTAGCCAGAGCCGAAAGGGGTCAGTTGGTTGAAACTCAGGCTCACTCGTGGTTGAGACACACTCTAAGCCCAAATAAGCCAACAATTCAAGGGTTTGTGATAAAAATTCAAGAAACTTAACAACAAATGACCCTTTTTTCAGATAAGCCAGGCTGCCTAATTGCTTATCCCTCTATCGATCATCTAAATAGAGAGACCGTATTAAACGTAAATACTATCAGCAACAAGATGATATCATCTAATGTTGAAGCCCGCATTATTACCCTAAGTAACAACCTCCTCTCTACCTAGGACCTGCTCCATCTTCATCACTCCATTCCGAAAATACTATTCGTATTACATAAATTTCCAAATATCAGATTTTACAAAGCTAAATAACCTGCTTAGTAACCCAAACACCCAAACACGCACATCTTCTTAGATGCCAGTTGGCTAGGATATGATACCGCCCCAAACCATATTTTCCAAAAATAAGAAACTATTCTTCCTTTACGGAATTCTCACAACCATGCGAATTTCCTCTCTACGTCTGATACCTAAACCGAGTACAAGCTTCTCTTACCACCAATCCCAAAAGTAAGTACTAAAGCTGATAACTATCCCTCTAACCATTTCTTTAGCCAGCCGTTCACCGTGCAGGTATTTCAACTATACAAGGCCATCAGATGTCTCTAACTTCTCTAGCGTCAATGAATATAACTCCTGCTTAAGTCATTTCGAAAACATGTAACTTAAAGGACGACTTTTCGTACGGTCCTGTCTGCCTCCTTACCATAGTTTAAAAAAAATGGGCCACCATCTACTCCTACCTTTCGGGTATGAAATGATATGAAAATCTCCCTGCCAATTCGAGGAAGCATATACTTGCGGTAATAATGCGGTTTCCGACATCATGTTGTTGGTGATCTTACTGACTTGGAGGAGACCAGAGATGGAGAGACGATCTGTGAAAAGGATTACCTTACCAGGCGAGATGTTAGCCACAACAAAGTGGATTGCATCGTCGGATTTAGCCGATTTCCAGTGCGGAAGGTTGAAATATGATGATAACATCATTGGGGTTAGCGATATCTATAAAGATGGCCTTCTTGGTAGATTGATACCATGACGTTAGTTTAGGTGTTGCCATCAATGCAAGTGGAGCCGATTTTGTCGTGAAGGTAGGCAAGATAGAGCAGGTATTCGTAGATTTTTCTGACTCTCGAGCGTGATATACGAGTATATTATCGGTCTTCACCGTTATTTCTGGCAAGGGAGAAGTCGATCGAGGAAAGATGCGGAGAGACTGACGGGAGTTTAGACGGAGATACGTGAAGGATTAAAATAAGACAGTCAAGTGACTGCCAAAAGCAACATTAAGAGCGATATAAATCAAATACTGCATACGGGCAACGTGTACTTCATCGCGATTCAAAACAACTCTTTTGCCAGTGACATTTTATGGATGTCATACTTGGTCTCTGACTAAGAAGGAGAAAATTGGATTTCGGGTCTTTGAAAAAAAAGATCTTAAAAAGGATTATGGTGGAAAACAGGACGAATGGAGGAATTCAATTCAACCCCAAGCATTGTCCGAGTAATAAAATCGTGAAGACTACGATGGGCAGGAAATGTAGAACGAATGGACAGTGAACGAAAAATACAACGAATAATAACGATTCGAAGAAACGTGGTAGCATCACAATTCTTATCAACGTACCATTTGCACGCATAACTCATTTTACTTTCATACTCCATCCGACGGCTAATAACTCCAATATTAACCTCAGCAATATAAAAAGCTCATTAGTTACTATTGATCACCCTGGCTTGATGAAAATATTTATGATTTTTTCTCCTTTTTACACTAAATCTTTCTGAGCTTAGAACTACTTGGTCATTAAACTATAAAACGACAATAAAAAGATCTCATTCAATTCATAGCTGTAACTCTCTTACCTATTTACCGTCATAATTACCGATGGTTACCAAAGACACCTTTTCAAGAAAGATGACGATGGTATCGATCGAAATGAAAAACAAAAACAATAACGAAAAAAAAAAACAAAACAAACGCCAAGAAATAGGTACTATTGTTCGTATTGGGTGGGTGTGTGTATATGTTCGTGTGAATTCCTGTCTAGAATGGAACTCTTGGGTGAAATATGAGTTCTTTTGTATACGTGTTCAGTTCGTCTCCTGTTCTTACTGATCTTTATTCAGTTCTATTGGTTTTTTTCCCTGCCCCTTTGCATCTCTGTTTT
This sequence comes from Merodon equestris, assembly GCA_958301585.1. NCBI lineage: Eukaryota > Metazoa > Arthropoda > Insecta > Diptera > Syrphidae > Merodon > Merodon equestris. The sequence continues at coordinate 19,521,213 of OY284418.1, read as the reverse complement.
ACTTCCGTCTTCGAAGGAAACAGGTACAGGTAGGTAAGAAGGAGTTTTGAAGAACAAAAGGATGATGAACAATCCATCTTACATACTTTCTGTTGTCTTATAAGCGGTCTCGCATTTGATTTTTTTTTCAATTCAATGATATATTTGACAGCCTCGAAGCTCTAGGTCAGTGTCGACTAAGTTTTTCTCTATTGAAAATAAGGGCAGAGGTCTTAAATATGCCAAGAAAGAAAGACTTGACTGAATTTAAAAAAACACAATTCGCCAATTGGAAACAACTTAAAACATCTGTTCGAAAAATTAAAAAAAAAAAAAAATATACAAAAAAAAAAATCCAACAGATACTGATATACGAAATCACCGGTGTGAGTTTGAATAATTATTTGAAACATCTACACGAGCACACACGACCAGGCGAGAACAAAAAAAATATTCATTCATAAAGCAAAGAAAGGATGGCTTTGAGAAATAAGCCAACAAAACCAACAAATGACCCTTCTTCAGGTAAGCCAGGCTGCCTAATTGCTTATCTCTCTATCGCTCACCTAAATGGAGAGGTGCAAAGAGCATTGACGAACCGAAAAAAAAAATATAAAAATAGATAGAGACCGTATTAAATGTAAATACAGGTGTGCACACGGAAAACAACCCATGAAATCCTTGGGTATTCGGGTGTTGGTGCTGATTTTTTTGTTTTCTTCACCTCGATTCCGAGGGGTTTTCTTATCATCAGTTAGCTGAAGATACAGTACATAGGTGCAAATGAGTGAATATTCCAATTTTCGATCGGCCGTGATTAAGAGAATGTGAGAATTGATTATCTTCAGGCAAAATATTTGCATTTTCTTTGGATTTTTTTTTTTAACTTTTTCGACGAAATGATTAGTGATGGAGTGAGAATATGGATCGTGCTGCCAAGAGCAGTTTTTTTTGCATACTAATGTCAGTTATATAACAGTTACCACCAACGTATGTATATTAGTCCATGTACCAGGCATCAATGCCCACCACAAATTCCCATCAATACCGACTGGAGAACGCACCCCCGTTTAATTGTATAACAAAAACCGTATAAGAGATAACTAAAACATGCTTTTGATCAACACCAGATTGTAAATGCTAATGAAATACATACATTGGGACAAACAAGAACCCATCAAAGTCCAAGGCACATGATCAGTGAAAAGAAGTGATCATCAGGATTATGGTATTGTGAGTCTCACACACAAACACACTCGAATATCGTATTTAAGGCCGCACACAGTAGATACCATTCATCATCAGTCAAATGGTGACAATTATTTGATTTTTCATTTTCGGTTTCCCATTTTCGTTTTTATTTACTTGACGGGGAACTATAAACAAATGCGGGAGGCAGGAAGCAGTTTTAAGGCTTCTACATCCCTTCGTTACTTAACGAGATTAATTTGACTTGAAAGGATGTTTTGTGGTTTTGTGGGACGCCGTTAAACTAGTTTAAATGAGATTTTCTGACCAGTTAATGAGTCGATTATTACAGAATACACGGGTATAGGAGTGGAGATATGATTTTGGTATACTAAATATGTACGAAGAGAGACATGACAAAGTGATTTTGCTCCATGACAACACTCGGGCACATGTGCAAAATCGGTGAAAATGTACATATGTAAATGGAAAGTTCCATGCCACCCACTAGACACTAGACATTGCCCTTTTAGATTATAACGTGTTCCATTCGATGGCACATGGCCTGTCTGAGCACCACTTCCATCCCTATGAACATGTCAAATAATGGGTCGATTCATGGAAAGCTTCAAAAAACATGTTGCTTCTCCGACATGAAATGCAAAGATGAAAAGTGGCTAGCGAGGATAAGATTTGATTATTAGTTTATTGATCAGAAGCCGCCAAGGTGCTTTGTGATTGGCGTTATTGCGTTATGTAGCCTGGATCTGAGGTGAATCAAAAGTGTTTTTATTTATGATATGTCCAACGATGTCTTCCTTACCCAACTTTGTATTTGAATCTCTCTGAATAAGTTTGGTGGTCTTTTGCTTTTTTTTTATTTTATTTTTCGAGAGCAGTTTATTTATGTGGAACTACCTGAACCGTCACATCCGGTCATTCGGTCATCTTATGGCGATTCCTGTTGTGTTTAAAACTTCCGGCAGCTATTTGAGGGCATTAATGCAACTGGGACGGTAGTTGTGAGTGCAGCTTATCATTTATTCGGTAGCAATTCTAAGCTCTCTCAACTCTAATTGGCATAATCTATACCACTTGTCCGCTGATGAGCAGGTTGAATTTTGCATCCACCAATGACATTTGCAATACCAAATGTCAATGGTAAACTAATTATAAATCGAAACAGGGCCTACGAAAGATGGAAGAAGTTTAAACTCCCCAAGCTCCTCTGCGATTTCAAACGCCACAGGAGCCTTGCTTACACAGAATTCTTAATTAATTTTCTTACTTCTTAATTCAAACTCGGCTCACAGGTTAAGCAAGCGTAGAAGATCACTAAATCAAGGCTGAGACCTCCTAAGACATTAATGCCGAAAATGATCCGAACGAGTATGGCATCCTAGATTTTAGTAATACACCCAACTTGGCCGAGAGCTTTGGCTCTACGAAAAGGAAGTGCTCACATCGATGTATTGGTTGGACTTCATAAACCCCAAATTCTTGAAACCAATCACCCATGCCGTCCTAAGACCTTTCACATCCTTATATCGCCGTCTACCCAAGATCATGGAAGACTTCTGAAATCATATCCCTAAATTTGGAAATAATCAAGGAATATCGTCCGATCTCTATTTTGCCGCTCATATTTAAGGTTTTCGAAAATCTTCTGAGCACGCAATTGAACTTCTTCTTAAACCAACATAAGCTTATTGCACCGTCTTTGTTAAATCACAACACAGCTGCACCACCGCGCTCCTAGAGATTTTCGAAGACTTTTGCTGTGAAGTTGATAAGGACCATGCTTATAGCAAATTTAAGAGGCAGAGCTTACGGCGTATTGCGTATACTATGCTACTCTAGAGATTGTCTTCCAATTGTCAAGGCGCTACTGATCCCTATTTTAACGTACGCACTCCCATGGTCACAGCTCGTCTGTATATGAAGCACAATGCGCTTCGGATCACATCTCGTCATTCGCTAAGCACCAGCTTCATATGGACATTTAAAACTTTCTTAAGTATGGAGTACTAACCTTCGTTTTCAGACTCAAAAAGAGCAAAGCGCCACTATACCTTTACCAAAGACTTGGGTTCGGTACATGTAAGGGAAATGGCACATTGATATTAAAGGGTTTTTTAATAAGGGCGAGTAGATGTTGAATTTGAATAAAACAAGCTGTGTGTAAAGTACTTACAAAATTCATTTTTAATTTGAAACGTGGTACGGATTCTATGGTCTAATTTTCAATGACTCTTCCGTGTTTAGCTTATGCCAGACCCAGAATGCGCTGCTCGGTTCCCATCCATTATACCAAACAAAGACTACAAATCATTGAAATGTTTAAAAGTGAACTCAAAAGTAAGGCAGAGTGAAGGCTATAACTAACCTTACTGAGATTATGTCATCAAACTGGTCTGCAGTGGTGTGCTTGTCATGAATTCTGAGCTTTGAAGTCCAAAAAGTATTTTAAGCTGACGTAGTCTTTCCTCAGGAAACATGGATCCGAGGTATTTATTTTAGGGACACTTGCCTAGAAAGGTGATTTTGACTTTTAAAACCTTAAGAGACTTAGTATGTATGACGATTAAACAAAAACCTTCCAAAACAGAGTTTCAAAAATATAATATGCCAAAGAGGTTATGGAACGCAATAGAGGTCAAGGGGCCAAGTAGACTGAAACGTAGCCCTTGCTTAGATCAATTTTAGGGGTATTTTTAAGTTTTTTTTTTAACGAACAATTATTAACAGCGATTTCCAGCTATTTCCCAAAAAGTACTCGCACATTAAGTCATACATGCCAGTGTTTTTGAAAGCTGTTGTCGCCCATGAATGGCATACCTGTTTTGACAAAATTTCTAGTCAATCGATGCACGTGAGTTGAGTACACGCGAGGGTTGATTGAATAATATTCCTAAATAGAAGGCATCATCCACACACATATATATGTATACGAATTCCCATAAGCACCTGCTAACCGTGAACTTCATCCGTAGATGAAACAAAAATATATATAATAACCCCCATTGGTACAATTGCCAATTTGAATTCGGCACATCCGTACATACATACATACATATGTATACACCTCTGTGCACATCTGGCGTTTCAAGGATCCTATCCGAATCCAGCAGCGCTAAGTAGTAAAAAAGGTTATTTTAAAAATACTCATTACCTAAGCAAGGTACAGAGTAAAATTAATCATACGCCAGGTCACGAGGAGCTCTTCAATGCCAGCCAGCACGTCTTCCAGTAAGAAACGCCCATCAATTCCGAAAAAAATAAGAATAAGGACTTACATATTCACCGTATAGCGTATATTCATGTGCACATATCAAGATGACATACAAATTAGGATTAGTAGGTACATACTCATATTACGCTTGGTGTTTTCAACTCCATCCCATTCAAGCCCCACCGTCCATCTTCAAATTTTCTTCTCATTTTCCAAAACTCAGACGAAAACGAAAAAATAAAAAAATGAGACGAAAACCCTTTCATTCCATATCCTTTTAAGGTTCATATGAGTTGTTGGTGTAGAACTGAGGAAGGGGATAGCAAGAACAACCAGCGAGGAGACAGAAGATGAATAAGAACCAGAATAAGGCGGCGAGGGAAAAAAATAAAAAAGGAATTTCAACTTTTATAGTAAAGGAAACAACCATTTTCATTTAAATTCAAATTTCCATATCGCTTGTCCTTTTTCCCCTTGCTACGCTCGCACATACTATGTAGCTCATGTGTTCACATATGAATCGTGCCATATCGCATACATGCAGATGTATGCATGATATCCTAACACCTACCCAGGCAAGAGTAGCAATAGCAAGAAGCAAGGCAAGGATAAGAAGAAAAATTCCTTTCTTTTGTTGTCCTCTCCATTTTTTTTTTCTTTTTTCACTTTTTTATTTCTGAATTGTCCTTTTTCTTCCTTTAATTTTCCACATATCCTTCCGTGTTTATACGGGTATTAGAGAAGTGCAAACTTCAATACATACAACTATATTCCTACAACCCTTAACGCACTCCTCTTCCTCTTCGCGGTACCTACCCGTCCAGTTATCCTTCTTTTGCGGATCAGGTAAGATGAATTCGATAGCACGCGCAACCCACGCAACTATGCATTGACACATGCATATATATGTACACACATACATGTAGGCAAGTGGTGATGTAGGAATATAGAGATGACAGACGGAGGGATGGACATCTCAAGTCGTTGATGGAATTTGCTGGATTTACGGCCTATACCGTCGATTTTATGATAAGACCTGGAGCGGTTAGTTCGGAAAGTAGCATCTATGAATAGGAAAACCAACTTGGACTGATTCAGATGTGAACATTTTTTTTTAATTATAAAGGCTTAAGCCTGGTATCCTACATATAACTCTTCAATGTATGACTGATGCCACAATGTTAGGTTTTAAGCTCACCTCGATCACATATGGTGCATACGTATGTACGTCGCATGCGGTCCTATTATTCCAATTGGAAAGGGATGAACGTGAGAATGTTATATAAATTCAATTTTTCGTGAAGTACTTAGAGCTCTCGATTTGTAATCGAACGCTTAGCCTCTTGCATCAGTAAATTTACTCGGGTGACACCTCGGAAGATGATGATTGCCTATACACTATATCAGCAGAACGGATGCGCGTGCGATTGAAATGTTTCATGGGATATGATATAAGGACACATCATCATCCCTACATCCTTAAAAGGATATTGTAGATCCTAGAATATCTCTGAGGGAATGCTCCATAATTTGTTTCGCTCTGGTTTGTTATTGCGACCAAGGGCGGTATTGGCATTGAGTTAACTGGAGCCGTTATGGTTATACTATTGTATCCTACTATTGCAAGATCTTGATGCGTGTCTTTTCCTGATAAGATGTAGCGTGTGTTCCTCAGAAAGAACGTCTTCGGACACTGGGTCAGATTGAATGTGTACATATTGCTCTTGGGTGTTGAGTATGGTATGGTATCCTTCGTAAACTTGTGAACTTGACATACTTGACGAACCTCTTGAAGGTGGTTCGATCTCCATAGTGCCATTGAGCAGAGAACAACAGGTTCTGTAAATATTTCTTCCACTTGAGGGACGAACTCTACCTTAGATGTGATATACTAAGTCGGCATCTCGTTTTTGCTTTTCTGCATGTTTTATAAGTGCGTCCTATTGATTTGTGCAGGATTTCTGTACCAATGTTTCAGATGAAAAATACGAGGTTTATTCAAAAATTACGGTGACTGGCATGAACCAACTGATGTGCCAATATCCTCAACAACTTCTCTGAAAGTGATTCAAGGATTCTCTATAGCAATTGTCTTCACTGCCTCAACGTTTCCATCCGTTGCTGACGTGCTAAGGGCGTCCAGGGCGGGCATTGACCTTCTCGGCCTACAGTGAAGCGCTTGTACCACTTGTAAACATTTTTTTTCCTCAGATATATATTAGGGGTTATGTGTACCAACATGACAAAAAAGAGTAATCGAAAATCGAACGAACTTAATTCGTGAAAGTTAAAAAGTCACCTTATTTTTTAAATATACCTTGTATGAACTGACAAATTATAGGTATTGACAGGTACCTTAAGGGATTGGTACCTTTTTTCACCTTCGAGACATCTCTTGATCTCGGTTAGAGTTGAATGAAATCGCTTAACTTGATTATTTCATGTGCTTGTGTTTGGCGATAGGTAATAAGGTAGTCTATGATTCTATGACAAGCATATGTATGTATATCAGGCGCATCAGCCATCTTATGGATGAATTGTGTGGAGAACTAGAGTGCCTGATTAAGCCCATCTTTTAGGAGGTTTGCTACTTGCTTTTCAACTTTATCGTTGAGTGTCATATTGAGTCGGATAGAAACTTAAATAAACCGGAGAAGTCGGTGGATTTTTTGATTTCTTCCTGGTTTGCTCGTGTTGATTGACCTCATTGGAGTGGGTTTTAAGTGAAATTTCTCTTGCAATTTGCCTGGGGGATCTACTGTGCGGAAGAGACAGATGGCGACAGTCCAATTCTCCTGTTGTGGTCTATCCATCCTCATGGTGGGTGCCCCCATTGTGGGGTTGGTGTCTTCGATGTAAATATGAACAATCGTAGAGGTCTCTGAGAAATATTGCTTAAGTGCATGGTAGTCCATCTGGACGGGTTGTGCCATAATTCTGGAAAGAAGTACTGCCGATTGTGCGGCTGCGAACCTGAGGATTACCCCTGGGGTAGAAGAGGATTCTTTAAATATTTTTACATAGGATCATATTGTGCATCAAATCATACGCGCACAAAAATGTTTTCCCCCTAAGTATGCCTCAATCGCTCTCGCTTGTCTGCATAATGCCAAGTGATGCAACGGATGATGTAACGTGATCCGCGTGTCCAACAATTTTATTTCGGATTACGTTGATAGTTCCTATGTACTTTGGAGATTCTGTAATTGAATCATACCTGCCAGGCTCTTGCACCACACTCTTGACGTCATCAGAAATCTTAATGAGTTCAGTTAAGTCATCTTGTTGATATTGGTTGATCGTTTGATCAATTCCTAGCGAATTATATCTTTTGCCTCCGTCTACAAAACTTGGCTTGGATTGCAGTAATTAGGGTTCGAAAGCTAGAGAATGTAATGGGACCTTCGGAGAGTTTGACATTGATTGGGACTAGGTTGTTTGCCTTTTTTCGGAGCGCTGGCGGTATTTTGTTCATCGCTTAGAACTGCTTAAGGACTTTCTGAGTTAAGAATATTGTGACGTTGAATATCTGTGGCCCTGCTCGAGTGCCATTTTTTTTTTTTTTTTAAAGAAAGAACTTTATTGAAGTCGCTCTATCGATTACATATTGATGCTTAACCTATTGAATCAGTCAACTTCCTAAACTGACGTTTGCCCAGACACCGTTGGTGGTATAAAGTGTCGGTGATAGGAAGTGTCGGTAATACTAAGTGTTGTTGACTGACATAAGGAAGGTAGCATCATTAACGTTGCCAAATGCAAATATCCATGGTTGAAAGGTTTTTCTTCCTCTTCTTAAATGGTGTTACAGCTCATGAAGAGCCAGAGCCAGGCTTCACTCTTTCACTTATGTTGTGCATGATTTGAACACAAGTGAACGGGACCTACAGTTTTAATGCCGATTCCGAATGGCAAGAGCCGAGAAGCTTTCTCAAGGCAAGTTTTACCAATACCCCGCCGCGCCGGGGAGAAAAAACGCGAAATAAATATTTAATGGCGTTGGTGTTATCGGGATCCGAACTCGCTCATTGTGCTTCAGCGGACGACACAATACTCACTACACTACGGTGCTCTATCATATGTTCGGCTCTGCTTTTATTGAGATTAGCGTAGTGTGAGCTTCTGTAATTGACAAAAACATCACGGGAAATCGCTCTCGACTACAAGTGATGGGCTTGAGCCGAGCATTGCAGGAAAAACGGGCAAGACAAAGTGATTTTCCTGCTTGACAACGCTCGGACACTAGCGTACACTAGAGGGAGTACACTAGAGATGGACACTACTATGACTGATAAGCTTTTGTGACTTATTTTAAATATAGCCTTAAGCATAGGCGAGAGTATTCAAGGTCCTAGTAGTTAACCACTTGGTCCACTATGCCAACGTCAACCGCTGATTCTGTTCCCATAAACATGACTGTTATCTACCAGTAAAGACTACGTACCAACTTCCAAACCTACGAGCAAACCTCTAATAAAGTCAAAACCACAAAATGATAATGCGAAAGTCATCCCGCTGATAACTCGTCCCACAATATCTGCTAATTTCTATTCGGAATCTTGTTTACCGCCAATTTTACAAAATTTGTTAAGAAAGAAAGTTAAAAGGCGAACTCTTTACCCTTCGGAAGAAACCAGTAAATGGACAGCAACTTATGCACCAGATCCAGTGGAGATTGAAAAAAAAAATCACGTCTAATGAGGTGTTTATAAATCAAGTCAATATCGAGAACAGAAAGTTGTTAATCCGTCAAAAGATGGATAAAAAAATAAAAGCTATCCAATGGCTAAGCATTAACGCACATCTAGATACTGACTTTGGAATATATTGGAATCAACACGAGAAATCTAAGAAAGTCGACTCTGATGAGATAAAGAGTTCGGCCATAGTGCTAGCCTTGGCTCAAGAATTTGCCTCTTGAAATCAATGGACAAAGGATTTTTCCTGCGAACTCCTCTCTCACTTGGAGTCATATCTAGCTCCAAGGCAGTTCCTGAACTCCTGAGTGAGAGGGTAAAAAGTGTTTATACTACGCGAATTGGTACGCAGGAGCAACGCTGCTTAACGCTAAGATAGTCCGACGAAGTTTAAGGACAACCATGAATGACAAATTAGCAATGACTGAGCCAAAAATTTGAGGATTTGGACTACACTTTACTTAGCTATATTTGCTTAGCCTCAAAAATTGATGCCAAGTACGCTCTGATGTAAAGCTGATGAATTGTTTTAATTTCAAGTCGACGAATCACATCAAAAGCTGTCTCAAATAGCTTGATGCCCCTGAAAATCATAGATGCCCCTAAAAATATCCTAAAGGGGTGTTGATATATTAAGAACCTTCTAATCTGAGTTTACCTTGTCAACTATTAAGCATAGAGGTGGCCAAGCTAGCATTTGGGTAGTTTCGCTTATAATGGAGGATAAGCACGATATGTGCTGAAGGGTATTTATGCAGGATAACGGTAGAAACCATACTGTCAAAGAAACGAAGAAAGGACAGCAAAGGACAAGTTAAAGTAGAAAACGCCTTATCTGAAATACATATCCAACTATTATTTGACGCCTCTGAAGCGGCACATTATTGGCTTAATGCAAAGGACTTAAAAAATGTAAGCTTAATATCAATAGTATTAGGAAGGAAAAGGTTAAGGAGAAGGTGATTGGCGGCGGTAGAGAACAAGAATGGATTTAGTGAGATGTAGACAGAAAGGACTAGCCGTAGGTCCTTCGATGGGAGTTAATGCGGAAGAGGGGAATGGACCAAAGGTTTCGGGGATTGGTGTTAAGGAGAATCAATTGAGGGGCTGTCCAACCAAGAACCGTGAATTTAAAAAGTATGCTTGCTGAAGTCTAGCATAGCGCTAGCACCGTCTACTTCCTTGTCATCCTCAAGTGCACACAAGGATTGTGATACCTGAAGGACCTGTTCGTTGAACGTCTTGCTAAAGAAATGGTTAGAGGGCTAGTTATCAGCTTTCATTTTTGCATTTATAAAGTGTTTAAAGCTTCTGGGAGTGGTGATAAAAGACGACTGTATTCGATTCAGGTAGATCGATTCGTATAGGTAGTTGTGCGGTTTCCATATAAGACTGCCGGTAGAAAAATCGGAAACAGAGCTGTATTAAAAGCAGGCCTGCTAACCATTTTTTTTTTGGTGCGCTTGGAACATAGTTTCTTGGTGTACCAGGGTAGAGATGAGGTACAGGATAAGGCAAGAGTAATGTGCGTGTTGGGGTGCTAGGGTTGCTGGGCAGATTAGAGCGGTGAAGATGGAACGGACCTAAAGTTTAGAGAGAGCATGACTTGCAGTTATATCAGGTGATGTTACTGAGTTGGGGGAGACAAGAGTCGGAGGGACGACCTCTGAAGTTGATTTCCTTACCAGACGAGGTGTTAGTCGCATCATCGGACTTATCCCATTTCAAGTTGACAACAAGAAGTGGGTTGTGCGGGACGGATGTAACAGCAGGCAAAGTAGAAAAAGTTAAAACCAGCGGAGTTCGACGTTTTGAAGTGCAAAGCATCGTAGCGGCTGTGAATTGTTATCAGAACTTCGCGACCGTCCAAAACACAGTGCAATCTGATGTCAATAACCCATTGTCTCTGGGGCATAGATGGGGCAGTTTTTTGGGAACTGAGGAGTACTGCAGAAGTTTTGGTGCACAGTCCTCTGACACACTGGTAATAGAAGGAGACGTATTTGGCAACTAAGCAATTGGTAGAGAGATGGAACTGTGCGTTGGTTAGGATCGAAGATAGTTTTCGGAGTTAGGACGGGTCCTCTTCAAGTGTGAAGTGGGCAGCTAATGGGGATATATTGTTAGTTACGTCATTCAGCGAAGTTAAGGAGTCAGCCAAGACTCCTTCTCGGTAGACTGATACTATGATGTTGGTTTTGGTTTGGTCACCAATGCAGATGAAGTCGATTTTGTCGTAAAGGTAGAAAAGATAGAGCAGGTTTTCGCAGATTTTTCTGTCTCTCGAGCGTGACATGGTATATCGGTCTTTAGCGTTTGACCGTGGGAGAGAGAAGTGGATCCAAGAAAGATGGGGAAAGACTGACGGGAATTTTGACTAGGATTAAAATAAGGAGACGTCTTATCATCACTTTTTCTTTCAATTTGGTGCTGGAATACGTAATAAGGGGAATAATCTTTAATGGAACCACATCCTCTCTAGCTTACGCTGACAATCTGGACCTGCTGTGGCAGATGGGGGAAAACAGTTAAGAGAAATGTAGAAAGTCAATTGCAGGAAAGGAAGTAAAAAAATAGTAGTAGTAGGCACCAAATCTCGCACCTGACTGTACCCGATAAATGTTTTAAGAAAGTGGACGAATAGTTAGTAAAAAGAAAAATGAGTGGAAATTTGAGAAAAAAAGGCCGCGCCGTAAATGGAAGGAACACACTTGCGACAAAGGGGCTTTGCGAAGGGTTGTTAACGAGGCTCTGAACTACCGAGTTCCAAAAGGCCAATAATAATAAAAATAATAATTTCAAGAAGCATGAAAAATGACATTCAACATCCCATGGGAGGCATAAGGCCCGCAGTGCACACAAAGAATTCACTTCGTCTTCCTTCGGTATGTACTTCTGGTTGAAAATTTTAGTTTAATCAAAGTTATTTAAAATCTTTATTGTTTAAGCTCACTTTTTGTATAGCACTAACAGTTAACACTTTCTAAATTCCGACAATTATAGTGTTGTAGATATGTACATAAACAAAAACAAAAAAAAAACACGATTTACACTCCGTGAGATATACATATATTTATATACTTATGTACATACATACATGTAAGACCGGTAAACGGTCATTGAATTCTGTATGTGGAGCATTAATTATGAGTTCCCCAAGCAGTATACATCTCATACTTGGCATTTTACTGCTGCTCTGCAGAAGGACAAAGATATTGAAAAAAAAGAAAGTAATAATCCACCCCGACCTAGCAACGTTAGCAATTTTTCTTCTAATCCTCAGCGGACACCTACCCCTTCGTATCGATTTTGGCTCCTTTTACATTTTACTATCTACTCATCAATTCATTAAAAAAAAGAAAAGTCGAAATCACCCCTTTCGCTTGAGATATGAATTAAAAAAAAAAAAAAAAAAACGTTCCCCACCCATCGCCAGGATAACCAACCATCACATGATGCCATGATTAGAGTGGGAGAAACCAAGTGTACTGTGTGCTATCCAATCACTTCAGAACCGTCGCCCCAAATCCTGTTGCAGTCGACTTGTATTTATATTTCTTTCTTGTTTTCGCGTCCTTATAAGTGGAAGGAACCGTCTGCAGTAGGCAGAACGGAAGGACGAAGCACCTGTGTGTATGTGAAGCTGGAGAATAGTGTTGCGAGATGCTTGCATATGTCACTAAAAGCTGAGAATAAATTATATGCCTCTTACGTACTTAGGGTACTACGTCTATGCGGGTGTCGGTCTGTGTATATGTGTGGCACCCATCACATTCCCCCTTTTAAGTCATGCAAACGATTATCCCTAAAAAAGGACGTGACATCTTCGGGTTTTATTTTTTTTTTTGTTTTCGCTGCTCTTCCCCCTTGGCTTGCAGGGAACATCATCTTTTGTTCTTTACTCTCCGCTCATTTTATCAAAAAGACGAGGGCGACGAAAAAAAACTGAAAATAAAAAAACCAAGGAGAAGGCAAAAATAGGAAGAAGCAATTCCACAAGGGCTGGATGATGATTATATGTGTGCTTACCACCCCCCTTGCAATTTTATTTTTTTTCGCTCATACTTGGTTCCTGATAAATCAGAGAAAGACAAGAAATGAAGAAAGAACAGCGACACAGCTCCAAGGGTGATATATATACATATACGTCTTTTATCGCTTTTTATTTTCCATTGTAGATGGGGGGGCTTTATCCAGTCACCTCGTACTCACATATCGGATCAAGGCACAAATTCGAATTCGAATTCGTGTATGAGGAGTGTGTGTCTGTTTTTTTTTTTTTGTTCCTTTTTGTATGCGAATGTACGAGATATGTCATTACAAAACGAGATTAACATAATTCAACTCCTTAAGGGTAATGGTTGTCCTGGGCTTCGTCCTCGTCTTCGTTTTCGCCTTCGTTTTTGTTGTCGTTGATATGTGTTGTTATAGTCCTTTTTCTCCTTATTTCTGTCGTCGTTTTTGCTTCTCATCTTTCCTGTCGGCAAGTGAATGAATGGGTCTTGTTCTTATTTTGATTCCTTTGTCTGTTTATGGCTACGTACAGTGTGTAAAGAAATGTACTTTTTCGATTATTTAAATTTAAACCATAAACGAGTGCGAAATTTTTCTTTTATTTTTTTGGTACACCGATCTGGTATACGGTACGATCGGTGCCCTCCTTCTCGGGTGCCAATATACCCCACTCACCTACGATATACGATATACTGAAGGAATAATTACACTTCACATATATGTACATATATGTATGTATGGTATATAGGGAACAATTTATAGCATCACGAGTGTGTGTATGTGCGTGTGTAGTTGACAAAAGTTAACCCTTTAAGACCATCTGCATGTTTCGATGGAATGGTAGCTGTTGAAGAGAACGAATACACCACGCGCTCAAACCACCCACTTGGCATTCAGTTCAAACATACTCAGGGCTCAGGGTAATGAGCGCCATATTCATTATAACTCATCCATTCAACACTAACACCTCGTTTTCTCATATATCGAGTATGTGTGTGATGTGATATTGTTGCACAACCCTTTTTTCCAAACTCAATCCTTCCTCGTCGATCTTTTTCATTCGTTCTTTCATGAATTCGCGGGATGCTTTCTCCTCTCTCTTAGATTGCGATTACCAGCAAATGAGATTTTTTTCTTTTGTCCATATGCGATAGAAGGATTTTGAAAATTGAAAGCTCTCATTTCGCTAAGGGCGGTTTTCCATCTCATTCTATACGCGAATGTCCTTTTCTTCTTATTATATATTCACAACTTTCTTTTTTTTTTTCTCTCGTGCATTTCTCTTCTTGTCATTGCATACAATTACGGAAATTTACGTAGGGTTGTTCGGTGCAGTGGTATGCGTGTGGTAAGTTCCTCTCGTTAGATAGAGAGGGACACAGCATTATTATATTTTTGCATTATATCCGCCTGGTGGGTGGCTGAGATCGGGAGGGGGAGCTGTGGGGAAAAGTTTATTAGTCGGCGCAGTAAGGGATGGTTTATGGGTAAAAAAAAACACCGACGACACCCTCACACAAAATGCTTCTAAGTCCTGAATGGAACAAGGTGTCAACACAAAAAAAAAACAAGCTTTGACACAATCAAGTGTAGAAGAGTCGGTCAACGACCGACAAAAAGGACATGTCGATGAGACAAAACAAGTAAGCACGGTAGGATCTATCACGACCTTGACAAGCGTTTGATGAGGAGGAACATAGAAGCGGTATTGAGAGCTGTTTTCCCGTAAAGATTTGCATTTGGGTTTTTGGGGGCGGTATATCCTACGCCGCAGGAGTCCTATGTATGTACAGGTGCATATGTAAACAGCGAATCATATAAATTGTAGTTAAGAGGCCTATTGACTACGGGATTAATTCAGTTGAAATTGTGCTATATTCCGAATTATATCGCGGACAAAGGTGATGGTCTCTGCTTACCTCTTTGGTTTTTTTTTTGCATACAGTTTGTGTTCAGTTTGTGCCTCTCATATCGTTAAGTAACAGATCAAAGAACATATGTATGTAAATGACTTTCAAGCTCTCATTTTCGAAGTCCAAAAGTAAGCAATTCTACAGCATACTATGCGGTAGTAGGACATACTGGTACAAAGAGGAATACAAAGGGAATAACAATGATTTTTGGTGGTAATTTATCCCAATCGCCCCTACCTAAATCGATGTATTTTATTGTTATTTTCCAGATGATCTATTCGAATTCGAAAGCGAGAAAAGGACATTTTGCCTAATTAATCCAATCGTGGCTAACAATCATGAGAAAAAAAGAAAAAAAACCAAAGAGGAAAGAAGAGACGAAGATGCATGCACAACACTAAACAAACGAGTCCCGATGCTGATCAAGCTTGTATGTAGATTGACTCTGATTGGTTATATTCCCGCTAACAGCCCTGTCTATTCGTATTGTGGTGGGCATCCTTACAGTTTTATCTTATATTTTACACTTTTTTTTTGTTTTTTGTTTTAATGTAATGCAGCACCCTCGACTATTAAGTACACCCCCGCGAACAAACACCATTACATTGGTCGGTGAAGGGGGGGTAAGCAAAAACGAAACCAAAAGGAGAACCTAAATGTGGGCCGGGCTTTTAGTCGATTAAAAAAGAATGAGAAAAACAAAAGCATACATAGAAACAAGAGTAAACGAAAACGCAAACTCAAAACGTGAATGTGAACGATAACAGTGCGACAATTTTTTTTTCTTTCAATTAAAACACATTAAGACCGATGGTGTACGGGGTACCAAGGCACATTCTCCTCCACTTTGCCATGATTTCGGATTTACTTGTTTCTCAGTTGGGAAAGCAATCGATAGGGCACCATGGAGGTTCGAGTCGGGGCTGTCTTCTTTCCCATAAGCATCGTCGATTCGTTCCATCTCTTTCCAGCTGGGAGACATTCTTATTTTAGTTTTTTTTCTTATTCAATCCACTACTTAAGAAAACAATCGCGACCATTATGCATTAATTTCGCTGCTCCCTCTTCTCCTGTTTTGTATGTGATGTGCGCGAGTGGTATGTATGTATACACGGTGGGGAGTTGGTCGTTTCAATATTGGAAAGGGGGTCTGGCTTTTGCTATCTCTTTCGTTGGCCCGATTCACTCAACGCTCTTTGTTTATTATAATCTTTCAGAGGATTGCCAAAGCCTTAATGGTATCATATTGCTTTTAAATGCGTTCTTACTTATTAAGGCCTACTGGCCGATGATAGGTGGGGTGCCAAATAGACACATACATACTTATGTACGTGAATATATTTTTGGTTTTAATGATTTGTTCTTGGATAAATGAATCCCTTTTGGAAGGAGGAGATATCATGGAAGACAATATTTAGGGAGGTTCTACACCTTCGCGTTGGAGATTGGGGGCAAATAAAAAGTTAGAGATCAATTAACCGAATCCTATGGATCGGTATTACTTGTCCTCTCTTCCATACACTCTCTTCTGTGATTGTTTGAGGGAAAATCCTGTGATTTACATGATTATTTGTTTTCCCTCTCTGTTCCAGTGGCGTGCACCATGCCTACTTATTAAAATGCGCGCAATGCGCTTGTGTCCTGTCTATGCCGAATATATATGTATGTATGTATGCAAGTGGGTAATTATTGCACACTAAACCACCACCACCATCATAGCGGTAGTCCGAGGTGAGAGATGCTTTTATCTGATAACTATTTAGGATAGCGGCATTCATACTGATGTGGGTGTTTGCTAGGCGATTTAATCAGGATCACAGCGCATCAGAAAGAGAGCGAATGATTAATATTTCAATCGAGTTTAACGATTTATTTTAACAAACAATGGGGAAAATACAATTCAAAATTCGAATTTGCGTTTTTTTTTCGAGTAGCAATACCACCCATCACTCACACACAAGTTTAGGTTACACCCCAACGCGCCTTATTAGATATATTATTATGATGAGGATGATGATTTTGCATCCGTGCATTTATCTTACTCGCACACATAAGTATTTCGGTCGCGCGAAAGAGAACGAGCGATGGTCTTTTTGTTTTTGTTAATGTTAAAACTAATTTTCATCTCCATGAGGCATCCCATTCGCGTCAGGTTTATTAAGAGAGAGGGAGAGATAGAGAAGCATATATACACGCTCAATTCTCAGGTATCGAAAACACAGTATGTGTCCGTCTTTAGCAGAGAAATACAAACGACAGAAGGAAGTAGAACTCGCGAGAGCACACACAGTCGTAGAGTTGTGTCGTGTGTGGGACATTTATTTTGATGGTGGATGAAAATAACACACGAAGGAAAAAAGTGATTTGAGTGAGTAAAGGAGGTAATCGTCACCTCTTACGACCTTTTTCGAAATTGCTTCATTCCATAGTAACAAATTGACGGGTGAGCGGTAATGTTGTTGTTTTCGTTTTCACCGTGATCGTCGTTGGGTCGTCCGTCGTCGTGTATTGCGGTTTATAAGAAAATCGTCTTATTGCCGTCGTTGAATTGGGTTTTTTTTTTGTTGTTTTTTGCACTTTTTATTTTTGATTATAGAATTAATTTGCTTACTGAATTTTCGGTTGTGTTCCTTGTGATTGAATGGCTCGCCGGATAAGGATACGGATTTTGTGGAAATCAATTAATCAATCGAAAAAGTTGTGGAAAATTTGCGTTTATGTGATATTGTAATGTCAGAATCGTTACTATAGCGACTGGATAATATCACTTGATGTGTAAACAAATGATACCCTTTGGACAAGGATATACATATGTCCAGTTAAACTAAAGGGAAGTAGATTTGAGGAAGTGAAATAATGACATGAAATTGTCAAAAAAATAATGTCACAATTGTCAAGACATGGTCTTCAAAGTGCAGCCCCGGCACATATAGTTTTTTGCTGATGTTTATTATCCAACATCTCTTAAATAGATATTCTCTTACTAAGAGAACACGAACAATCGAGTGGGAGAGACCGAAACAGAGAGAGAGAGTTTCTGTTTTTTTTTTTTTTTGTTCTAATGAGTATGCGCGCGATATTCATCAGTCCACTCTTGGCACTTGGCACATTTTGTCGAGTGCCGGAGAGCAGAGATTAGTACGTGTAGTGTAACAAATAACGATACGTAACGAGTGTAACTAGGGCCTGTATGGTGTGTATGTATGCGACTATGGTGTAGTGTAGTTTTTATTTAGCAGGCCCGTGGTAGGCTCACCTCGCTGAAGAGTTTTTTTTATTTATTTATTTATTATTACAACTCTCCCTGTGTGTTGTTGCATGTAGATTTGTTTTTTTTTTGTCTTCCACTGTACTCCTTGCGCCTCGTGTGGATATGTTCAATGACAGTGTATCGCAGCGGTAGACAGTGTGGTGGTGGTGTTATTCTCTACCTATCCATTCTTGTTTGTTCATATTATGTGTACGATTTTTTTTTATTTTCTAGTTATATTTTCTTTTTTTTAAGATTTTTTTTTTTCGGCACTTTATTTTTGCGCAACACCATAAACATAAGAGTAATGATCGAAGTTATTTTGAAAAGCGCTTTTGGATCGCCGCCGTCATTGTTCATCGTCCTTGTCGTTGGTCATTTTTTTTAAACATATTTTCGTGTTAAAAATGTCATCGCACGAGTGAATATGGATTTAAAACAGTTTTTTTCCATGATAATAAATAACGAATCCAAATCAACTATATTTTCAGGAGCAAATTTATCGTCGCCGCTCTAAACCCAATTCAATTTATAAATGAAAAGTAAACGAAAGAAAAAATAAATCGAAAACAAAAAAAAAATAAAAAAATAATTAAGTAAAAATTTATACAACAGTGTGTGGGTGTGACTATGTGAAATTTATAAAAAAAATCGTTTTTTTTTTTCAAAAAAAAAAGTATCTAAAGTTCCTATCTTAATTTTATTAAAATAAAAATAAAAATAAAAGCATATAGTATACATATATATATATTTATCTATAAAAAAAATAAGTTAAAGAGATAGAAAGTAGAAAAAAAGTGCCCGTCAAGGAAAATCAAATATAAATTAAGTAAAAAAATTAAAGAAAAAATAAAAAAAATTGTTATGAGAATGCGATCAAGTTGGGTGAACGAATAAGGATATTGTGTTACTGGAATTTCGAAGAGAAACGTAAGTGATTTTTGAATTTTGATTTGTTTTTACGCTATGCATTTTGAGTAATTGATTTTAGTCATTTGTCAAAATTGAAATCGTATAAATATATGTTCTGAGAATGATTGAGAAATGACTGCCTTGATATCCTTTTTAAGATTTTACATTAATTGTTTGGTTTTTGTTTTGTTCGTTTACATGATAGACGTGAGGATGTGAAATCTTTAATTTTTGGAGACCTCTGCCTTCGGTGAAAACAGGTTGCTGTTCGGTGCAACATAATAAAACAAAAGGCATGCTGTCAGTAAATATTAATCAATGTCAAGTCAATGTCAATCAAAATCCTAATTGGTTCCCAACAAGACCAAAATCAAAGGCCGTCGGTAGACGTGGGTATATCACTAATATACCTCTCCCGATGGAAAATTATTCGTTAATTAGTCGAGAGACTAAAACGAGGGTTGATAGTACTAATCTATCCGCAAATCAGAGATTTGCAATTTACGTTGGATATATGTATATTCTTTAGATATTTACTACCCCCACGTTCAGGACTTTGATCCGACTTAATGAAAGTGCTACGTAGTTCCATCTATGTATTAAGCAAAAGAAATCTCGTGAAAGCAAGAATAATAGTCGAGAGGGTGGCAACTACTGAAGCTTGATTGGACAGAGACCCTGTATAGTAGATAGCAGTAGCAAATACACCGACGTTTAGTTTATTTAATTAAGAAAGAGCGATAAGGAGGCAAGAAGGCAGGTGGGAACAAGTGATTCGGTGCTTATTTAGTCCAGATAAAGGGTGGGGCTTTTCTTAATCCGCTGGGTGGCTTACATCTTAATTGAATCCTTTTTTCGTTTTATTCTCATCCAATAGCTTGAAAAAATAATTTTCATTCTGCCTATTGCGTTTGTATGTGCGAATATACCCAGTCATATGTGACTGAGTATATAAAGGCATCCCCTAATTAAAATAAATGTCACTTGCGCTTGTTTAGCAAACCTCTTACTAATACCGACGCGATCATAACAACTCTTATAGTACAAGGGATGAAATGAGTACGATGGCGACGATGATAACAACCATGATGATAATACTGATGCTGCAGTAGCACCATATGAAAAACGAAACAGAGAGCAGAAAATGAAAATGAAGGCGTTCCTCATTTCCGCTTCTGTATTTACCTTTTTTTTCCTCTCGTAGTAGCTGCTATGGTTCTCATTAAGCGTGCTCAACGAAGTGAGTGAACTGGTGTGGGATGTTTTCGCAAAGTAAAAATAAAGCAGAAGACTCAAAGGGCGGAATTATCAAGACCCTTTCTCGCTCTGGCTTTCGAAATCGTTTCCCCTCAGTGGGGGAGAGTTATCAGAGGGGTTGCTTGCAATTTATTTCCCAAAAATCAACAAAAAAATAATGCCTCCCGGTGCCCCCCTGACGTACATCTTTATATACTTTGCTAATTTATCAACCCTTTTTGCGCGCAAGATTTCCACTACAGAGACATATATTACAGCATCAGTAGAACAAGCTGTTTCTGTTCCCAAAAATTATTGCGCAAGTAATTAATTTTGAAGCGAAAAAGGGAGGAGCTCGACCAGATGTTTCATTTATTGGACGAGACCGACGGTTTTGTGTTAATTAAAACTTACATGCTTTGAAGGTCTATATACTGTGATGGGGGATCTCTATGTACATTTGAACCATTCGACTTTGTCTTAAAGGATGTGCGTGGGTGATGGGTCGAAGTATATAGATAATTGGTTGAGGAGGCGTTAATTAGAATTGTTGGCCAATCAAAGATGCTTTTTTTACGTCGTTTGTTCTGCTCTTGTGCGCTTGTTCTTGCTGGTCGTGCTGTTAGGCCAATGAAATTAATGTAAAAATTATTCCAGTCGACCAATCGGCTTCTGAGTGTTTTGTTTTTTTTTCTTTTTTTATTGCCTCTATATTGCTACGACGTCTGGTCAAAAGACTTGTTAGCTTTCATTAATTTTTGTTTTTTACATAAATACATACCTATGTTAATTTTTTTTGTAGCTGATTGTAATCGAGCATTAATCGTTTGTGGATTTATTTATACACAAAAGTTTATTAAGTTTTCGGTTTACTATATCTTGAGTTACGTATGAGGCTAATGCGGGAGTGCTAGTGCCAGGATTTGTGCATTCAAGTCATTAAATCAACTGAGCTCCGAATTCGTTTTTGGAATGTTCTCTAAATGTTCTGCAAATGACAACAAACCGGTCTATATGAAATGCAATTCAATTTAATTGATCCACTGTGAGCGTGAAAAAAAAATGTTCACCTGCACGTTACATATTTTTTCGAAAATATTTCACAAAAAAAAAATGAGCAAAAAATAGAAAAATAACAAAAAAACATTTTCAAAGTGTACAATAAGCCAAAAAAAATGTCTTGTCTTTTTCCCCCCTATACTTCAAAATAACTGCCAGTCTCCTTGGCATTGACTCAACCAAATTCATGGTAATCTCAGCTATTAACTATCTAGTGTTTAACGAGTCTTAGCTAGTTATTACACGTTTTCGGGAATGCTGGGAGGATGATCTAACTGCCTTTACCAATTTGGCCGTATGCATAGAATAAGATTAATTTAATTAATAAAAATAAATTTAACCAAATCCCCCCAACATGCTTTGGTTTTTCAGATTCTGTATTTTTGGTTCTCCACATTTTGTATGGCTTTTTTTATCCAAAAAATTATTCAAATTTCCTCTCATCAGTGAAGAGAACATTATTCCAGAATTGAAAACCGTCATTTTCGTATTTTTTTTCTCGGATATGCAAGGTTTTCTTCGAGGCACTCTTCGATTTAACCCATTCTGTGGAACACCCGGCGAATAGTATTTGGACTGACTTAGTGCTTAGGCCGTACTTTGCCTTTAGACAACTTCTTTTGTCGGTATTCGTATCAATAAAAATTGTTCACGGTGTTATGATGCCTGTCAACTATTTCTGCTATATCCTGTAACGATTTCCCTACCTCTCTTAACTTTTCCGCTTTGTTTTTGTTTTTTTTTCCCAGTTTACAAATAAAATTGTCTCAGACTTTTTTGAATTCAACATATGTTCGATCCATTTATCCATCCCAAAAACCTTTTCTGTACTTGAGAACTTTTAGCTCGGACCAAGCGCAGACCCTTGAGTACGATTACTCTAAATACAACAGTGAAAACTAGATTTATATAGATTTTTTTTTTAAGAGAATACTGTGACCTCAGCATTTTTTCTTATTCAGACCTTTTCGTCTGTTGATGATTGTGATTGAAATTCATATTGAAGAGAACTGAAAAAAAAAAATTGATAATTCAAAGACTTGTTATAATGAGATACTTATTTCGATCCTTTTTTTGCCGTTTATAATAAGATATCTTACAACAGCACGCTTAAGGTCGTCAGGAAAGATGCCTGAATGAACACTCAAATTAAAAATGTATGTTAAAACGGTTTTTTTTACCATACAAGTTGAAAATTTTGAGACATTTTTTGTTTTCAAAATTTCTACATTAGAAATGAATTCCTTACTATGCTTGAAAGACTAGGTCTGTGCAGCAGTCGCAAGGTAAAGCGCTTTTATCAATTGTTAGTGTTAAGTGTTGAGAGTTAAAAGTCTTACAAATTCACAGAATAATTCGATTCTAAATTTACCATGAAGACCATTACTCACGATGGTTTAACCCCAAATATACAGCCAGAGTGGAATGCTGACAGAAGCATTCGATTCCTAGAGGAGTTTACACAGTCTTCAGACTTGAAATACAATCGAAAATCCGTAGGGATTTGTGGAAACTAAAAAAAAAGTTGGAGGTATGGCAAAACAATGAAACAATATGGTACGAAATTGTAATTAAAAAAATTGCCAAAACTTGGTCGACTCTACACCTCGCAGGTGTAAAGTCTTGTTACTATTGTAAATAACCTGTTCCCACGCTTCATATCAAATCATACGAGTATCATATCAAATTTTTAAAATATTTTTCAAAGTTTTTTTTTTTCATTTTTGTCAAGTGTAGCTATTTTTTTGCCCAGCACTGTACATAACATGCAACCCAATCATTGAAACACCGTACCGGCCTAAGAACTTCAAATCGAAATCAGATATAAGTAAATCCTTCATTCAATCGAATCAATGCCTAAAAATGGTAATCCATATCAAAAGGTCTTCATTCGCCCTGTACTCTCCTACTTTTGTTTTCTTCAAAATTCCATCAATACATTGACAGGTATCAGTAGCAAGGCTGCAATTGCTATTGCAACCATCTACCACACTCCCACTTGAATTGCACCACAGCCAATCTGCGCGATTTACCAAGTCGTCTTTTTCTGTTCTCTCTCATCGCTCACTTGTGTGCTGGCTCCGTATACGATATATGAATGACATTAGCATGGCCATCGACCATCGTCGACAAAACTCCGCCATTTTTGTATCGAGATCTGTTTTTTTTTGCGCTTTTTTTTTGTTTGCATCTTCAATCAAATCGAAAAACTCCTTATTGCGGCTGATTGTTTTGTATTTGCCTATAATAAAACCACCTTGATCCAGGTTCTTGTTACCATCTTTATCACCTTAACGATTGGTTTAACAATTACGTACATATCTTAAGAATGTTGTATTTTTTTAGTCCACAGTGCACCAAATATTCGACGGTTGACAATTCTTTTTTTTTCGTATCCTGGTTTGACGAATGCAAAGATACAGTCTTGTCCTTTTTTCCCCACATTGGTTCTCGCAGCGGAACGGAGTAAATATATCAAAAAAAAAAAAAAAACATAGAACTCGCCGTACGTCATGGCTGATTACATAACTCGATTGATGCTTCCTGTAGTATGTGTGTGTGTTTTTTTCGTTCCCTTTTGTTTTATGGATAAATGCACTTGGGAGGAACGAATGCGGTTGAACTTTTTTTTTGTTTTTTTTTTTAATTGAATTTGCTTAACATTTGGAGAAACGATTTCAATGAAGGGATAGGCTTCGATTGCATTTACATATGTTCCATTTAAAAATATTTTGCTGATTTTTTCGACATACAGTCATGAAAGTCTACATATAGCCCTGAAAAATACTAGATCAGCGTTTATAGACAAAATGTTTGCTGTTTTGAGGGAATTTCATCGTGATCTTATATTTGGCAACCATCCCAGATGTGGTCTATGGTATTTAAGTTTAGAGATAGCGGATTAAACAAGCTTAGTGTCATTGTCCTGGTATAGTACCCAGCTGTTCCCAAGCCCTACATACTTTGAATTTCAAGTAAGTTGAGAATCCAAGTACAGCGCAAGCATTCCAATTTTAGTTGCTGTTTATCCGTCGGCACTTAGCTTAAAATGAATTCTTTCATGTACATACTTCTTCCTAATGAAATGGTATCGTATGTCCAAATGTTTGGTCCTTTTTATAAGTATTATGGCGCTTCAATAACAAAATGATGACCTAAGGAAAGACTGATGAAGACTTTTCACCCATGTCATCTCCTTTATGCAGCTTCTGAACGTCTTCTTCTGTACAAGGCTATCAAAATGTTCCCTCTGTCGCTGTGATGCATAAAAACACAAGGATCTGCTGCTTTCTATTTTCGTGTTTCATCGGACTTCAATGCCTCATGATAATTTCTTGGTTTATAACTTTGTTCTCTATGGTCCTTCGATGTTTCGATGATCTGATGGTCTTCATCAGATTCCTCTACAGTTTTATCACCTGAATCCCGATCGGTTTCCTCTGTTACGTAATGGTAATCATCATGTTTACATCTACTGCTTTTATCTCTTATTAGGTTCATAACCAAAGGTTCATTGGAACTCACATCAGATTCTATGGGAAATGGCATTAGCGACCTTTTTTGCTAGGGGCAATATATTATTCAATCAGTCATACTCCCGTCCCTCATGAACCACTTGAATGGTGCATGGACATCGATTATGCAGGTAAGCAGGTAACGCGGATCACCACGATCTTAACATAGAGACCTGCAAGAGTATGCTAATTAAGGCAATAAGACCATAAGTATGTTATGAAATGCAATAAGGATCTGCATGTTATAGTTGAAAAGAGTTACTCTAGCTGCACTCCTTGCTACCTGCACGGTCATCAACAACCAATGATTTTTGCCTGGATTCCTGAATAAACAACGACACAAAAACACTGAGAGGAACATTTCTGACATTCTAATGCAACCATAGGCATAGAAAATAATACATTATCTTCCATGGAGATTATAAACCATACCCTGCAGTCTAGCCGAACAATCATCAAAGGACTTAGGAAAACAACACCAAATTGATCGATTTGCTAAACACCAAAAGCAAGATTACCTCCATCACCAATGTTGTCATTGTATCTCTCGTAATAAGGTCAATAAAAGTCATCAAGAAGACCGGACATTAAAGCTATTCCAAGTAGAGACACCAATGCCATTCACGTCTATACCACAACACGTCGCCAGATTTTGGTATGGTATACCATCCGTAAAGTAGATTAGATTCTGATGGAAGCAAATAACCTTTTATATGCATATATCTATGGTAAGGCAACGCAGCTGCACCTCTGCACTTCTAGAGATTGTGAAATTAATAAGGACCAGGTGATATCGTTGGTACTACGACTATCAAACTATTCTAAACTATTCAATTCCGATTCCTCATCGTTAAGATTCATTAAGAACAAGAGTCTCTCAAGGATCTTTCCTTGGGCCTCTATTATTCTCGCTGACATTCTCAAACAATCATATATCAGCTACTGCGGCTAGATTGTGCTCAACTTCACCAATGGCCAAGCCATTGTCACAGGTCTTATTATCCTAGGCTTAAGTAATTTGCCACCAATCCAAGCCCACGAAAGTAACATCAACTTTAAAAATACTACTAAAAACCTTCGAGTCATGTTGACTAAAGAATCGACAGCTTCATACATAATACGTAGAGTTTACGCTGTCTTGCGTATACTAAGCTACTCTGTCTTACAGTCGAGTGATCCCTATTTTAACGTATGCACTTCCATTCTTCTGTGTCGCAGCTTTTCTGTAGCACAGTTCGCTTTAAGCAAGTATATTGACTTGGATTCGCTAGATCTGAGAGCGGAACTTACGAAAGCATTTGGTGCCTAATCTTTTAACCACTTTCCACAAGTGAATAAACTCAGAAACACATAGCTATAATTGAAGCCGATAATAAGGACTGAAGGCCAGTAAGCTCTTTTTGGATCTTGGGTATCTTATCGCTCCTTTTGGGAAAGTAATCACTTAAATTTTCATTCTAATAGACAGAAGATACCGTAGGAAGAGCGCACTGCGATTCAGATCACATTTTAGTCATCTTTAAAATTAAAGCCGAATCCAAATTAACAGAAGTGGAGCAGAGGAAAGTATGAAAAATTAAGGGACCTTCGTATGTAGCGTTTAATGACAGGTTTACCCTGCTTGATGGCAGAGAAACCAACGACGAAACAAGACAGAGGCAGTATTGTCAACAATAAAAGTGGTGTAAAGGCGGTAGTGGGAAACAAACTAGTCAAAGCCCCACAAGATGTGTTGGGTTCGACAAAGAATGCGAGGAAAAAGTAAAAACCCGCAATACCCTAAAACTCCCAGCCTTTCAAAATAGAAATCACGCGTACAATATATCAAAACTAACAAAAGGAAGTCAGCTGTCTCCTTCGGGACAAAATACGACTATGGTAAGGGAACAAGTCTGCTAACATTGTGGAAGAATGTGCGACTAAAAACACGATTGCGATGTATGCGGGGCTAAACACTGTTCGAAAAGGATACAAGGCCAGATCATCACAACTATATGGAACGGTGAAACTCGTGAAAAACTCGGTCAGAAGGATAACCGACCATAAAGCAAATAGGAATCCTAAAAAAGTTGGTGAAACCAAAGACATTCGATATTCGTAATGGATTGAAAGAGGAATGTAGAAAGTCTAATAATGGCAGGATAGTAAGTAGGAAATAGTAGCAGTAAGCACCAAACCTCGTACCTGCCTGAACTCGATAAATGCTTGGAAAAGTGGACGAGACGAGATTAAAGTAAATAAAAGGCTGCATGCCCATACGCGTGCTTCTTCGCGATCAGGGAACTATTTAAAACAACTACATGCCAGTGACCGTGACACCTTATGGATGTGAAACTTGGTCTCCGACTGAGAAGGAGGAACACAAGTTTCGAGTCTTAGAAGGACCTATGGTGGAAAACAGTACAAAGAAACAGGCGAACTCGAGCAATTCTATTCAGCCGCGAAGAGTAAGCTGTGCAGAACACATAGAACGAGTGAACAGTGGATAGTTAAATGAATAATGAGTGGAAATACCATAGGAAAAATACTGTTAGGGAGGCTCAGCGTTTTTAGGACAATATAAGGATAGACCTAGAAGAGATGGATCAAAATAGCGAAACATTGAAGGAACACACTTGTGACACGGAGGCTTTTTTGTGTGAAAACAGAAGTTATATGAGTAATAATAATGAAATTGAAAACCATAGGTTTCCTGACTCAATATGTATTGCTCCTTCGAAGGAACACAAGAATTTCTGTGTTCAATCAGTCAAAGAGCTCAGTCTTAAGCCATTTTAAAGAGAGTACCACTACTGTTATTACTGATATCGGGTAGTTTTCGAGTCTAGAATAAAAACTTGTAGAATTCACTTGTCTGTGGTATAAGTCTAGGCA
Organism: Merodon equestris; assembly: GCA_958301585.1. NCBI lineage: Eukaryota > Metazoa > Arthropoda > Insecta > Diptera > Syrphidae > Merodon > Merodon equestris. Next base: position 19,493,344 of record OY284418.1, on the reverse strand, counting down.
CAAGGACACGTATTACCTTGAAATACATATAAATATTCTGAAACACCCACATAAAAAAGGACCAAAAACTGAATGGAATTAATACCGTGAAAACAAAGAGGTACTAGGACATGTTTTTTTTTTACTAGATACTAGGACGCAAGGCAAGGTGTTTCTTGACCCCTTCATGTCATTAAACGGAAACTGCACCACCTACATTCTATCGAACAAGGGGACGTCGATTGTCCGTGTATTGAAGCATAAACAACAAAAAATCGTAATTTACTACGAAGTCAATACCAATGAAAAAGGCTGGGAAAAAAAAATGAGGAAATAATTGTGTTTATGTCTCGGTGAGTTTCGATTTATTGGTCGTGTTGTGGTTATAATGAGATTTAAGGATTTGAAACACATACAAAAAAAAATCCATAAAAAGAACGAGCGCGCGTGCAAGCACAATTTCAGCGATAATTGCTGCGAACAAGTAAATTCATTCATTTCATGTTTAATTATATTTCTGTGACGGCCAGGAAGGGGGAGAGTAGAATAAAGTAATGTCCTTCGGAGTAAACAAAACAATGAAAAGAAGAAAAATTTCGGAACAACGCGAATTGAATGAACTCATGAATGAAAGAACTGGTTAATTAGCCGTTGATAGCATTTAAATACATTGAGGATCGATCATTATATTTCATTAACTTCGTCGAAGCAGAGACGAATTATATACGATCTACTGGCAAACAATAGGGCAATCAAAAATCTGATCCAGCGATGTATGTATGTGGAGATGTGTGACGATCGAAATTAAAGATCCCATCTTGCCCAGAACTATTCTTGAAAACGGGTTGTCATCATCACCACCATCAGTAATGATGGGGAGCAGTTAACAGCAATTATTATGCTTACGCACCTAACCTAACCCATTGAAATCACCCAACTGAAATCGAGATCAATGAGATGGCATAGTATTACCCCCGGATTCCTGCCAGACGCCTGAGCTGCCTTCTATGTAGATGACATAATAAATGACAGAAATTAAAACGACCTACGTCTAAATTTGATTTCGTTCCAAATCACTTTCACTTAGAGTTGGTTCCATTCTCGCCTTAGGAATTAACAGTCAACCATACATACGATACGATAGAAGGAGAGTCTTATTGAATGAGTGACGCGATTGATCGTAAAGTGCTGTGTGAATGCTCGTGATTTCAATTAGTTTCGCTCCAACAGTCAACACACACTTGTCTGTTGCTATTTGCACCAGTGCAATGAACTATAAATGTTCGAGATATTGTACATATAGGCAGATAATAAAAAACAATTATAATAATCAAACGAATAAAAATGAGAAGGAGGCTCTTAATTAAGACACTCAATTAATATACCAACAAATCACCAAGCGCACACTCTCGAAGGAACCAATGATCGGTAGTCTCGACTGGCTGGCTTGCTAGTTATTCATCATCACGAGGCTAATGTCATAAGCCTTAGCACACAGTCCTGCCTGGTTAAAACCGTCGCGGCAGCATCGGCATTGTCATCGCTTTTTTTTATGGCGGCCCGGTGTGTCTGTTCGTTTGATCAGTTGGTTGCTTTAGGTGTACGAGCATGTTGCGTATGTAGGTCTGCTCGCTACTTCATCACAATCAATTTTATGGTGGAAGGAAAGAAAATTGTCTGTTTGTTGGTCAACGAGGGAGATTTTTTTTTTGCGGGGTCAGTCGATTATTTGCCCATAGATCTATAAAGCATGTGATGAATAGACTTCAAGTATAATCTCTGCTTTGAAATTTAAATTGAGAAAAAGAAGGGAAACATATGGCTCTTGGGTGCAGACAATTAGATGTTAATTATCCAACTTTTTCCATTCGTCGTCTTTTCTGTTTTTCTGTACCCCTATTTACGTGAATGATCTCATTTCGATCGTGGCATGACCCCGTCCCGGCTGGAAGGATTGTTTTATGACAATTGGTCGTTGCAGAGTGATTTGTAGTCCCGGTGGTATCAGAGTGTTGCCATCGAAACGAATCATTCTTCAACAACTTCAAGCGTTGAAGTGATCCTCTTTTGCCAATCTTGTAAACCATCTATGAACCATCCTCTAGTCTTAGTCTTAACCTACATATGTATTTGTTTATATATTTGCTATTCTAATTTTATACTAAATGCATTTTCATCTCACCTATAACAGGATCGAAATTAGGAGACATTTCTGCATTTGTCCAAACAAAGTAGTTCGGTGACCTTTGGTTGGAAACTAATACGCGCTTGGTAAGCATATTTTTCTATATCTAAATATGAATGTTCGTTTCTTCTTTTTATTTTTGATTTTGGTGTATTTTTTTATTTTTTTAATTTTTTTTTATTTTTTTTTATATTTTTTTTTTATTTGATTCCATCCAGAAATCGGGCCTGATTCGAAAGAATATACAGTCAGCGTCAAAATTGAGTAGACACCCATAAAATAATAAGATATCAATGATACAAAATAAAAACTTGATTTATTGTCAGAAAAACAAAACTAACTCCGTATTTCGCACGTCGAAAATAAGTAAGAGACAGAGATTTTTTTTTAAACATAAAAATCATAGTGGATTTGAAGAGAAAATGGAAAACTTATGGGCAGACTACCGAAATTGTTGGTAGGAAATATGGTCTGGTGAAAAAATACTTACTGGACAAACAATCATAAAAAAATCGAGAGTAAGTTCGAAATTGTGTAGAGGCACATAACTAAGAAAAAAAAAAATTTGGAGAGAAAAACAAAAATTTAGCGCATTAAATAAAAAGAAGAAAGTTAGATATGGGGGAAATTCAGCAGTGGTATCGGGTTGGATGGCAGCATTCGGGGTTGGAAAACTTGTCTTTTGCGATAAGTAGTAGAATGGAAATGCAATATGCCTCCAATCGAAGGTAAACAAATCAGGTATGTTTAGCCATTGGATTTTTTGAAGGCTTCTTATAGGACTCAAAAATACGAGTAATTTCTCCGCTCTCCCGACTTAAGAATATTAATGGAATTATTTTGACCGACCAAATTCGTAAAAGTAATATCAGGGTCAAAGTTGACGTAAAAATGTAGGCATTGGCTGAAGAATGGATCCAAGTATTACTTATTTTTGTCACGTGCAGACCGGAGTACATACAGTCCGGTACAAAATGATAAGACACCCTCTAAATTCTTAAGAAACACGAATTGTGTGTAATATATACCAATTTTAATTAAACCATTTTTTTAACAGGATGCATTTACAGCGCCCTGCCATAAAATAATGCTGAAAAAAAACCCTTCCTTTTTTTTTTTAGTGGGGGGGAAAACCCAGAAAGTAGGTAGGACATGTGAATTTTAAATTTAAATCACATCAGGCAAATTTCAGTATTTTATTTTACTAGTAATGCGTGCTAGCTCCTCTATTTCCTATGACTTCTAACATTCGCTTAGGCATACTTCTAAACAAATTTTGTAGATATTTTTCCATACTGTGCTAATGGATTCTTTTAATTCTGCAATACTGTTGTAGTGCTACATTAATTGCTCGGGTGAGCTCTCGCTATAAATTTTGCTGGCAAGTTAACAAGAGGTATGGTTTTGAGATGAAGTACTCCTTAATTTGGCGGCAAGTATGGATTGTCGCATTATCCTGTTGAAAAATAAGTTTTCCTCGGCTATAATTGAAGCAAACCTCTTAATTTGTTCGCTAATTACTTCAATATATCTGGTGCTCTTGATTCTCCCACTGACAAACTTTATTTCGGTCCTCCCGTTCTATCCAATTCCAGCCCATACCATTACAGAACCTCCTCCCTTTTGACGGCGATTTAAGATTCGATGCTCCTTACGCAAGTCGTGAAAATAGTAATCCCAGCCATCAGGTCCATCTAAATTAGACTTCTTTTCATCCGTGAATATGACTTTCCTCCACTTTTTCCTTCAATTTCAATGACTGCGAGCAAGCTCCAAACGACATGTTTCGTGAAGTTCGGTTGAAAGTGGTTTCCGAAGCATTTTTGGCCTTTGGAGGTATCCGCATTGTTGTAAAACTCTTCCCACATTTTTAATTTTTGTTTGAACTCCCGCTTTAGCTGCTATTTGACGAGCCGTTAAAGAAGAATTTGAACTTTCCCGCAAAATTAGACGTTTTTCTCTTGAAGTTAATGATGGTGGTCTTCCAGGAGACTTTCCTTTTATTAAATTTGTCATTACTGTTCAATTTCTCTTCACTGACTTTGCTATTTTTGCAATACCCCAACCTTCATGCCCCTAAATTTCAAAATTGTTTGGTTTCCCTGCTGAAATTAACATTTTTCCGCGTCCCATATTAACTTTTTTTAAAAGAAGTTTATCAAATTTACAATACAGTGATAATAAAACAAGAGCACAACTATTTTCAACAATGTTTACTTCAATACATCCGCGCTGAACGACGAATGAACTCAAAACAATCGGCATATCCTATCTTTTTGTCCTACCTACTTTCCGGGTTTTCCCGTCAAAAAAAAAATGAAGGGTTTTTTTTCAGCATTATTTTATGGCAGGGCGCTGTAAATGCATTCTGTTAAAAAATGATTTAATTAAAATTGGTATATATTACACACAATTCGTGTTTCTTAAGAATTTAGAGGGTGTCTTATCATTTTGTCCCGGACTGTATGTTTTTTTGTTACAATAAAAATGGTTTTATTCTGAGTTTCATTTTTATTTTGTATCATTTAAATCTAATTCTTGGGTAATTAAGATTCATTCTGGTTCACGTTGATACTATTCAATTTTTTTCATAGAAATATTAATTTTGTAGTATTCCTCATGATGGCATTATTCAATATCCAAAATCGTTACATTGCGATACTAAACTGCGGTGACAAATTGCAGGAAGAATCTGACATATTATGTACGAGATTTGTTCAAAAAATAAGGTGACTGTTAATTTTCTCGAAAAAAATTTATTTTTCATCAATATCTATTCAAAGTAATCCCCCCTCAGATATAATACACTTGCACCAGCGGTTTTTCTGATCATCGAAGTACAACCGATTTGCACTTTTTTGGCATAGCCTTGAGCTCCGCCAGCGATGTGGTCTTAATCTCCTTAATCGTGGTAAATATCCGTATATAGGTCTGAAAAGACATATGACGTAAGGGGTGGACGAGGAATGATTGTATTGTTATTGACCAAAAAAAACTTTACATTTTCTTTAAATTGCTTATCGCACGATCTTCCGATAAGAACTCTTGATAAACTCATGATGGTCTTGTAGTCGAAGGAAACAGTAAGTAAATATGTCTCATTTGACCGAACTTGGCGTACTTTTTTCGCCTTCGCTCTTATGGCCGCTTCCTCATCAGTGATGACCCTTTCAGCAAATTTGGATCGTCAATTACGTCATTCAACAACTCCCGAGCGATAGTTAATGCGACGTTTTTTTGGTCAAAGTTTAACAATTTCGGAATACACTTTGCTGACACAGGTTTCATGACCATGGTATGAGTTAACGGATATAAAAATATCCTCAGTAACCTCTCTGATAGTGATTCGATAAATCTCCATAGCAATTTGCTTCACCGCGTCAACGTCTTCACCCGCTGTTTACGTGTCGGGGCATCCAGGCCGGGCATCGTCATTTACATCTTCTCGGCCTTCTGTGAAGGACTTGAACCAGAGACTCAACACAAAATTTAATACCGATTCCTTAATCCATTTTTTTTTTGTCAAACTAAACATCCAAAATGGCTGACAATGTCAGCAAATGTATGTCAGAGGACATGTGTACCAACAGTGTTGGAAAAACTCATGCAAACACTTTTCAATATAAAAATAATGAAAACGTGAAGGCAAACTTAAATGAAATATATATTAGCTCGTTCCTTAGATTATGGTAATATGAACGAATATAATCGTTTTTTTTTTACGATTTTAGCCTGGAAAAAATTATAGAAACAGAATTAAAATTATAATTTTTTTTTAATGTAATAAATTACTTTATATTGAAAGTTATCATTCTTTTTTTAGTACTTGGTCGTAGCACCTTTGCTTTTAATCACTGCCTCACACCTTCGTCCCATGCGGTGAACTAAATTGGCACAGGCTTCGGCAGGTATAGAGCATCATGCTTTTTATATTTTGGACCACAATTCTTCTTTGTTTCTGGCTTAAAAATAGACTGTCTTTCTTTAAGGAATCAATAATGCGAAATGCCATTCCTTTGTTTCTTTTTTTTTTCCAGAGGCATGACCCTTTGCTTTGTATTTTTTATAATTCAAGCAAAATCAAATATCGAAAAAAAAAAATGCGCAAATGTCCCATTTCAAAGTATTGTTAGGTAGCATTCACATGCAGTAGTGGCGTCAATATGAGATGTAATTATGACCTACAACTGTTTATTTACTATTGTGTCAGCTTTGTTTCTATTTCTTTTTCCAACACTGTAGCTCGCGAAATTCAAAAATTCACCTTATTTTTTAAACAATCTGATATGTTACATCTGCTGTTATTGTTCTCATGGTTGTCATGTCAAGTCTATCTGCTATTGGGGGAGACCTTGGTGTGGTTATGCAAGTGTTAATAATGTGAGCATGATGCGCTACAATCTGAGGTAAAACAAGCCCCGATAGTATCAGATTCAGTGGCCATTGTGCGTTTATAAACTTCGTTTTAAGTCTGTGTACAGAGGTTCTGGACTGCGCCGATATTTGGTAGAGTGAGAGATCACTATCATGGCTTCATTCACTTTTTGACCATTTTGAATTGATTTTGGCAGGCAAGGAGGCATTAAGCTTTGACGTAAAGTAATTTCATAAATATACCAAGGCGAGTTGGTCTCATCAAATACAAAGCGTGAGCTTGGATGCATGAATGTTGTCGGCTTGGTTGTCAATGTTGATGCACGTTTTATGACGGCGTGCCCACGGCTTATCTTAAAAGAGTCACCTTTCTTTGACAGATCTTATCCTACTTGCATCACAAATTTCTGTAAACATTCGAGAAGCTTCAGGCGCTGACTTTTTCCCAATTGAAGTTAAACAGTAAAACTTCACAGATGATAAGGAGTTGTTGACAGACGTCGAAGCTTACCATATCTCGTTTCTGTCCACCATGTACTACTAACGCCATCTGTCGAAAAAGCAGATTACCTTTGGTTCAGCTGATTCTAAGACTAACCATATTTGGACAAATAAATTGACATACGACTTACTGAATAATGGGCTAGAAATAGTGGGAGACGACGCGACGGTTCAAAAATCCACAGCGTTCAGTTCCCTGCACTCGATTCGAAAACCCGCAAAATGACAAGCGAAATCAATTAATACATTTTTGAGTTATATCGCAACGAAGAAATAACGATGATAATCCTTTCCATCATCATCGTGCGCAATACGACGTACTTCGGTATGGTGGATGTGGCTCATATGTGCTCTGCGCACTCGGTATCTGCTCTTGCAGTCACATCACGTACGCAGAGGCGCAAAATTCATATATCTATATCGTGATTTAATTTTGCTCTTGTTTCTCCTTTTGCTTTTTAGTTGTTCTGTTGCATTATAATTTTCTGTTTTCGCTCAAGTAAGGTTGAGAAGCAGAGGAGATAGGAGTGTAGTCCGCGTTGCGCTCACACAATTGTGACGATGTGATGAAAACAAATTCCTTTTTGCTCCCTTTGCGACGATGAGACGAGATGGCGAATGTCACAGGAACGCTTGCGCGACAATAAATTGTTGTCTCTTAGTACATACAGTATATTAGCGCGAACGGAGGAACAGCTTTTTTCTTTTTTGTTATTTTCTCTGTTGACATTGTTAGGTTTTTGCAAAAGGCGGTATTTCATTTTGGATCTGTTGTTTTTCAATTTTTCGCTAGGATTTCGGTTGCTGATTAGAACATGCACAAGAAACTGGGAAGATGTTTCTAATTTCCAAGTCAGTTGGTGGAGAATAATGAGACAAAAAAAAAAAGAAGGAAAAATGAAGGAAACGAAACCGAAAACTGGAGATGAACTGAATTTTGAAATTCGGCACAGGAGTATAGCTGATACCACACCGTGCAAGGCAGACAGGGGGAGTCCAGATGTTTTTGCGCAAACCACGGCGGCGGTTCATTCTGTTAAAGATCGGTATGTGTGACCGTCACCAACTCGAACACATTTCCATTTGATTGTGTGTTGAATTTTTATTTTTTATTTTTTGATTCGTCAAAGATGGATTTTTCAAGTTTCCTGGAGTAGCCGGCCAGTATGATGCACAGAGGTATTTGTTCATTCTTTTTTGATTGACGGCGGACGAGCTTAGAGCCTGAATGCAGGACTTGAATTGAAGCAAAGGGGGTTCATACATTATTTAAGATTTCATATCATGCCGGGGTGTAAGGGTGATGAGCTGGTTAAGAAGACATCTATGTTATCTCCTTGAAAACTCAACAAACACTCAGTGGAGCCTACTAGCTAGGGTTTACATACGACAGGACTAGATGTGGAAAATATTTTTGCCCGATTTCCTTCCCTGCAATGCATTTTTCCAATCAAGAAATTAATTGATCCGCACTATACTGTGCTCCGGGCATTACAGCCATATTTAGGTTCGCAAAGAATATATCGCTATGCAAATCATACATTTACAGAACTTAGAAGTCAATCATTTTTAACTGCTAGCGCAATTACTCTAACGAGCCATTTGCTCCCAACTTTCGAATATTATCGTTTTTAAATATTCCCAATAACCGTCGCGCCCTTATTATGCATCACGCAAGTGCAATCAAAAATTATTATTAGAGTCTAATTCTGGGCTTCCTCCAGTCCGTATGTATGGATTGTGTGAACAATGTAGGTTTTGTGTTTTATAAATGTCCCTTTTCTGTTTTTTAATTGGGCAAGTGGACTACGTTGGATGGGTTTTTGTACTTGATTGTCATGCAAACAATAAATGAAATGCAATTAGTCAATATTCGTACGTATGTATAATTCAAATCGCGTTTGCAGTGGGCATTCTGTCGCTTGGTGCTTCGGCCGTGTTTAAGAGCTCGCTGTCTGCCGATGGAAAATGTCAGAAATAAGTCATCTGGTGTCAAACATGTGCGCGGCGCGAAGTATTCAAAATGTTCGATATTTATATAACCTGCACCGGTTTGCAATTCGAAATTGGATTGAAGTATGGAGCCACAGGAACGTCGGTGGATTAGGTTTTTTGGGAAGTGTAGAGAATGTGGTAAGCAACGTTTGTTCATTTGATGATCTCCGTCTGCTAATTATAATTAATTGTGTTTCCGTTTTCAATTCCATCTGTCTCATCATAACTGTTGAGGAACAGATGGTGGTAATAATTATCATCAGGTCCGCCGAATATTAAAAGAACAAAAGCTTAGCCAAACACAGTAACACCAACATGCTGCTTCGTATAAGATGCACACACGGATGTTGTAGATATGCAATAATAATTTTCCAGCTTTTCTAAAGCTCACTCATCGAAAATTCGACACCGTGTCAATTCTTGCATGAGCTGTATAAAATCTCCCAGGTTAAGCAATCCCAATGGATAAATCACGATCTTCATTACAACCGGCCCATACAGCAGTAATATTTTCCTCTGTACGTACTCTACGCATACGGGTAGGTGAGATTGTTTGATGTCCAATATGGTGAGGGTTGCTTGCTCCATAGTTCGATTATGACGACCGTGAAATGTTCGAAGTGCGCGAAAAACATTTATCACAGAGCACGAATTTTGATAATGAAATTCAATAATTTGTAAGTGTTGTTTGTATTTAAGTTTCAAATGGCAATGTTACATGAACATGTTTAACTATGACACACGGGACGAGTCACGTGTGAGTTGTCAAAAATAGAGCGCTAAAAAAACAAGCCGCATAAAATCACCCTTTAGCTGTCAGGAAAGGCGATTGATGAGACAAAAGCAGTGCAAACTTTACAAAATGTTTGAAATCATTTTTAATAACCCTCTTGCTTTTAATTTTCAACAGTCGTCACAATGTCAGATTAATGTTGTCCGATCCACAATGTCGCCAAATTCAAAATGACACCTTTTATCTTTTATTGGATGACACTTTATCATTGTCAAATAATCTAAATTGCATCAGGTTTCAATCAAGCCTAAGGCCACGTCGGCCAATGTAGCTACGATGACACATGGAAAGTCACTATATAGTACACGCCACGGGAAGAACTCTAAAAGTTGAGCGAGATTCCTACCTGACTTGAACGGGCTTAAGGCATGAGTAGCGAAGATGAAATTTAATTATTGTTAGGTGCCCCAACAAATCACATATAGGGCTTTTGATAGCGAATTAGCTGACCCCACCGGCAGCTGTACTTATGTCGTTGAAGCAGGGTGTACTGAGTGTTTTGCGCGCTGAAAATTTTTCAACGCACAAGGAGCTGATCTAGTTACAGGTCCAAGGACATGCAGCATTATGTCAAGTGTTTCGGTGAGGCATGATCTCATAGAAACAGGATATCAATCCTGCCGATATTTGATCCCTATTAAGTTCAGTTCATCAAACTTTCCGGCCATACTTAAGGCGGACAATGACTGTGTACACCATAGAGTCAGGCTAATGTTTTGTTGTACGTATAGCAAACTGCGTTAAATTTTCTAACTCTGTCTATATGGTGACTTGGTTCAATCCAAACCTCACATCTAAATGAAATCGATAAAGGCTTTGATTAAGCGGATGAGTTCCAATACCTGGGTAATATATTGATTGCCAAACACGACATAAAGACCGAAATGTAAAAGGCTAAATATGGGCAACGCGTGCTTCATCGCGTTGAAGGAACTATTCAAAACAACTCTCTTGTCCCTCAATGTCAAAATCCTTGCCAGTGACGCCTGACGGATGTGAGACTTTTTCTCTGACTAGAGAGGAAAATAGACTTCAGGTCTTTGAAAACAAGATCTTAAGTGGAATCTACGGTGGAAAACAGCCGGATTGTCCGAGTAATAAAATCGCGAAGATTAAGATGGGCACGAAAGGTGTAACGGAGAGACAATGGATAGTCAAACGAATAACGAGTGAAAAACTCGTAGGAAAAAAGACCGCCAGAAAGGAAGGGCCGTAGATGGGAGGACAATCTAAGAACTGATCTAGAAGAGATTGGCCGGAACGAACAGGAGGGAACACACTCATGACAGGGCGACTTGACGAAGAGTTGTCAACGAGGCTCTGAACTTAATACGTAAACGTAATCTCCCTTGACTTAACACACTTGATCCAACATTCATCAACATCAGTATTCTTTCCCATAAAGAAAGCTGTGTAAATGTTCATCTACGGCCCTCTCAATTGGATGCGAAGCGCTTCCTATAAAATTTTTTTTTTCTTTCGGCAACGCGCCTTTGTGTACAGGTGCGTTTTCCTGATGAGTGACATTATTTGGAATGCCCTCTCTGTGTCAGGCAGAGAACCTTACCTACGTACATAAGTCTGACCTAAAATCAAAAACACGTTCAAAAACGATGATTGACTGAAGCATTCTTTTACGAGTAAATCCATAAAGGCCAAGTCATAATAAGATTTAAATAGGTATATAGCCTCACCGTTCAGAATTTAAGGAAAATGCATGATGTCACCACTACAATGTTGGCTCCTCACCATTACGACCATGAAAGCCGAAAGAACCCATGCCCATTACTTTACTTTCGAGTGTAATGCTCGCCTACCCGACGGCGGTTGACCGACGTTCCTTTCTCCCAATTGTTCAATGTATGCTTCCAGTGCTTCGTACTCCATCCCGTTTCGTTGCTCTTTTTGTCTTTAAGAGAATGCCATGTGCACAATTTGTTTTAAGCTCGGTATTCTAGGTTCATTCCTCGGTTGAATAGTCGTTTTTCATCTCATTGTTGTCATTTTGTTAGTGCAAATTACAAAAAGGATTGATTTATGCTACTTCTGCTGCTCGGTGACTTGGAATTTCTACATGTTTAGACTGATCGCGGTCATTTCCACTCCACCACCCGCCGTCGCATTTATAGTGTGGCGGTGGCGGACATTCGGACTCGTTGTAATGGCTATACATGTATGTATGTACATGGTGTAGACTGTAGTCTGTGGTCGAATGTTGTCGAAATTACAATAATTATCTCTCAACGCTATCCTGAGAATCGTTCATAATTGAGGCAATAAATTAATTTTCTGTTATTGACAGATGCGATATTTTATCATACCTTAGTCCCCAGTCCCTCCGTCTCTATGTGCTGGTTTTCTTTCAAACCCTTTTGAGCATGTTTTTGTTTTATTTATTTATTGATTTTCTATTCTCATTTCATTTGATTTTTTTGAATTCGCCTTTTAACGTTAAACTTTTGCCAAAATAGACAAAATTAAAACTTAACACCTCCCCTCACCATCAACAGTTGCAGAAACTTGGCATAATATTCTACACTTATGATCAACCGATAGACTGTTTTTCGACGGCTTGATATCCATGGATAGTTAGGTGAAGAAACAATGAGAACAAAAGGCCGAATCAATGAACAATGGACAGATATGAAAGTAATTGTTGATCAGATCGAAATCGATCGTTGATTGTTAGGATATAAAAAAAACGAAAGAGGCAGATCAAAATCGATTGATAAGAAAAGTTAGAATGCCACCGCCAGAATCGACGCATAATGAGCCGACACCAAGAAAACGTCGACGTAAACGTGATGATCCGCAATCATGTTTCCTCAATTCGGAGGTGAGCACTTCTTTAGAGTTCATTTACTCGTAAAATTTTGAATATTTTTATTAATTTTTTTTCGACTTATAATATATGTACGTGGTATGGTAGCCCTTGTCAATGAATTTACACCCTCGACCTTATTAGCAGTGCATAAAGCCTGTTTCGTGTTATGTTCTCCAATCCGTTGACGGTTAGATTAAGCTACCTATATATCCATTCTAAGACAGTTTCAGAGGCCGGCCAGGTCAACCAATCAGAATCTATTATAAAACACACAAGGCCAAATAGACCGATTCGACTAAGCGAAGACATCGCTTCTCGGGTGGTTGCTTCAGTGCATATCGATTATTTCCAAGACATTTCCAATAATTCATGTTAAAGCTCCGAGGGCGCTTTTATAATTTTCTTGTCACATTAGTCTCGTTCCTTTTCCTTTTCATTAAAATTAAAAAATATATATATGTATCTATAGGTACATACATATGTATATTGGCATGACCGCCTTTACAACTCACTTATTGAGTCAAAGTCGTTTTGGTTGTTTCGGACCAATGTCGTTAAGGGTTGATACCCACCTTTTCCTTGTCTTCCCCCCTCTCCCAGAGGTGAGGAGGGGGGGATTGGAGGAATATTTGTGGAGAACTGTCGCTCGAACATACCATTGCTTGATGGCTTGATGAAGGGGGCAACCAAACTGGGTGATTGGATTTTCTTTTACTTACGACCCTATACATATTAACATCATTGGCCGCGGATTGTTTTGTGTTTTTATGGTATTCGGTGGTACATTTAACCCGTTGCCGTTTCTCACGTCCTTTGTTTAATTGATTTGAATAAAATATGATATACACGTCGGCTCCCTTATATTTTTTTTTACCTCCCCCTTATTTGATTGAAGCCTTACACTATGAACGTTTTTTTTTCTGTTTTTTTTGCATTTCATTAAAGGAAATAGACGAATCAGATGACTGCTCCCCAATGTCCTGTTCTGATGTTGAAAGTTTTCAAGGCAAGATCGTATATAACGCAGATGGTAGTGCTTATATAATCGATTCAGAAAATGAATCAATTTCGAATATATCGGAAAATTGCGTGAGCGGTAAGTCCGATATTCAATTATCACTACTCAATTGAAATTGTTTTTTTTTTTTTTTTTTCAAATGTTCATTCGAATAACAACGATGATTTGTGATTTTCGTTTAAGTTGGAGCAACAACAGTGACGAACAACCCGAAAATTCACTCGTTTCGCGTGGTAACTGCTCATGATGCCAGTATACATATATCAGAACCAAATAAAATTCAAAAGCCAATATTAATGTGCTTCATTTGTAAATTGAGTTTTGGCAATACAAAATCGTTTAGCTTGCATGCCAATAGCGAACATACACTTAATTTGCAGGAGTCGGAAAAGTTATTATTAAATCGAGAGTATTCGAGTGCCATTATACAACGGAATGTTGATGAGAAACCACAGATTTCATTTTTGGAACCATTGGATATACAGAGGCAACATCAACTGTTGAAGTCATCATCGCAAGCGCAACAAGAGTTAGATCAGAAGGATCAGCAGTATCAACAACAATTTGCTGGAACAACATCATCCACTGGTAATAATAACGTTTGCAACAACATCAATTGTAATACATCACTAGTGGTTCCGGCAGTGGCATCGGGTACATCTTCGTTGTCTTTGTCAACAACTGCGGCATCAACGACATCATCGACTTCATCAACACCGTCATCGATATCATCCATTTCATCAGTAGCGGCGGCAGCCACTGCCAATGCGGCACTGGTGGTTGCCATAGCAGCTAGTTGTAATAATTCTCATCTCAATAACAGTGCAAATACATCACCAGCACCGATTACGATGAATACGTCACATTTGGAAAGTGATATAATGGCAAGTCTCGGTAGTGGTACATCCGGTATAAGTAATACTCCCGGCTACATTAACAGTCCCAATAATAGTAGTAGCAATTGCAGCCAAGTCAACCATCTACATCATAGATCAGATAATTTCGAGAATCTGAATACGTTAGACTTAAGTGTAGCGACGGCAGCTGCTCAAGCTGCTGAAGCAGCATCAATTTCCACGTCAACTGTTACTGATGTTCGAAATACACCACCGCCCTCATCGCCAGCATCAATCACCTCGTCCTCGCCTTCATCGTCATCGTCATCCTCGCTCTCTACTTCAGTCTCATCGTCATCTGCCCAACAACAACAACACCAACATCATCAACAACGGCAGCAGCAATCAATTAAAACAACGACGGCCCATTCCAGCGCTTTGAAGCATCCCTTAGCAGCAGTATCCGAACCCCCTTCAGTATCAGCTTTATCATCCTTATCAACGGCGTCAATGACCGTCATCCCATTGACCAAAACACCTAGCAATATTAGTAGCGGAAATAATAATGTTAACAATACGAGTAGCAGTAACAACCCGATAACAGCGCTATCACCGCCCACACCGACTACAGTGGCGGACTACCTACAACAACAATTTCAACAAATGCAGAGTCAGATGCACATAACATCGCCACTACCAATAACATCATCTGTCAGTACGGTTACTAATAACACAGACAGCAATGCAATGTCGTCTATACAGACTACCAGTGCGACGTCATTGAGTTCGTTAACGGCATCACTAGCTGCGGCTGCAGCGGCTGTTGGTAACGATACAGCAGGCGATCTTACCACCAGTAGTAATAGTGTGAAGTTGATCAATGAATTTCTACAACATCAATTGCAACAACAACAGCAACAGCATTCATCGGGAGCGTATGGAACATGTCCGGATCATCCGGATGTGAAAGGTATCGATTGTAAGAGCTGTGAACTGCTGGAGATTAACCTGAAATCACCGATGACACCGACACGATCACCAAATAGTATTAATCTGTTCTCATCCAATCCTACTATGTCGCCGACGGCTGCTGCAGCTTCGAGCTTTACTATCGGTGCATGTCCGGAGCACATCAATGGTCGGCCACTAGGTGTCGACTGTTCTAGGTAAGTTCGATAGAACAACCGAGTCTATGTCACATAAATATCCACCCAGTGATCCTCTCCAACCACTCCAGTGATCGTTCCATATCAATGTTGATTAAGACTAATCAAAGTCATGTAAGGCAACAACGACAGATGCGAAGCTATTTATCGCACCTACTCGTCCTCCTCCCATGCCTGCATTTAATTGTATTGTTTAATGGTTTATATTGTTGTTTGTCATTTACAGATGCGAAATGATATTGAATTCAGCGCGACTAAACAGCGGCGTACAGATGTCAACACGTAACTCATGCAAGACCTTAAAGTGCCCCCAATGCAATTGGCACTACAAATATCAGGAAACATTAGAAATTCATATGAGAGAGAAGCATCCAGATGGCGAGAGCGCATGTGGCTATTGCTTAGCCGGTAAGTAATTGTTTAGAACCTCTAATCCCATTCATTCCCACCCGACTCTGCTTAACCAAGCCATAGTAAACAAATCCGATAATGATGATAACGACGATGACGATGAAGGCGAAAGAGAAGTAACCAACCAACCACCACCAATCTGTGCACAAAATTTATTTCGATTGAATTAAATTGGCAAGATTCTCGCTTCAATTTAAATTAATGTTGATTATTGAATTAATTTGAGGACCATTGCCGGGACGAAAACTGACAATGCGGTGAAGAGAGGATGCTCACAACCAAAAACATATATACTTAGGCAGACACTATATAGGCTTACTGCCTTAATGGGCTTCGAGGAGATTGTGTAATTACTTATAATTTATATCGCCTTGATTGTGCGCGTTCGATGAACGCGATGGAGCTTCACAATTACCGCGAAAAAATCTTGTGTGTGATTTCAGTTCATTTTATTTTCGTAGACAAAACGAAAAGAGGAAGACACAAACACGCAAATAAATTGTTAGGTTTTGGTCGGTCCCAGGCAACGTTGTTTGCCTTTGCTGTGGTCGTGGAAGGTTTGGTTATTTTTTTTTTTTTTAACCTGCACTTATTGTGCTTGGTATAGTTTGCCGTCTGTTTCGTCCCTTTGTTGATGCAAATTACTTTTAATTGTCCTAATTTTCGGGGCCAACGACTAGTAGAGGCAAAGCGAAAATCACTTCTCGACACTTAATCATACTATTTGCGTCCTACTCTGGTTTTGATGTTGCAAAATTTCCTTTAATTATAGGTCAACAACACCCCAGACTGGCACGCGGCGAATCCTACACATGTGGTTACAAGCCATACCGCTGCGAGATATGCAACTATTCAACAACAACCAAGGGTAACCTGTCAATCCACATGCAAAGTGACAAACATTTAAACAACATGCAAGAGCTGAATAGTTCACAGAATATGACGAGTAGCGGTGCCGAAATACGTGAATCACCCAAAATCATTATGCCAAATATGCAGCAGCCAGCATCTAAGCCCAAGCCAAGCTTTCGTTGTGACGTATGTTCTTATGAGACAAGTGTGGCACGTAATCTACGTATTCACATGACCAGCGAGAAGCACACGCATAACATGGCCGTCTTACAAAATAACATCAAACACATTCAGGCGTTTAGCTTCCTACAATCACAGAATATCGGCCAATTGACAGCGGCTCAGAATGCCGCCGTTGCGGCATCTAACCTGTCGAATATACCGAATTTGCAAAACTTTCTTCCAGAAGCGGCACTTGCTGATATCGCGTACAATCAGGCACTGATGATACAACTTATCCATCAAAATTCAGCCGCGGGGGCGTTGAGTGCAGCAGCGGCGGCTGCAGCTGCATCGAATCCCCTTAATATACCACAGCAGTCATCAGCTGGAAGTGGAGCCGTTACGGTTGCGCAATCAGTATCATCAGTCGCTTCGACATCCTCACAACTACCATCATCGCAACAATCCTATCCGACGTCACAGACATCGAAGCTTAATCAACCACAACAACCACCAGCAACAGCAGCAGCATCGCAAGTTCTGTCAGCCGCCTCAGCGGTGACATCTTCATTGCCATCAACATCAACCACTTCATCGTCACAAGCTTCATCTTCACAGTCGGCCGTGGCAGCGGCAGCCCTATTAGCCGAGGCAGCTGCCGCTGCCGCTGCTGCAGCAGCTTCGGCTGAATCAGCAACATGTCTCCATCAACAACAACAACAGCCAGATTCACCGCTTGATCCACCAATCGATCCCGATCCGAAGCCAACCACAGCATTTAGCTGCCTTATATGCGCCAATTACAATACGAACAGCATCGACGAACTGAACAGTCATCTGATGATCGATCGTTCGCGCAACACGAACAACAACTGTAGCGACATCATGATGATTATCAATAATAATTATATCTGCCGTCTATGCAACTACAAGACGAACTTGAAGGCAAACTTTCAATTGCACAGTAAGACCGATAAGCATTTACAAAAGCTCAACTACATCAATCACATACGCGAAGGTGGCATCAGGAATGAGTATAAGCTCAAGTATAACCAAGCCAATACGGTGCAATTGAAGTGCAACTGTTGTGATTTCTATACGAATTCGATACAGAAACTCAATCTGCATACGCAGCATATGCGTCATGATACCATGAAAATGATATTCAATCATTTACTGTATCTAGTGAATAGCTATAACGCATCCGTGGCATCCGGTGGTAATTGCGATTCGTTGTCGATTGATGTTGGTGGCGAGAGTACGGAATCACAGTTGATGAACAAGGGCAAGGTGCTTACGTGTCAGTTGTGTAATTTTAATGCAGTTAATATCCTACAAATGGTGCAACATGTCAAGAGTTTACGTCACATCCAGGTGGAGCAGTTCATATGCCTGCAGCGACGTAGTGAGAATCTTGAGTCACTGGGTCTAGATGATGTATTCAAGATTGCAAACAATTCCGGTAAGTCTTAGTTGTTTTTCAAAAATAAAAGCTTTCTTCCAAAGGATTTATGTAGGTGTGTTCTATCAATCATCAGCCGATCAATGATCGATCCTATCCTGATTGGTAGTAGTGGTGGTGGCGGCTAGGCTAAACTCGCTCCCATGCATGATAATGTATTGTTCGTGACTGGGCTTACTTAGGCCTATCTCTCGCCTTATATTTCCATATTGTGGTGCGATTTGCAATTTTTTCCCCCATACAAGGGTGTTGTTCGATGTGAGACCGTAAGTTTGTTTTAGATCGTAAATAATGGATGATTGCGGTGTCAACTTTGTATAAAAGGAGAGATGCATAACGTTCAACATAGAATATATGTGTTATACTCTGGTATACTTGTGTGTGAGGTTTACCTGATAGGGAAAGGAGATAAGGAAATTTCATAACGGTAGAGACGAGAGAAGGAGGAATTACAAGACAATTGCTGCACGAGACCATACCACTCTTCCTTCTGTTTTTTTTCCATCTCTCTTCATTTCTTTGCTTGGACCCTGGTGACGCAGACAGTGATGGTGGTGGTGGTGATGGTGATGCCGGTGATGATGATAGTGTTACTGCAAAATGAAACTAAAAAGGCAAAAACCGAGAAAAAAACAACCAAAACTGCAATGGAAAATTGGTATAGCTTCGAGTTAATCGTCACTAATTTGCTGCGGTGATTATCCTTGCGGTGATAATCGTGTTCTTTTGTGATTCCCTCTTTCGCTCTCACCGCACCCACTGCCACCATCGAACCACTGTTTCCTTGTACTCGAACGTCGTTCTTATTTTCTTTTTGTTTTTTCTTTTTTTTTTCTTGTGTTTTGTTTTCGGTGTTAGTCTGTTCTTTGGAGCTCTGATCGTTAATAAGATTACCGAATGGAATGCAGTGGGTTGTTTTGTTAGTTTCTTTTACTTATTTATTATTATTTCTCCTGCGCTCCTCTTGTTGTTTTTGCGGTGTGAGTGTAGGGTTTTATTTTTTATTTTTTTTTTCTGGTTGTTCGAATGCAAATTATGTTGCAAGATGTATTCAACGTATTCCTTGACTATATAATTTGCATTTAGAAATGGGTGTCTGGACTCGTCGGCAAGTGGGTGGATGGATTTCGAAGCCACAGAAATCAATTTGCGCTGTTTTGCTGAGCTGCGAAAATTATGGCTCTTTTTTCCATTCATATTCCTTATAATGTCTTGCATGTGGATTGCGTTTAATTGGGTTTAAGTTTTATAGAAATCTCTGGTTTACTCGATCTTGATTCGTATGGTCGATTGACTTGGCCTTTTTATTCTTCTTATAAAATAAAATTTGGTTGACAATTGGTATGACATTTAGCGTTGTAAAGATTCATAGTTTAAGGGTTAACATTAATTATTTCCGTCAGATGATATAATGACAAGGACTAAAGGTCAGGTCTTTTGTATAAAAGGCTTTTCAATTAGGGCGGGTAGATGTTGAAATGGAATAAAATAAGCTGTGTTTGTTTGTATTAACAATGTTCTTTCTTTTATTTGAAAGGCTCAAGTATGCCATTTTGTACGGAATATGGCATTTTTCAAATGCTCACCTTGGCTGTTTATGATGGCACGGATCTGATTGGTAGGATTTTCAATGACTCTTCCGCATAGATCCGGACGGATTTGAGCGACGGCCTGGCCTGTGTTATATTCACCTTAAGAGCATCGGTCCATTGTGGTGTATTCGCATAGACCTGCGACTTCAGAAAATCCCACAAGAAAAAGTCTAGCGTGGTCAAATCAACATGCGCAACGTTTGCACTAACGAACACTCATTTTGATAATAGTTTTACCATTTGGACGTTCTGTTTAATCGATTAACTTCCCATGGTAATTTGGCATCAGTAGCTGAATAATAAACAACAGATTTGACAGATGTCACCAAAACAACATGTCCGCCACCAATGGAAAAACCCTTCATAACTTGAATATCTCTGCCCATCGAAATGGTCTAATTATTCTCGGTCGTGATGATGTAGTCGTTACATGGCTAAGTCATATTCAACCGATTCGTCCTTTTCCGTTCTTTATCTAGCACAAATCAATAGTCACCGTGCATTCAGTAAATTTTTTTTATCCCTCTAATACCAGTATGGATCAAAAGGGAATAAAATAGGCGTTACCGAGCAAATATAATGAAGAAAAACCAGAGTGTGAGAAAGCGCAAATGGGAGAGGGGAGAGGAGAGAAGAAAAAAAAAGGCATTCCATAATAATTTAAGAAATCGGCCTAAAGGGATAAGTCACAACAACATTAAAAACCGAAATTCAGTCGGTCAGTTGCGCTAAGCAAAGACTAAGTGCAAAAAACAATTTCGTTCGTCGTACTATTGGTCCCGGAGTGATCAGTTGATCGACCGATCGGTCGGTTGCTCGTGGTTTCGTGCGCGCCAAGACCTATCTTTGAGGAAATTATTACAAATTACTTAAGAATGCAAAAAAAAATGTATATCGACGAAAGAGAATAAAGAGAGGGAGTAAGAAATGACGAGAGAGAGTGTGTACCTTGATTATAGGTCGGTTGTAGCAACGGTGGGCCGGTGGGTCGACGACAATCACTGCGGTGGCGGTGGTGATCAGTGTTCCTGTGTCACGTGTGTGTGTGCCTGTGTGTGTGTGTGCAACACAGGCATAATTTACGTTCATATCCATAGGGATAATCTGAATGCGCCTCAATAAGTAATTCCGTTTCGCCTTCGTCCCGCATAACCACAATTATTTTGACTACGAGCTGCATCATAGGTTACTAGTAGTTACCGTCACCATGAACCGAAAGAAACCAGAGTCAAAGCACACTTCCACCCGCCGGATTGAAGAGCTAAAGGATGGATAGTTCGGATTAATCGCCTGGCACCCCCTTTTGCTGTTTTCTATCTCTCTCTTTCTCCCTCTCTTACCACTAAACCCAAAGCTATTGTTGTACTCATCATGATATGGCGCGTTCTTCATCTCGTAATCTTCCGATTGTTACATTTGCAAATGTATCCCACATATGTACCTTTGTATACGATCTTGCAACGCACGAATTCTACATTATGGTATGGAAACTGAAGAGTACCGAATACAATCAGCGTCGGATCCAAATAAACCGAGAATGATCGACGAGCAAACGCCAATGCTCGACAGAGAATATACAGGGTGCTGCCCAAGAAGAGCAGGTATAACAGAAATGCAGAAACAATCTCACAAAATATGATTAATATCACAGAAATAAACACCAAAGGGCAGGAAGTACGTGTATAGATTTGTATGGTTAGGCAGGCAACAGAGCCATATAGCGAGTCCGGGTCACCGTCCCTCGGCCATAATCACCATCTCCAACTGCAGTTGGTATTGCTCCCGGTGCCTGTGACTATGGTAACGGCTGCTTTTGCTTCGTAGCTCGTTGCTACAATGGCTCGCGCGAATATTCTTTGTCGTGTTGCTGGCTGTGCGTACATTTTGTATGTTGTCCACAATTATTTTGATCGATTTGAATGCGGAATATGGTTCAATAACGTTTTAATATACACAGAGTATAGATAGGGGGATGCATGCCTGATTCCTGGGCACGTGAACCTAATTTATGTTTCTTTGTCGTCTCATTACTTTTGGTCGCGTTGCTTTGTTTAATCGAAATCGCAATATTCTCGCTGAAATTGATTATTAAAGGGTAATCAGGCATCCAGAACTGATGACACTGCCCTACATACACTCACATCACTCAAACATTGCTTGGTCTTCCTTGCGTAAAATTTTCCCGAGTAAGCTAATTTCCTGATAGGATTTGCGGGTGAGAACTATCCAAGTGAGAGCATCCAGGACAAGGACACACACAACAGGAAGGTTTCTATAGGTACTATAGGTAAGGAGAAAGGATCGCTATCTACTGCTATTGACATTATAGTCGCCTAAACCTACGTTATGGTGCTTGCGCTGGTGTAGCTCATACGCTCATAAGTTTGCTGAATAAGGTTTTCTTTTAATACTCATCGCTTTTTAAGTACGAGAGACCAGTCATCTTCCATTTTTTCGACAGGACAAGTTGCTCCTTTTGGAGTCCAATTGTGCCCTGCCTGCACGTGTTAAAGGGTGTCATTAATAGCTGCATTTTAGAGTCGCTTTTGATGAAATTGGGTGTTATTCCGAGAAGTTTCACGATTGCTCTATTGAATTAAGCTCCAGACGCTGCGGGGGACAATTTAATTGTCCTGGAGCATAGTATGACAACCACTCCTTCACTATTCGAGTGGTGTGCTTAGGGTATACTTAATGACTTAGGTTTTCTTTTAATATGTCGAGAAATGTCGAAACTACCTTCAATAAACATCAGGTTTGCAACCCCAGACTAAGCCATGCTTCCCCATACCATAACACTACCTCCACCGGGCTTCACTGTTTTTTCAACTTCCATTTCTAAACTCTAAACTCTTAAAGGACCGTCGTGAGCAAAATTGTTCTATGTATTTGCTCTCGCCAATAAAGATAATTTTCTTCCAAGACGGTACGTCAACGTTTTTATGTAGAGAGGCAAAATCTTATTCACGACACTTATGGACGGCTACCGGCAACTCTTCGCCAAACCTTCCTGTCATGAGTGTATTCGTCCTTGGCGCTCCGGTAGCGGAATCAGTATGAAGAAATGCATTTTGGGGAATAAGGCGCGATCGGATTGTACTCGCGTGATAAGCTCCAGAGATCTGGTTATTGTCGTTAGTCACTGCTCTTGCAATGGGCTTACAGGTAAATTTAGCAATTTAATTGTCGAGTATCTTCAGGTCTACTCCGTCATACAGGTCCTTTTAAGAGTAATATTTATTGAACTAGGACTCTGGCGTTCTGTACATTCTAAGACAGACTCTAAAGCAATGTCATATACGATGATACCTAATGATGAGCCTATTTAGGTTGACATAACATATGATTTTCACCTTCTGGTCAAGTGAAACAGATTCCTTGTCCTGTTTGCTGTTGCTGCTAAAATAATTTGTGTTTTTTTTTTTGGACTATCGAATAGCTTGACTAGGGATAGATTGGACCAGCACTGTTTTTCTGTGGATCCTCAACCAAAAAAAAAGCCGTCGCCAGCATCGAAACTCTCTCGACTTATGCCCACGTTCCGTAGTGTCGTTATATGTATTTGAAAACTCACAGCTTTTAATTGAAGGTTTTTGATCACCGATTTTAATGTCATCACCGATAGTTTCGATTGAAAGTTCAGTTCTTGGAAAGAATGGGGTGATGCCCCTGTTGTTTGTGGTGACATTTCCCCATGTCATATGTTTGGCATTGGTCACCGCCCAGCCAAGAAATAATAATTTTCTTCCGAATGTAATTGAAGGGGTCGAAAAAGTATCTCCAGCTCTGTAATTAACTGAATAAGTTGAGTTGACTCAGGTGCATACATTTTTTAGCCAATTTCATATAACAACCTCAGGATAGAGGTGCTGCTATGAAACCAAATAGAATTGTAATTCCTCAGCTACCATGTACACGTGAACATCCATATGTAGTTTCCATCCTATGCGGCGAAACCTGTTTCATACAAATCATACAAAACCATTGTGTTCGGTTCTCTCCATTTGGATTTCTCCTTTTTTCGTTATTTGCTTTCAAATATTTTCAAGTTCCAATTTTCTTAATTTCTTTGAAACACTGCGTGTGACAAGGATTAAGGAAAGGTGAAAAGAATACACAAAATAAAACGGAATAGAAAACGAAGCAGATGTGCAATGCGGTTTCCTTTGGCACACCTGACAATAAAAACAGGATACCTACACCACCAGAAACAAAAAACAAAAAAATACGCGTACACTAGAAGCTACATGTTTTCAAAATGTATCGGTAAAGGACAGAATTTCACGGAAGTAAGCAAAAACGAATGAAGCGTGTTGGACGTACCTGAACACAACAGAAGGGTTGCCATACACTACATGGCCACGACCAGATTGAATATGTATCGTATGTATACAAAGAATACATCTTAATCCTTCATGGGTATATAATGTTTCAATATATCAATTGATTGTACGACTTTTTTGTGATTTAATTACAATAATATTTCTCGACATACATACATACATATGTATATGAACAATTTAAGAAAAAAATAAAAATTACATACATATATCACAGCATGCCAGCGACAAAATCAAGTATCAATATCTCTAAGATCCTTGATGTTATTGATGTGATATATTCGTTTTGAAGGCCGTTACATGATGTTCATTTAAAAACAAACTTCTCAAACCGCTCAACTTCCATTGTCGTATCTCGGTCTATCCTAGACTTAAGTTACTTCCAACCAATCCAAGCGAACGGAGGCAACTTGGAGTCATCTTTAATCAACAACTTACGGCATCCTATATGTGTATAACTCCAAACCTTTATAACAAACAAAAATGAGGTTCCTTTATTGCGTTACTATTTTTTAAACAAATCCAAAAGTTGTGACAAATTTTACTTCTCAATTCCACGCTCTTCTACGTATACTGATCCATCAAGAGGTACGAAGAGAAGTAGAGGGAATAAAAAAATCAATCAATCATCTGCGGATGGGGGTAATTGAATTTTATTGTATGTCTACTTTCGGTCGCTTGTCCTCTATCTTCATAGACTAAATAAGCAAATTTCCGATTGTGAATAGGAGGGGAAGAGGGTCCTTTTCGTCTCCGCATTAACATATTTTCCTCTTCTTTCAGACTGTGTTAAATCTGAACGCTCAAGTCCCGATCAATCGTTAGAAAGCTACCAATTGAGGCTGAAACAAGACAGTGAGAAAAATACTCAGATACTAGGAAAAAATATCGCCACAGCGAGTGAAAGATGTCGCGATAGTTACTCGGATTCATCCGAAAATCAACATAACATCGCTGCATCGCCCCTATTAAGCGCTAGCGGCGCTGCTGGAACGACGAATAAGACAAATAATAAAGATCTCGTCGATGTCGATCTCTCAGCATTGCCATCGATCATATATAAATGCAACAATTGTGATTTTTTCGCTCAAATCAAATCCGAGATGGAGCACCATATTGCCAATCTGCATCCGAATGCATCCGAACAAGACTACTTAACTATTCCCACGAATCCGGCTGCATTACAAGCATTTCACGCAGCTGTCACGGCGGCAGCAGCCGCAGCTAATGCTGCAGCTACACAGCAACAAGCGCGCAGTAAATCATCTTCGCCGCTGCATATGCAAAACAATCCGCAGCCGGATGAACAACAAACAGCGTCCACCGCGACTGCACGCAGAAATGATCTAGTAAATGAAGTGAAAACTGAACGAGTGGAAAACACTGATGACGATGCCCATACGAATGATGAGTGTGAGCAATTTGATGACCCCAATGACGCGTCGTCGAACTTACGAAGTTCGGTAGCCGGTTCATCTGCGAACAACAACATCATATGCCCGCTGTGCCAGGACACGTTTAATGAGAAGAAAGCACTTGAATTACACCTTATGGGGGTGCATAGCGTGAGCAACGATGGATTAGCCAGGCTTTTGCAACTGGTTGACAGTACCAGTTGGTTGAATACCAGTCGACGA
The DNA here is from genome assembly GCA_958301585.1 of Merodon equestris. Lineage (NCBI taxonomy): Eukaryota > Metazoa > Arthropoda > Insecta > Diptera > Syrphidae > Merodon > Merodon equestris. The sequence goes on along the minus strand of OY284418.1, from coordinate 19,467,217 downwards.
AGTAGCACAAGTATTACGCCAGAGCCCCCGAATTCGACTACACCTCATCCCGATGTCAGTCAATCGCAGCAGCAGCACCAACATCAACAACCACAATATCAACAGCACCAACAACAACAGTCCTGTTCATCTTCATCATCGTCGGGTCAACAATATGGCTGCACCAGTGAAGAGTATGCCTGTCCACAATGTGGTGTCATATTCAAGCTACAACAGCATTTGCTAATGCATGCCAACGACATGCAACACTACCAAATGGTTAATGAACAGTACCAGTGTCTGGCTAAACACTGTTCACAATTGTTCGGTAGCTTACTGCAAATGTTATCGCACTACAAGGACAGTCATATGAACATCGTGATCTCCGAGCGACACGTCTACAAATATCGTTGCAAACAATGTTCTCTAGCATTCAAGACACAGGAAAAACTCAATACTCATTCGCTATATCATACAATGCGTGACGCTACGAAATGTATGATATGCAATCGCAATTTTCGTAGCACACAATCCCTTCAAAAACACATGGAACAAGCGCACAATCAAATGCAACCAACTGGAAGTCCAATAGCATCACCGAATAGTAGCGGAGAATCGGCAAACGTTGCGACTACATCGTCAGCGTCTGCGACGCCTACAATTGGTCGCGATGATGATACATCCGCTGGAGTTCAAACTCCGTCGCTAAATGCGGCCCCAATAGGTACGACAAATCTAGTCAGCAATACTTTTCTTCTACAGCAAATTTGTAATAAACACGATAACAATGATGATGTTGGTGATGAGCAAACTCTTGCTTCAATTCAGAATATCTCGAATAAAAAGCTTAAGTTATTGCCGGCACCTATACCAGTACCACCACCACTACCGCCACCACCACCACCACCGCCATCATCTCTAGTCGTGCTGAAAACCTCGTGCACCCCTTATCCCAATGTAAAACAGCTCGATGATTGCATCACTTATCAGTCAATACCCGACGATCAAGCCGTAGATTTTGACTCCAAAGTCAGTTGTTTTAAATGCAAAGTATCCTACACGAATCCAAACTACCTGGCAAAGCACTACAAGTCCAATCAACATCGTCGAAATGAAAAGGTTAGCACGTACCTACCCGAGAAATACCTGGATCCGAATCGACCCTTCAAATGCGATATATGCCGTGAGAGTTTCACTCAAAAGAATATTCTTCTTGTCCACTACAATAGCGTTTCTCATTTGCACAAAGTCAAAAAGAAACAAATCAGTGATGGGTCATTCATCAGTACTCTATTAACCGCATCCGATTTGACAGACAGCAGTAGTGAGAGCATGAGACAGACCTTTGAACATACAGGTGGTAGTGGTAGCCGTACGCACTGTGGTGGTGCTGGAGGTGTGGCAACACTCGCTAAACTTCTTCATTCAAAACGAAAATCAACGTCTATACCAACAGTTTACGACAATTTGAAAAAACCATTTAAATGTGATATTTGTAAAGTAGCCTATGCCCAAGGAAGTACGCTCGATATTCACATGCGAAGCGTATTACATCAAACACGTGCATCACGTCTGCACGATCAAATTCAACATAAGTCTCCTATGACGACGCCGCCCTCATCTTCAGAGAGCCCAACATTAATACAAGCGTCCACAACACCAACATTCAATGATCAATTATACAAATCCCTTCTCGAGACCTATGGTTTCGATATCGTTAAACAATTCAATGAGATTAATCAACTATGTCCAACAAACGAATCAGACAAATTCTATTGTCACTATTGTGACAATGTCTTTTCATCTGTTTTCGTACTTAAGATTCACTGTGAAGACGTTCATAACGAGAAAATACCACTCGAATTGCTCGAGAAATTTGCTGAGAAATTAAAAAATTTCTATCTCGATCAAAAATCACACTCGTCACCATCATCGTCGTTGTTATTTTTTACAAATAATAATAAACAAAACATCGAAGCTAATTTCGAACTTAATTTAGGTGCAACATCGACGGCATGCAGTGAAAGTAACTCGCCATCACCCATGCCCGATTCGGTTGTTGGCGAAGGCGATAACACCTCGATATTGCCAATAACAACGCAGCCTGTTCCGGCAACAAGTCCCAACACAGCAAGTGTATCAGCTGTAGCTTCGGCGCTGTTAAAACAACAGCAGCAACAGCAAGCTGTCCTTACGCCAGATCTCGTGCAAAAGCTTAATATAGATCCGACAATGTTGGCCCAGAAAATCATGGAACAGAATTTTGCAAATTTTCCTCCGAATTTTCCAGGCTTACCGCAAAATTTTCAGAACTTACAGAGCCTACAGAATCTGCAGAATATACAACAGAACCTACCAAACATGAGCAACTTGCCCATGAACACCCTCGACATGCTTAATTTGATGCAATTCCATCATCTGATGTCGCTTAATTTTATGAACTTAGCTCCGCCGTTGATATTCGGTGGTGCCGGTGCTGGTCCTAGTCCATCTGTTGCGGGGTCATCCTCATCGGCAGCTGCTGAAATTCCACCGACACCAGCTACCCAAATCATTCAACAACAGACGGCCTCTACATCACAGGTAAGTGTAACACCAAAATGACAGAACGATATTAAGGATGCCCCTTTGTCAAATAGAATACAAGTAGTCAAAAGCGTGCTCGCACCCGTATCACCGATGATCAGCTCAAGATCCTACGTGCTCATTTCGATATAAACAATTCGCCCAGTGAAGAGAGCATCATGGAGATGTCGAAGAAAGCGAATCTCCCCATGAAGGTATGTACAAACAAGACATTTTTCTTTTTCATACAACAAAAACGATGTTAATTCGCGCTGCTTAGGTCGTTAAGCATTGGTTTCGTAATACGTTATTTAAAGAGCGACAACGAAACAAGGATTCACCATATAATTTTAACAATCCTCCATCGACAACCTTAAATCTTGAAGAATACGAGCGTACCGGTCAAGCCAAGGTGACCCCTTTATCGGAAAGCGGAGGTGGTGGCAGTAGTAGCTTCCATCTCCAGCAACAACAACAACAACGCGAACAGCATCAACAACATCAACGGGAACAACAGCAGCAAATGCAAATACAACAACTACAACAGCGACCTCCATCTTCACAGTCCAGTGATTTAAATTTTCCCCAGCTGAGCTTCCATCATCACCATCAACAGCAACAACAACAGCACGATTTTTCGCGCCAACAACAACATCACCAACAGCAACAACAACAGGACAACCGTCCCCTGTCGCATCCCTCAAGCATTGCCAGTGATCGCGGTGAAATTCATATTAAATCCGAACCAACCGATGATATTGGCAGCTCTGACGGCGACCAGCACATACTGCCTAACAAGGACCACGACAGTGAACAGTCCATGTCGCATTCGCATCATCAACAATCGATATTCTACAATAACTTCGAGACAAAGTCTGAAAGTGGAAGCTCTGAAATCCTATCACGTCCACAAACCCCTAATAGCACATCAACCCCGTATAGTAGTAATATATCCGACATTCTCGGTCAGCAAATTGACAACCTACCCCTGAATAATATGGCCAACATCAGTAATCTAAACAATATGGGTCCGCCAAAAAAGTTCCAACTAAACAAGATGTTCGAGAAGAGCAGTAACTTCGAGACCAACTCTAATTCCTCAAATAGTTCGACGTCGAGCGGTAAGCGAGCCAATCGTACTCGCTTTACCGACTATCAGATCAAAGTTTTACAAGAATTTTTCGAAAATAACTCGTATCCAAAGGATAGCGATCTTGAATATCTTAGCAAATTGCTTTTATTATCGCCACGTGTCATTGTCGTATGGTTCCAGGTAAGTCACCTAAGTGAATCCGATTCCCTTCCTGTTAAATAATTTCTACTTTTTTAGAATGCCCGTCAGAAGCAACGCAAAATCTACGAGAATCAGCCGAACAACACCTTCTACGAGTCGGAGGAGAAGAAACAGAACATCAATTACGCCTGCAAAAAGTGCAATCTTGTGTTCCAGCGTTACTATGAGCTTATACGCCATCAGAAGAATCACTGTTTCAAGGAGGAGAACAACAAGAAATCAGCTAAAGCACAAATTGCTGCGGCTCAGGTTGCTCAGAGCCTGAGCAGCGAAGATTCAAATTCGAGTATTGATATCAATAGCGCGAATATACTCTCCTCGAATCTGGCAGGACAACAGGTTGCTGCGGCTGCCGCTGCGGTTGCAGTGGCCACTGCAGTCGGTGGGACTACTGGCGGTCCCGCCGTTCAGCCTGTAATACCCGGTTTATCGACAAGTCCTGGAATCAATTTACTAGCCTCACCGCAGCATATCTTCAAACAACAACAGGCGGTGGTAAGCTCAGGCACAAGTTCACACGTAGACTGCACGTCCCCTCTGCAAAAGTTCGAATGCGACAAATGTCATCTAACCTTTAATCGCTATGAGCTCTTCAAGGAACATCAATTGATTCACATCATGAATCCGAATCTATTCATGAATCAGAACTACAGTGAATCGTCTCCATTCGGTATCCTGCAAAACTTACAGTGCACCAATAGCCAGCAAGACACCTCGATGGACTTAAGTCGACAGAAGAAACGCAAATACTCCGAGTCCCATGCATCGACCGATGACTTACAGCAACAGAAACAACAACTCAATGACTACGAAACGTTTAGTAAGAAATTCAAAAACGATCAGTATGACTTCCTCTATCAGTACTTCATGCAGAATGAGTCCAGTGCCGATTTACGAAAGCAGTTCCAACAACAGCAGCAACAACAACCCGAACTCGACCTTGAATATTTGGCGAATTTCTATCAACAGAACGAGCTAAAAAAGCGTAGCAACTACGATTTTTTATTTCAATATTACCTGCATAATGAGTCAAAACAGTCGAGCAGTGGTGCTGCCAGTCTAATGATGCTTAATGATGACGCTAACAAGCCAAATATGGATTTTCTCCTACAATACTATCAACTCAGTGAATCGAAGAAGTTTTTTCAGTTAGAAGCCTCGCCCCAACGAATACATGATTTTCCACCTTTACTGAATCTGACCAGTGCGGCGGCAACAGTCATGAATAACAACAATTCCAATATCGTTATGCAACAAGAGCAAGAAGTTTCGCCAAAAGTTCAAACAACACCCGAAGTCCCAGTGAATACCATCAATACGAACCCCGCCAGTAGTAATTGCACGAGCAAGTCTAGTACAACGCCGGTACTAGGGGTTGATAACAGCAATGGTAAAGATATTGGGAGCAAGGATAACAACACTAGCAACAGCGGCCATAGTCAGAATCTGTCGCCAATGTCATTAACAGCCGGAGCGAAAATTCTGACAGCGGCCACAGCCGCTTGTGGTGGGAGCGGGGTTCAAACAACCGTTACTATCCCTATTACCGATAGCAATAGTTTCGTGAACAACAATCGTAACGGACAAATGCTTACGCATCATCAAAAGCAACAAGAAAACTCTTCACTCATATCCAATTGCATAGATTCATCGCCTATCGTTACTTCTCCTGTTGCCGCCACTCCATCTCAGTCCCTCAAGCTCTCCATCAATTCCACACCGAAAACTGTACAATCACCCCTCACAAACAACAATTCGATCGAATTGGATACTGACACCGAGATGACCACCACTAATCTTCATCATCACCAACAACAACAGAATGATCTATTGACATCATCAGTGATCCATAATGTTGTTACCACCGGTCATCAACAACATTCATCGGAAGAGACCACCATAACAACAACGGAGAAACAGAATAGTAAACGCTTACGAACAACAATTTTACCCGAGCAGTTGAACTTTCTCTATGAATGTTATCAGAATGAATCGAATCCGAGTCGCAAGATGCTCGAGGAGATTTCGAAAAAGGTCAATCTGAAGAAACGAGTCGTTCAGGTGAGTTTCACACTCCCCCAATCGTGTAGTGTGTCATGTACCATGTAGTTTGTTCTCATATTTTTTGTTGTTTATTATGATTTCACACTTCGTCTGCTTCTTTCTATCTTGTCTTGGCGTTCTATTGTTTGTCATTCTCTACCTCGTACTCTCTAACATCTTTCCGAATGTTGATTTGATTTTTTTATTTCTTTTTTATTATTATTTTTTTTTTTTGTTTTTTTTTTAGTAACCTGAGAGATGCGTCCCCGTTTGTATGTATATTGTTGTGTTGTGTTATTTTGTTACCTTACTCTTACGTAGTTGATTTGCTTTATTCTACATTCTCACACCATTCAATTTGTTTGCGCTTGCTCGACAATCAACCAATAAATCAATCAAATAACCAACACGTCATTGCCTCCCGACAATCCCATATATACATATGATCACAAATAATATATGAAAAACAACAAAAAAAACCAAAAAACAAAATGTGTTTTACCACACTCAGGTCTGGTATCAGAATTCACGTGCTCGCGAACGTAAAGGTCAGTTCCGTCAAAATATCCAAATCATTAACAAAAAATGTCCACATTGTGCTGCGATATTTAAAATCAAATCAGCTCTTGAGTGGCATCTGCAATCAAAACATGGTGACAAACAAGCGATCAATGTTGATCAGATTCCCGATCTTAAGTTCGCCGATAGTCTTTTGAATCTTACCAGCGGGTCGGCATTTGGTCTTAAGCACGACATTGATGCCGATCATCAACAACAACAGCAGCAACACCAAGGAAAAATCGATTCATCGAAAACCACTCCGACTGCAATCGCGGTCGGATCGTCTTCATCTGTCGTTACTCCAATCACAACGGCTGCAACGATATTGGCTCTTGTTAAAAACGGCGGCACACCGCTCGACTTAAGTAAGGTTCAGCCACCAAGCAGTAATCTCTCGAGTAAATACGAGCAAAGTGAGAGCGAGATTAGTTTCTCCGATTCGAATAACGATCATGACGAGTCTAACGATCTATTCACTCCGTCGTCTTCATCACTGGTCATACATCACCGAACAGCAAATGGTGGTGGTGGTGGTAGCGCTCAACAACGACAATGTGACTCAAACACACTCGATGTGGGCTACAGTGAACATAGCATCACTGCAACTGTTAATGGGAATATATCCGGCGAGTATTACGCCAGCGAGCGTGACAATACCAATTCACCGACAAGTCAGGCATCGAGCAATCACAGCAGTCAACAGAAGAAACGCTTTCGTACGCAGATGACCAATTTGCAAGTGCGCATTCTCAAAACCCTTTTCCAGGACGTTAAAACACCCACGATGACCGACTGTTCAAATATTGGCCGTGAGATCGGATTGCAAAAACGCGTCATACAGGTGAGCGAGTTCGGATGTTTATTATTGTTTTTGGGGCCGCCTACCCACACATGCACTCATTTTCTTTATTTTGCTTATTGAATCCATCACATTCCCGGGAGTTGTTCTCATTGTCCTTGTTTTATATTTTATTTCGCTTATAGGTATGGTTCCAGAATGCGCGGGCAAAGGAGAAAAAATCACGCAATCAACGTTACAATCATGACGAAAGCACGTGCGAGAACGACACGGTCTCGATTAAGTCGAACGTTGACTCGACCACGAGTATACCCGAAATACGTAACTGCAATATCTGCAATGTCCCGAGTGTCAACATCCAAGAGCACGTATTCTCGGCTCAACATATCGCTCAAGTGCATGTACTACTTGAATCCAACAGTTGCAAGAGTAATGATGAACAACAACATCAGACGAACAACAGCATCGATTACGAATTGAATGGCATTTATACGCAGTTATATGGCCAGCATAAGCACAACAATACCACCGATAACGACCGAGCTGATACTAGTCATCACGATGAAGATGATGTTGATGCCGATGTAGACGCAGATGCTGATGTTGACGCCGATGCTGATGTCGATAATCACTGTTCAGTAAATACCGATGCAACCGATGGTCATACAGAAGATGAGGATGATATAACCCTATCACAAGGGCAAACTGATGATCTGGCGATGAATGAAATCAATAAAGCCGCGTTAGCGTTAAAAAATTTTAACAAATTACAACAACATTTTGCTGCTGCTACAGCACTTGCCAAACAACAACAGGAACAGCGTGATACAGTGACGTCGGCATCACCGCCAACCATGGAAAACAATCTAATGCTGAAAATCAATACAGACAATCCACTTAGTTCGAATCATACCGAAATGTTGCAGCAACTTTTCAACTACAGTCAGATGAGCGGTGAGTTGTTTTTCGAAATCCCTTGCGCTCAATTCCATGGATAAACAAAGAAGAGAGAATAAAAAAAAAAAAACAGGGAACCAGTTCTCGATATTTTTTACTTGTGATAAGCTAGGGTTATTATGGTTCCATGGGATTTGGCACGAGAGACACAATTCCACTTCATTCTTCGTTTCTGTGTTTAAGTTGTTTTTCGTCAAAATATTTTTATTATTATTTTTTTAAATTTAAATTCTGTTGCTTAAATAATTGTATATTTGTATGTGTGTAGAAAATGTTCTCTATGTAAATAGAACACACTAACTAGGCATTTAACAGAAAGTCATGAGCTTTTAGAGACAAGGACGAGTAAAAATATCCCTTTAAGATAGGTTGTGCTACATTACATATAATTAATAAAAAGACTAATTAAAAATATATGATTTGAATGAGATCGTTAAAACAAAACTAGAACGCAGCTTGCATTTATATATTTACCTAGTAATTCGTAAGAACCCTAACTAGCGTTCGACCTAGACACGAAAAAATAAATCAAGAAAACCTCGCATATATAAACGTATACATAAAAAAAAAGAAAAAAATCTTTTATGAAATGCTTCCTTTTAATTTTAAGTAAACGAAAAACAAAAGAAATCATTAAAAAAAATAAAAGACCGTCTTGCAGACGTTAGCTTAGGATTTCTATGATAACTTTTAATTTATCCAATAAGAGACAACAAATCTATATTTTATTTTGACCTTAAATATAATTAAAAATATATTTAGACGTATTATTTCGATTATTTCCTGCAAAGGATTTAAGTCATTTATTAAAAATTTAAAAAAATAAGAAGAAATATCCACATGAGCTAGGGCGATGGAAAAAGATAATATTAACCGAGTTCATAGGCCGACCTACAGGCTTTCCCTTCATGTAAACAAGAACAACTCTCTTTCTCTCCTTCTAAAGATATATATTTTAAAACCCGTTAAGAAAAAAAACATGTATCGGATATATGTATACAATTTGTTTTTAGATATAACGACTTTTTTTTTTTTTTAGTTTTTATTTTACTCCCTTTCTCTCCCGTGTGGAAAGGATAAGAATTTGGAACAACAAGTCGATTGTGTTTTCAATAAAACAAAAAAAAACATTTTTATTTATATGAAAAGATCGAAAAATGTGTTTTGTTATTTTAATTTTTTTAATTTTGTTTTATTTGGTTTCATATCCATTTGCGTTGTTCTGTTGTTTGCTTCCTTGTTTGGTGTGTTGTTATAGTGCTGTATAAAACGGTAACAAATGTTTTTCTTTTACAGTGATCGGTGGCAAATGAACCAATTTACGTAGAAATATTATTACACGGACATGTATGTTTGTAATTGGTATCCAAGTGAAAAGGTTTGTAAAGCGTGGTTTTATTAAATTATCTTAATTTTTTTTATTGTTCTTATTTAGTTGACAAAAATGTGTTAAAATCTGCGCTTAGAGGGCGCTTAGTTTGAATTACTAATGCTTTTTGGCCTAAGCCTATATATTCTATGAAAACTTTATTGAAAAACCTAGGTTCATACTTGTTTTCTTATTCTAAAGCCCAATTCCAATTTCCGAGTGTTCACCCTCCTGACTGAGCTTCGCCATTTCGCTCAGTTTGCATGCCTGAAACTTATCAGCCCTCAGTCAGTTCTCAGGTTCATTTAAGCATGATGACGCGCTCAGCCTCCAAAAGATATTAATCCTAACCTCTTGTGCAAACTAAGGAGTAGGGATCTGGCCGGAGTAATAGGAGTGTTTTTAACCAATAACCACCAAAAATTGGTGAGCTATTTAGCAACATCCCCACCAACAATTAGCAACATAAGTTAATCGTAGTACTTAAACGTATGAGCTCATCAGCACTGCCAACCGGGAAGCCATTTGTCCGTGGCGCCCTCGTGGCAGTGGTAAATTTGGTAAATTACTGGAAAAATGCTTCCAAGGAAATAAAGCACCATCGGAGTGGGCTCTCGTGCCGTTAATACCGTCTTGTAGAACAACGCAGGATCTACGATACTATGTACAATGCGCAATATATTGGTGAGATAATCGCGAGCGTGTAAGGAAAGCGCATTTTTTCAAGGATTTTAAAGATTAGGCCTGTTTAGGCCTACTCCATTGTAAATGACCTTTTTAGGTTAATATATAATGAACTGAGACGCTAAATCACTGTCTTTTCTATATAAAATTACACCACACCAGATATAATGTGCGATGATGGGACTAATCAGGGCCATGTAGCATATGATTTTTACCTTACGGTCAAGCTGACAGCAGCAATTTCGAAGGCTTTCTTAGCTTGTTCACGGGCTGTTTAATCGTGTAGCTTTTCATGATGATTTGGCATAAGTAGCTGAATAATAAACAACAGATTTTCCAGATGTAACCAAAACAACATGGCCTCAGGCCGCCAAATTCTACCCGTGCCAATTGAAAAATACTTCTGGTATACTTGCTGCGAATTATGATTTCCTGGTACCTATCTTTAGGAAAAAGGGGTTTCAATAAGAGATGGTAAATATTGAAATGGAATAAAACAAGTTGTGCTGAAAGGCCCGAGTATATCATTAAGTATGGAATATGACGTCGTTTAAATGCCATGCATCAGTAACTGAATAATAAGAAACCGATTTGACAGACGTCACCAAAATAACATGGCCGCCATATGCCGCCAAAATTTTGCCGGGCCAATTGAAAAAACCTTCTGTTATACCTGCTGCGAAATTTTCTTATTGGTGATGAATAGTCCTTCAGCTGATACTTGAAAATATTTTTTTTTTTCAGTAAATTAAGTTTGCAGTTATTTTCTGAACAAATGTTCCATTTTTTTCTTCAACTCTAGCGTCCACTACTTGGTCTTCATCATTTATACGAAGGCGAAATATAAATTAATTAAAAATGTGTTACAAAAAACTGCTCAAAAAACCTATCCATTGAATAAAACGTAAACGTAAAAACGTCATTCTTGTACCCAGTGAATAATATCTACCCAACTTGTATCTATGATTCGAGAAAAGTTCCTATTTAAAATTGAAAAAAAAAAAAAAAAAAAAATCATGGCGGATGGGAAATTACTTAAAATGAAACTGTTCCTACGCAATATATATATAAAACAAAAAAATTGGATTTAATCAAAAATAAAAAGAGTTCCTAGGCTAAGCAAAATTTATCGCTAAAACTAAAAGACGAAAAGCAAAGTAGATGTAGTTAACAATAAATAAGAAGAAAAAAACAACACATTTTCATGGGTGCCAATTTTTAATTAAAAATAAAAAAAGCAAAAATAACTTTAACAATAAAAAGGAAATTGAAAAAGGGGCATGCAAAAAGGCAGATATTTATTCATGCGAATGCGTGCATATTTCAAATTTAAAAAAAAACTGATTATTAACAAAATATAACTATCGACTGACTTATATAATATTTAATAAAATAAAATAAAAAAACTTACATTGAGGTTAAACGATCATATCTCTGAAATCTGAAAATCCACAGAATATCGAAAAAAGCAGATATTATTACCACTCGAATACAATGAATAATTGCAACGGGCTAGAAAGGAAGGAAATCAAAAATTAAATAAGCAAAACACTTTAAACCTAAAATAAAAAATTGGATTTACCCACAATAGTGTTATTTTCATCAACTGCATACAAAAATCACTTTAAAAAAACTAAATCTAGGTATATGAAAGGCTTAGAAAAGCAAAGAAGCTCCCTAACTTGTAAGTGAAAATTAAAAGGTTCCTATATATTAAATATGTAAAATTAAATTAACTTAGAATTACTGTTAAAAAACGAATAAATTAAATAAAAATCAATAAATAATGTAAAGAAACAGCAGAAGAATAGTATCTAAAACAAAACTATGAGATAAATATACTATGGATAATATACAATATATATAATTTTATATATATGTTACATGTTCGTAATATATATTTCGCTTTTTATTATTTTTCGAAAATCTCATTTTTGAAGTGTGCACGTGATTTTGTGTACTCTAGTGGCATAACGAAATCGATATGAATTCTCGAAGGCGTACCTATTGTAACATTAATTATTGCTTGTTCTTCTTTATATTGTGTAATTAAACCTTTTTTATATTTTGATCGATATGTATGTGTAGGCATGTGTAAGTGTATATAAATATTTGCCTCAGAAATGGTTGAAAAATTATGTTTACGTTAACGTGTAATATAATCATTTTTACAGCTATTGTATTACCATGGTATACACATAGGAGACAGAGTCTTCGTTTACCTATGATTGCAGGTATTTCTGAATTAAAACAGGGGGACTAAAACTAGTTATGGAATTTTAAGTGTACCGAACAACAACAAGGACAATGTATTACGAATTTTTCTTTTCAAATACCTAAGAGAGAGGCAGAAAAAGTCGATGGAAAAAGTGAATATTCCTTTAGGTCTAGTAGCCCGTAGGTTGTCTTTCCTTTCTCTTCGTATTCCATTATAATTATTATTCATTTCTTAGAGCTACCTAATCCGCTACACAAAAACGCTCTAAACTATCCTCAATATCTTAACTAAATTATGGACAACTTACTGGACCTATATGGACACTCTAAACTCTACCCTTCAGTCTCACGAAAAAAAAACACCGGATCAGATTGTAGCGTACCCTTTTCTTGTTATGACTTCTTGCAGGCGTTTTTCTGTGGAACTACCTAATTTAAACATAATTCCATAGCCCCCTATGTTGACAGTTGCCTAGGCAAACAATACTATCACCAGAGGCGGCCGATCTCAGTGGTATGTTCTGGATCATTATTTTGTCGGAACCAAAACTTAGAGTCTAGTCGAAATTTATTCCCACTTCTATTTAAACTAGTCTTCAGAATGAGGCTCCTACGTACTTCACACTGTGGTGTGACATACGCCAAACATAAATTTTGAAAAAAAAAAATGTTTACCTTTTTTGTATTAATTAAAAAAATCGTATTTCGTATGATGCTCTTCACACACAGCCTGTTTACGTGCCGCAGAAAATGTTCTTGTTTTTATATTCTTACGCTTGGCTACTTAACGTCAGTTTGTGACTAATACTTGGATCCTTCGTTTTAGTTGTGACTCAACAAGGCCAGAAACTCTTTTCTTGGTGCCTTTTGGTTTGGTTGTGCGTTAATGTCACCATGGTCCAGCTCTCCAGCTCTAGACGTTGTACTATATACCCTGTGTCATTGAGACCTTTTGGATGTCATGTAGATGCAATCTAATCCCTCTAACCACTTCCTCACCCAGTCGTTTGCCGTACATGTATGGACTGCCCTCAGACATCTCTAGCGTCAGTGAATATAACGTCTGCCTTAGATTGCTCGTCCGTTCCTGACTGCCTCCCCGCCTAAGACCCTATAAAAAATGCATCTGCAAATCTGCTTCTACCCACCACGGCATTAATGCTAAGTTACTAAATTTGCCATGACTAAATTCTCTTTCAAGCCTATCTTCACCCCAAATCAACAAAGCTTCCTAAGAGGTCGAGCCCCTACCCTCCACCAGCTCAATACAGTCTGTGTCACGATCCTTTTGTGCTACAGTCCTCAGAAACTCTCATATTTTCGTATACGCTGATGATATGAACATCTGCAAATATATATCATCCTCTGACGAAACTGATCTACACAGTTTTAGTATAAAAAAAACCATCTTGCGCTCAAATGTCAAGCTATCACTTACTCCCGTGAGCGCTTCCCTTTATCTCCAAGAATCTAGTTTATTATACGAAATGAACAATTGCCTCTGTAGTCTATGAAGTCTATGAGCTGTTCGTCAATAGTACAACATTCGAACGGCGTGTAAGCTGATTTTAAATTTGAGATGAAAGCTACCTATATTTCGCTTAAATTGGTCGTTCACCTTAAGGTCTTCTCGGGTAGTTTTGCTACAACATATTGTACTTGCCAGACTACCAATGGAAATGAGTCTCATTTACATATCATGCTCATGTTCATTCAGCACATAGTCAGCGAAAGTACATCGTTGCGTATAGTTTGCTGGCTTCAATTCTGATGTCAACAGAACCTACATGACATGACTCTCTGTATAGCTCGTTTATATTAGACACTGTCATATGCACCAGTCAATAAAAGGATAATAGGTACGTCGACTTGAAATCCGTGGGTTTTCTGTTTTCCATCTCGGATTTTCGTCGCTTAAGATCACACTGTAAGGAACCTATCAATCGCAGAGAGGATCTACAATAATAAGCGATGCTTAGGAGACGTATGCCGCTATTATTAAACGGTATTGAGATTCCATTCTTCGGGCATGCGCCATTTTTGCTGTATCCAAAAAAAAACACGTTTATCTTGGGACTTTGCGTACTAGATCTCAACTACTCCTCCACTTGCCATGCAGCTCCACACCTTTCATGCTTAACTGTAGGATCGTCTTTCACCACACGATCTTTCAATAGTTGCAAAAGCTATGCCCTTGTATAATATAAACTCTTATACCTTGCTTTTTTGAGGATTTTTATTACAGCAGGAGCAGAGATGTTTCTTGTCGGATATGACCATGATGTTCGCTTCACTTGCTTTATTAAAACGCATCTTTCTCTAGATGACAGCAACGAGGCTTAGACTATATTTCTAAAACTTTTTCTTTACCATTATTCTTCAGTGGATAAAAATATCGAAATCACAAAAAACACTCACTTACATCAACTACTCGAAAATGACGGTAAATGGCAGTTGTCTGTTGAGAACATAGACTTTTAAGAAAAAAAGCACCGATAACCGGGCAACTGTTAGATATACAATGAAATGTTCGTAATACGTAGCATAATTAAAATTTAAAAACCTATGTGTATAAAATCTCCATCAAGGAGGAAAAAACAATCATTTGGTGACAATTATTTTACTATTAACTCGAATATATTTAGAATATATGTTTCTTGCCTACTGTTTTTGCAACTAAATCTATATTTCAACATTTTTAATTTGATTGTTTTAATTTATGACAAATTAGTGCAATAAATATTTATACAATTTTAACTTGGTTAGAGGTTTTTAGAGTCGAGTGATTAAAAGACAATTCAATGACATTCAATTACAACTATTAGCCTGGAATTTTCTTAATAGATATTTGTTTTGACTTCTTTCTCGCCGGAAAGATTTTTTGTATTTTTTTTTTGTGATTTAAATAAGGCTTAATAAAATCAATTGTCCATACAATAATCAACGTAGATGGAAAATTATTTTATTATTAAACTATAAAAGGATATTATGTTAGAGACATTAATTGCGGCGTTCTTAACTTATAACAACATTAAAATTTTCAAAAAAAAAACAAAAAACTTTATTTACCTTAATTAAGAGAAAAAAAAACGACAAGATCGAATATAAATATGAGATAAACTTAACTGAAAAACATAGTTCCTAATTTGTATCACAATATTTATATATAAAAGTTTATAAAAATATATTTAAAATGATATTATAAAAAAAACCAAAAAAAAAATACTATTAAATATCATAAGAGCATAAAGGAGAGACAGACATAAAAAGAAAAAAAAACCCAAAACAACTATATAAATGTGAGTGTCGAATTTTTTGTAAGGAAAACGAGAAATATTGTCTTAAACGTATTTTTTAGGTCTCCATTTTGATATTAATTTTGTTCATTTACTATCTATTCTCACCCGGATTTTAATGTTCCTTGGTCAAGATCCTTTAATTATATTATTGTGTAAAATGACATAAAACAACAAAACATACCAAAAAATCTAAGAGTTCCTAAACAACCGAAAGTTATTTCATCAAATTTAAAAAAACAAAAACTCGATTATGTATAAGAGTAAAATTTAAAAAAAATGGAAAAGTAGAAACATTTTTTCGATATTCTCAGTCGGAGAATATGTTTAATTTAATAAATAAAATAGGAAACAAACTCAATTAAGCATACAAAGGACAAGTAAACACAAGTATTCGAATCCTCGCAAAAATATGTGAATAAAGCAAATTAAAAACTTAATTAAAATTCACATAAGAAAATACAAAAAAATAAATAAAAAAACGAAACGAAAAACATTTAAGTTTTGGCATTATATAGAAAAAAATGTGAAGTATATATTATATAAGTATACAAAAAATAGTTTTAGTACCAGAAAATTTAACAACAAATATTCCATGCAAAAATGTTATTTAATTTCCATTCCGTTATTTTTCCTTCAATTTTCATTTTGATTTATTAAAACAATTTTTCATTTATTTTTTTAATAAACAGAGAAAATGTAAAGGCGATAAGATAACATATCACAGTATACGTAATATAGTAAACAAACAAAGCTTAAAAAAAAATAATTAAAAGAATTAATTTAAAAAAATTGACAACTCTTGCATGTTTTTAATAACAACACAGAAATGAATAACACCATTGAGTTGTTATTCGAAAAGTTGTAATGTTATTGCTTTTTCTTCTCTTTTCCAATAGCCTCTACTCTATGTTTTATATTTTTTTTTAATGAATTCTTACTTTTCTTAAAGAATTTTTTAAGCATGAACTAAAATATTGAAAAAGAAATGAAAATATACACACAAAAAGAAAAAACAAAATGAAAACTTAAAAAACGTAAAAAAGTTCCTATATATTTCATAAAATTTAAAATAAAAGTATGCGCATACGGATGTATCATAATATGATTAGTGTTTTTATTATATACAAAACCAGAAATCATTTGCGCTCTAACCCCCACTCGTTATTTTCCAATATCCCCCCTCCCGTCGACAGATCCTCTTCTCTCTTCGTTCCTTATGCGATGCTTCTTATCTCGTTTTTTTCCTTACTTTTCATTTGAAAATCCTTGAAAGGAAAACAACTAGCAAGAGGTCTTCCACTTGTAGGAATAATATTTTTATTTTCAGACCGCCCCCTGAAATTCCTCGCATTTTCTTACTTTTAGCAAAAAAAAACCAAAAAAAAAGAATATATATATATATACATAAAGCCATGTATTGTCCAACCTCGCAAATCATGTGAAATGACTTAAAATAATTTTAATAAAGAATGAAATCATAAGATTAATAAATATCTATAATACCTTGTAAGAGTGTAAGTAATTTTGTGTGTCTATATATATTTATATATGGATTTCTTCTTAGAATCGTATATATAAATATGTATGCAGTAATTAAATTAATCATTAATTACGTCACCAAAAAACCAAAAAATGGCAGAAGATCGGAAGAAGGACGACAAGCGAATGTATTGTTTTAATAACTAACAGATATTAATAAAGAAAGAAGAAAAAATCAAGCAGAAAAACGAAGAGCTGATGCGTCTGGTTGTTGTTTAATTTTGTTTTTCCTGTGATTTGTGGTCATTTAGCGGTGTTTTGGTGAGTATCATAATATATATGTATGTATATAGGGTTTGTTAAAAAAATAAGGTGACCTTTTGAATTTAATTGCCAAGCATAAAAGATCCATATTCTCCAACGTCGAAACCATCTCCTACAACCTACCTTAACCTACTTAACTTGCCAGCTAAGATGACTTTTTTTATGATTTAATTAATATTTCTCGAGATATGTACATACATACATATACTCGTATGTGTGAGAAAATCAGAGAAGAGGTAAAATTATATCACAGCATGCCAACGGCAAGATCAAATTGAAATATCCCCAGGATCCTTGCTGCTACTGATGTGATTTTACAATCGTTTTGAAGAACACCCTGCAGGCCACAATTTACTGTACGACTTTTTTGTGACTGAATAAATATTTTTCGAGATATACATTTAACCACAAAAATAAGTATACGCCTATGTGAATGTAACAAAAGTCTTCAGAAAACAGCTTTCATCTGTGTCGTACTGAGTTCCTCATACGTATGCACCGGAATTTCAGCGACTCGATTGCGTACGAAGGTTTGCCATGTTCATGAAGTGTTACCTCAGAGTCAAAGCCTTGGCTGCTTCATGTAGCAGTTTTGCTAACAAAAAAGGAGCTACTTTTGTTTTTGACACGAGCAGGTTGCGTGTGGGGTGGTCGTGATGCAATATTAATCATCATCGACTGTTGAGCGGAAGGTCTGTAGTTCAAGTCATAAATTTCAAGAAAAAAATCCTATACTGAGAAATTGTGCAACAACATCAGTTTGGAGTGAGAGATGATCAAAAAATGCTTATGAAGGCAGCATAAGATCATTTCAAAATTCCTACTCTGCATGCGCATTTCCAATATAACACCTTAATGACATGGAAACAAAACAGTTACTGTGAATTACATCCAACGCGACAAAATTCAGTCGAATCTCTCAAAAAATCCTATCTAGGACAACCACCCCCGGAGAGTAGTGAACGAACATCTCCGACACAAACCGCACCCCGTCTAGGTTGTGTGACAAACAACAATAACAGCCTGCACTTGAAACCTGCACGAACCCTATAAAAAAAAAAACATTTACGTCAAGCACGCGTAGATACATATATACCGACGCATATGCCTTCTCTGAAGCATCACTAAACCTATGAAACCCTGGGCTGTTGCCATCGATGCCAGTTTAAATCCACCTCGGAATGAGCAACTTTTCGTTTACGGGAAGCTCTTGACTCATCAGGGATAGGTGTGTCCCATTCAAGTCCTAGTCGAAAATTGCTTAGGTAAATGCTCAAAGGCTCGCCGAGTTCACCGTACCCTGGTGTAATCCATTTTCGATTTATTTGGGTAGAAGTCACGTAGCTATTTTCCCAACGACTGACCTTGTAGTACTTGACCTTCTAACCAATGTCGAAAGCTTTCTGCAAGTCAATTAGCCAGGCATCCTGTTCCGGCATGAATTGTGTCATGCCCCGCTCTGAAACCGAATGGGTTAAACAGTATGGACCGAACGCTCAGGAAATATAAATATAAGTAAGTGGCGCTGTTAAAAAAATAACCGGAAAGAAAAACATAAACACGTTAGGTGAAAGCATTGTTTTTATTTCCTATATAGACAGTTATGTATAAACTAAAGATGTACTAACTTTAATCCGTACAAAGTAACAACATTTAAGAAATATTCTACTCTTTTAAACGAAAATAATGACGATAAATAGAATAAATCAATAACGACTAGTTACACTCAACTTTTTCGAGACTTTCTCTCGATGCTTTCCTTAGCAACATTACTTCGTAGCTTACATATACAATTGCTTATCTAAGTTTTTCATTTCTCCTTTATGGTATGATAACTATATTTACAAAATGATATTCGAAGACATTAGGATGGGAGGAGGTATACCATAATATGTACAGGGAAAGTAGAATTATTTTGAAGTTCTCTTCGCACTTGATATTAACTCTTGTCGTTTGTAGAGTGTGCCGCGTAATGACGAGCCCGTATTAGAAGGGGTCGATGCCGATAGCAAAGGTAATGACGCCGAGGCTGACGATGACGACGCGTTTGACATCCTTTCGAAATCAGCTGTTTTCGAGCGAAGTATAGCTCCACCAATGTTTGAAATGCTCGTTGGTAGTTTTGGCTCGACTTGATTGTCGGGCGTTTGCTTCTGTTGTTGCTGTACAAAGAGGTTTTTCGCACGAATGGGTTTCTCTACGGATCGAAATGTGAGACCGATGGACGACGACTGTTGTGTTGTGGTGGTTGTTGTGTTACCAGATGATGGGAATGACGCAAGTTTTGATGTCGAATTTGAATGAACCGTTCCACCTCGATCATTTATTTTACCGTCATCGCCACTGCCACCGGTTCCCAATATATCGGATGGTAGTTGCTGACCTTCGTAGTTGATTGGAATTTGATAAACCATTGGACCAGTACGTGCGTTGCCAGTAGTTTTGTGTGACGCTAAGACTTTACGGACATTAGTTGCTCCTTGTCCGCTTCCACTACTTCCTGCTCCTCCAAACGATAGCGATCCAGTGATGGGGAAACCTTTTGAGTTGTCATGATGATTGGTTTTGTTTGTTTTAGAAATAATTTTCTAAATTAAAACGAAAGCATGCTGAAGCGTACTGTTTTTCCTTGTAGCAGCAATAAAGTTTCACTTAGCGATAGTGCGTTGGTTAATGGCTTCATTAAATGTTAATCTATGGCGGGGAATTTTAAAATGTTGAAAGTCGCTATTACATATACAGTGGCTCCAACGAATCTATTTTAAAAATCGTATGAAAAAAGGTGTACAGTATGTTCACAAAGTACCGAGAATTTGTAACTCAAATGCACCGGTAGAGCTTGTGTGTAACCTGGGTGGGGTCAGAAAGGCAGAAAGCCTTTGGGGAGCCTGCTCAATCAATCAGAGCTTGCGAATAGTGTAAAGTGCGTAAAAGTGGGTCAAGGTTCAAAGTTGTCCATTATGGGTTCTAAGGTGGAAAGGACAACAAGGAGTGTTATTGGCCAAAGGTACTAAAATCACCCCTTCACGACGTGAGCCCACCACAGAAACCCCAAAAGTGTCAAAACCTCCGCCGTAAACTAATAAAAGCGCTAAACGAAGTAGTATCAGAAGACCAAGATCTAACCAAGCGATTCCCAACATTATACAATCATCCTTAAAATATTACACAATATACTATACGTACAAGCCTAAAGACCAAAGAGGGTTCAAGGTAATTCTAAAAATCTTGCACCCATCCAATAGAGATGAAATTACAAAGGTATACTACGTAAGGAACATCTACAATATAAACTGACAAAAAAACACTCTCGAGAGCTTGGCAGAGGCTCATTTTCATTAGAACTAGAGAAAAACAAAGACCTATACGATGAGTTCTTTGTGGAAACAATCACTCACCAAATTACAAAGGCTGTGAAATAAAGAGATCTGAACTACCCAACCTCCTCCTATATGATAAAGTATGTCACATGGGACTGCTTTGTAAACTCAACAAAAACTTTCCAGTAGGCTCGTACTTGCTATATAACAACTGCTATGGACAATCTGGGGTTCGGCGAGGCAGCGTACTAGGGTCACTACTTTATTCGATAAACGCAGCCGATATATCTACCCGACAGGCAACACTCCATGTTAGCCACGTTCGCCGACGACATGAAATTATAAGAAATTGAAGGAAAGGATAAAATGGAAGAACGAAAAACGAGGAACGAGGGCAAGGAGGACATATTTGAGTCGACCATAGGAAAATATAGTCTACACAACACCTCTTCCGCCAACGGATTCAGGTTAATTGAGTTCCTAGCAGGGCGTAATCTCCTTGTAGCAAGCACACGATTCTCACATCTCAACATCCTAGAAACCTGGTGGTCACCAGATCAGTCGACCATCAACCAGATTAATCACATTGCGATCGACGCTGCCTCTGATGTGCTGGTTTTCAAACCGCCACCGGCTAAAAACCCCTGATGAGCAATGCAAACAAGCCCATGTAGCAAAACAATCGCCTACAAAGCCATGCTACATAGACGGACAAGAGCCGCTCGTGAGCTCTACGAGCAGAAAAGGAGAGAGGAGCACACGCTTCTAAGAAAGAAAAAAGAGAGCACGAAAAGTGTAAGATGGAGGAGATGGAGCGATGCTACCACAGGAATGATGCTCGCAAGTTGTACGAAAAAGTAAAACGAACGAACATGCCAGGGCTATAAAGCCAGAGTGGAAGCCTGTAGGGATGAAGACGGACAACTAGTAGTAGAGTCACAGTCGATGCTGAGTATATGGAAAACCACTTCTGTAGACTGTATAACGGCGATGATAGATCTAATATCGCTGTCGGGCAGAATGATCCATTCGCAACGGACGAAGATATAAGAGAATTCCGTCCACCTGACCTAGATGAAATTAAGCTTGTTATTTCGAAGCTTCAAACTAACAAAGCCGCGGGCACAGACGGCTGGCTATTTAAGGCGGCTGGAAATAAGTTGCACTATGAGCACTAGCTCATCTGTAAAATATGGTGGGAGGAAAGCATGCCTGACGAATGGAATCTCAGCATCGTTTGCCCAGTCCATAAGAAAGGAGACCTCTATAACTGCGCCAAATATAGAGGAATAAGTCTCCTCAACATCCCGTACAAGATCTTCTCTACCGTATTGTGTGAACGTCTGAAAGCCTTTGTGGATAATCTGATATTTTCCTATCAGTGTGGTTTCAGCCTAGATCTTGGCAAAGAGCCAAGAATTGCAAATCGACACATACCATTTTTTTGTCGATTTTAAAGCCGCATATGATAGTGTGCATAGGGACGAGCTAAGCCGAGCCATGTCTAGTTTTGATATCCCTGCCAAACTCGTCCGATTGTGCAGGAAGACTGAGAGAATTCTCGCTGCTCCATTAAGGCCGAGACTTTCAATGTTAAAAAAGGATTTGTTCTTCTTCAACATCGTGCTTGAAAAGATCATACGAGACTCACTGGCCAGCACAAGGGGTACGATCTATTTCGAGTATGCGCAATTGCTTGCGTAAGCGGATGACATTGACGTAATTGGGCGAGCACAGCGAGATGTCAAAGAAGTGTTCAAGAGAATTAAAGCAAAAGCGGCTAAAATCTGTCTTTCGGTGAATGAGGGTAAAACGAAATATATGCTGTTATCCAAAAAAGACGTACAACACCGACGTCTTGGCCAGAACGTCCCAATTGACCGCTACAAATTTGAAGTGGTTGAGGACTTCGTCTAACTTGGCTCACTAGTGACCAGCGACAAAAACACCAGCGTTGAGATCAAACGCAGAATTACTCTTGCCAACTGCTGCTTCTTTGGGCTCAAGAAGCAATTGAGAAGTAGAGCCCTGTCTCAAAAAACCAAGGTAGCACTATATAAATCACTGATCATCCTGGTCCTCCTTTACGACGCAGAGGCCTGGAACTTAAGGAAAACGGATGAAGATGCCCTTGGTCGCTTCAAGAGGAAAATTCTGCCTTCAATCTATGTATGGTCCCGTTTATATAAACGGAGAGTGGGGGAGAAGATTCAACGACGAACTGTACGGGCTGCACAGCAACGACATCGGTCTAGGACGACGGCTCCGGATCAAATGTCGAAGATGGCTAGGCCATGTAGAGCGAATGGACAGCACAGCTCCGGCCCGAAGAGTCTTCGAATCCAACCCTGAGGAACGACGCAGCAGAGGACGACTGAATCTAAGGTGGCGCACACAGATGGAAGGGGACCTTAACTAACTGGAAAACAACTGGCAAAAGATCGTGCCAGCTGGAGACACTTGTTGGTTGAGGCCCAGGTTCACATCGGACTGTAGCACCATCTAAGTAGAAGAAGAAGAGAACAAGGAACTTAAGATCTTCCAGAGGAAATGTTTTGAGACTTCAGCTGTCTTTTTGATAATGAATGCAGGGGAATCAAATAGAAAGGTCTAGAGACAACTCGAAGTGATTTGGAACAATAGGCGATACTAGAACTCTCAAGAACGACAGTCCTATTCAAAGTCAGACTACTCTTGAACAGAATAAGAGATCGACGACTTTTAAATCAACGGAAGAACACCTAGCAGTAGATGAGCAAAAAAAATCCCCTGAGTGCCGACATAACCTAGAGCAGTATAACCCGAACAAATATATAAATGGGGTTGTAGTGGAATTTGTCACGTTTGGTGTCAACAATTCTACGACATCAGACAGCTGTAGGTATAACTAGATTGCTGCTGCACATGAACATGCTCCTTCCAATATACCACATGGCACGATAGGATTGCATGTATCTCTGCTTGAAATAATTGCAGACGAAAGTTGACACGCTCCACGTAGATCATAGCACTAGACCCCTGCCCGGACTTAAGCCATCAATGAAGGTTTAAGGTGCAGTTGATACAAGAATTGGAACCAGCATCAATTGTCTAGTGTTTATTATTATTATTATTAGTGTTTATACTATTACGCAAGAGGATTATAGCCTTTCGCACTTAACACCAAACAACTACCTGTCCCAGCTGAAGGGGAGTCTATCCCAGCATATGGGAGTAGTAGCGCCAATGTCGGGCATTCCACTTCAACTGAGGTGTTGCAAATGAGAATCAACAAGAAGTAACGTACACTAAATTTTGGTGTCGTCGTTCCCAAGCATTGTCCGGACATTGTCAAATGGACAGTGGAGGGTCAAACGAATAATGAGTGGAAAAGTGGCCTATGAAAACGACCGTCAGGAAGACAGTGCCGTAGATGAGAGGACAATATAAGGATGGGCCTAGACGTGATATAACAGAACAGCAAAACATGGAAGGAACACACTCATGAGAAAGAAGCTTAGCGAGTTGTTGTCAACGAGTCTTTATGTAAAATGGTGAGTAGCTTCCTGAATAATTGTTGTTTGGAGGTACATGTTATAGTGGTATTCCCCAAAGGCATTATTCTTGGAATGAATTGTTGTCCGATTATTCGTTGGCACCACTGTACCTAGCGTGTAGTGTTAAACTGAACAAACAAGCCAGAACGTTAAATTAAATGTATAGCACTTTAACTTTTGCCGACTTGTTAGAGAGCGAAAAGACGTAAAGAAAGTCTAGATAAAAAGAATTTTAACTAACCTTCATTACAGCTTCCAAGCTCATTGCCATAGCTAGAGTCTTCGATGTAGGGTATGTTGGACAAATCAAATTGTCCAGTTTCGCTTCGAAATGCCTCGTCATCGATGGTATTAGTATTACTACCCCCGGTGGTTTGGACTTGTACTGGAATTTTCAAACTAGCTGTTACCACGCCAGTTCGGTCGAAGACGTATGGTGATGATAGGCGTCTCGTTGTTATCGTACCGGCTATTGTTTGATGCTGATGCTGCTGCTGTTGTTGTTGTTGCTGTTGCTGATGCTGGTGCATGGAATGAAATTCGATAGTCGTTGACTGGACTTTTGGAGGAGCGTTTAGATTATCACTATTGTTATCAGTTTTAGGTCGATTCGATCCACCGGACGAGCCGAATAGTCGTGACTGCTGTTGTTGCTGCATCTGTTGTTGTTGATTGTGATGATGGGTTGCAGTATCATTCTCTGAATGCTTCAACTTTGAGCTACGACTAAACATTTTAAATGGATAAATAGAATTTTTTTTTCATTTTTGTTAAAGTTTTCGCCTACCGTCGGGATCCGCTTAAGCTTGTGTCATCGGATGGATGTCCTTTCGAAGCTGAATTCGAATGCATGACCGATTCCCGGGTATAGATTCTTCGAGGCATAGGTACTGGCGAACTTTTACCCGGCGGTGGTTCATTCGACTTCTTTATCAGTGGTGGCGGTCGGAAGACACTATCACTTCCGACCTTCGCTATTGGCACTGGTGGCGGCGAGCTCAACGGAGTACTTAAGCTTCCGCTTTCACTCTCATCACTAGCAAAGAGAACAACAATCAGTTAGACTATTGACGAAAAGTAAGGCGGAGATGTCTACTTCTCGGAGATATTTCGACGTTCGCACAGATAGTTCAGTTGTTCTGGAAATGTATCAATCATATTTGTATATACTTCGTCTATAAGCTCGGCTGGGACGCGAAACAGCTCCTCGTAATGATCAATCATTGTCCTAAAAACAGGAGAAACATGACATGCGGGACGAAGACAGGCTTTCGGATGTACCGGTACCTTATCACGTTTATAACATCACCCACAGTTTCGTGCTCGTTGTTTTCCTCGCTGGGTAAGGACGAGCGCAGAATATTTGGAGCAAACACCGTGGCCAGATTCGTGGTATCCATTTTATTGCCTGACACTTGAACAGACCCATCCTGACCGGTGATATCATCACAGCAAGAAGCCACCTTTGCTAGGAATTTTAGCAACACATATAGGGTATCACGGTGAGCGGTAGGTAATAATTGTACTAAATGCGAAAGCGCCTCCAGCTGAAGACGTCTATTGCGAATTTCTACAACAAAAATTTAGCTATCACAAGACCGCCGATCGTTGGATCACAGGTACTTACTTTGGGTTTTAATAAAAGCCTTATACAGATTACGACACAAGAGTGGCTCGGGCAGATCCCGAAGAAATTCCTTGAGCAGCGTTGCAACATCATGTGGACATGTTTCGGGATCGATGGCTGTGTTAGTGCTTCGATCAAATTCCTCTCGCATCTATAAGCAGATTGACATGTGTTCATTAGGAAACCCAGGAAGTAGGCTGCTCACCTGTCTAACTCGTTTCTTCGACGTACTCACGCGAAATATGCCAACCATGTGAAGCCCGTATTTTTCCAAGTGCTTGATACACTCCTGGACAAATGTTGGAACTTGCCGCGTCGTTGCATCATTCGCATCGATCATCGGTGGTGGTACTAGCATGGAACTGTTCAACTGCAAATCATCATAGTCCTGACTGGAACGACGAACATCCGATTGACTACGTGACATTTGCATGGCTGCACTCTTAGCTAGGTTACCATTACCACTCCCACGTACCATGTCCATGCCACTACTAGCCATTGAATTGCTATCGGAATGGGGAAGGGTAAATGAGCCAGAAGGAAGGCTTTCACATGACCGAACCTAAAATCATATAATCAGGAGTCTCGACTTACTGTTTATTAGCACGAGTGTAGAATCCTTACCTTACTATTTGAACTGCCGCGAAAGAGAGAAGTAATTGAGTTACGCGAACCGCGATCGGACGAAGATGTGAGGTTTGTCCTTCGCTTTTGGTCGTATGCCACACAGTTCTCTAGGCTATTACCGAACACGCCCATTTGTGACCCTGGAATCGATGGATCAATATCAATTTATTGTCAGTTTGCCAAAAATCATACCTTTGTCGTCCTTCTTGCCAATATCGAAGAAACTTGTTGTCATGGCTTTTTTCTTGGCCAGCGGTCGTCGTTTTTGGCATTTTCCCGCAGCATCATCATCTAAAAATGAATGGTTATGCTTGAAAGTGCAGATAGGTGACAGGACTAACCCGGCGGAGCCGCAACACTAACTCCGATATTAAGTTGATTGATCTTCTCGATAGCCACCCGCTGAAGGATCTTCGCTTCGATTTCTGACAAAGTCTGTAGGTGAACATCGGTGAGAGTAACCTGGCGTCCGGTATTAGACGTCCACGTATTATTACCCTAAAATAAAACGACAAATCAGGATACCATCAAAGGATAGAAATTTAGGGGAAAAACAAACCCTTGGTGTCCATTCCGCCTTGGTGGGCGATGATGTCCGAGTTTGAGACTTCGAGCGCGTTTTCCAGATTTTCTTTGAGACAAATTGGCCGACATTTGACGATGACTTGGATTTCTGCATGACTATGTTATCGTCCTTCGAACCTGGGAAATATATCAAATTTGTTTCATCATCTCCTGGTTATGTTCAGTGGTTAAATGCTTAATTGGTGGAAGAAAAGGGTGAAATAGAAATTACTGTAATTAAGTCCGGATGTTGTTGTTCCCGCTGAGACGATGGAATTTGTGCTATTTGTTTTGCTACTCGGTAATGGATGATAGCCATCCTGACCTCCATGCTGATGATAACCGTGCCAAAGATTTGAAAGAAACTGCGTGCTTGAATGCAAGATCCCACTGGCCGTGGACACATTGCCATGTCCTTGTGGCTGCAACTGATTGGTCGGGGACGGGGGCGCAGACGACGAACTGCTGGAATGTGTAGCTTTAGTAACTGTAGCACGTTGTTGTTGCTGTTGTTTGGCTACTTTCTCCTCATATTCCTGTTTTCGTTTAATACGCTGATCGAGATTGTTTTTCCAGTCCAAATGGGCTTCTTCAAGGACAGTGGTGTTCTCGTTGCCACGGATAAAATTCAAACAGATCAAAGACCAAGCGTCCAGGGTTTGGGTGGCTTTGTTATTGCCTTCGTCCATGCCGGGTGGATTAATCTCCGATCCGGCACGAATATTTCTCAGATTTCGATCGTAGTTGACACGCTTAAATCGACTGGCATTGTCATCGTGGACACTCTTCTTGCGCGCCATTCGCAGGTAACGTTTTATCGTATCGCTAACCGATTGTGATACGTCCTCGTTGTCGATGCTGCTCTTACGGCGGTGACTATTACTGGCAGTAGCGCCCTTGTCGCTTTCATCGTCTGTCGGTTGGCCACCCGATTGTCCGGACATAGCTGCTAATTCTTCGCGTTTCATCTCCTTGTAATCCTTGGCTAGACGTTCGATTTCGTTTAACTCGATGAAATCGGTCTGAGTGCCACATGTCGCATAGTTGACCTCAGCTGAAGGCTTCTTGATCGATATCATAGGAATTTGTGTGCTCTGTAGTTGCAAGGACGACGACAATGGGTTAGGCAGATCAAGGGATGATGGCGGGGCACGTTTACCTAGTATACGGTCTGGTGTTTCAGATGATGATGTTGTCGGCGGCTTTTGCGACCTACCGCTGAAAAAACTGCCGTTACCCTTGATGCTACCATCACGGCGAAAATGCAACAGACTCGATAGCGATGATGCATGGGGTAATGTCGCACGCGGACCACTGTGCGTGGTGGAATGTTTTCCTAAGATTCGATGTAGTTGCTGTTTTTTAAGCTCGTTGTAGATCTGCTTGAGTAGCTGTTTGTCCTCAAGTATTTTCGGCGTAATACGATCTAGGGGTATGACGTTACGGCAAGAGGCGCTACGGCTTAGTGTTCGCAACCTTTCGAGTAGCTGATCGATCTCCGATAGAGCATTAATACCTTGGGAAGGTTGTGCGAGAGGCGGCAGAAAGACAGGGCCACGCGATGACATTGCCATTGATTGTGAGCTGAGTTTTGATCCACCCGGTCTCTGAGCTGATGGCGAAGATGTTTGATCAGGTCGAACAGTTTTCGATCCCAGCAATGTTGTAGTCTTTCGCGATTCATCGAGTTTGAGTATGTTTTGTAGAAGATCAATGACCTGATCAGCATTTCGGGATTCTTCGGTTTCTTCATCGACAGCCTTGTGGGTATGTGAAAGCAAAAGCTTAAGACGTCGTTTTGAATTTCTAGTACCGCCCATTGCTCCCGGATAGGAAGCTTTACGGCGCCATAGAATAAACTTTGATTCGTTCGCGCAGATGGCATTGAAGTGTTTTTCGCATCTTTGAATATCTTCAGGACGATTCTGTACACCTTCGGGGATGAGCTTACGGCCAGCGTCGGCCATGTATTTCCAGGTTTTTCGCGTCAAAAGCCATCGTTCGCGTTTCTTTTCCTTTTTCTCTTTGACTGAAGGATTTCGACGACTGGTATGAGAACTAGATGGTTGTGGGGTTGCAACAGGTGGCTTAGAACTTATTTCATTGAGGATTTCTTCGGAGAACAGCGGTCCCGTACGCTTTTTTACAACAGCCCTTCTGGGTGTTTTTTTTCCTTCCATTTTATTCAGTTGTTATGTAAAATTTCTGTACACTTTTTGGTTCGTTTAAATATGTTTTAAAAATTGATTCGAGTTATCAACTGTTGGTCTAAACGTGGAGCACATTTCACCAAGATTGAGGAACTATAGTCTCACATGTTGCACATACATATGTACATCCCGCGTATGCAGATAATTTTATCAAATTGTGCAAAAGCTAGATACTAACTTGGAAGGGAACTGTGAATTTCTTTTTGTGTTTTAATGAGGAAGTAAGATGAGGGCTTTGGTAGGACATAATAAGTCATGCTCAGGTAAGGGCGTGGTGTTTCTGACTTTGATTTGAATGTAAAAAAATTCCACTAAAATCTTGCGAATTCTATCACATGTCAGGAGTTATCCATGAACAAATCACCTCTTGGTATCATAGTAATTTGGTTGGGTCTACATCCACACGTCAAATAAAACACCCCTGTGCGCCTCCTTACAAAGCTTAAGGTTTTTCGATCATGAAAAAAAATAGGTCACGGTCTTTGCAATTTTAATAAGGAGAACCAACTCAAAACACGGCGTTTCCAATCATTTGATATAAAAATGTTCAAACTTTTGTTGAATAAAAAAAAAAAAAGAAACCGAAATAATAACGAAACAAACAAACGAAAAATTGGGAAACACATTTTTGAATTCAAAACCAATACATGCTTAGGTCAAAAATAGACCCGACAAAACTATTTTTGAAACACTACAAAATATATAATTTTTCCCCAAATTTTTTTTTTGGTTTTGTTTCCGAAAATATGTCGGTACCTTGCCATGATGCCTGGCAAGCAAAGAAGATAATGATATTGATGTTGTTGCGCGTAAAAGAGGGAAAGAAATGATATAGCCGTGTAGTAACTGGGTGTTTTCGAAAAGATGAAACGAGGAGACTGGAATCGTGTGTGGAATCGATGTAGCGGTGTTTTAAACAGGTGGTAAATTTAAACACCTGAAAATATACGTTTACAGTGAATATATTTAACACATGCATATGTGTGCAGCAGTAGATGCATGAGATGATGTTCTTCATGGAGCTTAAAGGCTTTTCGGATTTTTTTTCTTTTTGTTTTGCAATTGAACGAAGTAAGAAAATATACAATAAATATTCGGTGAACCTTCTAACATCAAAAAAATTAAAAAACATTTTCGAAACCTGCAAGATACTTGTGCACTAATATACCGCCACTGAAAATCAATCCAAAGATAGATGTATCGAGTAGAAAAATTATGAGCGAGTGATTTCTGATCCTAAATAAAAGTTTGTGAGATACCTGAGAAATAGAAAACCACTTGCTAGTTTGAGAAGCAAAAAATAAACCAAAAAGTTGAAATATCCTTGATCCATGTCCTTTCCTACGCAGCCATGCTTAGGAGCTTATATATCATTTTGAAAGCAGAATTTCTTAGCAATCAAAACGGATATAAATAAACATTTTTGAGTGATTTTTTTTTGTTCTTTTTTGGTTTTTCGATTTTCAGCTTTTTATTTTTGTTTAAAATTAAAATTCTCTGCATACGATGCGAGGCGATGGGAAGCTTAAAAATAAAATATTTGGAAAAATCACTTTTTTGAATTTGTGTTTTATACTACATATATATGCACACATCTAGTCTTATTTATATTATTTTTTTTTTTTTGTTTTAACAACACTTTATCACTTTTTTCGAACCTAATTGGTTCAGTGCTCAGAGCTGATTCTTAATATATTAAAACTAGCAACAAAAAAATTAAATAAATAAATCACAGCGATCGTTTTGGGAGACACCTAATTTATCGTGAAGCTAGCAAAACTCCAATCAGGGACTCATTGTACCCCATTTTTGATTTCGTGCCCTCCATTAGAGTTCTTGTATTGCACTGCGAACGGCGGTCGAGAAACGCGTTTTTAATCGTAAAAAGCGAAACAGCGAAGGAATCAGCCAAGTAGCCGCGTATACAAGCAGTCGCGCACGCAAGTAGCCCCCGTGCACAAGAAGCCGTGTAACAGAGTGGCTGAACAATAGAGCATCACTGAGCAACTACCAAGAACATCGAAAAACAACAATAATAACAACTATGCGCATTCCGATCGAATATGAGAAAATTATTTTCAAAAAAAAAATCTTTTTCTCATTTTTTCCCGTTGCTGTGATTTTTGTTTTTTGATTTTTTTACGATTTTGGCTTTTCTCTTTCGGCGGTTTTCTGTTTTTTTTTTTTAATTTCTGTTAATCGGTTCAAAAAGCTGTTGAGAGAATGAGAATTGGATATAAGAGAAAAGGCAATAAACAGCGCGAAATATTGAGGGCTTTCGGATTTGCTTGTTATGAACACGTTATATACATACGTACATTGCATTGAAAAATTGCACATTCCGCAGGTGATTATCTTCAAAAATAATACAAAAAACAAAAAAATTTTTTTGTTTTGGATTTTTTTCTTAGAACTATCTTACGCACTAGACAAAAATGCTTAATTAACTTAGAAATACCTTACGGGCACTCTAAAGTAGACAGAAAAACTTAAACTGTAGCTTTCGGCCTTATTTTATTACTTTATATTTTAACGGCAAATGGGAACGGAAGTGT
Source organism: Merodon equestris (assembly GCA_958301585.1). Classification (NCBI taxonomy): domain Eukaryota; kingdom Metazoa; phylum Arthropoda; class Insecta; order Diptera; family Syrphidae; genus Merodon; species Merodon equestris. Next base: position 19,435,208 of record OY284418.1, on the reverse strand, counting down.
GTTCCTTCCATGTTTCGCTGTTTGGATGATCCTTATATTGTTCTCCCACCTACAGCGCGGCCTTCCTGGCGATCTTTTTCCTCTCATTATTCGTTGGACTGTCTATTGTCCATTTGTTCTACGCGGCCTTCCCATCTTAGTCTTAGCGATTTTATTACTCGTACAATGCTTGGGGCTGAATAGAAATCCTCGAGTTTGCGTGTTTCTTCGTCCAGGTTTCCACCATATATTCTACTAATCCCACATGCCTTTTTAAAATCTTTGGTATAGTGAAAATCTGGTCACACGTCGAGCGGTTCCTCCTGAAGCTACACTGATAATCTCCGATGTCAGTCTCTTTAAGAGAATATTTGACAGCTACTTGATAGCTGTAACCCTTTTTGCCCTTTTTAAATACAGGAATGATGACTAAGTGGGACAGTTACGTTGTCCCAGATGGTTGTGATGAGCCCATGTAATCATAATGGTAATAGGCCGATGTAATTCGGTCTTGCTACTTAGACGTAATTTTTAACGCGAAGCTTAGTTGCAAGTTCAACTTAGGAGACCGAGTTAGAAAAGCTGGCACAGCTTTCTATGCTTTCTAAGCGTTTTCGTCCGCTTTACGTATGGCCCACTCTAATTTAAAACTTATTAGATAGGCAAACCCCTCGACATAATTGATACCATGGGTCTATGAGATCACGGCCCACCAAAACACTTGACATAATGCTTTTTAATTTTGGACCTGTAAATCACCTCCTGCGCTGAAGCATTTTTCAAATAACCTGTCCCAACAACAAAGGTACAATTGCCTATGGGGCTAGCTAATTCGTTATCAAATGTGGTATATGGGCTTTACTCTCGTGGGGCCCCGATGTTAGCCTATGTTAACTTTCAATTTCAGTCGTTTACATAATAATCTTATGAGCGAACAGGATGCCTTCAGTTGTTCCGACTACAAGTCTAAGCTATCGAATATTTAAATTTCATCTTCGTTACTCATACCTTTAGCCCGTGTAATACAGCTTATTTCAACTTCTTTCAGAGTTCATCCTGACGCATGTACTGTAGCAACATTGACCGACGATATTAGGTAATAGCCCAAAGACTTGTAGCCTGATAAAAAAAACCTGATCCAAATTAGATCTTTTGACGATGATGAAGGGTCATCCAACAAACGATGCCATTTTAAATTTGGCGGCATTGTTGAATGAAAAACATTTAACAGACATTGTGACGACTTTTGGAAATTAAAAATAACGAGGTTATTGGAAATGAATCACACAGAGTATCGAAACAAATATTTGCTACAAAAAAATTCGCACATTATCACAGAAAACCGAAGCCTGTTAAGTCGATAGATTTCTTCCTTTTCTTTCTCGGTGGTTAGCAGTTGAACCTGAATTTCTGTTAGCAGTTGAACTGGAATTTATCGAAATATCTTTGTTAACCATACTGATCCTACCTGCGCTTCTAGCTATGCCAATTAGTAGGAAAACCGATTATAAATTTCTTCCTGGTATGGACACTGGGTACGAAGGCCTTTCATACATTCCTTTGCTCTGCTTCTGTGAATTTGGATTCGGCTTTTAATTTCGGCAATGATTAGAATGTGGTCTGAATGGATGCTCTTCCTTGGATTGTAGACCCAATCGGGAAGCTAATTTACCTCCTGAATATTATACTCAAAGAATACCGTGTCAACTGTGGAATTATATTGTATTATGAACTTGAGTGTGGAATTATAATAGCGTGGTGCAGAGTCAGATCTGGCATTTTTCCATGGGGCAGAGGTGCATTCCCGCTGGGAGTATGAGCTGGTATATTCTAACCCGTATCCCGGAGGAGTTAAGGATTTGCATGCTTAACTTATGTACATATATCTCCTATCCAACTGGAAGATGTTGATAACCCTTCAATTAAATCCCTGATATTACGTTTTCACTCTTTGTTAACTTGTGGTTCTTGGTTGTTTATTTATTTACTTTAACTTAATGAAGAACCAGTTGATGGTCCAAACCCTCATAATCGCCGCATACGACAAACAAAATTGGAACAACATTACTGCAGGTCGGTTCATAAGAAGTGCATTCGCATATCTAATAAAACAACATCCAACACCAGTTGTTCACAATACCGTGATTTTGGCCCGATGCCAAAATCTTGGCAAATACCTAGCCCAAAAAAACACAGAAGTGTTCGCCTTCAAATTTCATCGATACAAAGTGCATATTTTTTCGGTATAGTTACACTTTATTTATTGCTCATTTCTGAGAAGAAATACGGGCTACGTATGGTTTTGGCTTGGACTTGGAACTTGGAAGATAGTTCCCGGAAAACCATTCCCATACGTTGCTCGAGCGCGATGTAAAACTGCGTCAGAGTGGCGCCAATGTGAATGTTTCGTCAAAGAATTCGGTGTATGTTCGGAATATGTTCTGCTCTGGAATGCATATTACAGCAGATGAGCAACTGTGTTCATACATTTGTATCGCCGAATGACGTCACGCGTTTATATGTTGGAAAACTTAGTCTTAGCACTTGCACGATCTCGCGAAAGGTCACTGCCAATAGCATAGTATGTATATGTATGTATATGTATATGGAATACAGGCGGTTTGTGGATACCCACTGCAGATAATCAGTTGTTGTGGAGTGTTTAGAGCTTCCTCATCACATAAAGGGTTTTTCAATAAGAGCGGGTAAATGTTGAAATTGAATAAAACAAGCTGTGTGTGCGGTATCAGCAAAATATTTTTTTTTATTTGAAAGGCCCAAGTAACGCGCAACCTTTGCACTAGCGAACATCCATTTTGATTTTAAAGTTTTATCGTTCGAAAATGCTGTTCAATCGTGTAACTTGCTATGATAATTTGGCATCAGTAACTGAATAATAAACAAAGGATTTGACAGATAAAACAAATAAAAATAAAAGAACATGGCTGCCACAGACCGCTAAAATCTACCCGCGCCAATTGAAATACAGTGGAATTCGGTTATAACGACCGCTCATGGGAGACATTTTCCGTCCTTATATCTAAACGAATTTTCAATTAAATTTTTTTTTAAATATTTATGTTATGTTATATTTTTATTTCATTTAAAAAAAAAGTCAATCAATTCTTACAAGTATGTACATACTTACACAAATTCAAATTTTATTTTATTTTTAATTAACGATTCAGTTCTTTTGAAAAAGTCGGTGATATTTGATTGTTTTCTATTTTGAAGGTAAAGAATTTCTAATTTTTTTTCTATTTCCATTACATTATTTGTTAATTCTGGTGCTGTGTTTGCAAAAAAACAAAAATCCTTAACAAGACCTATTGCATTTAATGCTTCAGCTATTGAAGGACTTGTTTGTTTACATCATCTCCATTGTCATCAAAATCCTCGAGAAAATAATTTTCTACAGCAGCTGCAGCACTCACTATTTCTTCTGAATTTGCATCATCTGAGGTTAAAATGTTGTCATCAATGGTTACGTACTCCTCCTATGCCGTTTCTGAAGCGCAGATGTTTGAATTGTTGATCAATGCAATCCATTCAGAAAGGGGCCAATCATCCTCTTCATCAAATTGTTCTTCGTTTCGAGAGTTGTTCAAAGTCTGCAAGCCAGCATGCTTAAAACAGTTAGCAATTGTGTTACTAGTGACACGGTCCCAAGCTGTGGCCACCATGCTGACAGCGTCTAATAAGCCAATGGTACATTCTTTATTAACTTCTATGTCCCGAATCATTTTGAGCACAAGGTTTTTTCGAAAATTGCTTTTAAGGCTTCTTATAACACCCTGGTCGATTGGTTGCAATATCGATGTTGTATTGGGCGGAAGGAAAACCAGTTTTATTGAAGAAATGTTTTGAGCGTTAGGATGTGAAGGGCAGTTTGCACAACAAGTAGCAAAATTTTCTTTTTCTTTGTCCTAAGCTCTGAATCCCATTTTCGTAAAACTCCCTCGAAAATTTCGGAAGTCATCCAAGCCTTTTTGTTTGCTGTGTATTCCACTGGCAAGCATTTGGTACCTTTGAAACATCTTGGATTTTTTGATTTGCCTATAACAAGCAGTTTTCGTTTTCCGATCCGTCCATATTTGCACCAACTAGCACAGTTATTCTTTCTTTTGACATTTTTCCTTCTGTGCACTTCTCTCCTTTAAATTTCAACGTTTTGTCAGGTCTCAACTTGTAAAAAAGGCCGGCTTCGTCCACATTAAAAATTTCACTGGGTTGGTACTCTCCTCGAACTATTGGCCATACTTTTTGTAACCACTCATCACATTGCCCTGGCTGAACGCTATTAGCTTCTCCCGAAATTTTTCCAAACACGATGTTGTTTCGCATTCGAAAACGGTAAGTGCAACTTTCAGTACATTGACAATCCTTTCCAAGCAATTGTCCGATTTCATTTGCTTTTGTTTGTAGTAATGGCCCTGTGATGGGCACATTATTGCTCCTCTGAGTCTTAAACCATTTTAATAATGATTCTTCAATGTCCGCATGTTTTGAAGAACGATTTTTTTTTTACTTTTATTGATTTAATTTCAAAATTTTTTTGAACAGTCTCTTTATTTTTACACATTCCACTGATTGTAGAATGCGAAACATTAAATTCTTTTGCAATATCTGAGTTGGATTCTCCTGCTTCAAGTCTCCAAATTATAGCAGCCTTTTCCTCAATAGTAAAAGTTTTCCTTTTTTTTGATTCCATTCTACAGAATAAAACGCACTGATTTTTCTTGGAATCGAAAGAATAAATCTTTTACTTACCTCGAATAAAATTTACTGAAAAATGTATCAAACAAAATAAACTCCAGATGCATTCAATTAACTGTATCTTGTCTCGACACACAACACAAGAAAAAGGCTTAAGGTAGCAAGAATTCTCTTTTTTTTTTGTTTTCAGTCGTTACTCATGACAAACAACCCTCATGGTCGTTATAAACGAAATGGTCGCTATAACCGAAGTCGTTATAACCGAAAGATGTTATTCATTATTGAGTGGCAAACCAAACTTTTGCTTTTAGTTTCGTCATTATAACCGAAACGTCGTTACAACCGAAGTCACTATATGCGAATTTAACTGTACCTTTTGCGAATTATGATCGCCTGCTACCCAACTTTGTCGAAATGTAATAAAACAAGCTGAGTGTGAGTTATTAACAAAATTCCCACGCCAATTGAAAAAATCCTTTAGTGTTTAAGACACTGGGGGGTCTGGACCTGAACAAGAGCCTGCTTCCACTCATATCTTTTGGGGATTCCAGATTTCTTGTTCTCTGAACCGATGGTTCTTTCTCCCTTGCCTTCTCTGCTGGTATTCGAAGACCCTCTTTGCTGGAGCTCGGTTGTCCATGAGCTTAATGTGGCCGAATCAATATAGTCGATCAATGTTTGGACTCCGTTCAGATCATTATAGAGCTTGTATAGTTCGCGGCTGTGTGTTCTCCTCCATTCGCTCTCCTCGCAGACAGGACTGGCAAAATCAGTGTTCTGTGGAGAATAATTTTGGAATTCCTTGTTAGGATTTTGACCCTAGCTGTTTTGACAAACCGAAGTAGCATTGGTTGCCCAGGGCAATCATTCGTCGGATCTCCACTAAGTTGTCATTTGTGGAGTTAACATTTGCCCCGAAGTAGACAAACTCCTTAACTACTTCAAAATTATATGTCGATAGTTACGTTCTCCTCACGGCGGTGTTCGACGGAGCGCTCCTTAGTCGACAGTATATACATATTTTGTTACATACATATATCCTCATTTATTTTTAAGCCAACGAGGCGTGCCTTTTTCAATTGCCGTAAATGCCTCTACTAGAGCGCGCCGGGGCTTGCAATAATGTCAAGTCGTCCGCGTATGCCAGTAATTGGACGCTCTTGAAAAATATAGTGGATTCCGTCTTGATCTGCCTGCCTCACTATCCTTTCAAGGACAACATTGAAGAAATCGCACGACAGCCCGTCTCCTTGCCGAAATCCGGTTCATGTTGAGGGGTAGTCCTAGTGCCATGGTAATCATCACCGACTTTAGTGCGGAAGGTCTGTAATTCCAGTATGTCCATAGCCAAGAAAAATTCTTATACGGAAAAATTATGCAACAACATCAGTTGTGAATGATAGGTAATCGAAAAAATGCTGATGAAGGCATAACATTCACAGAATAAGATCACTTCAAATTGCATTCCCTGTGTGTACATTTCCAATACAACACCTTAATGACATGTAAACAAAAAAAGTTAATGTGAACTATGTATAAACAACGCTAAAAATTCTCTCGAATCCTATCTAGGACAACCACCCCCGAAGAGTGGTTGAACGAACATCTTCGACACAAACCATCTGCACCCCGTCCAGCTTGTGTGACAAACACCATAAGAGCGTAACTCGCGAGTCTTCCAATGTGGCGCGACAAATCAATTTTCCCGGGAGTCCGAAATCGACCGTAGTCCTGTAGAGCTCTTGAATATGAATGCTGTCGTATGCGGTTTTAAAGTCGCTAAAAAGTTGGTGAGTATAGATTGGAACCCTTTGGTTTTTCCAGGATCTGGCGTAATGTGAAGATCTGGTCTACAGTCGATTTGAGACACTGACACGGTAGCATACTCGTATAATACGAGTATGTCTTTATTTGAACTATGAGAGGCTAACAACTCTCAGACTGAAATATTAGTTTTTAAATGAGTAGCAAAACTAAGAAAGAAAACTCTTAAATAATTTAGTCGGAAAACAGAAGATTTGTCGTGCTTTTAGTCCAAACAATTCAGTAATCCAGACAACTAGGGAGGTTTTTCTGTAGTATGTATTGTAATTAAACATTGTGGATACAATTAAAAAATAAACGGGTTTTTTTGGTACTCACTGAAGCGTGCTCCGTGTAACACGTCCATTCGTGGATAATCCTTTATAATTAAATGGAACCGTTGGTTGCTGGGGCTATAGTTGCTGAGACGATTGTATTATTTTTATTAATTTTTTAGTTCCTGCAGTTTATTAAATATTAAATGTATTTTCACCGCATTCATACTAAGATGCATCACAATTCTGTTTGTTGACGTGATCCCTTTCAACTTATTCACTCTGCACTGAATGATTTAAAAAAAAAAAAAAAAAAAAAAACAATTTCATGAGAAGGCAGCAAGCTAATTAAAATGAATGTCAAGACAAATGCCTTTAGTTAGGAACTAAAAAGTATTTACTTAGAATATTTAGAAGCAAGACACCAAGACAGTTTATCTCTCGATCGTCTTGTCATTTTTTTTTTTCTTTTGTTCATCTCCAATGCATTCACTATTTTCAGGAAATCCCCAAAAATAATAAGTTGATTCACGCGACGACAATGATAAAAGCCTCAATTGTGGCGATCAGTTCGGTCTAAAATAAAGGTGTGTGTAGCCGAACTGGATGAGATTGGGCAGGAGCCAAGAGTGTAGGTTTGGGCTTGCATTTTCCTACTTTCATTGATATTAGAAATATTGGATCTTACAATACATACGGCTATGTCTGAGAACTCAAAATTGGTTGAAAACTATAAATAAGTCTAGTGACGAAAAAATCTTTGTGACTTTTGACTACTTAGCGGACCCAGTGTTTGGGCAGCTTCTGAAAAACAACAAAAGTCTAACCGATGATAAAAAAATCCATTGATGGATCCATCAAAATATCCAATGTAATGATAAGTCAGGTAAACAGACTACCCAATGCCAAACACGATCAGAACGACCGTTTACAAATGTCCCGCATACGTCGCGCATATCCTTCAAAATTTAATTTTTGCTTGCCTCCAAAACGAGTAAGAAGAGGGGAAATGCAAAAAATCTCGAAACTAAACGTCTCGTTAATTAATATCAGGGGCATTCGAAACTATTACGTCAAAAAACAGAAAATAGGCGATAAACCAAAACGACTTCGATATAGAGTTGCAGATACATATAACACAATTTAAAAAATCCAAACAAATGTCCTGTCCAATGCTTCATTTGATGAAGGGTAGTAGGCGAAAAAATCAGAATAAATTTCCACTAATCTTATGCACTTGAAAATCGACTTTGTCACCTGTGCAACTCGACCATGTTGACTTCTTTCCATTTATTTTAACTTGCGCCTGTTTCGTTCCTGCTCTTACACATTTGCTACATTTGCACATATTTATAGAAGAGATTCTGCCTAAAACGATCTTGGTCTTCTGTATCTTTTTGTTTCATGAAAAAATCGCACACAAAATAAAGCATATTTTCGTACCAATATTTACGAGTATTATACGAGAAAGAGACCAGAAAAGAATAAAATGTATTTACACAAGGCATGGGGATAGATACAATATTTAAATTGGTGTAGATCGTTTTTCTCGTCTTGGGTTTTGAGGAAAAAATACGATTTTTTTCTTGTTTTTCTTTTTCATGATGGTATTTAAGATGTTTATCTCGTAGGCGCGGACTTTCACGCAATTTAGGGAGCTTTTCAAAACCAAAAAAAAAATAATATAAAACAAAACAAATTTATTTGACATTACAATGGGCTTTCCGCCGTCTCCTCATCTCTACACTGACGAATAACTATTTCACTTGTTCAAAAATCAAACGTTACAAGATCAACAATGTCACCGTCGCTTTTCCTTATTTTCAAATAAATAACGTTTTCCAAGTAAATATCAAGAGTTATGCTCGCTACCGGCTTATTTCTACTAATCGGAATGATGGCAAAAAAATTATTTTTACTGAGGCGATTTAGCGGAAGTTGCACGCCTGTCTGTAGCTTCGAACCGCGAGTTTTCAATGAATTACGTATATTTTTCGTTCAATAAATGAAACGAAATCCACAAAAAAACAAAAACAAAACAGGGAGACCAACAACAATGGCATCGTCAGCAATAGAACCACGAGCGACAACAACAAATCAAATGATAGCGAGACTCTTGGCAATCGATTGCGTTTTTCCAAATCGGTGGTATAGAGACGATGACGTTTTGCAAATACAATCTTGGGTATAACGTCATTTCTATTTCCTCGTTCTTTTTGATTTTTATTTTCAATTCCCAATGGGCATGGACGTGCTGCTGATTCTAGCCGTGACGTTACCTTTTTATTACTGGTGTGGCGGGCTTTGCCACCCTGAAGCCAGACCTAAATACCCGTAGTTTTAGACTACCTGCATAAGTACGTAGTAGTCCTTATTCTTGAACCAATCAATCACAATTTTCATCTACATGGCGCTCTAAAGAATTTCCGTTTGCGGTTTTTTATATACAAGAAATGATCTCCTCCTCATAGGGATCACACATCGAAGTTCTTTTCTCGATTAAAACTTAACTTTACGAGTCAAATGAGTTTGAAGTTCGCAAACAGAAATAACTCAATTTCCGATCGGTTTTTCTTCTTTCTAGATCGATGTGGGCTGATCTAGGATTGGTTATCGCTAATCTTCCACAAAATTCTGTAGCACGGCGATTCCTCTACGGCCTCAGATTCTGTAGCTCGGTTTCATGCCGCGATCGAGGAGACCTTGTCCGTCAGTGGTATAATTTTGCTTTTTCTCTGATTTTCTCATACAGTCAGTCACGAAAGTCTACATATAGCCCTGAAAAGTGCTAGATCAATGCTTATAGACAAAATTTCAAACAAGAAAACAAGAAAAAAAGCAAAAAAATCATCTCTCGAAAGTCTACATACAGCTGTGTTCCAGACGAATATCCTAATCGACGGAGCAAAGTACCTTTATTTTCTTCCAGCAAATGCGAATTCTTCTTCATTGAAACTCAGTTGCGTTTCATTTGTAGTAAATACTCCAATCCGTTTGCATCAAAGTTTGTGAAAATGGAGATCAGGAGAGAAATATGTACGTGGAAGTTAGAAACATAATCATAAAACTTAGAAATGAAAAAAAAGTGAAATTTTTTGAAAAATTGGTGAAATTTCCAAAATCGTGGCTAAAAGTTATGCAACTGTGCAGACAATAATAAAAAAATAAAATGACATACGACACGTTTTAGATAATCGCCGTTCAGGCCGTCCGAAAGAATTAAGTAGTCGCGATATCCGAACTGCTATTCCTCGAATTAGTGCTCCAAAATTGGCGGAAGACATTGCGAACACAACAGGTAAAGGAATTCACCCAGAAGCTCGGCGTAGAGTTCTGAGATCGGAGGGATTTAATGGAAACCGTGGATAAGTGAAGTTAACCGCCAAAAACGCATAGAGTTCACAAATCGCTACATACTCTTATTAGAGGATCACGATTTTTGGAAAAGAGTACTCTCACGGACCAAAGTAAATTTGATGTCTCCGGATCCGATGGCAGGGGAAAAGTATGGCGCAGGGCTAACCAAGAAATGGAAGCGAAAATTCTGGTTCCTACTGTCAAGCACGGTGGGGGGCATGTGATGGTGTGGGGGGCAATGGCAGCTTTTGGTGTCCGAAGGCTAGTTTTTATTGAAGGGAATATGGATCGTTATCAGTATCTTAATATTTTGCATGCCTTATCTCGAGAAATATTTTATTCACAAAAAAGTCCTAAAATAAATTGTAGCCTGAAAATTTCCGTTCCGCAGAATTCTCGAAAACATGCTTCCATCTGTGTCAGAAGCGTGCTGGATTTCTCTTTCGTAAGCACCTCAATTTCAGCGACTCGATTGCGTACGAAGGTTCCCCATTTTGATGTAGCGTTATGTAGAGTCAGGGCCTTGGCTGTTTCATGTAGCAGTTTTGCTAACAAAACAACGCCACATAACTCGAAACGTGGAAAGGTGACTGAATTCTGCGAAGCTACTTTTGTACGAACAGATGCGTGTGGATTCTACTATTTAGGTCAAGCACGCGTAGATAAGTGGCCGCCACATAATTCCAGGGGGATCAGACTCCTTTACATCGCATATAAAATTCTCTCTGCCGTTTTGTGTGAACGCCTGAAACCATTCGTCAACAACCTAATAGGTCCTTATTAGTGTGGTTTCAGGCCAGGGAGTCTACACTAGACTAAATGTTCACACTGCACAAGATCCTGAAAAAGACCCAAGAAATGCAGATCGATACTGTCCAGCTATTCGTCAGTTTTCAAGTCCGCATATGATAGGGTGCATAGAGGTGAGCTATAGGGAGCCACATCTAGTCTCATGCACAGCGGCCTGAGCTTATATTAAAGTTCTTCTAATTATACGGTGTCGAAAACTTTTTCCAAGTCCACTAGATATCCGATACGAGTTTCGACGCGCCATGAATAGTGTCATGCCCCGCTCTGAAACCGAATTGGTTATCAGACACAGGGCTCTGTGGATCACCCACTGGAAGACGTTGCTGATACTCGGAAGAAGGCCGAATTAAAGGTGTCTTTAGTTGGGGATTGGTGCATTGTTGAACAGGCTCTCTGATCGCTAACGATCGAAATCACTTCGAAGGTAAAAGTGATGAAGCGGGACTCTGTTCGTCAGATCATGGTTCGGGTAAATGCTATCATTCACCTTGTACACTTCTTGAAAGACAGCTTCTACAGGTGGCTTCGCCCTGAGGATCTTCGATCACGAAAAAGTCGTCATCTAGGACAGCACTATTTGGATCGATGCTGACTGTTCGTAGCAAGCGTTCATTGTTTGACACTTCCTGGGGAAGATAGCTCCCACTGTCGCCGCCTTCTTTTGAGGATCAACGATCATGCAGAAATCGCCATCGGCGCTCTCTGGATCGATCCTCGATCAACTGTTAGAGACTTTTCCTCAGTGACTTGAGTGTCCTGACCTCCAAGTTTCGTTTGTCGGTTTGCCTGTGCGGTTTGATTTTTGTCAAGTCTACGTTTCTCTCTGTTTTCTGTGCAATGCGTCGATTGCCGCCTTTCGATACACGCTCATGGTATCGTGATGCCGTTGGCGAGGAATTCTACTGTGCCTTTGTTTGAGGTGCCTGTAGTCCCTTCGTTTGGTTGATTCCTATTGGACGGTAACGCTCTCGTTATGGAAGTTTCAAGCGTAACCAATTCACCCTATTATAACAGATGGGGTGCATTTAGACATACAGACATTGCCAACCCTGTGAATTCGTCTGGTACTGTGATCGCAATGGTCACTGTCGTATACGAAGGTCCATAGACAGTTAGTAGACCATTCGGTCGTGTCAGCCAGTCTCAGTCGAGAGTCAAGCAGCATGACATCCAGATAGAAGCCGCTCTTAGGATATGATGGGCTATCCGTACTGACTTTGTACTCCTTACTCTGCATAGTCAATTTATGACTTATTCGGGCTTCCTCTAGCGTTGAGGATCCCAATAACCCCGTTTGGCGTTAAAGTCGCCGGCCAGAATGTAGAAGTTCTCTACCGAGTTTGAGCGCCGAGGTCGAAAATAAAATATTGGGTACCTCTAGTCTAGGCCGCTAAAGTCCATTATGGAGAGGACGAAGTACCAGATTTAATTTAATTCTCGTGGAGAAAAACACCCCAATTTATTGAGCTTAATTCAAGCTAACTTAATCTAACTGAATAACTAAGGAGAACGGGATAGGGGGATGCGATTCTTAGAAACTATGACTGGGAGAGGGGAGGGTATTGAGAAGACAAAGACAATGATCTTGAGGAATTTGGTGTCGTCGGCGTACAGTGAGAGGTGGGAATGTTTGATGACTAACTCAATCTGGTAAGAATGAAAAGAAGTGGACCTAGGTGACTGCCTTCAGGAACGCCGAAAGAAGCTAAGAAAGGGTTAGAAAAGGCAGATTTAAAGAAGAACACTGTAGTAACGATTTTTTTTAAATCAGAAGATATCCACTTCAAAGCCAAGGGAAGACAGAACCTAAAAAATGTTCAGTGAAGACGCGACCGCTGGCGTACTATTTGAATTTTAGCATCAATAATTGTTGCTCCTTTTACCCCCAAGTGATTTCAACGTCTTTACATCAATTTATTATGCTTTACTTCCTTTTTTATTCTGTTTTCCCTTTTTTTAAATAAATAATGTCCAAGCGCTGTAAATTACAATAATAGTGTACTTCCCGCCCTGAATGGGTCTTTAATCCTCCAATATTTAGTTATTCAAAAGGAAACATACAAGTCTGCACTCAGGCGGGGTAAAGCTGTACAAAAAAACAATCGAAATTGATGTATAAAAATTCAAAATCATGAAAAAAAACTTAAGTTTATACGACAGGGAGACTAAGACCGAACCCATAGTGCACATTTCGTGGGAGACTACAAAAAAAGGAGCAAAAAGGGAAGAACTAAGGTTCGCAGTTAGTCTAGCCTAAAATTAAAAAAAAAATTAATTTAAGTCCTTTTTACATGTAGTTGCTGTACATCTAAGCCTAAATATACATATATTGACGCTTGAGTAGTTGAGTAAGTTGAGTACCTTGCCTTACATACTATATTCTTAATAACTAACATTTCTTTATACATACACCTACGGACAGAGAATACGTGAGAGAGAGAACGGGAGCAAGAGAGCAAATGTGTACTGAGGAGGCCCAGGCATGCGCCTTAACTTTCTTCCATTCCACTGTTTAAATTCTGGCTCACGTTAGGGCCGATTCGATCATTTAGAATTCCGCCTCCACCGCTTATAATATTGCCGGGATTGTTCGCTCCGCTGTTGGCTCCTCCGCGTCGATCACGTGAATTGTTTGATTTGTAACCTCTTCGGTTCTGATTGAGGCGGTTACCACTATTATTTCCACCAGGACCGCCGCCCTGTCGATTGTAGTTGTTTCGATTACCACGGTTCATCTGCTGGGCGCCGAAATTACCGCCATTTGATCCGAAGTTATTTCCAAACGGATTGTTGAACTTCTGATCCATCACGCCGCCACCGCCACCACCACCGTTGTCTCCGGGGTTCCCAGCGAAGGGATTGAATCCCCCGCCAGCTCCGGGACCCGGTGGCATTCCTAATATGCCGAGTCGAGAATTTCGTCCGAATGATTGCATGCCACCGGGTCCGTTGAACATTCCCTGTTGCCGTCCGCCTGGTCCACCCGGCCCCATTAGACCATTTCCGCCTATGTTGATCATGTTCAAATTCGGCGGTGGTCCGCGTAGAAACTCCATCTGTTGCTGCATAGCCATCATATTTGGATTATTGATCATCATCATCTGATTAGAGCCGGAAGTAAAATCGACTCCGCCGTTACCCGCGCCACTTATCATATCATTGTCGCTATCGATATGCGTCACCTGGCCGTTATCGTCGATGTAAATGCCCAGATTCGTCAGAATTTGCTGAAGATTCTGGTTATTCAGGATGAACTGAATGTCGAACACCTTATTCGGTGACGTGTCCTGATGAAACCGCTTGAGCTCGGTCGACACGAGTGCTAGCTGCTGGTTGACCATGATCTTGAACTTCGAATTCAGGTTTTTATACCAATCAGACTTTTGTAGTAGCATTCGGATTTCGACATTTTGCTGTGGATTGCCAGCCGCTACGGAAGTACTGGTAACAGTGGAGGATACAGCCGCACGACGTGGATCGGCTCGTGGACCACGTAAAACCGATGGAGGTGGTTTGTCTTTTTCCCGCGTCGGCGATGATGATGATTCCGCGCTTGATGGCGATGCAATAGTAGGATTCGATGAGCGACCAAGTGCTGCTAACACTTTCGAATTCGAAAGCTCCGGCAGACCGAGTATGCGCCTCAGTCGTGGATCGGCCGAATCCTCGCACTGGAAGCTCTGCCGTAAATCATTGTATTTTGGCTCGGGAATATCGATCTCTATAATCTAAGGACGGAAAAAATGTGTATCAGCCTCCCGTGACCCTTTCTCTCGGTCGCGCTTACCTTATATGGGATGGGCATTAGGGTGGACATTGATGCGTCTATCTCCTTAGCTATTTGAATATTTTTTACAGGTTGAAAGGGTAGCCTTAAATCTATATCACCTGAAACGAAACACCCGAATTGATATGGCTTCAAATGGTATGGGACAAGACTTACTGTTTGAACTATCAAGAAACCCAGCTAGTCGCATATCCTTATCAGCCTTTGTACTTCGTTTACTATATTCTAAGTCGTCTTGTATACACTTGGGTGTCCAGTCGTACATCGATTGCCGTTCGTAGAGTGGCGTAAAACTGTCCGACTGATGTTGACTTGCTGACACGGTGGGCGATTGTGATCGGGATCTACCACTTTCGTCGTCGCTATTGCTATGCCGTCGATATAGAAACGGTGTTATTCGGTTAGTCAATTGTTCTGATGGCCGGATACCGGTAAGTCGAGGATCTCGATATTCATCCTTATTGTCTATGAGTACACGATGGTCTTCACGCGCATCGGTATCGCGTCGACTGATGCTCGCACCAGTGCCATAAAAGCCATCGTCATCAAAACCCACTGAGAAATTATCGGGCTTTGGTGTGCAAGATGATTGTAATTCGTTGGTTTTCAACAGGGCCGACACATTCACTGTGTAGAGATTTGTTGGATCGTTAAGGAGACTTTGGACTTTATCGGATAGTTGTATGGCCGGAGGAAGGCGTGCATCATTCGAATCACCTCCGCCTCCACTGAACGAAGCGGAACCTTTCGAATCATTCTCCGATGCCTCCTTGTTCTAAACATGACAAAAGTATAAAAAAAATAGGTAAAAAGTTCCATGGAAGGAGACGTACCGTGGAATCAAGAGCGGAGCTATCATCCAATACATCCAGATCCTGATCATCGATAACCAACTGCTCCTCGTCCTTTTCATCATCCACTACAAGAGAACGTTTAATCTTTGTCACATCCAAAATTGCCAACAACAACACTTACACAAATCGTTCTTATCGTACCCCAGGTTCGAATCTCTCAAATATTGAGAATAATCAATGCCCCCCATGGCCGCTGAGGTACTAAATGCGTCCGATAGACTCTCTCCAACAGTGGGTGTTGCTCCCAGGATACCTGAACCGATTGTTTCTCGATCTGGTGAGGCGAGAACCCTGCTTTTCTCACTCGACTTATCAGATTTCACGGTCGACATAGTGGTAGTCGAGGTTGTTAGTGGCAAACAACTAGGGAGAAAACGCATATCAACATCATGACTTGATGTTCTGGTTTTTTTTTTTATGTCAACAATCACCCATGAAACAATAAGAGAAAAAAAAGATAAAAAAGGTGAAAAAAAGATTTAAAAAAAAAAACGAAAACAGATTGTATGAGCGAGTAGCATGGTTTGAAAGGCAAATTAACTTACAGAGAGGCGGAGGTGGATGTTACCACGGCGGTCGTGTTGACCGAGATGATTGTGGGTGGCGGGACATCGGTGTTGACTCCGACAATACCCAGTTTGGCCATGTTTTGGGCGTTCAGTTGAATCTCACTTATTTCGGCTATGGTCAGTCCGATATTGTTCAGTTGGCTTAAAGTTAGTTGATTGATTTGTTCCAGATTGATGATACCGAACTGGGAGAGTTTGGTGATATGCGCAGGAGACAGTATGCCCGTTAGGTTCTTGAGATCCAAATAACTGGGGGCAGAAGACGACGGCGGCTCGAGGATGCTTTGCTTTGTTGTAGTTGGATTCGAAACAACCGAATCACACCAACGTGATTTTCGTTGTTTTTCAGATTTTTGATTGGTGGTACTACCGCTGGTCGATGTGGACCCGGCTACTGCTGTGGTGGTCGATGGTATCAGGGACGTTTCACTCGTCGATGATGGCGGATTAATGACGATATCCAGTAGAGACGGTATGATTTCCAACTGACTTTGTTGTGACTGCTGTTGCATTTGCAATTGTTGTAACTGTTGTTGTTGTTGTTGCTGCTGGTGTTGTTGTTGCATTTGTAAATCGCCATTTCGCATCGTGCCACCCACTTGAGTCTGGACTATGGTTTGAGTGGTGTTCGTGGGCAATGCAAGGGTGTTTTCGACCCCGTGATCCTGGCAGATCTTCTCATGTGTCGCGTTGATCAGATTGATGGCATTTTCTCGACTTATCCGACGGAACGTGCCGAGAATTTCCTTCGGAGCGGTCTCCAAATGCTTAAGGAGTATGTTACGTAGTTGATCGGTAAGTGGCTTTCCGTGCGAGAATTTGCAGGAAGAACGATAGACGCACTCCATGCCTAGGTAGTAATACTTGCAGGGAAAGTCTGAATGCATGTAGGAGCACTTGTCCTTCTTCGCGCAGCACTCCATCAGATAGAACTTGCAGAGTTCCATCTTACGCGGTTGTTGCGGATGGCGATCTTGATATTTGTCCTCCTATTAAGAGGGTTCATTAGTTAGTAGAAAGAAAGAGGGGAAAAGTCAACTTACCCCACCGGAATCGTCATAGTTCCGGCGATTTCGCTTCTCTGCACGTCTGTCATCATCACGTCGATTGTTGCGTTCCTTGCGTTTTGACCGCGACGCTGGTGGTCCCGAGTTGCCATCCTTCTTTCGGGACGTTGGATATCGTGAGTAATTGTGACCGGAATCGTAGCTTTCGTATGACGAATATGTATCGTCCGAATCGTAGTTGTCCTTCTTCGAAGTCATATTCGAATCATGCGGTGGAAGGGGTAACATCAATCCGCCAGGCGGTGGACTACCACCGCGAACGCATAGCATCTCATCATCATCGACTTCTTCGTCGCCGCCTGGTTGAATCGATGTCAGGTGACCGGAATCCGGTGACGATGCACGACGTTTCTATAGATTGGATTAACGGTTAAACAAGTTCATGGGAATCGATGCTAAATTACCTTTTTGTCCTTTTCTTTCTCCCGTTCATCGCGTAACTTCCGTCGCTTCCTCCGTCGACTACTCTTTGAGACGACTTCTTTCTCATTTTGTTTCTCGGTCTCATCCCGGGATTCGAGGATCTTCGGCATTGGCGGCATGATACCGTCTTTTTTCAACGCCGCCGCTATAGCACTCTCCACGAACCCTGCAAAATCATCTAACCAAGAGGGAGAGGATGAATATAACCTCGGATTAGATAGTTGCTCGAGCTTACCCTCAATGGCGTGATGTTTCTTTGATTTAGGTTTTTTCAACGGTTCATTCTTAGCCTCGACTATGGGTGGTACATTATGTACCGGCGACATTTGACCCACGGGCTTCTTAGTTCCAGCTGCCGATGGGGTTCCTGTTGTCGCTGCCCCGATTATTTTCGAATCGACTGTTGCTATTGGCTCATCATTATCATCATCGTCGTCTATCTCACCATCTTCTAGGTCATCGTCATCGGCTTGTTCTGGAGTCGCCTTTGGGGCAATTGCATTCTCAGACTTGACCTTCTCATCAATCGCTATCCTAAGTTTATCATTGGCCTCGTCTAGTGACGGTACAACTATATCTTCAGACATTACTTCTCAGATTTTCTCGACTTATTTCAAGTTTAAGGATTTAAGGGTTAACCATCGGTTTCTGTAATTGGAATTGATAAGAAATTCGTTAGTTACGAGACGAGACGGGAGGCAACTAGGACTTAAGTAAACAGAGCAAATAGATGGAATGGGTGGGGAGAGAAGGGGGAGGGGGGGAGGGTACCCGCCCTACTTCATAGCTCATGGGTACAAGCCTATCGTATGCGTGTCTTTTCACCATTTTTCGCACTAAAAATCACTTCCACTAAACGCTAAACATAAATGCAAGACATACATGAAGGAGCATAGGCACATATCGTCTCAATCATAAAAAAAACTCCGCACAAGCAACTAGTACTGAAAGTGAGAAACCAAAAAAAAAGTCATCATCCGCTGAAATCCAAAAAAAAACAACATAAAAAACACAAAAAAAAACGTAAAACAAAAATGATTCGTGGACGTTTTGCTTCCAAGCCAATCACACATTGCGCTCATATCCAATGAGAACCATGGAACCAACATTTTTCTGGAATCGCTGCTCATACTCACGGCACATACATAATGCATTAGGATATTTCCGCGGAACATATCATTAAAAAAAACGCAGCTCCGGTGGTTAGGCAGAGGTGAAATCAATCCCATGTACAGGGCGTGTATATAGAGATCATATAGAGGCGGAAAAGCAGTGGAATGGAAAGGTGAGGGGGGGAGAGGGTTTCCTGAATTATTTATAAAATCCGTTTCGTCTTTCGTCACACCAATCTTTGTTTTTTTTACGAATGGTATACGCGAATAACAACACGAATTCGAAGAACTGTTGTCCCTATCGCATGGCCATAGAATCGAATCAGCCATAGTCGCATGTTGCGTCACAGCTGAAAAATCGATGTCAACTCAACCCCCTCCCCTCCCGTGTGGTACATTCGTGCCATGTACCACCACATATATATATATGCAATGAAAGGCTGCGACTGCTTCCTTCCATTCCGGGCGCGATTTTCTCAAAAATAAAATATATAAGGGAATCAGGGAACTACACAAAAAACCAGATGAATTGCATGATGAAAATGGAAAAAAAAAAAACGACGCCATGGCATGAAATCGACGACGCCTCCGCTCTCACACCTTTGTCCTACTCGCATTAGTCATAGCAAATTTCAAGGAATTTAATTAATTTATATAACAAAAGCAATTTTTTGACGGAATTATGTACATTTTACGTTCCCCTGGGTTGCTCGTTTGTTTCCTCTTCTTTTTTCTCTTTTTTTTTTACAATAACTTTTCCTAAAACATTTTTTCTGTTCGTCTACTACTTTTGTGTACATATGAAATTCATTGAATTTAAATTGTTGATTATTATTAATCGGATCAATTCATATGTACATTTAGATATTGTTTAGATGAAATATGTGTGTACTATGGCGAAATTGTTAATATCTTTTTTCTTAACTCCATGTATGTATGATTCGTTCAAAGACTTTAACTTGAATGAGGCGACGGTTTGGTCACACAACCCTTGTAGCTTCGACTAATTTTTTTCAGTTTTCCCTGGATACGTGGCTGAATTCACGAAAGATGTTGCGAATCGAGAAACTAAGATGGCGGAAAATACGGAAGGCGTTGGCGTTGAGTATAAATGCTTAGTTCAGCGCGACTTCATGAGAACAGTGATGCCAAGATTAGTGAATTTGATGTTTAAACAAAAATTAATAAGTTTCTCGTTTTAAATCAAAGTCAAAGAGAAGTCTATTTTTTTCAACAAAATAACGTTTTTTTCTTTCCAAAAAGCAAAATAATGAACGGTCAGCTAACTTTGTAAGCTATTCTGATATTACTGACAGTATCCCAACTCAGTTATAACAGCTGTGGTGATTTTAAAATTTCAGTGGAAACTAAATATTTTACAAATTTTATCCTTGGGTAGCAGAGAGGCTGAGATGAGTGAGTAACATAACATTGTTAATAGTACTCAATTAAATAGTAAAAAAACAAAAAACGAAGTTATACCTGGCGTCTGACGAGTCATTACTGAGAGTTGAATTGTCACTAGATAATTATTCTCAATTATTCCCCGTAAAAGCCTAATCTCAAGTGATATTTACAAATTTACAAAATCTGACTAAAAATTTTCGGAATTTGCCTAGATCTACTAAATATTATATATGTCCGTCCACATATCCATTACTGCATGAACATCTATTACATAACAACCTCTTACCTCACGAATGTAGTAGATTATCACCGCCTGAATGCAATCTCTCCTTTCAACCATTGTTTTCTCCAAAACCGGCAGTGTTTTGCGAATTTACGTTCATTTACATCAGTACCCGGGTATTGATATCAAAATTTTTTGCGCCAGATAATTGGTTGCGTGGGGTGGGATTTTAATATATTTTAAATAATTTCTGACAATTACATCGAATCCCATTGTTTACTTCTAATATTAATAAAGTAGTGCGGAGGAAAAAAAACCATCGACACAATGGCAAATCTTGTGTGGAGCATAAAAAATGGCGAACTTGATCGGGTTCAGGAGGACATAGAGGTTAAGGTAAGATTGATTTTCCTAGGATAACAACAAGAATATGTTATTGAATTGTGATTATGTTTAGCAAATCGATGTGAATACTGAGATTAATGGACGGTACCCACTGCATTATGCGGCCGATTTCGGACAGGACGAGGTGCTCACGTATTTAATTGAGAAAGGAGCCAAAGTCGATGTAGGTTGGCTGGCGGGGCCAACAATATGCTGATTAATGGTTTTTTTTTCTTGTTTTCTTTCCTTTTTCTTGTAGTTGGCTGATAAACATGGAATTACACCGCTTTTGGCAGCTATCTGGGAAGGCCATACTAAATGTGTTCAGATACTTCTAGAAAAGGTAAGAAAAATTGTTGCAGAAGTAAGAGTCGATGCATTTTTATTCCATTCCAGGGTGCATCGAAAACAGGCACTACCCCCGACGGCACTCCGTACATAGAAGCAGCCGAAAAGGACGCAATAAAAGTCTTACTCAAATAAAATATGCTCAATTACACATCTTCCAAAAAAAAATAAAAATTAATGAACAGTAATAAGAATATGAGAATAACAGTTATAAAAATAAAACAACGTAGCGTACATCACCATCCTAATAACCTAACAAATGGCTTGACCACCAGTCCACCTTGTCCGGACGTCGTCGTATGTACCAGAAGCGAGGCCAACCAATACGTGCACTAAGCATTTCCTATTTCAATTTAACGCAGTTAATCCCATAACTCTCCGCACAGGACTACTCGACCATTTTGATATTCCAAAACAAAAAACCAATCTGGACCTCGTCGCGTCCATTCCAAAAAAAGTATTAATGAGCAGCAATGGATGAGGTAGCAATGAATCATTTCGTAGTGCGTCCTCTTCGCAAAAATCCAATCTAATTAAGGAAAAAATACATTTAAATATGAAACTAGTTTGTACCTCGTAATTTATTGTAGAAATGTCCTTTTCCCCCCCCCCCCCCTACCACAAGCCTTGTCGGGATTTTGTTTTTGATTTAATTTATTTATTTTATGTGTTATATGTAGGAGTGTGTTTTTTTTTTGTTTCTGTTATCACCGGAACCATTGCGTGGTTGCATATTGTCAGGAAGGAAGCAGACAGACAACTCGACGGCAAGCTTTAGTGAGTAACAGAGTTGAATGAGAGAAGAAAGGGGAACAGAAAACTGAAGAAATACAACTGAAAAGATTTATTGCATTTATTTTTATATATTACTAAGGAAATATAAGGAAATTTGAGAATCACAAGTGAGGGGTTTGCGTTTTATTCATTTCTGAGTAGGTAAGACGGGCTGGATGGACGCTTTTCGCTTTTGTGTGGTGCGTTGTTTACTTATCAAGTCAAAGATGTCTTAATATTTAGTGAGTGTTGTCGGGCTTCGCCATCTCGCTTACTCTGTATGCCCGAGTCTGCAGACAGTGAGTTCTTAGGTCCCTCTATACATGATGACGTGCCCAGCATCCAAAAGATCCCCTACTTAACCCTAATCTAACCTGCGACCTAAGGAGTGATGAGGAGCGTTCACCTGACAACCACCAAAATTTGGCGATGAGATCGCAGCGATCATACAGTACAACGACGGTATACCGAAACGCGACACTCGCCACACTGCACAGACATAAAAGTAGATTCCTGACAAGACTCAAGTTGATCTAGGATTGTCGGGAGAAGGTTGCAACACTAGGACTGATAGCATTCACTCGAACCACGCCTGGAAAACAGAGACCTGCTTCATCAGTTCTACCTTCGAAGTGATGTCGATTCGTTGACGATCAGAGAACCTTAGTTTCATCAGGTTTAGTGATGATTTCACGGCAACTAATGCCGTCGTCCTGTTCATTTCGACGGCAGACGTTTGCCTACAAACTGTGGCGAGCACGTGGGCACCCGGAGTTTTGTTAATATTATGCCAGCTTTCGCGTACATTGTTAAAACTTTAAGAGAGTGTGTGGCGGGAGTACACTGCGGTCAAATGAAATCAGTTCACGGATAGAGTTCGTCTGTAACGGGTTTTATTGCTACGAACCTAGACTTCATTCAAAATTTCAGGGTATCGCGGGGAAAGACATATGTAGGTACGTCTCATTCTGGTGGTATACTATTCAGTTCACTGAATAATGCATATTATCCGGTGCATTGGAGGACAGCTGTGGTGCAACCAAACTCCAAGAGGGGTTAAGACATCTCTAACCGGGCAAATCGGGTCAGCAAGGTCTTCCAAAGGCTGAGATAGGCTGCGCACAAGGAAATCATTACTACATATAATACTATACCTATGTGATTTTTAACATGTTGACTCTTGGGATGTAGACCATTTTGACAAACATGTAGATGCTGCCAGGGAGCATTCCCTTATTCAAAATGGTTGTTGCATAGCAGCCAAATTGATTCCAGGGTGAAGGTAATCTGCTACATGGTCTTGAACCATGATTACCAATTGATGGCTCCTCTTAATATAATTTAATATAAGAGAGGCAGCTTGATGGAAAGGCTTCGGGTGTTTGAGAGACAATGTCTCAGAACAAGAAGGTGATGGACAGGTCCAAGGACTTGCACAGTTACACATGTCAAATGTTTCGGTGGAGCATGATATCATAGACGCATGGTATCAATCCGATCTATAAACCCTATTCAGTTTGCCTATATAATAAGCTTTGATTAAAGCAGGCCAATAAGCCTTTGGGCCATTCGTAAGGTGGAAAATGGCTGTGTACCTCCACAGAGTCAACCTAATGTTTTGCTGCGGGCATTTATAACCCGGTCTCCTATGTAGGACTTTCAACAAAGTTTCGCGTCAAGGATGGCGTCTAAGTAGCAAGGTTTCATAACATCGACCTTTACTATGGGGATGAGTATGCAGGAGAGAGTACATGGGCTCATCGCAACTATATGGAAAAACGACGAAACTATCCCCGAGGATAGGAATTACATTGCAGGCGAATGTTGACAGGCTTCGAGAAAACCAGAGCACAACAAGAAGGAACGTACACAAAAAAAGTTCAAGAGAGGGGAATACCGCTTAACGCAATCACGTCTGGTCTAGCTTACGCTGACGATCTGAAAATGCTGGGAGATGTTGAGGAGACAGTAAAGAGATATGTAGAAATCGAATAATATAGGAAGAATCAAATATATGGCCACTGACCGACTTGGATCGATTCGAAACTCGCACCTGACTGTACTCGATAGACGCTTTGAAAACTGGTCTCTGAATAAGAAGAATAAGAATTCTGCAGCACGTTCGGCAAAAAATTCGCGGCAAAGCTGATTCCGCGCTAGTGTCGTACAACATCTTCGACAACGAATGGGTGGAAATCAAAAGAGTCCTCTCACTGGACTATGCTGACAAGAGGGACATTTGGACGCTCGAGCATCAGCTGAATCAGTTGAACTAGGGTTGACCACCAGTTTTTGTGTCTGAGTGCTCCAACAGATAGTAGAAGCCTCAAAAAAAAAAAAAAAAAAAAAAAAACCAAAGTGGAGGCACTGGAACCGATATCAGGAGCTGCAAGATCAGAGGAGAAGACGCCTCCAGAAACTTCAAACGAATAAAGACACTGCACCAACAAGTCGGGCTCAATAGTCCCTAATGTAAGAAAACCAGGCACTATCTACAAGGAGGCATATAGAGGTATCAAAATGACTGTACTAGCCAGGGACTACTCTCACTACAGCACAAATGACGACGCTACTAGAGGTCATTATTGAGAAAGTCCTGGTGAAAAAGGACAGCATCATCAAGCCTCAATTCTCGAGTTGCACATTCGAAGCAGGGTTCATTACCCTGACTTGTATGACAGAGAGTACGATGGAGTTGCAATTCGACTTAGACTACAGGAAACTCTTCATTAACCATGACAGTATATACGGACTGACTGACGACGGTTTAATGATTCTGTGTGCAAGGAGGAAGCCATAGAAAGGGTACTCGACGGCTCATATCTGAGCAGACTACTTAGAGGTGGTAACGCATACCATGACTATAAAGCCAACAACGTTCATCAGGGATCTACGGGACGCAGACATTTGAAGGGGCGGCTATCTACCTGCCGATGAAATTAGATCCGCCGCGTTTCGGCAGTTTCTTCTTCTTCTTATATGGCGCTACAGTCCGCGGTGGACCTGAGACTCTTCGGGCCGGAGCCGTGTTGTCCATCAACTCTACATGGCCCAGCCATCTTAGACTTCGGATCCGGAGACGTCGTACCAGGTCCATGTCGCTGTACAGCCCGTACAGTTCTTCGTTGTATCTTCTCCTCCATACACCGCTAGTATAAACGGGACCGTAGATTAAACGCAGAATTTTCCTCTCGAAACGACCAAGAGCTTCCTCATCCGCTTTAGTTAAAGTCCAAGCCTCCGCGTCGTAAAAGAGGGCCGGGATGATTAAGGTTTTGTACAACAAAGTCCTTGACTACTTCGAAGTTATAGCTGCCAAGCAGGACGTTCTGGCCCAGACGTCGGTGTTGTGTGTCTTTTTTCGATGACAGCATATATTTGGTCCTACCCTCGTTAACGCTAAGACCCACTTTGGCCGCTTCCGTCTCAATGCTTATGAATGCCTCATTGACGTCTCGCTGCGATCTCCCGATCACGTCAATGTCATCTGCGTACGCAAGCAGTTGGGAGGATTTGAAATAAATCGTACCTCTTGTGTTGGCCAGTGACTCTTGTACGATCTTCTTAAGTATGATGTTAAAGATATTGCATAACAGTGCGTCGCCTTGTCTAAATCATTTTTTAACAACAAAGGTCTGGGTTAGCTCATTACCGACCTTAACGGAGCAGCGAGAATTCTCTATGTCGACCTGTACAATCGGACGAGTTTGGCAGGGATGTTAAAACTAGAATCGATGAAAAGGTGATGCGTATCGATTTGAAATTCTTGGGTCTTCTCCAAGATCTGCGCAGTGTGAATATTTGGTCTATTGTGGATTTGCCACAAAAGGCTTCAGGCGTTCACACAATACGGCAGAGAAGATCTTGTATGCGACGTTGAGGAGACTTATTCCCCTATAATTGGCGCAATTATAGAGGTCTCCTTTCTTGTGGACCGGGCAAATGATGCTGAGATTCCATTCGTCGGGCATGCTTTCCTCTGACCATATTTTACAGATAAGTTGGTGCATGCGCCTTACCAACACATCTCCAGCCGCCTTGAAAAGCTTAGCAGACAGGCCGTCCGCGCCAGCGGCTTTATTAGACTTAAGTCTCGTTATCGCTATTTTGACTTCGTCTATGTCGGGTGGACGGGATTCTCTTACGTCATCGTCCGTGGCGTAACCGTGGCCTGACAGCGGTATCTTGTCTATCATCGCCGTTATACAGTCTGCAGAAGTGGTCCTGCCATATTCTCAGCATCGACTGTGATTCTACTACTAGATCGCCGTTTTCATCCCGGCAGGCTTCTGCTCTGGCGCTCTAGCCCAGTTTTAGTTCGTTTTACTTTTTGGTAAAACTTTCGAGCTTCATTCCTGTTATGACATCTCTCCATTTCCTCGTTCTCACGCTTTTCGTGCTCCTTTTTTTTCTTTCTGAAAAGCGCATGTTCTTCCCTTCTTTTCTGCTTGTAGAGCTCGCAAGCAGCTCTCGTCCGTCTATGCAGCATGGCTTTGTGTGCGTCTTGCTTTGCTGCATGGACTCGTTCGCCTTGCAGGTCAAACCAGGGGTTTCTAGGCGGTCTCGATTTGAAACCCAGCACATCAGAGGCAGCGTCTATGATTGCGTTCTGGCAATGCTCCCACTGCTGGTCTGTGGATAGTGTCGTCGTTGTTGGGGATTGAGAGAGCTTGAGGGAAACGCGATCGGCAAAGATTCTAGCGGTCTCTTGTAGCTTGTCTGACTGTAGCTTGCCGACGTCAAACTTGCCTTGTCCTACTCGACTCCGTAGTATTCTCGATATCCTCATTCGTAGCCTGGCTACAACAATGTAATGATCAGAGTCGATGTTGACTGCTCGGAAAGTTCGCACGTCGATCGCAATATGATCAATCTGGTTGGTAGTCGATTGATCAGGGGACCGCCAGGTTCCCTTGTTAATGTTGAGATGTGGGAATCGTGTACTTGCTACAATGAGATTATGCCCTGCTAGAAAATCAATTAGCCTGAGTCCATTATCGGGCGTGGTGTTATGTAGGCTATGCTTTCCTATGACTGACTCAAAGATGTCCTCTTTGCCCAGTTTTGCGTTAAAATCTCCTAGTACGATTTTGGTGTCGTAACTGGGGCATTGTGCGTACGTTCGGTCTAGGAGGTCGTAGAAATCATCTTTGAGTCGATCATCTTTTTCTTCCGTAGGGGCATGAACGCATATGAGGCTAATGTTGTTGAAAGTGCCTTTGATGCGGATTGTTATGAGGCGTTCGCTTACATGTCGAAATCTTAAGACTTTTTGCCTTAGTCTACCTCGAATAACAAATCCGCATCCAAATAAGCGTTGCCTATTTTCCTTGTAGCAGTCACCGTAGTATATATCCGCTTTTTGCCTGGTCCATCCCATCGCATTTCTTGGAGTGCCGTTATATCTGCTTTATAGCAGTCGAGGGCTTTTTTCAGTTGTTGGCCTGCACCTGGTCTGTTAAGGGACCTTACATTCCAGGTACAAACTCGTAGGTTGTCCTTTCGTTTATGGGGGTCGTCCGTATCAGTCCGTATTCGAGGCTTTTGCTGGTTGCTTCGTAACAACTGTTTTTTTCCGTGATAGGGATGTTAGCCCTAAGACTCGTGCAGGGACGGGTAAAGAATATCCCTGCAGCGATACCTATCGCTTGTCGTAAAAGGCGACTAAACAAAGGTAAACAAAACTCACATCTAGGCAATTTAGAAAACACCAAGGTGAGCCTAGGGACACATATACCACCATTAAACTGCCCCACAAGTGTGCATGCAAATCAGTGGGTTGACACGACTGGAGATCACCGGTGTTGTAAGAGTAAGATCAATCAAAAAAAAAAAAAAAAAAAAAAAACTGGAGCATGCCCGTGTCAAAAAGGAAGGGAAGAATGAAAACGGTCAAACCGTAGCATTATGGAAAAGAACGCTAAAAGGAAAAGCACTACCCCGCCAGGCACTACTAATGGTCGTGATCCTGGGACGAGCAGCAATGCTCGGGTCAGAGCTATAGGATTTCCGGGGGATAGCAAAGTAATGCAACGGCGTAAGCCACATTTAAGAGTCGCGAGTTGGAACGTTGGAAGCATGAGTGGGCGCAGCTATGAGCTTGAAGAAATGATGGTTAGAAGGCGAGTAGACATCCTGTGCGTACAAGAGACGAAATGGCGAAACACCGGTAATCGGGCACGTTTCTTGGACGTTAAAACAAAAGCCTACAAGATGTTTTACTATGGATTGGAACAAGGAAAAAACGGAATCGCCATCATCCTTGCGGCAGAGTTACTTGGCAACGTCTTAACCATTTCAAAGTCCAGTGACCGTTTGATGGCTCTCAAATTGGTGATGCATGGTGAGATGTGGAACATCGTAAGCGCATATGCCCCTCAAGTAGGATGCGAACAAAAAGAAAAAGATGCATTCTGGCTAGATTTCCACAACCTTGTCAAAATCATCCCAAAGGAAGAGCTTTTGTTTGTTGGGGGAGATTTAAACGGACATGTCGGGAAGACAAGCGAAGACTATGAAGGCTACCACGGAGGGCTGGGATACGGCACCAGGAACTCTTCAGGTGAAGATATCCTAAACATGTGCAAGTCGTACGGTCTTATAGTGCTAAATACCATGTTCGTCAAACAAAGCCGGCACCTGATCACTTACAGCAGCGGCGGAAATGAAACTCAAATAGACTATCATTTGGTATCCAGTTTCATGAAGCCACGAGCTAAAGATTGCCCCTCAACACCGTCTCCTCCTGACTGAATTTTTTATGGATGCGAGAAAGAAGTCAAAGCAGCAAACGAAGGTGTCTGAGAGAATCAAGTGGTATAAGCTGGATAAAGGAAAAGGCGAAGCTTTTATTACCATCATGGAAAACTACCTCTCTTCCATTATCGATGAGGTCGGTAATGAGGAGTGCAGAGCACAAGACATGTGGGATTCCCTACAACAATCTGGCCTGGAGAAAGCCAAATCACTGCTCGGAACATCTAAAGGCCCCTGCCAACACGCAAAAGAAACCTGGTGGTGGACAGACGAAGCCAAAGCAGTGATACACGAAAAGAAAATGGCTTTCCAAGCTTGGTCAAAGTGCTCTTCTACTAATAGAGAGGAAAAAGCTCGCCGTGAAAAGGTTTATAGATGTTGCAAAGGTATCGCGAAGAAAAAATGCGCCGAATTCAAAGCGAAAAGCATGGAAGGCCTCTATCAGGAGTTGGAAGAAATATCGTCTTCCGCGTCTGACAGGAACCAGGCTACCCAGGAGCTTCGACAAAACAATTTGAACAAAGGAGCAAATATCTTTAAGATAGCCGCCCAGAGAAGAAGAAATGCTCAGGAGATTCGTTTCCCAAAGTTTATTAACAATGCTGAAGGCCAACTCCTTGTGGAAGACGACAAAATTCTCCACAGATGGCGACAGTATTGCGAGGAACTTCTGAACGAACAGTTTCCCCGAGTGTATTTTCCAAGAGCCGCCCCGAATCATGCCGAAATATCCGACATCACAGTCGAAGAAGTTCGGTACGCGGTTAAAAACTCCAAGAAAAGAAAAGCTGTTGGGCCGGACGGGATACCCTCTGAGTTCTGGAAAAAGATGGGAGACATCGGGTCTAGATGGCTCATGGTTCTTATCTCCAAACTTATGAGAGGCGACACTATGCCTAATCAATGGAGGGAAAGCTATCTTCTTCCATTGCACAAAGGAAAAGGTGATACGCGAAATTGTGATAACTACCGTTCTGTCAAGCTGATGTCGCACACCATGAAGATCGTTGAATGGGTATTAGATAGCCGACTGCGGAAAATAATACGACTATCTGATGACCAGTGCGGGTTTGTCTCGGGTAAATCAACAACAGATGCAATCCAAAGTATAAGGATCATGATGTAAAAGCATCGTGATTCTTCAAAGGACTTGCATATGGTGTTGGTTGATTTCGAGAAGGCCTTTGACAGGCAACCAAGAGATCTTTTATGGGTAGCGCTAAGACAAAAAGGAGTTCCAGAAACCTACGTGCGAGTGATTATGGACATGTACGAGAGAGCAACGACAAGAGTAAGATGCACCGCAGGAGTAACCGAAGAGTTCGCAATCAAAGTCGGTGTACACCAAGGGAGCGTCCTCAGCCCACTGCTTTTTATAGCAGTCCTTGATTGCTTGCTTGAAGGAAAAGTGACGGACCCCAATGTGCACCAGCTATTCTTTGCTGACGATGGGGCCATTATAAGTGATGATCAGGCGTCCCTACAACGAGCACTTGATGTGTGGGTGTACATTTTTGAGGGACACGGGTATCGTATTAGTTCAAAGAAGACAGAGTATCTGTGCTGCCCGTTCTCTGACCCTCATCAGCCTATTCCAGACATTTACTTGAATGGAAGAGTGCTTCCCAAGTGTGAAAAGTTTAAATATCTGGGATCTATGATTAATAGAGAAGCAACTTGTGATGACGACATCAAACATCGCGTAAGCGTAGGGTGGATGAAGTGGCGGGAAAACTCCGCCATCTTCTGTGATCGAAAAATGCCCCCTAAGCTGAAAGGAAGGCTCTACACTTCAGTTGTACGTCCGGCGCTCACATATGGTTCACAATGCTGGACAATGCACAAAAAGTATGAGAGCAAATTAACGGCAGCTGAGATGAAGATGCTTCGCATGACAGCGGGAGTAACAAAGCGTGACAGAATTAGAAGTTCAAAGATCCGAGGAAGCCTCCACGTAAAAGAAACCATCACAAGAAAGATAGAGCGCGACCGACTCAGTTGGTATTGCCATGTTCAAAGGAGAGATCCTTTGAACTCCGTCCAAAAGGCGATATCAATCAACGTTCCAATTTCAACACGCAAAAAAGGCAGGCCGAAAAACAATTGGTGCAAACAAATGCAAAAACACCAGCATTTGATTGGCCTCAGCGATGAAGTAATCCCCAACCGGGAAGCCTGCCGCTACTTTCTGAGGTCAACTCGGCGGACCCCACAAGCGGACCAGTAGGAATGCAGTTAAGTGGGAAGGTTATGGTCCTACACTTCTGACCATAACGACGCCGGGATAAAAAGGAAAAGAAGAAGAAGAAGAAGGGATGTTAGCCCTAAGCACAACCCCCAACCTGGGGGGCCAGGTTCCTTTTTCCCCAGGAACATGTGGTCGGCATATGCCCTTCCTAGTAGTTCTACTCACTCGAACTGTGGGCGCCGCCGTTGATTCCATCCTGGGAATTCCTCCGCCGCCGCCATGTTGCATGAGCCGAGCCTTGATGGTAGCTCAAGGCCCCCCTCCGCTGCCTCTCGTTTGCCGCCCCCAACAACCCTACAAAGGGGATTCTAACCCCAATCTACAATTGAGGTACTAGGCACCCGGGAGCCACCGCGGGGAGGTGAGAGTAGGAGTTGGTAGACAGAGGCTAAGTGTTGACGCTGGTGTCGACATATGTTCGCATGATCTACTCCTTTTGGCACCCGTTTCGGCAGTTTAGCCATAAGTTATTATATATGAATTGTTAGAGAACCTTGAGTTAGTCAAATTTGGATCGTGACCAGAAACCAGAATGAGACGTGCGTCTGTCGTACGTCTTCCCCCGTGGCACCCTGAAATTTTGAAAAAAGTTCAGGTTCGTAGCGACAAAACCCGTTACAAACAAACTCTAATCGTGAATACGTGTGAGCTCATTTCATTGTACCGCAGTGTACTCCCGCCACACACACTCTTGGAATTATAACAATGTGCGTGATTCTTTACAAAATTTTGACAGCACTTATAGAATGTAGATCCGTGAATTATTAGTATGTATGAGTAGATGAAAAACATTACCCTTCTACATGTAGTTATGCTCTGCAGGAGTTACCGATTTTTCTGTCTTGATGTATTTTTGGTCATTCAGTGGTGATCCGTTGAACGACAGTGAAGTGACATTGAATAATAGTGAAAGTAAAGAAGTCGAGCTGGAGTGTCAACAAGAGTGAGTGTACCTCACTGAATTACTCGTATCATTTGAAAATTTACTGTAGAAAATTTATTGTAGCATGATCATTTGGTATTTAACGTAGAGTAGATAAGATCGTGTCTCTTGCGGTAAGATACATCGCATTGAACATTTGTAGATTATCCATAAAATACAGTTCGAGTAGGATACTCGATTGTATGCGTGTTGGTAGCTTGGCTCTCATATCTAGCATTGGTGTAACATCCACCAGTTCCCCTGAGAGCGAGAGGCTCAACGGCGTGTGAGGTGGTCTCCTGGCGATGATAAGAGTAATGCAAATGGTGTAAGTCCACTGTCTATCGGCCGCCTGGTATACTCGTAGTAGTAGAATGAGCATTGGTGTAACATCCACCAGATCCCCTGCGAGCGTGTTGTTCAAGTGTTGTTCAATGGTGTGTATGATGGTCGCTTGGCTCTCATATCTAGCATTGGTGTAGCATCCACCAGTTCCCCTGAGAGCGAGAGGCTCAACGGCGTGTGTGAGATGGTCTCCTGGCGAAGATAAGAGTAAAGTAAATGGTGTAAGTCCGTTGTGTATCGGCCGCCTGTTGTAGTGGTAGTAGTAAATGAAAACTATAAGTTGCATGTTTTGATTTTTGATGATATTCATCGGTGATACACATTGTAAATGTCACACAATACGAGGGTGGTTCGATAAGTACTTAGCCTACAAAAGAAAAACAAACATTTTGGAGAAATGGCGATTTATTTTTCAATATAGTCTCCTTTTAGCTCGATACACTTGACCCAGTGATGCTCCAACTTCTGTAACCCGTCTGAAAAATACGTTTTCTCGCGGTCTGCAAAGTAGGCCTCCGTGGCGGCGATGACCTCCTCATTCGATTGAAATTTCTGCCCGGCGAGTGACTTTTTCAAGTTTGGAAACAAAAAGAAGTCGCACGGGGCCAAATCTGGAGAATACGGTGAATGGGGCAACATTTCGTAGCCCAATTTGGCCGTGGCGAGAGCGGAGGTGTGAGCCGGTGCGTTATCATGGTGGAAGAGCACTTTTTTCTTCGCCAAGTGGGGCCGTTTTTTTCTTCAATTCGGCGTCGAATCGGCCCAAAAATAAATAATTTGGCAATGTACAGCCCTGTGACCGTTTTGCCCTTCTCCAGGTAGTCGATGTGGATCACACCTTGTGAATCCCAGAAAACGGTGGCCATCACCTTTCCGGCCGGTGGAACAGTTTTCGCCTTTTTCGGAGCACATTCGCCGGGTGAAGTCCACTGTTTCGACTGTTCCTTGGTCTCTGGTGTGTACCAGTTGAACCATGTTTCGTCGACTGTCAGGAAACGACGCAGAAACTCCTTCGGATTGCACTTAAACAGCGTCAAACACTGCTCTGAAGTGGTCTCACGGTTGCGCCTGTTGTCCGGAGTGAGCAAACGCGGCACCCTTCGCGCCGACAGCTTTCTCTTGCCCAAAATTTCATGCAGGATATGACCCAAGCGATCTTTTGAAATGCCTACTGTCTCAGCTATCTCACGCACCTTCAATCGGCGGTCTGGCAACACGAGATCGTGGATTTTTGTCACGTTATCCTCCGTGGTAGCCGTTTTCGGTGCACCTGAATGTGGCTCATCAAAAACCGACGTGCGACCACGTTGAAACTCGTTAAACCAATTTTTGATAGTCGTAATCGTAGGAGAAGAGTCACCATACACAGCATGCAAACGCTTTTTGATTTCGCTGCGTGATTTCCCTTCCAAAAACAAGAATCGAATCACCGACCGATATTGCTCTTTTTCCATTTTTCTAAGATCCGCGGACACTCCCGCTTCCACACGCGGTCAAAACAAAACTACGAGTCTACTAGAATGTACTACACGATAGTAAGATAGTTGCTCTTGCGATGCTGGCGCCATCGATAAGTACTTATCGGACCACCCTCGTACTTAGAGAAAATTCATATCTTAGAAATGAGTTTTACTTCTTTTTAATTGGAACATTCAAATATTGAAATTAGATTCATCGAAAGGGAAATAGAAAGCGTGAAGGAAAAAGAAAGTTTTAGCTTCAGGAATTACCTAGGCGCAAGGCGATACAAGAGAGGTCTTATTGATATTTGGGGTAAGAGAGTGAAAGTTTTAGAAGGCACGATGGATAGTGAAGATGTGTAAGAAATTTACATTGAAAACATTAAGGCAAATTTTAGACAACTCACTGATGCATATACAGATAAATAATAACATTAACCAAAATTTGAATACTATTAAAAAGAAATTGATGGAACTAATTATCTTTTACAGTTATATGTATATATTTCTACTCTAAACCAAGAATTAATTAGAATTAAAGATAACATTTTGCTTTCAAAAATAAATCGACTAGAGCATAATATGTTTACTATGGAGGAATTAAGATTTTTTACAATATCTGTTCAAGAATAGTACACTATTTTGTTGTTATTTGCACATTATTATATTGATAGCCCATTTTTAATACTATCTAAAATTGTACATTAATCTACTTGCTTATTTCATTCATTTTCGTTCATTTCATTTCAATTTGTATATTATAAATTAACTCATATCATAAATTAACAAACGAGAGAGTATCCGTGGATCGCTGCACATGCATCAGCCCATCAGCCAACACTCTCGATTTTTCTCGTCTTCGTTTTCTTCTGATGCATTTGCAGCGAGCCGCAAAATATTCTCCCAACAGCTCCCATCGGACCACTCCCGCAATTATCACTCTCATCTCTCGAAAATGGCATTTTCTCGCTTATGTGCTCTTCATGCACTGCCTACCTACCTTGCTGATTGTGCGTGGGTGGCTCGATGGTGGCTGGGGAGGAAAACTCTCGTCCACTTGCTTTTCGATCGCCTCGCTAAGAACAACTATCTAAATCTTGTTTTCATTTTAAATAAACCTTTGTACATACTAACGATTGTCGAAACCTCGAAACAAAAGTGTTTTATTTTTCGCTGTTCACATTTCGTACATTACTAGACAATATCCATTCCTACATTTTATGAAGACAAATATTATAATTCATTTATAATATTTAATATACAGGGTGTCCCACGAGCAGTGTGCCAAAAAGCTAGAGCGTGTAGGTCTGTTCAAGACAAGAAAAAAATCGTATGGGAGGGGGAGTCTATTCCCTCCCGTTTAGCCGGGAGGGGCAATTTTCTAAAAAAATTACTTAATTGGGAAAAAAAATTATTAAAAATCAAAAGTTACATCCACAATGCCGTGATATACTTTTTGTAAGGCCAGAAACCTCTTCTTTCATCTTGTTTTTAAACGAAGCTGTTTTAAGGAATAGTTTTTGAGAAATTAATTTTCAAACTCAAAATTTTGAAAAAAAAAATGAAAAAAAAAAATTTCGAACTTTTTTTTTTCAAAATTCTATGTAATTAATATTAATTTTTTTTCAAAAATTCAATTCTCTTATTAGGTTTAAGTTAAAAACAGAAAACCGGATGCAAAAATGTCTTGTAGTTTTTGAGGAATTAAAAAAAAAACCCGAACCACTTTTTTCTAAGAAAAACCTTTTTTTTTGGTTTTAACGCGGTTGGACTTGTAGGCAAATTAATGTATGAAACATTGACCTCTTTTTATTATTTTTTAAAAAATTCGGAGTTTTATGAGGATACAATAAAGTGACACAGTATTGGAATAACCCCGGATTAATCCTTTTATTTCATTGATAACGCCTGAAAACTGACCTGTCAATTTAGTCTGGGTCCGCCCGCCGCCGATGGGTTCTACCCGCTAGGACCTTAAGACAATAAAACCGCAATTTTTCTTTATTCAAAAACAAAATATTTGCAACCCAAATGTAAATAAAAGGCATCGCATTTTTAATAAAAAAACATTTCCAAATTGGATGTTAACTCACCAACACATTACGATATCAAACTCATACTCTCGAGAAGAATTAACGGACATGCACTTCTGCTACGGTTTAGCTAATGGTCGAGATCGTGCAGCCGAAAGAATCTACGCTGAAAGATATCCCAATCGGAGGTGTCCCAGTCGTAGCATGTTTTCAAGAATCCACCGACGTCTGCGAGAGCACGGAGTGCTATAGCATCGAAGAAGCGAAAGATCAGTTACAGATGGATCAGGAATCTTAGATGAAAGAATTTTGGATTTGGTCCGACGTAATCCCTCCCTTAGTACAAGGAGGATAGCTATTATGCTTGGAGTGCCCAAATCTAGAGTATGGCGAGTGCTTCATACCGAAAACTTACACCCGTACCATTTTAGGCCAGTTCAGAAACTCACCTCAAACGACAAGTTTTTGAGAGCAGAATTTTGTCGATTATTACTGCTTCGAGATGAAACTGAACGAAACTATTTTGCAAGGATATTCTGGACGAAGCACAGTTTACCAGAGATGGGGTTACTAGATTGAGTAGCATCAATCCACACAACAAAAAACTAAATAAATCACAACACCGCTTTAGCTGTAATGTTTGGCTTGGTATTGTTGGACAAACTGTAATCGGGCCCCGGTTTTTGAATGCCGTTATTAATGGAGAATCATACCTGCAGTTCCTACGAGACCTTTTGCCCGATTTGATGGCCAACGTTCCTTTGGCCATAGCAGATAATTTAATCTACCAGCAAGATGGAGCACAAGCACACTACAGCTTACGGGTTAGAAACTGGCTGGATGATCATTTTAGTGACCGTTGGATCGGAAGAAGGGGCCCCACGGAATGACCACCTAGATCACCAGATTTAACTCCTCTAGATTTTTATGTGTGGGAATTCATGAAGAATTATGTTTACGAAGTGGAAATAGTATCTTTGGAACAACTGAAAGAACGGATTGAAGTCGCTGGAGTCAAATTGCAGGAAAATTTGTCAAGCATAGACTTATGTGCAGCCATTAGAAGGAGATATAATCTTTGGCTTCTAAAAAAATGGGGATCATATTGAAAATTTATTATAATAAAACTCCGAATTTTTTAAAAATAATAAAAAAGAGGTCAATGTTTCATTTGCGTTAAAACCAAAAAAAAAGGTTTTTCTTAGAAAAAAGTGGTTCGGGTTTTTTGTTTAATTTCTCAAAAACTACAAGACATTTTTGCATCCGGTTTTCTGTTTTTAACTAAAAACTAATAAGAGAATTAAATTTTTGAAAAAAATTAGTACTTAATTACATACAATTTAGAAAAAAAATAGTTCGAAATTTTTTTTTTCAAAATTTTGAGTTTGAAAATTAATTTCTCAAAAACTATTCCTTAAAACAGCTTCGTTTAAAAACAAGATCAAAGAAGAGGTTTCTGGCTTTACAAAAAAGTATATCGCGGCATTGTGGATGTAACTGTTGATTTTCAATATTTTTTTTCCAAATTAAGTCAATTTTTTTTAGAAAATTGCCCCTCCCGGCTAAACGGGGGGATAGACCCCCCCTCCCGTACGAGTTTTTCCTTGTCTTGACCAGACCTACACGCTCTAGCTTTTTGGCACACTGCTCGTGGGTCACCCTGTATATGTATACCCCCAATACTGACTTCCAAGAAATAGATTACGATGTCACTTTTGTTATTATTAGAAATAATGAAATATTTGTATTGGAATGAACCTATGCAATTGTAGGTATAATAAAAAAGAATCAATTAATTATATCAATGAAAACATTGTTGTGACGAAGAATTTTAATATTAGATACTAATATCGCTCAGATTGTGTTAATTAAAAAATTGTAATTAATGAAAACAACATAATTCGTTCCAAAATTGTAAAATTAAAATAAGAAACCTCGAATTCAGTAATAAACTTATTAAATTCCATGATACGATTGTCATTCCTCATTTTATAACTAAACTAATTAATCAATTCACGATATCTGATTTAAATATCACACATCCAAAACAGAGAAACAATCAAATACCTATGTACATATATAGAGATAAAACATAATGTTGTCTCAAACGTATTATTTGCAATTAATGTCATTATTATTATTGTTATATTGTTATTTGTATACGTTTATTGTAGAACAAAGAGAAATGTTAATTAAAGTTGTAAAAGGAGTAACATACGGTCCACTCCTCCGTATATCATTAAATAGGCGTGGGCGAGTGTCGATCGTGAGGAATACGATACGATACATGCATTTCAACAGTTATAAGATCACCCGTGGATGCTTGTTGACGTTTCGTCTCGTCGTCTGCTATTGCGCGTCCGTTGTTTGTTTATTGCTTGTTTCCCGGGAATCATAGTATGAGCCTGTGCATTTGTTATAATGTGTCTTGGTCGCGTTGTACTTTCCTAGAATGTGAGTTAGTTAGTCAGTCTCTGTCCTGTAACCACTCGGCATACAGTTTATTATTACATGGATCGATGTTTTGTTTTGTTTGCTTTTATAATTGGGGAAAAAACCACAACGCAGCGCATAAGACGTTTGTTTTTTGTTTACCCTGGATTTTCTGTCTTTATACAGAGGCTTCATACATAGGTACTTTCCACGCTGATTTCTTATCAACACAATAACGGAGGGTCAAGCCTGAAGGCACTCGGCCATGCCTTGTTTCCTCGCGGCTTGAGTTCAAATCCGGCCGGGGATTTCGAGACGATGCCGTAAGTTTTCAATTAGTACCTTCGCCGAGTGTGATCAGCTTACAAATGTATCACATGCTTATGACTGACCACAGTATGAGCGTATGCAGTACGTATCTTCTCGGTGTCGTTTCGGACTTTACACTGCCTTTTGTTACTGATTCCCCACACAGACGCCTACATATAACCAGTTCTCTGCCATTGGCTTTTACCTTGAGTGCTTGTGAACAATACAATAATTTAACATGCGCCTGTCATCCCATGACTGCTTACGTCTTAAACAGATAAACGAAGCACTTTATTGAGAACAACTTGCGCGACAGTGGAGCGGAGCAGGGTCAGTACAATAACTTAAAATGCAATTAAACTCGCCCGTTCTCACTCCCTACCAGTCGATGAAGGTGAGGCTAACACGGGACCCGTTTCGAACAGGAAATGACGAATCAAAGCCACAAACAATACCCCAAACTTGAATAATCATATCACGTACTCGAACGCAATTAACCTTTAAATGGCTGCCAAAGCTACTGTATCTCCTCTGCCACCATCCACTGTGTTTCGGTTTTGGTGATTTACTTTTTGATTTCGATGTGTGCTTGTTGCTTCCAAGAAAAACGACAAGAAGAAGAAAATTATCGCTTCCATAAGCTAGCTTAGCTGGCGAGTGTCTGTCTAACATCAGTCTTGAGTTAGCCGCGGTCCAGTGCGTTACAATAACCATCCCTTGAAATAATTTTATAGCAAGTGAAGCAGAAACCCGAAAGCATATTGTTGTTGTTAGACATGAAGCTGTTACTGCTGTTTACCACCCTTTTGGTGGGTGTATTGGGAATAAACCAGACTCGAGCCGAAACTTCCGCTCCCAGGCTGGTGTGCTACTACGATTCGAAGAGCTTTATTCAAGAAGGTAAGAAGACGAGTATTATAATGACCTTCGGTTCTATTAAGCTTCTAACGTCTAGCCCTGGCTGAATTGGTTTTATTCAGATTATAATAGCAAAACCACCAGCAAGCTAGATGCAAGGGGTATGACCTGCGTTCCTTTGATAACCTGTAGCCGATCTTGTGCAGAAAATCATAATATTTCTCTCGCACACTCGTAATCAAATCATTTCACTGAAACTGAGTCTGTTTATCATTTCGGGTCTTAAAAGTCATCATTTAAGCTAACCCAATTATGAAACTGGAAGTTATGTAATTACCCGGGGTAAGCAGGGTGTAAATTGAAACGCATACAGTGGATTCTGACCGCGTCGTAACCTTATCCTCGATAAGGTCTCTATTTACTGTATACGCCTTGCACTGCATTTGAGTTTTTTAATGTTGTTGTTGTTCAATTGATTCGTAACGCAGTTTCAAACAACAGGAAACGGCTGTCAGCAGATAGCTCATTGCAATCTATGTAGACCGTAAGCTGTGCGGCGGTGATATCATTGTACTAATAAGTGATTCACGCATTGTCATCATAATTTGTGTGTATTGCTTCAATTGAATTTTATTGGTTTTTGCTTCTCTTCATAGGCTTAGGTAAACTGGTCATCAACGACCTCGAGCCGGCTCTACAGTTTTGCTCGCATTTAGTCTATGGCTATGCTGGACTTCACAATGACAATAGCAAATTGATCAGTTTGAATGAAAACCTTGATTTGGACGTGGGCAAAGGTCATTTTCGAGTAATCACCAACCTGAAGAAAAAGTATCCCCATTTGAAGGTGCTCCTGAGCGTGGGGGGCGGTCGTGATGAAAATTCTGAAAAGTATCTGAGCATGCTTGAAGCCAGTGTTAACCGAATGGCATTTATAAACAGCGCCCATGCACTGGTGAAAACCTACAATTTCGATGGACTCGATTTAGGGTGGCAATTCCCGCCAAATAAGCCGAAGAAGATTCGCGGAAGCTTGGGCAAATTCTGGAAGGGATTCAAGAAGATATTTTCCGGTGATTCAGTACTAGATGAGAAGGCCGAGGAACACAAGGAGGAGTTTACCGCGTTGGTAAGGGAACTGAAGAACGCTTTCCGACCGGAAGGATACATTCTATCGCTAACTGTCTTGCCCAATGTCAACAGCTCAGGTAAGGGTATATGACTTTTCTACCTGTTCTCGTATAAGATGGGATTTTTTGCAGTTTTTATCGACGTGAATGCCATCATCAACTACTTGGATTTCGTAACTCTGGCTGCTTTCGATTTCCAAACACCGACACGTAATCCCAAAGAAGCCGACTTTCCAGCTCCGTTGTATGAACTGAACGAACGCAGCCCCGAGCACAACATCAACTATCAAGTGCAATATTGGCTGACTGGACACGCTCCAGCTTCGAAGATCAATGTAGGAATTCCAGCCTTCGGTCGCGCATGGAAAATGACCTCCGACTCGGGTATTACCGGTGTTCCACCAATTCCAGAGACTGACGGCGAAGCACCGGCTGGTCTCCAGTCCGGCACACCAGGATTCCTTTCTTGGGCGGAAGTTTGTGCAAAACTACCTAATCCTTCGAATACCCATCTAAAGGGAGAGGATGCTCCAGTTCGACGCGTTGGCGATCCAACTAAACGATTTGGCTCATACGCATATCGTATTCCAGATGACAATGGTGAACATGGTTTATGGATTGGCTATGAAGATCCCGATATTGCTGGCAATAAGGCTGGTTATGTACGTGCAAAGGGTCTGGGGGGATTGGCTATATTTGATTTGTCGAATGACGATTTCCGTGGATCATGCACGGGCGACAGATATCCGATTCTAAGGGCTGCTAAAGCTAGGTTGTAAGCTTTTCTAATTTCGGTGTTTTTTATTTTGCAAAACTGAACGTTCGTTGACAAATATACAAACACAAAAGCGTAACACCGACTTTTAATTTCTAATGGGCTAAGGATATTTTGCAGGACTTTTGCATTTTCCACAAAGATTGGACGGATTCTATTACTTGTTGCATATATCCATGTTCGGTGATAGCATTCATCTGTCGTGTTTGCTGCCCAATATTGAATTCACAAGCTGGCCTAGTGCAAACGTTGCACTGAATTTGCACGAACACTGAATTTGATTTTAAAGCTTTATCATTTGAACGTGCTTTTCGATCGTTTAATGTGCCATGGTGATTTTCCATGAGCAACTGAATAATAAGCAACAGGTTTGACAGATGTCATCAACACAACATGGCCGACACAGGCCGCCAAAATCTACCCGCGCTAATTAAAATACCCTTCCGGTATACCTGCTGAGAACTATGATCGCCTGGCACCCAACTTTTTTGAAATGGAATATGTGTGATTATACTTCACACAAAATTCTTTTTTTATTTGAATGGAATATGACATCGTTCAAATGCTCGTTATCGATAACTTCCATCCTCCCCTCATCCTTAGGACTTTTCGACGTTCCAATAAATAGCATTTGCAACAAAGTGATACAAAACGCTCAAATGACGAACTCAAAAATTCAGCAAATGATATCAAATTTCAAATCAAAATACACAGAGTTATTTGATGAGTTTATTGGATTGTGCAAAAAAGCAGAAGCGACGTTGTACTTCAAACCTGAAGTCACTCCTTGTTTTAGACTGAAGCGACCGGTGCCGCATGCGTCAATGGCACAAATAGATGAGGAATTACAGCGTCTTGAAGAACATGGTGTAATTAGAAGAGTGAATTTTTCACATTGGGCAGCACCAATAGTAGCAGTCCGAAAGGCGGGTGGAGGCGTCCGGATTTGTGGTGATTTATCAACAGGCCTAAACAAGTCACTTGAGTCAAACGAGTATCCTTTACCACTACCCGATGACATTTTTAACACAGATTAAAATAAGTGAAGAGTCACAACCACTATTAACTGTTAACACTCACCCCGGCTTATTCCAATACCAGCGGTTACGTAATCGTGGTTGAGACTACTCTAGACGAACACCAGCAGAATTTAGATCAAGCACTTAATCGTATCAATGAAATATAAAGTATGTGAAATGTGCATTTTTTCAAAACCAGGTGAAGTACCTTGGGTTTATTGTGGAACAGGATGGTCGCAGGCCAGACCCAATTAAAACAGAGGCAATAAAAAACATGCCGCAACCGATGA
Source organism: Merodon equestris (assembly GCA_958301585.1). NCBI lineage: Eukaryota > Metazoa > Arthropoda > Insecta > Diptera > Syrphidae > Merodon > Merodon equestris. Next base: position 19,392,742 of record OY284418.1, on the reverse strand, counting down.
ATACCACCGAGGTACGTGCATTTCTAGGCTTGTTAAATTTCTATTCGCAATTTATACCCAACGTGCGCGAATTGCGTGCCCCATTAGACAAGTTGCTTCTTAAAGACACACCTTTCATTTGGTCGGATGCATGTCACAGAGCATTTAACAGAGCTAAAGATATACTGCAGTCTGAACTTCTTCTGGTCGATTTTGATCCCAAGCTAGATATTATAGTTGGGGGGGATTTTGTGAAGAGTGTTACTTCTTATGGTGTTTGTCACACAACCTGGACGGGGTGCAGATGATTTGTGTTGAAGATGTTCGTTCACTACTCTCTGGGGGTGGTTGTCCTAAATAGGATTTGAGAGATTCGACTGAATTTGCGTTGGTTGTAGTTCACAGTAACTCTTTTGTTTTCATGTCATTAAGGTGTTGTATTGGAAATGCACACACAGAGTATGAATTTTGAAGTGATCTTATGCTGCGAGTGTTATGCCTTCGTCAGCATTTTTTGATGATCTCTCATTCACAACTGATGTTGTTGCACAATTTTTTCGGAATTGTTCTTGGCTATGGACAGACTTGAACTACAGACCTTTCGCTCAACAATCGATGATGATAAACATTGCACCACGACCACCCCCTGATGCTTCGAAGGATGGTATTGGCGGAGTTATTATGCACCGATTTCCGGATGGTTCTACAAAGCCAGTTCAATATGCTTCAAGGGTATTAACAAAAAAAGGAAAGGAAGCATTGGCGTTATTATTTTACGTTAAAAAATTTCATTGAAATCATAAAATTCCTGCTCCGTACAGATCACCAACCACTTTTGGCAGTGTTTGGGGCGAAGGGATTCCTGTTTATACAGCACATCGGTTGCAACGTTGAGCTTTAACGTTGCTGACATACGATTTCAGTATTGAATTTGTATGTCCACACGTCTAAATTTGGCTATGCTGACGCATTATCCAGATTAATAGATCGTCATTGTCTAGAAAAAGAAGAAGAATTCAAGTAGAGGACGAAGTAAAACGGGTGTTATCGGACACTTTAGAACGCCTGCCAGTAACGTTCCAGATGGTTCGGAAGGAGACATCAATCGATCCAATACTAAAACAAGTTCAGAGATATGTATGCAGACAACGTGGCCAAAAGAAATCAAGAACGCGACTCTAAAAATGTTTTATCACCGTCGTGATGCTATATGCGAAACACAAGGTTGTATGATGTTGCAAGATAAACTAGTAATACCATTTTCATTGCAGAAACGAGTTCTACAACAATTGCATCTGCAACACCCTGGTATTGTACGAATGAAAGCACTTGCACGCAGCTACATATGTTTATTGACCCCAAATGGACAGTGATATAGAGCGGGTTGTCAAGGAGTGTTCGACATGTGCGGTAGTTGCAGCTGCACCCATTAAAGCACCTCTGTCTTCTTGGTCTTTACCCACGATACAATGGTCTCGAATCCATGTAGACTATGCAGGACCATTTAATTAACAAATGTACTTCATCATCGATGACGCGTATTCCAAATGGCCCGAATTTTTTTGCGTGCAGTCCACCACAGCATTCGCAACTATCAGGGTCTTACGAGAGGTGTTTTCACGCTTTGGAATACCTGACGTCATTGTGTCACACAATGGTTCACAGTTCACATCACAGGAGTTTGAGAAATTTTGTGTGAGGAGTGGTATCCAACATATTCGAACAGCACCTTTCCATCCACAGTCTAACGGACAAGCGGAAAAGTTCGTCGATATTTTCAAAAGGGGGATGAAAAAACTCAAAGATGAAGAGATCACGCCAAGTAGTCTGCCAACATTGCTACAATGTTATCGATCGACACCAAATGCTCAACTACCAAACAATATCACCCCAGCAGAGGCTATGCTCGGACGCAAGATTAAAATTCAGTTGGACGTGTTATACGCTACACCAAAAATAAACAAAAAAAGGAATCCGAGAGTGGAAGAACAATTTAATCGCAAACACAGGACGAGGCGAAGGGAGTTTCAAGAAACTGTATATGGAATCAAAAGCCCTGGTTACCGGGAATAATACTACAAAAGATCGGGACTACCATGTATGCTGTAAAAATGGGCAACAAAACTTGTCGACGACATCTAAACCAATTGAAAGTTAGGTGTACCTCTGATGGAAATTATAAGGCCAATCCATTACTTGACCTCGAGTGTCTAACAACACTAAGATCTAACTCATCAACAGATTTATCAAATAAAATCGAACCGGACTCCCAACACTATATACCAGCGGGGCCTTTCGATGTATCCAATGATATTAACGGAGGACAAACCACATCAAATTTATGTGAGATTGCGCACCGTCCAGTTAGAAATCGGTTACCTACGAAAAGACTAAACGTATCGACAGAAGTTGCAGGACGGGACGTGAATATTCGATCAAAAGGGGGGAGATGTTGTGTGGATCGAACAGATCTATGACTTGTCATTTGTCATTATTGAATGGGGGCTCTTTGAAGAATTAAATTAGCGCCTCGTTAACTTTTTGATTGAACATTCGAATAATAAAGACGTATGTACTCGTAGTACTAAAAACAGATTTCGGTTTTCTTCTTTTAATATACTTATATACAACAGAATGGGAACAAGCTGTTAGCAACTTGTGATCGTATCACGATGGTGAGCTACACATGAACCAGAAACCAGAATGAGACGTGTGTTTTTCGTACGTCTTCCCCCGTGACACCCTGACATTTTGAAAGAAGTCCAGGTTCGTAGTGACAAAACCCGTTAAAAAACAAACTCTATTCGTTAATACGTGTGAGCTCATTTCATTTTACCGCAGTGTACTCCCGCCACACACACTCATGGAATTATAACAATGTGCGTGATTGTTTACATAATTTTGACAGAACCCCAGGTTCCCACGTGCTCGTTGCAGCTTGTAGGCAAACGTCCGCTGCCATTTTAAGTGGAACGTCTCATTGGTGGTTTCTGACATGAACTTACGGCGTGAAGAGACGAAGAGCAATATCGAAGCAGCAAGGAAGAAAGGGAAGCAGCGTTTCGACGGTAAGCATGCAAAGCCTAAACCATTGCAGGGAGGTGATGTAGTCCTCCTGAAGTGTCCACCTCCAGCCACAGGTGAGTCTCGAAAACTTATTGCCAAATACAAGGTACCGTAGGAGGTGTAAAGTACTGTTACAAACTTGGATTGCTGGGGGAAGTCAAAGCGAAAGTTTATCACTTTGGCAAGCAGCGACAAGATGGTGTGCCCCTTTATTCGGAAATCGACGATGAATATGCTAATGAAGATGAGAATGAATCTGAGCATGAGGAAGAACATCAATTGGAACTCGGGACGATTTGAAGTCAGGAAAGGCCGAGTTGTCATCATCATCTTCTGAGCATCACTATTTATACTTATACTTATATAATCTAGTACGTTAGACTTGCTCATGACATCTCTATCATGTCTTTTAATTTCTATTATGTAATCTACTATATTAATTTGAGATTTTCCATACAACGATAGCCATTCGAATTGTAACCGTGAGTAAATAAAGACCTAAAAGGGATAAGTTCAATCGTTTTGACACTATGCTATTCGGAAAATTATCTTCCAAAGGTCAAGACACTAATGATCCCTATTTTGACATACGCATTCTCATTCTTCTGCGATGTCAATAGTCACGGATCGTCTGTATTAGGGCTGTAAGGTATTTCAGTATTTTAGGACTTAAGTACTTGATAAGTACAAGTACCACGTACTGGTACTTGTACTTCAGTACCTGGTACTTGAACTTGAAAAAGACTTAAGTACGTACTTGAATTCAATAATGTCTCAAGTATTTAAAAAATACTTACAAGTACTTTCAAGTACTTGCAAGTACTTTCAAGTATTTACAAGTACTTTCAAGTATCTTAAGTACTCTCAAGTACTTTCAAGTACTTACCAAGCAAAAACATAAATATATTTTATTTTAAATATTTACAAGAATGGCAAATATTACTATCATTATATTGCTGTACCAATAAAACCCATAACAGTGACTGTTCTCTCTGCTTCGCAGCTCTTTATTGGATGAGAATTTTGAAAAACTTCTGTTATTAAAAGCAGATTCATTTTCTAATTAAAGTACAGTTTGTTTTGAAATATTTAAAAATATTTTTTTTATGTTTTTTATTATTATAACAGTGTTAGGAAGCAATAAATACTTGGAAGTACTGCAGTACTGCTCAAGTACTTATAAGTTCTCTCAAGTACTGAGAAGTACTCTCAAGTACTTTGAAGTACTCCCAAGTACTTTGAAGTACTCTCAAGTACTTTGAAGTACTCTCAAGTACTTTGAAGTACTCTCAAGTACTTTGAAGTACTCTCAAGTACTTTGAAGTACTCTCAAGTACTTTGAAGTACTCTCAAGTACTTTGAAGTATTCTCAAGTACTTTGAAGTACTCTCAAGTATTTATAAGTACTCTCAAGTTCTTAGAAGTACTCTCAAGTACTTTGAAGTATTCTCAAGTACTTTGAAGTACTCTCAAGTATTTATAAGTACTCTCAAGTTCTTAGAAGTACTCTCAAGTACTTAGAAGTACTCTCAAGTACTTAGAATTACTCTCAAGTACTTAGAAGTACTCTCAAGTACTTAGAAGTACTCTCAAGTACTTAGAAGTACTCTCAAGTACTTAGAAGTACTCTCAAGTACTTAGAAGTACTCTCAAGTACTTAGAAGTACTCTCAAGTACTTCTTAAGTATTTTAACACAATACTTAAGTGTATTAGCGGAAAATACTGGTACTTGCCTAAAATCAAGTACCAGTACCAGGTACTGAAGTACAAGTACCTGTTAAAAGGTACTGGTACTTGTACTTGATTTCATACAGCCCTGGTCTGTATATACATATAAGCTCATCTACTTCACTGTGCTGACGGGGACGGGATCACATCTTTTAATTCTCTTAAATCCACCCCTGTTGGCATGAACTTTCAAAGCTTCCTTTAGTTTAGGATACAACCTTATTTTTCAGACTCAAATCGAGCTAAGCTCCACCAGACCCTTACCAGAGACGTCAACTTGCTACATATGAGACAGCTACAGGGTAATAGAAAATCAATTTTTCGCTCTCAATTAACACTAGAAGATGTCACAGCTTCGGCAACTTCCAGGGGGTACTTAGGCAACATTTCAGCACATCTTTTTAGGATATTTTTAGGGCAATCTAGGGTTGGCTGGTCTACGTACTTGTTGTTGTTTTTTGATCTCGATAGCCACAGCTCATCTGTATATAAGTCGCACTGTGCTTACAGCGAGGGGATCATATCTTGTCATTTGCTTAAACCCTGTTTGGCATGGACTTTCAAAGTTCCTTGGGTTTAGGATACTAACCTTATAAACCTTAATCATACCTTTAACAGAGACTTCGGCTTGCTGTATCTGTATAGATATACTACAGGCTGACAGTACATTTACGGCGTAAGATTATGGAATTCGCACTCAATTACCTCTAAAAAAAACTCAATTTCTTCATTTTTGAGAATGACAAAAACGCAACGTTTTTTTTTTAATTTTTTCATTTATTTTTCATGTTTTTCATTTAACAAATTGGTATATCTAATCTCGAATTTGTATTCTAGAGTCAATTGAATTTTTCTGTTTTTGTTTTTTTGGTTTTTTTATCCATTTTATTGACTTTCATTTTAAATATTTTGTTAATTTTTAGTATTAAATTCATTTATTTATCTTCGTTTATTATATTATCGTTTATCTAATTATTTATTCAGATAATAGGTTGAATTAATACAAAAGTGCATAGAGCGTTATTTAAAAGGCAGATGAAGAAACTTATCGACTACGTAATGGTTACTTTAATGTTGGTATTTAGGTTTTGTTTGCTCGGTTTTATAGGTTTTAGATCTTTCCTGTCACTGCTGCCCATGCATTTATATCTTAACTGTCTATCTTTTTCGTTTTAAGGATAATTTTATTTTTGCAAATATGCGCGTTACCAGTAGTGTTTAGTTTATAGTGTAGTTTGTCATCTTTTTTTTGCCACGTTGGCAGACGTGGTATCGAAATGAAGCTTTGAATGAAAATGGTGAGAGGCAATCAAAGGCAGTAGACTGAGAGAGGAACTATGAATCCGCAAACTGGAACCGCCGAAATGACATGGTTTTGGTTTTTGAAGTTTTATTTTTCAAGGACGAAAGCTTTGCTGCCAACTTTAAGTGTAAGAACGTAAATTAATAAAAGTGTTTGATGCAACTGTAGAATGAAAGATTCGTTTCAAATGTTCACTGAGAATCAACAAGAATGAACGTACACAAAATAGTGCTCCCCATTCACTGATGGTCTTCAACTGCGTCAGCGGTAGTCGCTCGACCTTTAGGGAGAAGATAGATTTGTAAGAGAGTTTAGCTATGGGGCGATAGTTAGACGACACGCTCTTTCGTCCTTTGTGGATTGGGTTATAAAACTGAAGAAAGAGTCCCTGTTAATGTTAATTGAAAGTCTTGAAATAAAGCCGGCAATCAGGTAGGGACGAACAATTGTCCTTTAAGTTACGTGCTTTCCTAATTACTAATGCAGTTATGATAAGAGAGAATTGTATTGACTTAAAGTATCGGAGGTAGAAAGATTCGCATAGTTGTGCGAATCCCGTATAAGACTGCAGTTAGAGAGTGTAGTTCATTTGTGTACCAGGGTGGAGATGAGGCGCAGTTCTTTTTTACCGAATATGGGATGGATAGGATAGGGCAACTAAGAGAACATGTACGTAAAAGGTTGTTAGAATAGCTGAACAGGTTATTATGGAATTCGGTCACATGGACCGATAAATCCAAGTTCAACCTCTCTAGTTTGAATGGAAGGACTTACATATGTCATACGACCCCGGATACACCGAAAAGAAGAAGTTTTGTGGGGGCTGCGTAATGGTATGGGATTGTTAGAGCGTTCATTATCCTCTAGTCCTTGTATGAGAAAAATTAGATTTGCTAGACCATACTCGTATATGGATAGTTTTTCACTTTGTCTTAAGGTCATGCATATAAAGGGGTGCTTTGACCAAATGTCGGCGATGGACTGGCCTCCTCAGAACTCAGATCTGAGCCCAATTGAAAATTTGTGCGCCATTATTAGAGAAATTTAAATTAATCAAGGACATCAAGAATGACATGGTATGTCTCCCATGAATAAAGGATGTGCTGTCGTAACTCTAGCGTGTTCCAAAGTTTAGGTTTGCATGAAAAGGTGTGCTAATTTACGTGCCAGCATGAAAGCCAATTTGGCAAGGAGGTGGGAGTAATATTTTCTTCGATGCCGTCGATCCTAGAGACACACTTGAGAAGAGGGTGGCTAATAAAGGCTATGTAGAGCGGTCGATTCAAGTAGGGGTAGGAGAACTCCTGAGGCCATCTGCCGCGGAACCGAGCGCTGAATTGACTGGAAGATTAATTTCGCCGATATATGTATGAAAATTAATTTCTTGAACCGTGGAAATGGTTTGATTTTGTAGAAAGTAGAAACGGGGGGATTTGATGCGCTTTCTTTGTTGGAGCACCAGAGAGAAAAATTGTTAAGATCCGATTGAATAAGAGTGTCGGCGCGGCGGCAAAAAATGATGTGCGTACCGATGTAGTAAATGAAAAGAAGTGGATTTAAGTTGCTGCCTTGGAGGGGACCGGAGGAAACTAAAGAAGGACTAGGAAAGGTAGATCTACTAGAATGGGGAATTTAATAGCGGTTTTCCAAGTAAGAAAATATTCATCTTTATAAAATGGGTTCAAAGCCAGGGGGTGGACAATTTCATAAGTTTTAGTTTGTGGCTTTGTAGATATAGATTTTGTCCAGAGGAGGTTAGGGGGAGATTTGCAGTGAAAGCTTAAGATGTCATTAATTATTCATAATTAAGCAGGTATCTTACTTTAGGATCTACCAGGATTTAGTACAATCATTCTTACTTCAAGGAGTGGGAAAAAACGACCAGCTGTCGCAGACAAAGGTGAGTATAAGATCTCGAGAATCGAAAGCCTATGTGGTTTCTGTTCTTTCTAGTAATTTTATATTAAGGAAGACAAGATGACAAGTGTCAGGTACTATAACGACTCCCAGACTATGGTTTTCAAAATGCCACATCAATTTCCACATATTCGAAAAAGAAAATCCCCACGCAAGCGTTAAGCCAAAATGTTGAAATCACTTCGAAAGGGAATACAATTAAGTACCTACACGAGTCAAAGAAAGGGTTAAGCAAGCCTTTAAATTAAACAAAGGGAAATCAGGCAATTGTTTAGGTTTTCTTTTCACTTTTTACTGATTTTAATCGAATTTTATTTCTATATTGATATACGATGATTGCTTTTATGGCACCTGGAAATATTTACTTTTCGATAATTTTTTTTGTTTTTCCAATTTGTTTCCTTAACGGGTTGGTGTTTTAACTTCGTTCGATTGATTTAGACTTATCACCAACATCTACTGATATTATTACAAATAAAAAAAATATATATTGTTTTCTTAGTTTAAAAAACGTCCAACATTGATTGAAAATATAACGAAAAAAATTGATTTTTAAATCGCCGCTTACTTATACATATAAACATTGTTTTAAATATGTATATATGTATATAAAAAAAACACATTCATAAACATCGATTAAATTTACTGAAACGATTTGGTTCCTAGTTTTTTTTCACTTGTTTTACATTGTTTTTTTGGTTTCTGTGTAAGTGCTTTATAGTTTAGTCCCATAGTAAAATATGTTTTTTTTTTTTTACTTCTTTTTTACATATTTTTTTGGTTTTTGTTTGGTTATTTACAGGGGAATTATATAGGCATACGTATATGTACACATATCTATATGTAAATATTTATATTTCTGGTGTTATTTTTTTTTTAAAGAATTATTTTTTCCCAATGTCCATTGACAGCACATTTGCCTTAAAGAATCTTATTAGCTACTTTGAAAGAAAAAAAAAATAATTAAAATAAGAAAAATAAAAAAAAATCGTTGGCTCTTCATGTATCGGGATAGTGGGATAAGTGCAGATAGTAAGAGGCAGAGTAAGAAAAATAGAGAAAAAAATTAAGGGTACAGTGAAAGACTCGAAGGAAGTTCAGCTGAGACAACGCTTTCATAAAGGCACATACATATATGAGAAAAAAAATTGGCAGGAAGTAGCCACAAACTAGACCCTTGATGTAATATATTTTTTATATTTTTCTAAATATTTATATTTTGCTGGAAAAGAAATCAATTTTTCGAAAACAATCGAGAAAAAAGTATAAATGCACTTAGGTTTCCTTCAAAATACTGTTCCATCGGGCTTATATCTTTCCGAAGAGCTGTGATGACGTTGTTTTTTTTTTTGTTTTGATACATAACAAATAAATGAATCCTTCGGGCGGTATTCGGATACAATGGCAAGGGAGAACCAGTTCGAAAAGGAAATTCTTTCAAAACCGCACCTTAATCCATTATTTAATGGGTAGACATGGTATGTATAGCCTTCAACGGAGACGTGTTTCGCATGTCAATAGGAGAAGTGGGGTACCTACATCCATCATAAGGATTATATAAGAGATTTTTTTTTATTGGTATTCCAGTGTATGGTTTTTAAGCTGAGCCAGGCTAATAACCCAGAAGAAATATAAATCGTATCGATATACGCTGTTAGGTGGCGACAAATGACGACGGTTTCATAGTTATTTTTCTACAGTTAACATGCAAATTTGATTTAACTTGGTATTGGATACCTGATGGTCAATGATGACATGAATTAAGAAAACGATGTAAAAGTGATTGCCATTCAACGCCCGAAATAGACATACATACATATACACAAACAGGGGCAAATTTATTAGGCAACTTTCCTTTTGCGTACTATTTTCCTTACAAGTGCGTAAATCGAAAGGTAATACGAATAATTAGAAAATGCCAAAAAGCTTCATGGAGATATTTCAAGTCCAGATTGCAAAGCAAGTGAAAGGGTGCTAAGCTAAGGAGCTAAGGAGTAAAAACTAAGTCAGGGAGAGGGAAACAACGTAAAACCACGATCAGGGAAGACGGTTTTATCGTAAGAGAAGCATTGAGAAATCGTCGGCAAACAGCTTTTGATTTAGTTGCTAAACTAAGAAGTTACGAAAGGCTATACATAAGCCTTTGCTTTAAGAGGTTAAAAAAAAAAACGACTTGTGTCGAAAAGCTATAAAAATTGGATAGCTTCAGAGTGGGAGGTTTTATGGTCCACATCTCGTCGGATACTGAAGTAAGTTCAATGCATAAACCTGTCTGGAATCATAAACTTAACACTTTGCTTGCTTTTTTAAGCTCTTCGAATCTTCAGGTGTAGTGCACATAAGTACCATAGCGGATTATGACCATCCCTAAATTGTTGAACAATACAAATATTTCTGAATGCAAACGATTGGTGGATAGTGTACCACGCTGAATTCAAGAAGGTATAAAAAAAAAAGGTAGAGGGTAAGGGGATTTTTTATTTTTTGGTATTCAATTATAACTCAAAAGGGGTGGCTAATAGCTTTGGTCCTGGCTGTATGTTCAGGTAATGTTTGCACACATTAATCAACCCATATTCAAGAAGCCTCTTGTAGGAACACAAAAAAGCTGCTCAAAAGATTGTCGTGATTATATTCCCTGTATCCCTTACTCCAGGAAAGAAGTATAAATGCACATAGTTTTCTTTCAAAATACTGTACGATCCTTCGAGTTTATATATTTTTCGGAAGAGCTGGCTAAAAAGAAAACGATGTTTCAATATTAACTGATTTTTTTCTTTTCATTTTCCCCGAAAAGAATATATTTTATTTGACAGATCTTGACTATTTAATTATTTTACTTCGGAAAAAAAGAAAATCATTTTGAGTTTTTTTTGTTTTTTTATACATAACATTTAAATAAAACTCGCAAAACTTAGAAATGCATTAAAAAATAACTTGATAAATAAAAAATAATAAAAACAAATTAAAAAAAAAAACATCGTTAAGTGTATAAAGCTTAAAGTTTATAATTAATTCATAATTTTTTTTATCTTTGCTTTAATTCTACTTACTGTTGTAGTCTAGCTTTTTTTTAATATTACAGTAATTTATTTTAATCTTATTTTTTATTTATTTATTTTTCCTTATGATCGACTTCGTAGATTAGCTTTAAAACGTTTTTTTTTAATTTTTTTTTGCTTGTAATATACTAAAATTTAGAATACGGGAAGGTCATGTGATAAATAACTGAATAAAAATGTTTAATACCTTCCCAGTGTTAGTAGCAGCAGTTTCGCATTTCAGCTTTCCCTTTAAGATTAATGTAAATTTAATTTTTTTTTTTATTTTACTTTGTCGTATAACGTATTTTTTTTAAAGCGTTCTTATGTCAAGTATTAATTCAATTTTTTTATTATTTTAATTTGTTGTTGAACGGATTAATATTATACGCTTGTCTTATTTGTAGTTCAGTTATATATGTATATATGTATAACAAAGTTATTTTGTAACAATTGAATGGTATATATGTATACATATATATAAGCTTTATACACATATATGTATGTACACATACATAGTTGAGTGTGTATTGATTCATATAAAGAATTAATGCATTTCATTTCTCATATACCATAGTTAATTACTTACACTTGGGCTAGCTTCTATTTTTTTTAATTTTGGTTTTGCATTTATTTTTTTTTTTGTTGTTGAACTGTTTGCTAGATTTTTATTATCATGTTTACTTGACTCAATTTAAGTTATGATTTAGATTTTAAATTGTATTCTGAAATATAACATTTTTGTTTCTTAATTTTGTTTTTTATTTTCTGCTCTCTTTAACTGACACTCGACATATACGTGTTTTTTTTCATACATGTTCTATATGCATATTAATATATATATAACATGTTTGTATATACATGTTTCACATGTATATTAATATATGTATAACATGTTTTTTTTGTTACTGATTCGAGAGGAAAGAAAGAAAGAAAGTAAAAAAAAACAAAGGCAACGCGAAGTGTTTTTTTGAAGATTGTTTGTTACTTTTTATGTGTACATTATACGAGTACTTTCAGTTTTTTTTTGTTTTATATTTTATTTTGAATACAGTTGTCATGCTTTTCGTATATTTACTCCAGAATATGCGATAGTTTAGAATGTTAGTATGTATGTATGGAAAATATATGAATATGCATGCACGTTAACGTACGTAATATATAATACAAAAAAACATTTTCTATTCGTCTGTAAGTTTTAATGCAAATTCCAATGTTTTCTACACTCACGTCGAGTGTTGTATTTACATTATGGAGTAAATATCTATATCTTGTTCGTACTGCGTTATTTTTCTTTTACATGAAGAACACATTTTTTTTTATTTATATATATATATATATAAATATATTATATATATGCACATATGTATATTTACTAAGAGTGGAGAGAAGAGGAAATGAAATGAATAAATAAATAAATATAAAATAGATCTAAACAGCTGTTTCAGTATGACTATGGGATGATAATCTTTCGACATCGATTTCCGGTATCGTCAGTTCGTCGGGAATATTGTCTGCATACTCGATAGAAGACGTTTGAGAGAGCCGTTTACTTAACGATGTTTGCTTACGCAGAACTTCGGCTAAAGATGTATTCGTGTGTTCGCCATAACGTGCATCGAGCCCTTGCCGAAACGCATTAACCACTCGGATCTATTTGTTTTTATTGAATTGTTTTTTTTTTTTTTGTTATATAATCCCGATATGCAAAGTGATAGATAAGAATATAAAAAAAAGGAAGAAATAGACATGGTGGATATGTATTTGTTTTGTTTTGTTTTGTGTGTTTTTTTTTTTAATTTTCATATCCGTTCGCAAACAATATATTTTTTTTATTTTATTTATATTATCAGGAGAAAGAATAAACGAAAAAAAAAAGAAAAAAAAAAACAAAAAGGAAACCATTAATACGTTAAATTAATTAAATTAATTTTTTTTTTGTTTTTTGTGTTTAAAACTAGTTATCACAAAAAATTTAAGATGGGTGTATGCATTAATTTTAAAAGTTTTATAAGAGATAGCACTGCTAGTACTATACGTATCCGACCATACTGTAACTGGGTCATATTAAAGCTACGTTATCTGGCTTCGGCTTTTGGTATGTGCATTTATGACAGCCAAGTTGCACTCAAATGTTTGTTCAACCCTTTAACCAGAAAGTTTAAAGTACATGAACTCAAGAACTTTTTGAAGAAAATCGGAAGACTAAAGACCCAGGTCACTCTGGGATCACAGGCGATGAAACCTCTGAAGGACGCCAAAATGGGAACTTCAGTCGGCCGCCGAAAACCTTTTATGTAAGGGCTCTGATAAAGGTAAAATCTAAGTTGGTGATCCATGAAAAATTGATAAAAAAAAATAGGCGAAATGGGACCACTAAGAATAACGATTTTAGACAAGGTCTAGACGAAAGTCAAAAATATTCCAAATTTTCTAGTTGCATTTTCCTTCTACTTCTTCTTTTTGATCCATTGATTTTAAATGACACGTCTTGTTGGATAGCGCGGAACTTGAACAATGTTATGGGATAATCATGTTTCGGCCAAGTACTGGAATATAAAGTAGATTCGTAGCATGTTTTTATCAACAGAGCTTTATTTATAGTAATCCTTTGGCATTACATCATAGCTTTCTTTATCTTAATCTATTAGGTAAGCTTCTGTTCGGCTAGGCGATCGGAACAAATAATCATCAGAAGCATAATGTCTTGATAATACGGCGAGTGGGGTATGACTTCACATTTTAGCAGTTTCAAGTGTATTTTAACTCATGACTTACGGCGCTTGGTACTATCGTATTGGATCCACACCTTTTTTGCATCGCATTATTACTGACCTCTAAAAGTGGATCTATTCTGATAGTACCAAGCACAGAAAATCATATGTCAAACCAGGCCAATCGGCCAAATCGATTGCCAAGGTAATGCTGTGTATTTGGTGGGATCAGAAGGGGCAGGTCTATTATAAGCTGCTGACAAGTGGTGGAAGTTTCAACCAAGCAATATAGAAAAAGCCGCCTGAATAGGAGATTAGGCACGACAAATTTATTTTCCATCATGACAATACTCTACATGTTGTGCAATCCGATAAAACTCGGATGATAAGTTTTACACCAGTCGCCATATAGTCCAAATCTTACTAAATCCGATTAGCACTTGCTACGAACCATGCAGTAGGCCCTTTCTGAGCTTCACTTCAGGGGAAGGGATCAAAAATTGGTTCGATTCGTTCTTCGGCCTAAAAGTTTTTGGAGCCTTTGAGTTTTTTTTTTCGGGTCGGAATCCATGTATTGCCTGAAAGATGGGGGCAATGTCATAGCGTTGGACAATACTTAAATAAAAGCCTTTTCACCAAAAAATCCTTAAAAATGAATGCATACATCCATAGTAATCTGCACAAATTCGAGTATATAATTACGAGTAAGTAGTAGTATAGGTACATAAAAAAAAAAATAAACCAAAAACATACGATAAAAACGCACCATAAACAACAACTCGGAAGCATTTACATACAGTTGTCATTCAAAAGGATAAAAAACAAAGCAAGAGTCAAATATTTATGCAATTACTTAAGTCAGTAGATTGAGAAAAAACTAACAAACAAGGAGGATATACTATAAATATATACAAAAATGGGCGACAATTGTCAGAAAAGCGTTGTTAACATACTGAGCAATGCAAGGCATAGTATCGTTATCATTTTTATTATATTTTTTAAATGCTATTATACAACACAACATGGTTATAATCCTTATCAAGTCTCAGGTAGACCTTTTTACATATATTTATTCAGCTTTGGGGTCAAATAAATATACATAGAAAAGCACATGACGTCCTTTTTAGTCCATCATAAAAACCTTACCTGCGATATATCATTTCCAAAGAAACGTTTTCTACGACTACATACAAATATATTTATTACGTAGATTTATTATACATATATATTTAAGGTTTCCCGATTGAAGATACAAGAGGTACAAGACAAAGTCTTCCATGGGAACAATTAAAAAATAAGCTATCGATGGACGGTTTGCTCTTTATTTCAGTGGTTACAGCAGCTTAAATCTCTTATACGAAGCCAGAGAGTAGACAGGCCATCTAGGCTGTTTGATTTGTGCCAATTGAAGCTTACTAATTGCAAATCATAAACATTAATTTCGGGTCAGATTTGTTTGATTCAATGAAACATTCACAAATCGCTGGTGTGACCAGGCCCTGGCTCAAAATCTAAAGAAACACTTTCAAAAAAAACAGGCATTGTGTGCAAAAATTAAAAAAAAAAACTAAGAAACCAATCTACACGATGCTTTACGAAAGCGATTGTATGCGATGCACAGATACATTAGATAATACAATACAATAAATAGAAAATTAAGGTCAGAAAAAAAAAACTGGTAAAATTAGTGGTGGATGCAATGGTCACATAAAACTATTTACATTCTCGGTGATGTTGATGGAATGGGAAAATTAAAAATAAAATAAAAACAAAGTAAATAAGAGAAGTTTAAACAAAATTTATAGTAAAGGTATATCATCAAGGTGGAAACTAAGTATGTACACCCGTCTGTCAGTTTTTTTAGAGCGCAATGAATAGGTCTCAACTTACCGGGTTCGATAAAAAAGAGGAAAACAAAATATGTCTATCGAATTCCTTCAGAAAAACTATTTAAAAAAAAAAGACTGAGGCGGAAGAAAATCCACGAAGCATCGGTATGTACAGTGAGTCACGAAACTCTACATAGAGCTCTGATAAGTTCTACATCTTGCAGCTATTCCGTCCATGGCACAGTAAAAAAAATTAAAACGCTGTCATCCGTAAAGTGAACGCAAATCCTCGAATTATTGCACCAAAGTTGGTGCAAGATATTGCGAATACATCGGACACCCAGAAACTATGCGCAGTTTTGAGATTTTAACATTTGAGGGAAGACTTCTAAGGTAAAAATAAGCTGGTCAATGACCCTAAGTATACGGCAAAAAAAAAATCAAATATATATCACCAGGCTTAGAAACCATAGAACACATCTGGGATTTACAGGAACGTAGGGTTCGCAACTGGAATGTCATCGGAAATCTAGTCATTTCCATGCCAAAAAGGCTTAGAGCTCCCTAGGAATTGAAAGGGTGGTCCAACAAATGGCCCAGCATTTTTTTTCAGGGCTATATGTTGATTTTCGTGACTGTTGGTAGCTTCAATATGTGTAAAGAATAATATCGAAAAATGAATGAAACGAGAAAAGCCATACCCAAGTGTAAGGTGCTATCAGATCGAGAACGAAATTCTTCCAAAGCCGCACCATTATTTAAAGGGGATGCATGATATGTATACCCTTCAACAAAGGCATGGTTGGCCAGTTAACAGGAGAAATATGGGCAACGCATCTTCTTCGCACGCGAAGGAACTATTCAAAAAATGTCTTTTGTCATGTAATTTCAAAATTCATGCAGTGATACCTTACAGATAAAAGGTACAGAAACTAAGTTTCTGACTAAGAAGAAGGAAAATAGATTTCGGGTATTTGAAAGCAAGATCTTAAGGAGAATCTATGGTGGAAAAAGGCGATTTGAGAAAACTACATAATCAAGAACTCGAGGAACTCTATTCTGCCCCAATTCTCAAGACTGAGATGGGCAATAATATGTGGAAAAAGACCGCCCGGAAGGCCGCGCAGTAGGTGGGAGGATAATATAAGGATGGACCTAGAAGAGATGGGAGAACAGCGAAACAAGGAAGGAACACACTAATGGCAGGGTGGTTTTGCGAAGCTTTGTAAACGAGGCTCTGAATTTCGGAGTTCCAAATGGCCGTTACGAGCTGTTTACTGCCAACAACTAGTGAAACTTGATAAGGCAATAAAGGAAAAACAACCAGAGTCTGCGAATTGTAAAGGTAATGTCTTCCACCATGACAACGCTAAATCTCCCACATCTTCAGCGACTCGCGAATAATTGTTGCAGCTTAGTTGGAAAGCCCAGATCTTGCACCACCAGATTACTGTTTAATCATGACAATCTGAAGTCGAACTTAATTCAGGACCAGAAGTTGCATGAGCAAAACATTTTTTATAACGTACGTACGTCAAAGGAACACAAGATCGGCCAAGAGCAGAACCCGAGGCAGTCGATCCCTCCTCATGCCCGAAAATTCGGCCTTTCGCAAACTTCAACCTGCCGAATTTTGCGTTGGAATTCGGACCTACACCCGTACAAGATCCAACTGACCCAGGAGCTCAAAGTTCGTGACCATGACATAACAACACCGTTTGTTCGCTGATTATCTTCGGAACATTTGGAAGAGGCCATCTTTAGCGACAAGGCGCATTTTTGCCGTATATGGGACGAGTCACCGTCAATGGCGAGTGCTATAGGACGATGATAACCAATTTCTTATGGCAAATTTAAACCATATGAACCTAGATGACATGTGGCTCCAGCAGGACGGTGCTACGTGCCACATAGCGGACGCCACGATTGACTTTCAACATGAACGATTGGACGGTAAAGTTATCTCTGGCAGAAGTGACGTTAATTGGCTACCACGGTCAAGCTTTTTCTTGTGAGGTTTCTTGAAATTACAAGTCTGTAATAAACCACAAACGGCCGATGCCCTATCTATGCAGAAACTATTAAGAAGCAGAGGCAGGAATTTGAACGATCTTATATTCTTAAATGAAATGGGGCTTTCAAATAAAAAAAAAGATTTTGTTAATAACTCACACACAGCTTGTTTTAGTCCATTTTAACATCTATCCGCCCTTATTAAAATACCCATATTACCAAATCAGGCGATCATAATTCGCAGCAGGTATACCGGAAAGGTATTGTCCTCTCTTCATTTATCATTATATCCTGGCATCGCCTTGAAAGCAACATGTACGAATGAAAGAATGACCCTGTATTCAAATAGAAACTTCTATACGTGAAACACAACCCAACTTCGACATGATGTGGTTCGACCAAAACCTTTATTTAAGTATTTTCTTATGCATCTATCACTCACCGTCACATCGCACCTACTCAAGCGACATCTGAGACACTACTTCTAACGAACTTAATTGAAATTTGCTTAAATATATCGCAATAATTATATGTCAGATGCAAAGCGTCTTGATAGCAACATCGATTGAACTAATACCTTTTTACTTTGGTTCAAAAATCAAAAACAAAAAAATAATAAAAACCAAAACAACATCTACAAAACATCTATGTACAAATGTAAATCTTCTATACATCGGCAATGTTGAACGCATCAAATATCAACGAAAAAAACTTAACCAAACAACGGTAATTTCAATCGTTTAAAACTGTATTTATGGTATGTATAGCATGTATATTGTGAAAAACGTGGCTCATCAATATTAGCTTAAGCTAATCAGAAATCACCAACAAAAAGTAAACAAAACGAATAAACAAATCAAAACCAAAAACAATGAAGAGAAGCTCATACGTTCCCCTCATATCATTAGGTTATAAGAAAATCGTAACTCGAAAAAAACAAAAAAAAATTGTTAAATGAACGAAATCAAGTAGACGACGAACGTAAAGGAAAGAAAGAAGGAAGGCTTACAGCTTGATCGGTTGAGCTCTTGCTGTAGGGTACCGGAATCAAACGCTCTTGCAATTCACCACCTATTACCTTCAATGGAAAGAAGTAAAAGAAATATTGGAGAAAATGGTTGTTGTTTTTGATTTTCATAAGTTTTCTTTTTTTTGTTTTGTTTTTTGATTGACTGAATTCGATGAGATTTACTTGATTTTTTTTTTAACTCTTACTTTAAAATGAATTTAACCTTTACGGAACGAAAAAATGCAAAAACGCAATATAAAATAGAAAAATTCAAACAAAAAACAAAAAAACCCAAAAAAAAGACGAACATTTAAAGGAAAGACTCAACTTATTTTCAGTGAAAAGAAAAAAAATTACTCATTTTTGTGCATAGTGAAAATTAAAGGGGAAGCTGCATAGGCAAAGACAGATACAACTCCCCCCGTTATGTCTTAGGTATTAGTAGTAAATTTGATTTATAGCAGGTTTAGTCTAATATGTAAAGCGGAACTTACTCTGGGAGAATAAAGTACGGGGTGTGTTAAACACTAAAAATGGAAATAAATAAAAACAGAAAAAAACAAAGATAATTAAAATGAAGGACGGAATGAAAAATGAAAGGAAATGACATACCCAATCATTTAAACTAGTAAATTAAGATTATTTTCTTAGCGGTTAATTTGTTAGGATACTTTGATTTTTTTTTCGTACTTAACAGAGCCTCGTAACATACGAATTGGAGAAAAACAAAAATACTCAAAGTTTCTTACAAACTACCTTGTCAACGATACGCGTTCCATGAATCTTGAAAGTTTGATTATAAATGAGAATGTGATACGGAGGGGGTTGGTTGAAATTTCAAAGGTGTTACTCCATATATACACAGAGTAATCGATAATATTCGCGTTTTCACTTCGGTCAGAGAACACTCCGAGCATTTGTTTTTGATGACACGGATTTCTACTAAGCTAACGTCGAGACATTATGGGAACAAATAGGATTCAGACTAAAATTAGAAAAACGAATGACAAGCAACAGACTATGTGATTCCTGTTAATTGCTTGTCACATTATATACCAAAGATAAGTTAGAGCTAACTGAGCAGCAGTAATAGGGCAAGGATTTGTAGCTAATATCGCCAGTAGTTAACGAAAAACCAATGAAATTCCTGGAATCCTAATTAATTATTCAAAATTAAATTATTTGACAAGAAGAAAAAAATGCTTTTGTTTTAAGGGCCACCTTACCTAAACAAATACGAGGGGTGATCCAAAAGTATTTTCAGTTTTTCGGTTATTAACAGTCCGCATAAAAATCCATTTTTTTGTTAGCCCAAAAAAAAAAGCATTTAAATAGACTTCTATTCCTGGGAGGTACATTCATTTGAATACGAACTGTCGAAGGGATAACATTAAAATGGAGAGAAACCAGAGCTTTCATCAAGTACCTCTGCTTGAAAAAACCGTCTACAAAAGACATACATTGGAGGGCTCTACTCTTCCACATTCTACAGTAGCACCCCGGGTCAAGGAGTTTAAGCTGGGGAGGCACGTCCACGTCCCTAAGCTGAGGTCACAGAGAATAATGTTGGCAGATCGAAAAGTGACCATCAGGCATATAGCTAGGTCACAGGGATCTCATATGGATACGTTCAAAGAACCTTTGCGAGCGAACTGCGTATGAAAGTCTTGAGAATAATAACCGACGAGCAAAAACAAAGAACGAGTTCACATTTCGAGGGTGGATCTACCATTTTGAAACCAAACAACAATCGATCACTTGGAAGCGAGCCTCCTCACCGACGTTAAATAAATTCAAAGTGCCAAGTCCGGTGGGAAAGATTACCCCGTTTTTAGGTGGAATATTTGGAATCTTACTATGCAGACCAAATAAGACGCAGGAGAGACAACGCACCGGCCCACAAAGCCGCTGTTGCGATGGCTGCCATTCTAGGAATGAGATTCGAACTAAGATGGGCAGGACACGTATAACGAATGGACAGTGGGCAAATAGTCAAACGAATAACGCCATAGCTGAGAGGACTATATAGGGATGGACCTAGAAGAGATGGAATAGAACAATGAAACATGGAAGAAACACACTCATGACAGGGAGGATGGCCGAAGTGTGGTCAATGAAGCTCTGAACGTCTGAATGCGAAATAAAACTTTTCATTATCATTATTATTGGATCACCCCTCGTAGTGTAATAAAAAAAAATCGGTTCAATGAGAATCAGAATTTCCGAGAACATTAATTGTGGAAGTGTATAAGATTAGGCCAAACCCTGGTCGTGAACGTGTTTTGAGGAATGGCTTCTTGGAGAATGTAAATCAACAAATAAGTTGATAAGGTTTCAAGGGCTTCAGGGACTTTTTTGGTAGGAATGCTAATACACCGCATTATTATGAGCCCTTTACCCTAACCCTAGCCATTTGTAAAATCCGGAAACCGCCATGCCACAATATGCTGGTGCAGGTCTCATCAATATGGAAATGGGTAGTTGCTCAGAATGTTGGCCTTATTAAAATTAGTTTGAGGATGGAAGGCGCAGTGCACGAAGAATATTTGCCTTTGATATTTCGATCTTAGCCACCGAAAGCAAAGGCTTCCTCGGGCAAACAGATTTAAAAATCAGACAAATTGTATGACGTTGTTGCGAGCAACGAGTTCAAGGGGCGGGTGATAAGATGAATACATGAACAATGGCTTGGTATGGCATTATTGTCTCTGTAGGCTGCTTCTGATGAAAACGTTGGTAATATAGTTGAAATATTATCTACATGGGTGAAATTACTTTTTGCTTTAGCATTACTGACTTCAAAGTGCCATGAACCACACTATAACAACTTTGTTTGCTACTTTCCCGATCCATTATTTTTAGCAACCAACCAACTGGTGATCTAATAGGAAAGTAGAGTGAATCCAAATTTTTTTACTCGGCCTTACCTTGACCATAGTAGTCAAATTCAGAGTAATTTTGTGAGGAGACTTAAGTGAGTTGGTGTTCAGTCAAATCGAAAAGAATGTGAATGGAATGGAAGAGGTTAGACTACTTGATCCTTATATCATTTAATTCATCGAGTTAGCATGATTGTTTATCAGCTATTCTGCCACTTTAATTCGGGTTTTGGTTGTGATTTTTTTTTTGTTTTGCTAAAAAAAAAAATAAAATGAGTATTAAAAAAAATTTTTGCAAACATTTTTTCGTGCTTCATAGAAATGAAAGAAAATTGTTTTTTTTTTTGTAATTCCTTTTTACAGCAGTTATTATTATTTTTCACTTCTTTTGTAAAGGATTTGTGTTATATTTTCAGTTTGTTAATTTGTTATTTTGCCGCAACAAATCGCATTTCTTAATAGTTATCGTCGTTTTTAGACGATTTGATACGAGAAAACAAATGCACAGGCATAGTGTATAACTATAAAATACATTTTGTATTATTATAATAAAATAATATATATTTGGTAATAATTAAGTAAAGTTAATTTGAATAACAACAACAAATACATTTTGTTGTTATTCGGTTGTTTGTAAATGGATTTCATTAACAATTGCAAAATTCGATTCATAAATATTTTTTTATAATTTTATTTCAATTCATTAACATCTAATTGTAGATAGTATTAATGTTTTTTTTTTTTTAAGACGGATTGTGTTTTACCAAAAACTTAAATTCGAATATCTTATTCAATACAACAGGGGGAAAAACACAAAAAACATAAACAAGAAATTAAAATTGGAGAAAAACAAACACAAAATATTAATATACAGATACAAATACATAAATATAGTTGTATTAATACGACTAATACGATTTACAATGTAAGTAACAGGAATTGTTTGATATTAAAAGTGGAATTCACGTTCGTTTTTTTTGTGTTTTTCGGTTTGGTAGATTTTAAAAATTCAACTAATTGCTTTAAAGGTAAGTACAATCGAGAAGAGAACATAGACATATCGGCGAGCAAAAAAAAGTACAGAAAATATGAGGATATTAGATCGATTATCGCCTAAAGGACATGATAATTTTTTTTTGTGTTTTTTTTGTCATTCTATATTAAATTGATACTCAAGACAGTCGGGCTAGTTATTTTTTACAAGCCATTTTTGTATTAGTTTATATAAAAAAAGTTACTTTTGAAAATCTAAAAATCACATCCATGGAACTAGCGAAATATATCTAAAATAATTTTTTCGTTTTTTTTTTTATTTTTTAACTTTCTGTATTACTTTTTAGTAAGAAATTTTTTTTTAAATCCATGGAAAACCAGTATATTTGTTATAGAAAAAAAAAGCGTTTTGTATGGAAAAATATCGAAAAACACAAGAAGAAAAGAAAAGAAATCAACGAGACATTTTATGCCAATGTCTCAGCAAAATGATGGAAAGAAAATTATATTTCAAGACAGTAAAATAAATTAATATTTTCAAAAGCTAATTGCTTATCTAAGTAACATTTCTAACAAACGAGATAAAATAACGAAATAAAAGGAAAAAAAAATTAAAATTCAAAATTTTTCTATTCCCTCGAATGCGTCTTAAGCCCGTTTACATACGCGTTTCTACTTGCTTGGGACTTTCTGATCGCTTACGTGCGTTTTGACCAGTCTTTTGTTTACCAACATTCTTGCTATCAGTACCACGCACGCCACCACCCGTTTGCTGTGGATCTTCATCGATGTATGATATATCTGAGAGGCCAGCAGAAGTCGTAGGTATATCTTCTGATTCGGCTTGTTGCTGCTTTGGTGGATGATGATATTGTACCTGCGGATGTAGGGTATTCGATTGACGTCCAGTGCCGGTATACACGTGGGCCGCATTGTAGAAATTCGGCGATCCAGGCGATTGAACCAACTGATAGCCACCAGACGATATAATTGGTCGTGGACTACGTAAGTTATGCACCGAGCGGCGTTCGTTTAAGTCTTCCAATGTCGAACGAAATGCTCGAATTACACGTAACTGAAACATACAAAATTAGACAACAAACAAAAAACAACAAAAAAAACCAAAATGGGGGACAACAAACAAAAATCAATCAAAATTCAAAAAAAAAAATTCGTTATAAAGCATAAATAATCAATAACAACTAAACAACTTTATCTATGAAGCTAGCTTCTTGATTATCATTTGTTATTCGCCACTGCTTTTCACAGCAGAATTCGACTTAGATACGTCAGATGCAGTTACTATTATTGGTTAGTATAAAATCGGGGAAATATGGGAGTTGGGATGCGCTACATAACACAAGGAGACAATTATTGCTAGTTTCTATACAGTAATTGAAAACATGTTCAAATCGGGACAACATTGACTATCCGGGCAGGGACGGACAGGACGTTGTCATTACCACTGCATAAGTACCAAATTTCGCGTTTGCGTTGCTGGTCTTGGTACAGCATCAATAGTTCTTTGAGAGATTTCACGGGAAAATACTTGGTTGTTGATAAAAGCGTGATAATTTTTCCGAATCACAACAAACAGCTTTCCACTGTCCCCATGGACCATATGAAATATTATACAAAAAAAAAAAAAAAAATCGATGCAAACAAGAAACATAAAAAACAGAGAAGATATGGAAACAGTTAGAAGGCAATCATACAGGAGAAGCTGTAACCAAATCTCAAGCCTGGTTGGATTTGGCTACATTTCTTCTGATCGATATATCTCATTGAACATAGTACACTCCGTACGTAGAAAGAAGAGGATTTATATACAAAAAATACAACATATTCATGAAATAATAAAGGCGAAGCATTAACAAGCATTCATATTAGTACACAAAAGCAGTTCTTCTTATTAAAAATTCAAATGAAAAACAATGAACACAGTAGGTCGATAAACACTTAATGAAATTAAATTCGAAATAAAACAAAAAGGTTGAATGTTTCGTTGAATATTAGCTTAAAAATAAGAAAATTAAAACGAAACTGAATAACGGTGATTACATTAAACATACCAGAAATCCATTCTTTTTTTTTTTTTAATTGAACAATTTTCTTTTTTAAACTTATCTAAGGTAGTTTCGTATTTTCTCCCATTTTAGTAACTTACCGAAAGGTCTTTTCGATTTTTTTATTTTTTTTTTAATGATCATTTTTGCTGTATTTTATTTTAGTTTATAAGTAAAATGAAATTTATGCACAACCAAAACCCAAACTACTTTTGTTTTTTTATGTTTTCGTTTTGTTTTTTTTTTTTTATTTTAATGAAATCTAATGATTACAAGTAAATGAGATAGTGGACTATTAGGCAGACTTTGATGGATAGAATTTCGTACATGGAAGTTATGTTTTTTACACTTTTGACAATGTTCACTTTATTAGGAAAGAGTGAAAAATCGAAATAGATGACATCTCCGGTGGTACAACTCTAGGGCAGTGTTTTTGTTATATGTGTCTTGGCGTTCAGAGTTTCACGTACTCAAAAAAGTTTTATAGCGGACGGAGAAGCCAACAAATCGGTGAAATTATTCACCTCAGGAAGATAAATAGAGTACATCATAGCACTAGTTGATATACGAGGGGTGATCACCTTACCTAGGGCAAATACGAAGGGTGATCCAAAATGATTTTTAGTTTTTCGATTAGTCCGCATAAAACTATTTTTTTTGCTTGCTTTTATACCCCCTAGGTTAGCGTTGCAGTCACCAAAAAACAAATGAAATCCATGGAACCCTAATTAATATTTGGCAAGAAGAAACCCTTTCGATTAAAAAATGCTGCTGCTTTAGGCCACTAGGGGTCCCTTTAACCTAGATCAAGTACGAGGGGTGATACAAAAGTATTTTCAGTTTTTCGTTTATTTTCAGTTCGCATAAAAATCCATTTTTTGCTTGCTTGTAAAACCACTAGGCTAGCGTAATAAAATCATTTAAAAGGACCCATATTCCCAGGAGGTACATTCATTTGCATACAAACCGTTGAAGGGATAACATCAAAATGGAGAAAAATTAAATTAGATCTATCACCAAGTACCACTGCTTGAAAAAGACTGTTTACTTAAGGCATACACTAAAGAACTCTGCTCCTCTATATTTCACAGTAGCACGCAGAACATCAATTCAAGATGAACATTGTGAAAGACGACCAACCACGTCCCTTACTCAAGATAACATGAAAAATGTTGTGTTGGCAGATCGAAGAGTGAACATCAGGTATATTTGTAGTTGAAGTCACGGGGAATAATGTCGGCAGAGCGGAGAGCCATCATCAGGAATATACTCGTAGATGAGGTCACAGGGATTCAATATGACAGCAAAGAATGACAAAGAATCCTTGCGAAATAATTACATATGAAAAAGGTCTTGGGTACCGAGAATATTTACCGACGAGCAAAAGAAAACAAAGAGTCGACGCGGCTTCGCACTCGACAAGTGATCAGATTTTCACTATACGATAGCAGGAATCCCACGAAACTGTGCATCTACTATTCATAGATTTTAAAAAGGCATATGACTTTATAAAAAGATCCAAAATGTATCATGTCCTTGTAAGGTTGGGAAACCAAAAAAAAATAGGCTGGACATTCCAAATACGTGAAGGATTAAGACAAGGAGACGTCTTGTCACCACTCCCTTTTAATCTTGTGCTGGAATTCGTAATGAGATCCCTTCAGGAAAATGAGAGAGAAATAACGCTTAATGAAATCACATCAGCTCCAGCTTACGCTGACGTTCAGTTTAGAGAAAAAGGTTTAGAAGTAAATGAAGAGCAAACTAAATATCGATCGACTTGGATCGATCCAAACCTCGCACTTGACTGTTCCTGATAGACGCTTTGAGAAGGTGGACGAGTTCCAACACCTGGGTACCATATTGACTGCGAAAAACGACTTAAAGATCGAAATCGAAAAGGCTTTATATGGGCAAGGCGTGCTTTTTCGCGATGAAGGAATTATACAAAGCAACGCAATATTAAAATCCATGCCACTGACACTTTACAGATGTGCAACTTGGTTTCAGACTAAGAAAGATGAAAATAGTTTTCGGATCTTAGAAGAATTTATGATGGAAAAAACTAACTCGAGGAACTCTATTCCCAAGCATAGTCCAAGTAATAAAATCGCGAAGACTACGATACTTAGGACACGTAAAACGAATGGACAGTGAATCAACAGTCACATGAATGAATGGAAAACCCACAGGAAAAAGATCGCAAGGAAGGCCGTGCCGGAGATTGACCTAGAAGAGATGAGACCGAACAGCGAAACATGGAAGGAACAGACTCATGACAGGGAGGCTTGGGTGGTCAACAATCACCTTATTTAATTTTCGTTGGCATTACTTTTGGATCACCCCTCGTACTTTTGACTTCGACGAGAATATTTTTCGAACAATTACTGTTTCGAAGTAGAAAAATTAAGCTGTCTTGTCCTCTCCTTGGCAAAAGACCTTAATAATGGTTTCGGATCTAATAAAACATTTTTACCCAAAATTGTAACTAAAATCGTTAATCATAATGGCTTTTACCATTTATTTTGACCATTGAAAGATTATTAGACACTTAAACTCATTAATGACCAAAAAGTAGAAATCAAATAAACTTAGCAATAAATATAACTATTTGTTATGAACAAAAACAAAAAAAAAAAAAAAAAAAAAAACATCTTGGAACTGTGCGAGTTTAAGAAGAGAGGAAAAACAATACACTGGCATAAACGATAGCTTTTAAAAACGTTTTTAACGAATCTAGATCTAAACTCTAGTACAAAACGGACATAGATTACGAAGAAATTCTCAAAAAAAAATATTTTTCTAAAACTGATGACTAAAAGAGATCGAGAGAACAAAAAACAGAGAGAGAGAGAGAGAGAGATACAGAGAGAGAGAGAAAGAGGTAATAAGAACAGATTCACTCGATTTGAATGAATATTTGACCCGTGATAGTTATGAGAGATGTGGATGTTAACAAAATCACATTCTGCTAGCAGGATACAGTAAAGTCAAAGAAAAAAAATTAAAAAAACATAAATCAATTCTACCAACTCTAACGCAAGAGAATATTTGTTATATGTACACCAATGAAATAACACCTTAGATAATAAGCAGACAATTTTAGGACGAATCTTTTCAACACGAATAACAATAGTCGCAAAAAGAAAATCTTAAAAAACAAGATACAATATTAACTATTTTTTAACATATCCAATGAAAATATGAGAATGAGTGAAAGTTTATGTTTGCATTTAGATATTGACGATTAGTTTTTTTTGTAACTCTGAAACCTATGTAGATATGATTCAATACAGATACATATATCGAAACGAAACCATGAGATATATAAATATAAGCTAGTTGACTGGAGGAACCACAAATAAAAAAGATTTTGTTATATTAGTTGGTCAAATAGTGACTAAATTTGTTTGGAATGGTGGAGTGGAGGGTGTTCACACGAGGATATCGAC
Organism: Merodon equestris; assembly: GCA_958301585.1. NCBI lineage: Eukaryota > Metazoa > Arthropoda > Insecta > Diptera > Syrphidae > Merodon > Merodon equestris. The sequence goes on along the minus strand of OY284418.1, from coordinate 19,364,752 downwards.
AAGAATACCAAAAAAAAAAAAAAAAAACAGACTAACTACACTAAACTCGGTTTTTTTTTTAATACAAAGCACATAAATATACTTAGGTGAAGGAGGAGAGATAAATAATTCCAATTTCAACAATCATACTCAAGAAAACTTAATATGGCGTTGGAGTAGCGTATGGGGTGGGAAGGACATAACAGCATCGATACTTGTTCACATATTGTTAATCAAACAGAAACAAAATGAAAAGAAAAAAAAAAGACGTTTACACTTGGAACTAAAGTCTACAAATTATCAGATATCCATACATAGAGGTATGACATCAACATACAAATGTAGGCCCGTGGCTACGTACGATGACTATTAAAAAATAAAACAAAGTTTCTAGCTTCTAATTGCTTTGCTCCATTTTGAAATCACAAATATGTAAATCTGTCGTGGGTCGAAAGGCAAAACAATCGAAAACAAAACCATCAATCGTTACAAAGGTCCAACCAAACAACAATAAATCCAAAAAATTAATTTAAGTTTTAAAAATCGCCAAATTTAAAATTTTTGGAAAATGCAGGTTTTTCATAAATCCAACCCATGATGGAAATAATAACAATAAATCCTACGTACTTTGAATAAAGGTTCGTTACTTTTTGTCTCTAAGTTTTTTCATTCATGTTTACGTGTTAGGCTTTACTCGAACTCAGTTAGATAATGACACGACTATAGCAGCACATAGTGAAAGGAAAAGTATTTCGAACAAAAATCATATAAAGTACAGAAGAGCAGTGAAACTTTTAATAAAACAATAGTGTAGTGGCACGTCATCTTCTTTCCTCTCTCATATACACACACATTTATTGACTAGAGTTGTTTTTAATTTTTTAATGTTTTTTTGCTTGTTGTTTTTCCTTTTTTTTTAAGGCGATTTCCTTTTGATTTCTTCCATTAATGATTTTTTTTAATAATTATTTATTAATTTATTATTATTTGCACGTTTTACATACAATCGATAAACTACTGTGGTAAAATGTATATCATTAAGTCTCTGGTTTTGTTTGTTTTTTCTTTAATTTTAGAATCTATTGCTTCTCCTTTACTTGTGATTTCTTGATTTCCTTTTTTAATTAAACGATATTTTAGAACGTTGAATGTGTTTTTTTTCCGTTAAAATTTAAATATTAAATTTCAAAAATACTATTGGTTCTAGTAAACCTTAATTTCTTCAGTGCACGCGTATATACATATACAAACTGACAATGGGAGATAACGAGAAAACGACTATAGAAAAGGATATTTCTACGACACGTATATATATGTACATAGTCATGCACCAGTTTTTACTTTGCTATTATTGTTTTAAACACCCTTTGGACTAATCTATTCAAAATTGCTTTAAACTAGATACTAGATATATATAGACTGTTAGATTCTCTGTGTTATTGTTTTATTATAAATACTCTTTTGTATCTGGATTTTGTTATCCTTCTACACATCTCCTACATATTTATTCATTTTAAATAATTTTTTATTTTTTTTTCCTTATATATATATCTGTTATATAAGATATATCGTCATTTTGCTTTGATAAATTACTCAGTTTTTTGTTTTTTATTTTACTAATTTGTATTTTAGAGTTGCCCCATATTACACTTCAGTCTCTCGCATTGGTTCCGCCGGCTGATTTAAAAAATTAACAACAAATATTAAATATAAATATAAAAAAGTAAACAACTTTCAAAAAAAATTATAGGTATTTTGATATAAGTTATTACTTTTATCCAAAATCATTAATATTTTCTATTTTCGTTTACTTGGTTAAGCTATGCGATATAGGGTCTGAGATCAGGTTTTGTTTTTTTTTTTTCTCTCTGAATGAAATGTATAACGAAAAGGCGGTAATTGTGGACCTGAATATGTAAAAGGGAAGCAAATAAATAAAATAATTAAATTAATAAAAAAAAATGGAATCCATGAATAATGATCACCCTCACACGCCTTGTTCGATTAACTCTCTTTAAATATTGATAGAAAAAAGTATAAATCTGTGCTTTGTTCTTCTTTTTTTTAATACCTTCTCGGTCGTTATATACATTTGTTGTTATACAAATTAAATAAATCAAATGCTTATAAAAGCATACTACTCTGTATAAAAAAAAGAGGTGATTTTCCAGTTGAAATTTTTATAGAATTGGTAGAACATGCCATTTTCTTAATTGATGTCATAGTTATACTTGGGGTTTGTGAACAACCAAAGATGAAGCTGATTTTTTTTGAGCAGAGAAGCTGCGTTGTCCCTGCGGCTGCGAGTGAGATTCCTAATGGATCTCTCCTACCTCACACTCACATCACTACAGCAACATACAAGTGCAATACCAAACTCAAAACAACATAAGAAATCGTTGGCTAAATATGGTTGGTCTTCCTTGGGTAAAATAATCTGGAGGTAAACTAGCCCCCTAATCGAATAATCGGGTGGGAACTATACAAGCGGGAGCATCCATGAAAAGCAATGCAAGGATAGGGTCATGGGACGTACGAAGCTTGTACAGATTAGGTGTTTTCCAAACAGTAAGTATAACTTGGATATAACGGCATTACAAGAAGTTTGATCCGTAATCTTGAAACAGGATTCTTCATCAGCAGCAAAACTATGCAGAACGTAATGGACATCGTTCTTTTTTTTTTTTTGCAACGACCGAAATTCGATGGCCAAAATCTTGGGTCCCCACTCTAAAAAAAGAACACGCAGGAGAGGTTATACTGGTTCATCGCAACTGTATAGAATAATGAAACTATCTCTGAGGAATGGGGGACCTCGGTCACCTTCACTCATCTCCTGGGTTCATGCACTATTTCGAAAGTGGTGATAGGATTGGATCAAGTAAGAGCAACTTGATTGCTGCTGCACATGAAAATGCTCTTTCTCTTTCACCTGCACTTCCCAACATACATGGTCAATAAGATTGCATACATCTCTGCTTGAAATAATTGCAGGCGAAAGTTGACAACCTCCACGAAGACCATAGCACAAGATCCCTGCCCGGACTTAAGCCATTAATGAAGGTTTAAGGTCCAGTTGATACAAGAATCGGAACCAGCATCAATTGTCGAGTGAAAAAGGTTATTACGCAAGAGCATTATAGCACCAATGTCGGGCATTCCACTTTAACTGAGCTGTTGCTCATGGGAACCAACAAGAAGGAACGTAAAGTTTTCAGCCAAACTTTCAGTTTCGGACAAACATGGCAGAGGAAGGCTCTGCGCAAAGTAGTAAACGTTTTGGGTAGATAAAGTTCCCTCGATATTTGAATTTATTTGTTTACCCAAGGATGCCAGCTTAGAATACCACTCTTTCTGAAGCTCTTAAGGTGTTGTGGCTGGAATTTCTTCAAGGGCGCATAAAGCAATGTAGTCTCCTTCAAGAAAAATGCATTCATTTCAGCACTTCCATGCCGATATTTCTCTACCCTTCAGAGCCGGCTTCACTTCTTCGATGGAGTCATCTCCATCATATCGATGTCGAGGTAGTGGTAGTTGGTAGCCAGATCAAGGGAATGTAGTGGGTGGAGAAGTAATTTTGCCATTGTTGCGATGGGCTTACGACAGTGCATTGACTGGGTGAAAGTTTTTTTTCCGGAATTGGGCTGTGTTCAAATCTTACAGAGGTTCCCCATGTTATGCACACGAAATTTTCAGCTATTGTCATGGTAAGGAGTTTTGAGTAATGAAGGACATGCTATGCCAGCTCATCAAGGGCTAATGCTGCCGCTTACATCAAGGTTTAAGAAATTCTGTTACCAACCTTCACACAAAGCGATAGCGACACAGGATTGGATGGCCGAAAAATATTTTCATTGAAAATTCTCCGGAAATATTAGCAGTGTAAAAGTTAAGATATAATCATAAAATGGCAGATCCTCCACCGGTAGAATTCTTCAGCACCGAACATCTGTATCTAACAAACCGATTCTCCCGGATATTGATAAAACCAAGTAAAAAAAGAAATCAGGAAAATACGAACAATAAAAAATATGTTAAGAAATTGATTGTTAACAATGAACTATTTCAAACCAAATTATACGCTAACACTAAGCTATATTTAAAAAATAAATGTGTTAATCTACTTAGTAAGTAAACGATTTAAAGACCTAAGCTACAAATCAGGACAAAATCTCATTAGTAACTACCAAAGAGAACGTAATTATGCGACTATACTTTAAACTTTACATAACAAAACAAAAACCCATAATTCGAAAACGTATTTTGGTTTCTCCACTTTCCACATGTTACCACTCGAGTTTTTCATGCACCTCCACCGTCCGCCGTTCGGATTTTTTTCATTATTTTCGTGTCAACGTTCTATAATCATCAAAAAACTTTTTTTGCATGTCTTTCGACTATTAAAAAAATGCTCTCAAACTCAATCTCATATTTTTGTGATATATTTGTAAAATAGTTTTTGTATATTTAATTGATCCCACCCTTAAGGGGGTCATTGATCATCCATCAAGGACTAATCAAGATTCAAGATCGATATCTAAAATAGAATATAAGTCATGAATGGTATCATAGCTTGATAGTATTTCATATGAGAAACAAATCCTTCATGGTAGATGCCAGAGTTATGGGATTTGGGGAGTATTTCGCAAACTTTTTTTTTTCGAATTTATATTTTATTGACTTTATGTAAAACAAAAATTTATATTTAGAAACGAGTATATAGAGTGGGTAGAGATAATAGTAAAACAGAAGAAAGTGAAATAAAAGTACTCAAAGCAACTGAATCAAAATCAGAGTCTCTAACCTAACTTATAAAAGGCAAGTAATCATCACTCCCTTTGTGGTGATTTAAGATTTCTTTTCACGATTAGTAACTTTTAAACATAAATAAAAAGGATTAAGTAAGAAATTATAAATGAAATGTAAACAGAATAGGGAAGTAATGAAGCTCTGCAGTGTGTCAGGGCTGAGTGTAGGTGTAGATGGTTTAAACTGAATGTTATTTACTAGACAAATAGAACAAGCCAGCATAGGTTTTCGGTTTGATTTTTCTTCCATATGCTTTTGTTTTATTGCCTACTGAGGAAGGAAGTATAAGACATTTGATCAATGTAGATTTCATGGTCTAAATATATGGTGCAAGTCTATGTGCTGAATGGGCATAACAGAACATCAACAAACATATAACCTAACTTTGTATACAGCTGCTGGTGACTAATACCCTCGCACGGAGAATCTAAATCCTCAATATCAGTACCATATGCAGCCTCAATGCCAGTATCAAATGCAGCCTCAATACAATGACAACATTAATAACCCGTTTGCCCCATTAGATTGCATAGAAATTAACGATGAAACACTAAGCCATTGCAAGGCTCCTAGGAAAGCCTTGGTTCCACAAAGACTGCGTGGAAAAAGTAAATGTTGCACGACTTCAAGCCCTGGAAGTCTAGTGAAGAGATCACATGTACAAGATATTAAACCCTATGAAAGGAAGTCAGCCATCTCCTTCGAGATAGATAACAACTGTGGCAAGGAGAAGAAAAGGTAAAATGTACGACGAAACACACGAGCGTACTGTATGCGGGGCTAAATGCTGTACCAAAAGAATACCAGACCAAATCAGGATATATACACGACGATAATGGGAAGCTCGTTGGATGGAAGCGATCAATCAACTCAAGAATAACAAGGCCACAGTCGACCTACTACGGAATACGATGGTAAGGTGAAAAGTTCTCGACCTGACACAGAGATGGCGTTCCAATCAGTAAAACTGTATTTTTCCTGCTTGGGTGTACGTGTCACTATGTCATACGACGAGTTTTCAATTTGTCCAAAGGTCGGCATAACACCGGAAAATATCGAAAAAGTGCATGGTTGGACTATAAACGAATTAAGATTAGTGATATCGGAAGAAAAGATGCGAAAGTTTTTGTAGAAAGAATAAGGGAGGCGAAAGCTTTGCCCAAGACGGGTGTCGATCAAAATTAAATGCGCAAACGATTTTCACAGCAATGTTCGGACCGATTCAATTCGATCCGACTATGTTTTTGTGGTGATTTGTCACTATGGATGACACATAGGTCAACCACCACACGTCAGAAATGGTACAATAGTCCCAGCAGTGGTTAGAAACCAGTAGATTAGAGCGAAAGGAAGCGATGTCGATCACATCGACTGAAAAGGTCATGATCAGCCTGTTGCAAAAGACAAGACTGCATAGAGACGCGTGGTCGCGATGACCACCTTACACCTTACTGATGTGAAACTAGATTTCTAACTAAGGAGGAAAACAGACTTCAGGTCTTACGAGAATCTATGGTGGAAAGCACGACGAAGAAGCAGGTGATTGTAGAAAACCATACAATTAAGAACTCAAGGAGCACTATTCTGTCCTAAGCCCTAAGACTGCGATGGTCAGGACACGCAGGAATAATGGACAGTGGACGAAAAGTCTCACGAATAATGAGTAGAAAAAGAACACTAGGCGTGGCCCGTAGATGTGAGGATGGACCTAAAAGGGATGGAACAGGACAGCGAAACATGGACTCATGACAGGGAGGCTTCGCGAAGGGTTGTTAACAAGGCTCTGAACTTCCGAGCTTCAAATGGCCGGTACGAGTTGTTTACTGCCAACAATAAGTGAAACTGAATAAAGCAATAAGGGAAAAACGACCAGAATTGGCGAATCGTAAGGGCATTGTGTACTACCATGACCCCAGACATATTTGTTACTTGCAAACAATTGTTGCGCTTGGTTGAGAAGTGATGTCCCAAGTGATGATGCCAAAGTCTTGCATCATAAGATTTCCATTTAATCATGACGATCTGAAGTCGAACTTGAATTAGTTGTTTACCCTTAAGGACTATGGACATGAGATGGCAAAAGGTCAACAACCAAAATGGAATTTATATAATTCCATTGGCTACGGAGATTTAGAAAACTAGCCAATCGGTAGACTAGAGTCGATTATTGATAATAAAGAACGTGCAGTAGAATCCAGCCCCGAGTGCTTTTGACCATGCTTAAGGCTCAGAGTCTCAAGGGCAGCCATACGTTATTAGCTTTCAGTCATCGATAAAAATAATGAGGCGGGGATCATTGTAGCATAATAATGCAAAACCACATGCAGCCCAGTCAATGCTCTGAATCTGCAGCAGTTGGTATATGAAGTTTTACCTCATCCGCCTTGTTTACCCCGACCGATTACTATAGTAGACAGTTCATCCGGTTGGTCCGAAAGCTAGAAAAATGTTAGAAATGTAAAAAGTCGAAAGGATTCCGTTCTCAGCCAGATTGGATTATAAGCCATTGCCTTATTGACCAAGTTAAGTTAATATTGTAACATTACAAGCTGTTCAAAAGACTAAGAGAAGCCCCGAAGAAAAAAACATACCAATAAAAAAACTGTAGGAAAAAGCAATTTGGTTAAGAGCATAGATTTTTAGATTAGATTTTAGAGAACATTTTTTTTTTAATAAAATGTGTGAGCCCGAATGGCTTTAGCGAATTGAAAGCTCTCGAACAGAAAAATTGGCAATGAAGATCTAGTCCATTAAAGAAGGCTCCTATGAAGCATCGTATTACCTGTAACGAAGCTATTTAAAAAGATCGAATGGAGTGTATGATTAGTTGCTAACGTTCTATCTTTAAGTGTTAGTTATCGTCGTGGTTTAATCGTGGTTAAATGAAAAAGTAATTCTGAAGCAAAGATTGGCCTTTTTTTTACGTTTGGCAATGTCAACTTTTTTTCTCTCTATTGCCTTAACGTTCACGCGTCATATAAGGTCCATATGTATATTCTATGGACATTATGTGGGGTCATGTCTACATATGTTCGGGGGTACACACTGCGGCTGTATATATAGGTACGTAAATCACGAATAATTGTTTGTTGATGTGCTTTTTGTTTTCATTAAACTTCTCGTATATTACAATGACTAAGGACTGTGATGCGCCCATTCAGAGGCCTTCCCTCGTCTAACGAAAACAAATGAATATTGGATAGACACGATTAAATTATCGCGGTGCAATATTCCTGACCTCTGTCAAAAAAAAAAGAAAAAAAAAAAAACAAAAAAAAAAATCAAAAAAAAACTTTAAAAAAATTAATCCGATAAGTTGGCTTCAATCGGATTCTATTCGCACCGCCAGATATACATATGTCACGTATGAGTATGCAATTGAAACTTAAATATGTATCTTTCCGCGGCGTGGAACTAAGCCACCGCTAGGAGGTTTTGTCTATGACTGTTGTGATGGTTTCTACCCCAAATGCTTTTTTGCTTTTATATTTTCGAAACACGTTTAAGTTTTTTTCAGTATGTGAGATAAGTTGACAAAAAAAAAAGGAAAAAAAAAATACAACATTTTATGCCACTTTTTTTGAAACTCTTCTATTGAAGAATAATAAAAAGTCGATATTTTGATGTTTTCTTTTTTCAAAAATAAAGATTTAAATAAGACAAATAATAAAATCCATAACCGAAATAGAATCAACTTACTTGCGTCTGTAAGCGTGTTAGGCCTCGAATCCATAGAATCTGACCCGCTCGTGGTTTCTTGTCGGAATCAATTGAATCGAAACGTTCCTCACCTAGATTCATTGCTTCTGTGTATTCTTCAGGGTGGCCGCGACCCCACCTGTATAGGATCAAAAAAATAAAAAATAAAAAAAAATAAAAACAAAAAAAACGAGTAAATACGAGTAAATGAAGAAATATTGATAAGTACATGTGACTGCAGGATAACTGACATAATGAACAATATTTATGAGATTAGATAGGTTTTTTCTGATATCTTTTTTAATTGTGGTTTGCAACATTCTATAGCTTTACCACATATTCGTATGTGTTTTCCAATGAACATGCAGACATAAAGTATTACATATAACGGTTATCCGATTTATCCGGTCATAATATAGATTATCCAATTCGGTACTAAGTATGAGCTTCGACCAGGAAATATAAACAAAAAATTCACGACAATAATGTGCAGAAAGAGATACACAAATTAGTTTGAGTATGTGAGTGATTTTGTTCCTATTCACATTGTCTTATCGAATGCAAGTGCACATCAATGAGAGAGAGAAGAGAGAGAGAGAGAGAAGAGAGTGAGAGAGATTAGGGGAGAAGCAAACAAAAATAATAGAGAAACAGACGTACATACAACATAAGAGCAATGAAGAACAACTAAAGAGCGAACAGCTTATATCTTGTCTTGTCTTCAATTTGTATGAAATTTTGAATTTTGGTGTTTCGACTAATGGTTCCGATATTTTTTAAACATCACATAACAATAAATGTAGCAGTACATACCCAGTCTAAAGTCAATGAAAGCCTTCTTTCATGATTTTTTTTTTAATTATTCTTTACTATTGGCATCCAACTGAAGTGTTTCTAATCAAGACTATAAAAGTGAGCTTGTCAAATGTGACTAGGCTAGAAGCGATTGAAGACTAAGCTAGAGGAATCAACAGGATCGAGTAGAAATTATACGCCCTCCCTTGATGGGTAGTGTTCCGTTGACCAACCTGACCAACGTACTGATTGGATCAGGAAATACACCGTAACGACTGCTACAAAATACCTTTCGCTCCCATTCAACTGCCAATGGATCAGGTGAGACTAACGATTAAGCCTTGCATTTTTTTCGATAAAGGAAATAAAAAAATATAAAATAAACTTCTCGAGAGCTGATAATCTCCCATTGCTCAATGTGATGCGTGGTTACGATCATAACATGTTGTGCATTAGCTACAAATAGGTGAATGCGAAAAATAAATAATAATAAAATAGTACTGTCCACCCAAACACACTAGGGAAAAGCTTGATTGTAATAGGTGACTTTAACACAGATTGGGGCTCTAGAATAACAAATAGAAAAGGAAACGTCCTTCTAGGTGCACTTAATTCATTAAACGTAAATTTCCTCAGCACAGGGGAACCAACATACTGGACCGCTGTATACATAAAGGTGTACCGAGGACAAGCTTAATCGCAAAAACTTGCCTTGAATTCTTATCTGACCATTCTTCAGTTAAACAAAACAACTGACTGGCATCATCGTCGAATCAATATTCCTCTAAAATATCCTGAAAACCTAGACACCATAGTAAATTAGTAGGCACTACCGAGTATACATAACAGTTGCGGAAGGAACAGTACTAGGCCCATGCAATGGAGGGTAATCTAAACTTAATATTTATTAGAAGAAAAAGGAAATGATTACGATTAAGGAGAGGATGAATTGCCGAACTAAAAACCTTTCGTTAACCTTCAGTTAAGTGTAGGTCGAAAAGATTGTAGTTTGTTTCCGGATTGGATCATGATACCCATCGTTCGTTTAATAGGAGTTAATGCGGAAGAGGTGTATGAACCGACATCTTCAAGGGTGGTGTCAAGCAGTGTGGGAGCAGCCAATATCACAGCTTAGTAGGTCATGGGTAAAAACTATCTTTATAAGGCAGTAAACGATGACATCAGCCCAGGGAAGACCACGAAGAGCAAAATAAATGAACCTAAGTTAAACGGCACAACTCATGCAGTATCGATTCGTAAGATTGGGAGAAGACTTGACTGAGATATTTAAGTAGGGGATAACGAACGTAGTGTATAAGGTATTCTTAACGTAAGAATTCGAGCCGCGAGCAGAATTGACACGTACGATAATGTTGTGGATGTGAAGACGGAAGTTCCCAGTCACTTCCTCCCAGACAGGGGGAAGATATTCTTGACAGAAGGTGGAGGGATGCGTAAGAGCTTGAGCAAGAGATGATTTTTTTGATACCTAATAGAGTACCCGTTTAAGACGGATGGGTGAGCGCAGATATATGTTGGAGATTTTCGTATATATCGAAAAAATATCAATTAATCGATATGAGGGACTCCGGAGGTTAATTCGAAGGTTATTCTAATGATCTTTTAACTGACGATTTGATCCATAGGATAAAACCGGGAGAATATGACTTTGAAACAAGGCCGTGAGGGCTAGGTGGGGAGGCAGTCGGGGTCGGAGGATTAAGCGCTCTTTAGACTACGTATTTTCTCGGTGACTAATGTGACAGTTATTATGTCACGCCAAGTACTCAAGTATGGTTATGGACAATTAACATGGAATCAACACATTCTAGAAAAGAGAAACCAAATAAAAGATAAATTTCGAAAATGATATTGGATGCTTAAAACCTATTTGGACATACGGGGTGCGGCACAGGAGGGAACTAACGAAAGATCCCGCTGGATGGAGGGGCATGTTGGCTGAGGTCCAGGATCACCCCGAGCTGTAGCGCCCGTAAAGAAGGAGAAGTTCATACGGACTATAACTATGGGGAACTTCAAAAACCTCAAATATTCAAATAATCAAGCGTACGCAAAACAGGATCCTGAGAACTATTATCAACGCAGAATGGTTGAAAGACCTCAACATAACAACTGTCGCCGGGGGAATTAGAATGTGTTGCGGCAAATAAAGGCAAATTATTCACAATTAGAACACAAAGACGAAAACTTAAATGCTACAGACAAACAGACTAAAACTGGGGACACCGTCCAAATATATTAAACGGAATGTATAGCGACAACAACGAGCGACAAAGAGAGCTCGGTGTGAACCAAACCTCTAACGTCTCAAGTGGTTTAAAACCCACTCATGCCAGCTACGTATTTTATTTTAAGGCAGTCGGCTAGTGCTCAGGTCAAAAAATCGATTTGTTTTTTGTCATAGATCACAACTAAGAATTGTGTAGAAGAAATCGGTAAAAATATTTTTCGAAATTCGAAGCCGTTGAAAAGTTACAGCCGTAAACCAGAGCATAAACCAGTATATGAAGCGAGCGGGGCAGCGTTGGATGGAACTTTAAAAAATTCACAAAGTTTGTTTAAATGTTCATAAAAATTAGCATAAGCATTAAAAAACAGCCCTTGCACTAGACGACGGCCTTAAGCACTCGATGTAAAGGGCACTGGTTCAACACCGTATGTATATGAATCCGAAGACATGTACCATAATAACATTAACTTATTGTCAAATAAGGAGGCAGATAATAAATAAAAGGAAAAAAAAAATAAAAATAAAAGTAGCCGCTGCCGGTATAACATGGGAGTGATCCAGTTTCAGTGAAATAAAGTTCATAGCTGATTTAGTAAATAAAATGTACTTTGATTTCCTTTTTATTTCCCATATTTAACAGCCAACTTATTACAATTTTGTTCTATATTGGCTTCATAATACTGTTATTTTCGGTACATCGATTTGAGACTATTCTTCTACGCTTAAGTATAATGCAGCTAATCACACAATATTTGATTCCAAGTACATACAAGTTATTCTTTTTCTATCTTAACGCATAAACAATTGTATTTTTAAGAGAGATTCAAAAGGTTCGGGGACTTTTCTCTTCTAACTGTACATTTTAGTATTTTTTCTCCAAAGCTTTTTATCTTTTTACTACTTTTAATACTGATCATTACTATATCTCTGGTTTGCAATTCAAGCTTGTGCCGACATCAAAAACAAATTAAGTAAATGATGTTGTTCTATAAATATGAATACCACGGGATCGTGGTATATGACAAACTCAAACCGAAAGGATGAAAAATCAAAAGCAAGAAGACTTAAGCTGAAAACTATATACACCAATCGTCAACTTGACAAAATACAAAATATCACCAAGTTGCTTGTGAAAAATAAATCTAAATCTGTCTAGCTTGCCGTCTCTTTCGTTTCATGTCCTTAAAATTTTTTTCTCGACTTTTATTTTATTTTCTATAATTTTTTCTTTCTTTTTAGCATTAATTATTTCATTCAGCTGTGCATACTCTTAGGATTGTATGTTCTTGTGCACAAGTGGTGTTTATAAAAAAAAAAACAAAAAAAAAAAAAAAAAAAAATACGAATTCGAAAAAATCGAATGAAAAACTCAAGAATAGCAACAAAGACTTAGTTTCTAATCATAGCTTGTTTGATTGGATCTACTTACGATAATATTTTAGGTAGTTTTCTTGTAGGCACTGTAGTGATTAATTGTCCCCAGACTAGAGTCCCAACGCCAAAGAATATACACCAAAGCCATTGGTCTAGCGACAGAGCTTTTGTCGAGAAAGCCATTTTACCATATTGAACAATGACAACCTATGATTGAGAAGAAATACAACTAAGAAATTACCTTAAAGCTTTGATTTCAGTTGACATACCTGTGAAATAGCTGTGAATATCCAAATAGTGTAGAAAATAGGATTTGTAAAGAGGCCTTCGAGAACATTCCGTTGTCCGTGGATCTTCCTAGCATTGATCTCATTGAATAGTGTCATCATAACGAAAGTATTAAAAATGATGGTGAAATGTTGCGTTGGACCTGCACCCAATTCCTGACCACGTCCAGATTCAATATCAAGGAACCAATCACCTGCAAAATTAATCGTAGGCGATGCATTCAATTGCCTACGATAACCCCCGTCCCTATATATACCACTCACCAACAAACAAAAGACTGAAGATAATAAATAATTGGTAAATAGCTTGACCCAAAATGTTTTTCATCATTGTGCGTGAGATAAGTGGTTTCGTACGTCCGTACGGCTTGCGAAGTAATAAATCAGGAGTTGGAAGTTCAGTGGCTAAAGCTAAAGATGCAAGTGTATCCATAATCAGGTTAACCCAAAGCATTTGGACAGCCTATTTGGAGGGAAAATATATACAAAATCACAAAAAAGGAGATGGATAGGGAAAACATACTTTAAGTGGTGAATCTTGTACAGCACATGCACCGATAAATGCAACAATTACAGCAACAACATTGACTGTCAGTTGAAATTGCAAGAATTTTGCTATAGAATCATAGACATTACGTCCCCACATAACGGCCTTAACAATACTACTAAAGTTGTCATCGGTCAAAATAATATCCGAAGCTTCCTTAGCTACATCTGTGCCGGCGATACCCATTGCGAAACCAACGTCAGCTTTCTTCAATGCCGGTCCGTCGTTTGTACCATCACCGGTTACAGCGACTACCTCACGATTCTCACTTATTGAACTATCAATGATACCTGCCACAAGGAAATCAACCACTTAGGGAATTAACTCGAAAGAGATGACCGAATTGTACGTACCTTTGACCAGAGTATACTTGTCGGTTGGTGAAGATCTAGCAAGAACCCGCAATTTTGGCCAGACCTTGTCGAGTAGGTGTTGTTGAACCTATACGAATAGGTCTCAAGTTATTTCACAAACCAAACCATCAAAGTAAGTCGGGTACATACCTCACCGTTCGAATCCCGGATACGTCGATTGAATTCCTTGCCTTCGAGAATCAGGAATTCTTCATTAGGTCGAAGAATACCGCATTTGGTGGCAATTGAACGTGCGGTGTTTATATTATCGCCAGTAACCATACGTACAGTGATACCAGCACGTTGGCATTTTCGAATGGCATCGGGTACCTCGGGGCGGACAGGATCTTCGATACCGACCACACACAGACATGTCAGATTGTTCACTATATTATCCTCATCGTCCCAATTTGGCTCATGATCGATATGTACTTCGTTTACGGCCGCTTTACCAGGCACGAAATCCCTATATGCAACCGATATGGTACGTAAACCATCGCATGCCATTGGTTCAATCACTTCGCGAATGAGACGATCTTGCATGTCACGTGTAAATTTCTCCAAGACACCATCGTTACCATAAATGAATGAACACTTTTTAAGTACAATTTCAGATGCGCCCTTTGTATATAATCGAAAACCACCATTTGGCCTAGGGATGACGGTACTCATCGACTTGCGTACTGAATTGAATGTATAGACGCGAGTGAACTTATCCTCAGTTATCTCGTCACGGACTGTTTGGTATTTTAATCCTAAAGCCTGTACAAAGCCCAATAGGGCGCATTCGGTTTTATTACCAACTTGTGTTGGCAAGTCACCAGGATTAGGTCCATTCTGCATGGAATATATACATGTAGTTGAGTAATAAAAGGGGAGATATGGTCTAGCTGTTACGTACCAGAATATTTGAAGTATACGCTGAGTTAACTGATATACCTTGAACGATTAAATTACCAACATTCGACGGTAGATCCGAGATTTTGGGTAGAACTTTACAAAGTTTCTCGCAGATGTATGATTGAACAACGGTCATACGATTAGTAGTCAGTGTTCCAGTCTTATCAGAACATATGGCAGTGGCATTACCCATTGTCTCGCATGCGTCTAAATGCCGAACCAAGTTGTTGTCTTTCATCATTTTCTAAGTATAAATTTGTTACAAATGTATAGTGGTTGAGAGCATTTATACTTACTTTAACTGAATAAGCCAACGACAATGTAACAGCTAGGGGTAGACCTTCAGGTACAGCTACGACTAATACCGTGACACCGATAATTAAGTGCTTGACTAAGTTATTGGCATAAGTGTTCTTCCACGGTTTTTCTTCAATAACGAAGGTTTTTATGCAGAACTGTATAACTAGAATGATGACTGTAAGCACGGCGATTGTCGACCCGGCATAACCAATCTGAATAGCCAATTTCGTTAGTTTCGCTTGTAATACCGATTTTTCCTTTTTATGACCGCTCGATTCGGAACCCGACGTGGCAGGTTGAACATGATTGCCGTCCGATTCGGATTTGGGTGCGTCGGCCGGTATCGGTGATCCCACATGACTATTGCTGATCGGCGTAGTACCATCGTCTAATTGTTAATTTGTTTTTTAAATAAAATTTCACACAAATCACGGATAAGAAAGGAGAACGGATAAAAATTCAATTAGAAGCTAGAAATAATTTTTTTTTCTTACAGAACAAAATTGACTTAAAGTTTGTGAATAGTTTAAACACGAATTTAATTTTCCTTCTCTGTAGGCAACATATTACAAAAAAGTTCTACGATTTTTTTATGTACTTTACTTTAAAAAGTAGTTTGCAAAAAAGCGCGAGTGCAAACAAGCTCAAAAGTCTAAGAATCAAAATTTAAAAAAAAAATTAAAAAAAAAAGAAATTAAAGAACCAATCATACTAAGCATGCGACTCATGTTTTTCGTTTAAATAACTCAACGAAAAGCAAAAATGCATGATTGCATTAAAAAAAAAAATAAGGGAAATTAAAACAAAAAGAAAATTAATAATAAAAAAATTAAATAAAAAGCGACACAAAATAAGTAAAAAAAATAAAAACATAAAACAAATATGGGAAATCACCTGTTAAACTCTTGCTCTTCCTCGCCTTTTTAGCTTCTGCCAATTTTTTATTTTTTTTTTTGGTTTCATTTTTGTGTTTACGGTTATAGTATATAATATAAGTGTACATATATGTATGAATGAAGAGGAGAGGGGGGCGATCAATCACATCATGCAAATTATTCGATTTTTTTCGTTCATTTTTTTTTTTCGATTGATACATTTATATATAGTCGTCGTGTATATAGGCGAGTATATAGAGACACGTATATATAGACATATCATCATTTATTTTATTTATTTTTTCCACAAAGAAAGAAAGAGAAAATAAAATATTTATTTTAATGATCAAATATATTTAAGATAGAGACATAGAAGATAAGATACTTATGGATAAGGACATAAATATTGCATTTTTTTGTGTCTTTAATCTTTCATTTTCAATGAAACCCGATCGAATAAAATAAACCTATAAGCTGAACGGAAAAAAATAATTAAATTTAGAACGAAAACGGACTTAGATCGTTTGGCATCCTTAAATATATTTCATTTTCTCGATAATTATTATTGCAAGCAACAACAATAGCACACACATTTCCTTCAATTTTTTTTTCAACTGACAGGTATAATGGTCGGAATATGGTTAGTAAAGGCTTTTCATGATTAAAAACCAACATATACGGGGGGGGGGGGAGGGGTCCAAAGTATTTTCACTTATTCTGTTATTTCCAGTCCGCATAAAAATATTTTTTTTATTACTTATACACCCAATTGCATTCCTCTCCTTAAAGAATTTAACTGAAATACACGTCTCATCCGGAAGACTTATCAGTTCACCCTCAAGCCTGTCTTCGGACACACACTCAAATTTAGAGACCCGTTTTTTCGCCGTATCACTTCCCAGCTCAATTTTTCCCACTCATTACAACCACAAAAACCAATGTACACCGGTACCTCCTTTCCCTCTCTCCCTCTATACCTTCGGCCCATGCTGTGCCTTACTAGGTTAGCAAATAAATAAACCCCTATTGCCAGGAGGTAAATGGCAACCTTAGTTTGTCGTCTAATGTCCCCAATTCTACAAATCGAATATGAATCATAACTGGACGCATGCGAAATTTACTGTTTGGTAGATACGTATGGTCCAATGAATGGCATTTCTAGACCCCTACCTCACACGTATCGGAGCTTATCCATTCAGCGCACCCCCTTTTCTGCAACTTGGGGTCATTTTATCAGCAAAATGTATTCCGAGACCAAGAGGTCTAAAGATCAAACCTTTACATAAGCCAAAAAAGAAAAAAAAATTTAACCTACAATCCAAGTGAAAGAAAGTTGTAGATGTTGAAGGTTCAAACCTGCGAAAGTTTAGAAGTTTCGCAGCACATGACCTTAGCCCACTTAGTCAACTATGAACCATCGAATTACCGTAGAATTTATTAAGAACAAATCGAAGGTATTTGTTAAGAGCTTATTGATGGACTCTGTTTAGAACCAGCTCAAAACCTCACTTCATTTCGGTCAAAGTAGGCCGAAAACAAGACTCCTTCGATCGGAAAACTTCTCAATATGTAGACTATCACTGCCACTGAGATTATTGCCCAAAGTGTACATTCAAATTCCGTTAAAGATTACTATGATGCTTTGGTGGGTGAAAGAAAATGAACTAACTTCTAGAAAGGATTCCTCTGATCACCACTGACTTTTGGTATTTTTAAATAGTTAGACAACCTTCTAAGCCTTAAACAAATTTTCTACAAACACCCTAAAACTCAACAGAAAGTATTACCTAAATAAAATGAACCCCTCCCGTGTGACGGAATGTATGGTAGAGTCTGTTTTGAGACTGCAGAACACACTATACCCTCTACTACCTTGCTCAGAAAAGTCGTGTCCTCTGAGGAAATTACCTCTACACAAAGCGAAAAGCTTAAAATTATTAAATTCTATAAATTTGACATCACTTGAGCGTCGATTTTGCTAGTGGATTCCCAAACGTGCCTAAGGGTACACACGCAAATTTCTTTGACGGCACTTAGGGCTCGATGGTGATGCTCTTTGAGGGGAGGATTATACTTTGGAAATAGAAAAAAGTTTGCTTTGACCAAGTCGGGGCTGTGAAGGGGCCGGGGGCGATTGTCGCGAGGCCACCGATGGAGTCATGATGCGATTTCCACTTAATGGCTACGCCTGCCTCGTCCTGTTGACCCTTTATTGTATTTCACGCAGATGTTCAGCGCGGGGCTCATTCTTTCGGCCTTTGAAGAGTTTATGCCACCTTACAATTCCCAGTTGAAATTTGAACACTTGACGAATCATGGCCAATACTCCATACTCGATCTTTCCGTCTGAAACTAGATGGCATACTACTATCGTACAACTGTCACTCAACTAGAGTAAATCGGACTTCGGTCACTCACAGCTTATTCTAGCCCGATAGATGATAAATCCTTAGCTTCGTTTGGAGGTTGAGGACATCCCCGCCTAAGATATAAGGACCATGAATACGTTCTCGCTGACCAAAAGATTACATTACAAGAACTACGTGCATGTCTTACAAAGAAAATAATGTCTACGGGGGATTCAAGTGCCAGCAGCTGAAGCACACAGAACCGAAGGAAACCGGCAATTTGGGCCAAGGTTAAAGAAACTATGAGAAGAGACACTACAAGGCATGTTACATGACGACCCTTGGCCAACATGTTAAAAAAATAGGTGCGAAATCAGTGAAAGTCTTCTATCATCCGCCGTGTTCGCCAGACATTGCCCCTTCCGATTATCACTTGTTATATTCGATGGCACATGGCCTGGCTGATTCTTGGATAGTCTAAATAGACGCATATTACAAAAAAAACGACCATTCTTTATGTTGATCTTTATTAGATGAATGAGAAACCGGATAAGAAGATTCTACTCACTGCTCCAAAGCATGAAATGAATTCGCCAAGCTGATGCTTAATATCTACTACGTAAGCGCCTGCGAAAGTAGATCACTTAAAATGGTGCTTATGGAAGGGATTCAATGCGCAAATTAAACAAAAATTTAAAATAAAATTGCTTCGCTAGTTCTTATAGTTTAATGTCTATGCTGCACTTAGACGGTAGGTGGTTGCAACGATATAGGGATTATGGTAAAAGTCAAAACCACTTACCGTTAAACAGAAACAAATAAATTAACAAAATCAATCAGCTTCAAATGAATTTCAAGCCGATTTCAGTTCAAGTTTAACTTGTTCTACGCTAAAATAAGGGAAACAATAAACAGTCTATGTTTTTTTTTTTGTTTTTCGTTCATATACTTAGGAATAAACCCTTTGATAAACAAAAAAAACAACAAATTTAAGCAAACGTTTCAAAAAATGAAAGATCAATTGATTTACTATCCAAATAGGGTAAAAAGACAGAAACGAGGGCAAACTAACTCATAATACAAAAATCAAATTTGAAAAATAAAGTTGAAGGAAAACATAAATTTCTTACCCTTTTTCATCTTTTTAATCTCGGCCTCCTGTTCATCGACTGCGGCACCAAGAAGTGTGAAGATGATACCCGCCTGCGAGTTGACACCGACAGCACTGACGACCATCTTACCACTGCCCTCCATAATATGAGTACCGGACAGTAGCATAGGATCATAGTCGACGCCCTTTTTTACGTGATCCGATTCACCAGTCAGTGAAGATTCATCGATCTAAAGGAGAATGAAAAACAACAACAAAGCCAGAGACAAATGTTATTACAAGATGAATGAAAGTCATGCGGTAGGGGGCTCCCTAGTTAAACGCACCTTCAAATCATTGCTCTGAATAAGAATACCATCAGCCGGTAATAGGTCACCATATTTAACTTGGCATATATCACCGACAACAATATCGCCAACCGATATTTGGCACACTTGACCGCTACGTATAACAGAAAATTTATGTTCACCTTCGATGCGATTCTGTAAGCCGCGAAATTGTCTTTCTTTCGAGTAATCATTGAATGCTGTTACTATCACAACAACGATAACTGAAATCAGAATAGCTAGGCCTTCTATCCAGCCATGGTGATCTTCCTCCTCTTGTAGAACAGCTATTGGGGGAAGGGGGAGGGGGATATAAGAAATTATTTTTTTTTTTTTAGTTATAATATTGGTCATTACGAGCATCTTCATCGGCGGGTTTGTAAAACGATAGACCAAGGGATACTAATGCAGCTACTTCTAATATAATAAGTGTCACATCCTGGAGAGCTTCCCAGACTAGTGTCAGAAATGTTTTTGGTGGTTTCGGTGGTATAACGTTCGACCCAAATGTTTCGCGTCTATGGTCTATATCAGATTTTGATCCGCTCAAGCCTTTAACACGGAAATTAATTAAGGATTAAAACTAGTTTGATTACAACAATTGTGATCAACATGCATGCCCAAGGCGATTACTTTCTGTTTTCTGATATTTACATACTGCAACGTGTACATAGTATGTGCCAAGTTAAAAGTAATGCAGATGAGCTGAAAAATAGAAGCTCAATTACCGTCATTTGGCGATGTGTAAAGTTTCCTGCATATATCCTGCACACCGCCAAATTCATTTACTTTTGCTACGCCTTCCCGGCCCCTGACCTCCATGAGCTCCCGTAATTGCTTAAGAGAGATCCCATATTGCGCCGGTCTTCCATCTATTGTGGCCATTTGTTACGATGAAATCTGGAAATAAGGGAAACAAAAAAAAACTCTCATCACTCTAAGAACTTTTCTTCCAACTTTCAACACTTAAGGTTACTTTTCCCCTTCACCCAGTTAGTAAATTTGAATTTTTTTTTTTTTTTCTGACATCATCTTCCTGCCCCGGAGAGCTCTTAGCTAACTTCAATTTAATTAATTACTTTTCTATTCATTATTCTTTATTCATGACGTTTTAGTTAGTAAATCAAGGGAGGTGATGCTTAACAAGAAAAAAATACTGATGAACGCAAGAAGCCAAACAACGTAGTCACATGAAGACGAAGAACATTTGACTTTGAAAATGGATTTGCTTCTCTAAAGGTAATTTCAGAATTGCATAGTGGCGTGCTCTTCCCCTTCTCTTCGCTTGTACGACAGACACTAATAGGCATGTACAAATGTAACGTATGCAACAGTTGCTCCCAGTAATTCATTCATTTGAGTTTCACTCGCTAGAAATATTTTTTTGGATTAAAATACTATCGATTGGCGCCTCCTCCTTTCCCATATCATAGCCTTGTGATACTGAAATCGTTTTGCATTATCTCGATCGAGTTTATACTGCAACAAAGCAGTGGTCTGAGAAATCTTCTCTCGGAGTGTCACCATCGATTTCGTTCCCAATCCCAAAAGTCTATGGCCAATTGGATATATGCTCTGTTGGCATTGTATATTTTAGTTTGCCAGCAGAAAATGACAAACAAGAAGTAAAGAAATGAATAAAAGGAAAATGGAGAGAATGGAAAAAGTCGGAAATTGTGATCTATTTTAAGACCCAGACAATGACTCTGGCGATAGTATTTGACTAATTGAAGACGACTTGACTTGTAGCCTTCTACACTTTGAAATGCTTTTTTGAATATACAACTTTACACCCATTGAATACGGCATTCCTTTACTATTCACAGCACGATTGTCATTTAAGAAGTAAACCTGCATGTGGACAACATTTGCGCACCAAATGTTCCACGATATATGATCGTCGTCTCCATCGTTTTGAAAAACGAACAAATCAACACTATAAAAGCTGCGAAGAACAAATATAGAACCAATACTTTCTAAACAATACAGTACTCTACTCAAAATGTGCCTATTTAAAACAATGTCACATACGAGTACTTTACCTTTGCCCTGCGACAAACTGAATATCAAGCATGAAGCCCTTAAAGAACCAAAGCAAAGTACATTGAAAGCAAAACAAAAACATATATCAGGCCAACCAGGCCGTGAAATATCAAATCGATATTCACCGGCTCTGAACGGCGTTTAAGGCCATAACATTGCATATGCCGACCCCGAATTAGTCGTAGATGAAGATAAAATGTTCCATGAACCCAAGTAGCGTTTGACTAAATCAAGCTAAGTTAAGAGTATTCAATATTCATCTGAGACAGTAGTACTGAATCAGCTTCGACTGGGGAAAGAGGTAAAATTGTATAGAAACCATGACCAGGAAGGCTATTTCTGAGATTGTTGATAGCTCCTCAAGCTATACAGATCAGAAAACGAGCTCTGCAAATAACCTTCTCGGATGAAATATATTTTTAAGACTTTAAAATAGGACAGATGCCTGACTGGTAGGTTTTTCATACTTTAATGGAGTGGGCTAGACAATTCAGATATTGCCTATTTCCCAAATCATTTAAAAAAGTTTCACTCAAAGGTAAGGTAAAAATTATCTCGAGGTACGAAGTACGATTTGCACGGCCATCCACCCTTTTCTCCTGATTCGTTACCCTCAGGCTACCATCTGTTCCTAAACTCGGAAGCATTTCGCATCCCATGAAGAAGATGAAAGGAAGTTGTTCCTTAGACTCTCACTTCCGGGAAGGAATACTGATGTTGGCAAAACCATGGACCTAATATGTTGAAGTCAAGGAAGATTGTTAGAAAAAAATTTAACTGAAAATCGCAGTCTTTCGGAACTTTTCACCTTGCACAGTTCAGGTGTTACCCAAACTTTCTTTAATCAATATTCAACCTCTTTGAGGAGAAAAAAAAGAAAGACACTAACGAGACATAGTACTCCGTCAGGCTTCGGCAGTCAACGGGGTAAACAAATAGAAGAAATCCTAGAAATGTTACTTTAGAGTTAGTTTCGATGACTACTGCGATTAAGCATCCTCCTACCCCGCCATCTCGTCGTCTTGTAAAATACTTTTTTCGATGATTCCAAACACATGATTAGGTGTCTGACTCGAGCCGGGATTTTTAACGATGAAGAACCTACATATATTGATGCAATCGTTATTGTCATTACTACTACCGGCCATTTCTTCGCAGGTAAGCAGCTAACCATGGAGAGCTACTCCCTTAATCAAGGAAAAAGCGAGGTCTTAAGGGTCAATTCGAACAATCGATAGCACATGCATAGCATACCTTTGTACGCAAGATTACTTGATGTGGCGTTGACCGTTAGGTGTTCAAAGTACAGCGATACGATAGTATGACGAACCTCGAGCTGAATGAGCTCAAGAATGACATCAACGCACGTGGGTTGTTTATTAATTAGATTCAACAACTCTACCCGCTACAATCAGGTATGTAGCGTATCTCTATCTCCCTCCCGCGCATAATTGCCACCGACATGCATCGAAAACACACATGCACCACGTACAAATGAGAGTTGCACTGGACGTATACGACATTAGTGATTCATTTATCATTAACTACATATACGTATGCCCCACTTGCAGTTTAATGCGCGATTTGTGTGATCATTATAATGGCATTAGTCATTTCTAACTGAGTCTTTCTGGGTTTGTATACTAAAATTACTGAAGCGAAGCCTTAACTCCTAACTTAAAGAAGAGTAGTACTTCTCGTCTATACATATTTTACAAATATAAAGAAAAAAGGGTGTGGATTGGTCACGCTAAAGCAACATGAACGCAATGAACGCTGGAGACATTCTTGAAAAACTTTGAACTATCGCGTGCGAATATGAGACCTGCCAATACCTATTCTATGTAACTACATAGAGCACCTTATTGGAGATATAATCGCCCGACTATCAAGATGTTTTGTCTCTGTTCGATGATGATGAAGGAAATTTCGGCTTAAGCTATAGAGATGATAGGTGAGCCATACACCTACCTCTTGCTTAGCTTAACATTTTATTCACACATCAGTTGTTCGGATAACAATTAACACTCTGCAAAGCAATTTGTTGGAATCTCTAAAATCTGGCAAGAAAACAAAAACCAAAACCGTGTTTTATTCAATCAACACTACCCAACAGACAACTCTATGATTGGTACGCTACCGTAAGCATATGTATAACGTGTAAGGAAGAGTAGAAAAACAGAAAAACATGTTGGAATGTGGGAGGCGTCACAACTTTCCATAGAGGACATCAGTTTAATATAATGTACACATCTCCACAGGTTGCCCAGCCAGTTGACCATCAAGCCATCTGACAGCCATCTGACAACCGATGAACCATCCGTCCATCGTTCATCCTCGTTCCATTACTTACATATAAATTACGATGAATTTGGGTGTGAAAGTAATTAGAAACTACACCACAGAAAGCAATCTATTATGAGCTGAGCGACGATAATGATGACATCGTTTTGAATTTCAATTAGGAGAACGATATGAAAAACATTGTAAAAGCTAAATGCAAAAACGAAGCCAATTTAAATATTGACGTCATAGTTTAGCAGTTCGTCAAGATAAGGTCAGTCTTCTGAAAGACTTAGTCATGGGATGTGCCTGGCCAGACCAGTTATTTCATTTACTTAACAGAAATTGTGCATATCCAATACAAATGAGACAAAAGGGTAGAGGTGGGCCGGGTGAGGGGATGTTTGAAGAAAAAAAAAATGCGCGGGGAATGCTCTGTGAAGTTAAAAATAATATTTTCAGGTTGAGCTAAAAGAAATTTAGCACGTATATTTTGGTTTTTATGAGCTTTCGCATTTCAAACAAGAAAAGACAAGGTAATGCTACCAAGACTCACATATTCTACGCTCGACTCTACACAATTCATTGAGAGAGCGAGAACAATGTTGAACTATTTTTAACGCGCGATCGTCGATCGTAAATTTTTCGTATTGAATTCACTACAATTTCGCAAGTACATGAGTACGTACGCCCGACATATATGTATATTTGGCATGTTGTGTAATTTGTGCTTGGAAACTCCACACTTCTAAGTCGATTTTTTCTTTGGGAATCAATTCCGATTTCGAACAGACAGTTTGAAAACGAAGCAAACTGAATTGCTTAACGCCCAGCTGAAGGATAGGCGTCCTCTTATGGCTTCTTATTGTGAGCTTTATAGACCAAAAATAAGGCAACAACTAAGGTCGAAAGTTGTCGTGATTTTGAATTATAGACGAGTGTCGACGACTGACCAGATGTTCACTAGGCATTAGCTTTTAAAAGGCGTAAACTTATCGATAATGTACAAGTCCTAGAGAGAAACAAAAATCAAGTTAAAGTAGGGAACGCCTTGTCTGAAACACTCGAGCTACGAGCTTCGTGCTGGAACTGGGAGAGGGTAACCCTTAACGAATTCACATCAACTCTAGCTTACGCTGACGAGATAGTTAGAGAAATGTAGAAAGCCTAACAATGGAAGGAAAGGAAGAACCGAATGTATGGTCACTGACCGACTTGGATCGATCCAAACTTCGCACTTGAGTTTACTCGATAAACGCTTTGAAAAGTGGACGAGTTCCAATACCTGGTATGGTGCCCAATACCCTGGTATTGACTGCCAAATAATATAAAAACCGAGATACCTGCATATGAGCAATGCGTGCTATTTCGCGATGAAGGAACTATTCAAAACAACTTTTTTGCCCTGCAATGTCAAATCCATGCCAGTGACGCCTTACAGATGTGAAACTTGATCTCTGACTAAGGAGAAAAAAGATTTCGGGTCTTAGGAGAATTTATGGTAGAAGACAGGGCGAAAAAAACAAGCGAATGGACAAACAAGAGCTCGAGGAACTCTATTCAGTCCCAAGCTGATAACATCTCATGTCGATGACACGGAGTTTGAGACCTACAAAACCAAACTGATGAGTGTAATGGACCAGACGGGTCTGAGGGCTCCGGCGGACAGTCAAGAAGGCCTTGGCAGGTCCATAAGAGATATGATGCCCTAACCTGCATCAGCTATCTCCCAAACATCACCCACTAAATGTAATTTTAAATGTATTTTAACCTGGAGTCTAGAAAACTTACGAAGCCATGACATATTTCGGTTTTCTGGCAAAGCTCATTAAGTAATCACACGTAACCCGCTATCACTTCGGCATCACCAGAAAGTCTAGGCAAGGCAACCCGTTACTATATGACTTTTTCAATATTCTGTTGGAGTAGTTTGTGTGGAAATCCCACGTGAATAAGAGTAGCACAGTCTACTGTAATTCAGCTCTATTACGCCCAGTCTTGCCTATTGGCGCATAACATAGACTTAGGAAATCTTCCTCAGTCGTCTCAAGAGGAAAGTTTCTGTGAATAACGGGATGAACCTGTCAAATGTTTACATATACAATGACTGCAACGGCTTAGACATGAGAAATTTATGGACACTGGTGCTCTGACTCAAAAAGTAAAAAGATAAAGATGGAATGAAGTCATATTCAACGGAGTAGCGCAAACAGGTTCTTTTATATGGCCTGAAGAGACTCCAAATGAGAATAAATATAATCAAAATTTGAAAAAAAAATTTTCTTTGATGCGCCTCTATCAGGGATTTTGATTTTATGCATTATATGAGGGGGCATCCAATAAAAGGTGTCATTTCAGATACCGTGAAAATTACCTACAAATATGGTGAACATACGGCGAAAACGCTTCGTAAAGTTCATGCTGCTTTGGCTGAGAGGGTTACATGAATTCGGCCTACTTTACACCGCACTTCGCATAAGAGAATATCTTGGCCTAGCGATAAAATCGCGAAGAGTAAGATGGGCAGGACGCAAACGAATGGAGAGTAGACGACAACGTGGATCTAGAAGAGATGAAACAGAACAGCGAAACACTGAAAGAAAAATGGGCTTGCCAACGAGGCTCTGGAATTTGGTGAAGACGGTTTTCGTGTGACGGGGAAGTAATTTAAGAAGACGACACATTTTAATTTCGTTCCACTCTCGATCATTGCCTTTTAGTCAACTTTTTAATTATTTTTTTTCCCCAATTAAACCTACGCGTCAACCGTGAATCAGTAAATAATAAGCTTTTGGATCTGTACGGAACTGCTTTTCAGTCAATATATTGTCCCATACTATCAGCAAGCTTCTGATATTTTTCCTTCGGGGTAGAATACGAAGCTGTCATTAGGCCTTCCCAGAGTTTTGCTGCCCTCTGTGGGAGGACCAATTTCTTACTATTTTGGAGCAGGGTTTGGATCACTGACCGCCCAAAAGATCAACATTTAAGTTTGTCCTATTTATGTCTCCGTGACTGTGCATGAGAGCCTACAAATCCAATGCCTAAGTGCCATTAGTATTTGATTTTTATTTAGAAGGTTTTTGTACTAAAATTCAGTTTACTTTGTACTAGGGGTGATTCATAAGTATTTTCAGTCCAAAAAATCCTTTTTTGCCCAAAGACCCATTGAATAGACCCCTATTCCTAGGTGGTACATTCATTTGAATACGAGCCACCGAAGGGATAACATCAAAACGGCGAAAAACGAAATTAAAGCTTTCACCGCTGCTTGAAAAAACCATACTGGGTCAAGGAGTTTAAACTGGGCAGACGTCCATCCACCGTGGGTACCGTAAATGTTAGCCAACGAACAAGAGAAAAAACGAGTCGACATTTCGAGGATCAATCTCTAGAAGTTCCAAGGAGATCAGGAAATGTTTTTATTACGTTGGGCGAGGCCTGGATTCACCGTTTTGATCCTGCAAGCAAACAACAATTGATGACCGGAAAATGAGCCTCGATTATGGCATCCGTTTTTAGGAACGCTAAAGGAATAATTAACTATGGAATCTTATTACGCAGATAAAATAAGAAAACTGCGGGAGGTCATTAAAGGAAAAAGACGTGGCAAACTGAGACAATGCACCGGGTTCGAGATCCTCGAACACCCGACCTATTTGCCAGATATTCTGGCTTACCTCGGCTCAAGGAACACATCCGAGGCAAGAAATTTGAAGACGATAGTGAAGTTATGGTCGTTTTTGAGGCGTTCGGGAAGGGCCAAGGCAAAGAATTTTTTTCTAAGGGAGCCTTGGGTCTAGAAGAAAGATAGGCTAAATGTATGGACTTGTTAGGAGACTTCATTATCATTACTTTAGGATCACCACTCGTAAAATGTTACACCTAGCCCTTCGTGGGATCATGCGGTACACTTCTGAACGCAGAGGATGCATATGTATGCAGAGGTTCGATTGATTGTAGGGATTTTGATTTTCTTGTTCCCTCGTAAATTATGCTTGAGTCAATCAATTACCTGTCTTAAGAGACAGTTCATGTTCAGTGTTAAATGGGAGAATTCATATTTACCGGGCCAAATACCATGGGTGACGATATAAGTCTGAGGGCAGGCTTAGCAACAATGGAATCAGCCAAAAAACTTTCGTCCAAGGAGAACAACTGGTTGTTAGGAAGATCAAATGCAATCCCCGTTTAAGCGCGCCTCTCAATGAACATGGGAGACAAATATCGCCATCTACAGTATGTCTCACCATGAGAAGGAGGTCATGTAGCAGGCCAGGTTGTATGCAGGCCAAAGGCGTGTTCATAAATAGGAGACAAACCTGAGACAGAGTTCTGGAAAAATGGGAATTTCAAACACAAGACTTATATCATTCGAGAATTGCTTCTCTGTACTCGCCTTCACAATCAATGGACTTGAAGCCCACCGAGAATTTATGGGACGAATTGGATCGTGGGAACCCTGACCCATCTGTTACCGCACTGAAGGAGCGACTGCAGAAGGACTGGCCCCAGGCCTTATTTTGGATTATACACAAAAAATAACTAGAAATATGCCAAAAGTCTGAAAGGGGTCCTAAACCTATCCAAAAACCGAATATTAATGGCACTCATTGTACCAATAGATGAGCCACTATCAGTCGACTATAAACCAACGCATGATCTCTACACCTTCCTACTGACTTGAATCGGAGTGAAATGAACAACCTCAACGATAACGGCCAATCACTGGAACATATCACCTTTCGTCGCTTGCTCCTCCTAGCTCCTAGTCTGCTATTTCTCTGCACCAAATATAATGCACAACTTTCTTCTGTTTTATATCACTCTGAGAACAGATGAACAGGGCATACGGGGGAAACATGGCTACATGGTCAGCCTAGCGGGTCATAGTCTGTTCCAATAAAATAAATTCATAGGACGCGAGCTTGTATATAGCCATCGTCTGATTCACATTTCTCCAGGAATTTGCCGCGCTTGTAGACTCAATTTTTTTTTTGCTTGGCATAATAAAAAAAACCGCGAAACGTATAAGCCACCAATAGCAACCGTTTTTGAATAACCTAAGCGGTTTACTTGACTGATTTTTTAATTTTACAATTGGTTTCCCAATCTGGTTTAGGATGCGACGCGACTGGTGAACTAATACCAATTTTGTGAATAATGTACTACATATTCAAGTAGAGTAGAAAAATGAAATTAAAAATTCCATGCCGGGAACCCGATTTGATTACATAAAAGATGCTTCGCCGCATGAAGCAGGAGCTGGTCAGCCTGCTCGCTGACAGTTAGACTTGTTAGAGTAGAATACACTACATACAAAGAGATATATATTGTGGCAGCAGCCAGAGCTTACGCTTTTCGTGAACGCTTCTCGCTTTTCTTCGATCCTCTTCAACACCAGATCACACACAAGTTTTTTCCTTTTTCTATAAACTTTTGTTTCACAATATTACAAAACACACAACTAAAATATATAAATCACTCGTCGACGCTTTTACTTGACTCCAACCAAGCACTTCGGTCTGGCGAAGAATTAGTAAGTAAAATTGTAACACCAACAGAAATCATCAACACAACATGAACGTGTGGGGGGAAACGAAATAAAAATGAAAAATAATATTAGAAAGCAACAACAATCCCCGAGCCAAAATGATAACATTCGCGTTAGATGGGTGCTAGGAATGTGCAACAGACAGCGCGGTATTTTCAATGTATACATACAAAAAGAAATTCTAAAAATACATATATGTAAATCTTCGATTTTTTTTTTGTTTTTTTGATTTTTACAACTTTTACAGTTGCGCTTATTGTAGTTTAATCATGCACAACCGAGCGAGCGAAACACAAAAAGGAATTAAGGAATTCACGGGACACAAATTCGTAAAAACCGAGGGAACAAGTATAAACGAAACACATAGATCGAAAACGAACACAAACACTAGAAAAAAAAAAAAAAAAAAACGGAACGGAATAAAAATATCTCAGCGCGTCGTGGATCTGTTGTATATTGGTGTCTATTTTTCCCCAAATTTGTCTCTGCCGTCTGGGATGTCTGTATTATTTTTTTTTGTTATTTGATTTTTTTCATGATCTTTACTCTGACCGACCGTAACCGTTCGCGGTTTTTCCTTTTTCCCGTCCGAGATATATGTAGCTTAGATGCAATGGAACATTTGCTACACTTGTTCGGTGTGTCGATTGGGATTTTTGTATTATTCGTAGCACAGTACCGCGCGAATCCACTCTTTTCACCAAACTATGGCAAATTGGAACGCCTGTGAGCATTCACACCTTGAAATTGATTATATGTGGTTCAGCTTGAGTAATAGTATAGAGTGGCGGCGGCAGTAGCACTAACAGAGTCAACAGTACCAGGCACACGCACCAAACAACATTGATTGTAACTAGTCCGTACTTAAATTGAAGCGTTCAATGTCTATCAACTGATAGTTACTCGGTTGGCAGTTGTCGCACAGCCAACTTCACTCGGGCCGTTGATATTCCACTCAGTTACGATGCACTCGGCGAGAACGAAGAGAGAGAATTTTTCATCTCTTTTACATCGGGTGCCTCTCGTTTTTTTTCACGCTCAATTCTCGTCATTCGTGAATGTATTGCTGCTGTTGAGTCATTTTCCCAGGCACTCGAAGTTACTTATTTGCTTGATTTTAAGTGGGTTTGGCGACGAGTGAGTGACTGGACTGGATGATGATGGAATAATGCATGAATAATGGGATTTCGAATTTTTGAATATCTGAGTGACTGGATGACTGAATGGTGGACATACTTGTTTGTCCACGTCGTCTTGTTTATGTTTGTTCTTTGATTAAACATTCCTAGATTATGGAATTTTACAATTGAATATCTGCTCATGTGGGTAGGCACCCGCGCTATCGTGCTTGCCTTTCATCCTACCACTTCTTCTCTTAATTTCGGTGACTGCAGTTTGTATCTACTCGTATGTACATATGTATGTATGCGATGATGGCAGAGCGATAAAGCATAGAATCAAATGGCCTGACTATCACAAAAAAAATCTCTCTATCGTTTATGAAAACCCTTCGAAGCCAATGAGAGCTATTGCGAGGGCAACTTGCTTATGGACAGTCTATGTACGGCACAAATTCGAGAACAGAGAACACCCATAGAAAGTGTCTTTCGAACAAGCCTAAGCACCATGAGGCTCAAAACTCAAAAATCAGAGCCAAAGTCGAATGCGTAATGGGATTATGAGGAAACATAGTCTCCTTCAATAGTAATGCATTCATTCCAAGACTTCTATTTTGTGAATAGAATATTCATTGTGAACGACTTTTTTTTTACTTCAAAATACCCTTCAGGGTCGGCTTCACTTCTTCGATGGAGCCATCTTGCCATTGTTGCGACGCGCATGTTAATTTGACTATGTTCCGATCTTTCAGAGGTCCCCCTGTTATGATACTGTCATGGTTTTCGGAGTTGTAAGTGACGAAGAGCATGTTACCTCACCAAGGTTAATGCTGCCGTCTTCATCGAAGTTTCAGAAAAATTAGTGAAACCCTGGATTGATAGCTTTCGCGGGGATATACCATACATATTCTAGTTAGGCCCCGCTCCTTCACATAAAGTGATGGTGACAGAGTATTGGATGGCCGAAAATGTCCATGACCACATTACTTATATTCTAATATCTAATATCAGAAAACAGCCACGTCGGCCAATGTAGCTACATACGATGACATGGTGGAAAAGACGACGATGAAATAGGCGAATGGCGAAAACTACATAATCAAGAACCCCCTCCCCCCAACAAGTCCGAGTAAGAAAATTGCGAAGATTAAGATGAGCAAGACACGTAGAACAAATGGACAGTGGCCGAACAATCAAAAGAAAATTGAGTGGAAAAAGAAGGTCGCGCCGTAAATGACAAAGCAATATAAGGATGGACCTAGAAGAAATGGAACAAAACAGCGAAATAAAGAAGGAATACAACAGGTAAACTGTGCGAGAACTGGTGTCACCACTCTTCAAAAATTCTTTTGAAAGGAAGCATTCATCAGGTGTATACGTACTCCCCGTCCCCTTACTCGCAGAGTCGACGTGATATGAGAAGTGAATCGAATCGAAAACTGGTAGCAATCTTTCGTGCGTTAAAATCCTTCTTGACCTCATAAATATCAAAAACTTGTATTTTAAAAATACAACAATCATAAAAAAACAATATTTTCAACCACTCCCGGTGAACGAACCAAACTGTGACATTGAAACTAATCTTTGACCTCAAATATTGAAGAAAACAAACTCATGAAGAGGCAAATGGAATGAAAAGAAATGTGCGAGTTCATTGCTTTGATACTTGTATTTGGTTTTTAGGACGCCAGTCCACCATGCTCTAGCACAAATGCTTGCCTCATTTGGGTCAAGTAAAAACAAAAAGTACAAAAAAAAACTGCTCATACATCCATGTGCTTATATGAAACACTGACATGCAATGTTGACTTTGTGTGACAATGAAATACATATTATAACTTATCTTACTGGAGCGCAAATACATATTATAATGCGACAACGGCACCATCATTAGCACCACAATGAGTAACAATGAGGACGATGATGATAAAAGATTTTATATTGCGCACAGCGTCGAATACTTTATCAGTTTCGATTGTTCATAAAATGCCAACATTCTATTCAGCTCTAGCTCAGACTTTTGCCTTTACCACTCAGTTTATGGCTGGCAAACATGAGTCAACATACTCTTTTAATCAATTCTGACTATAACAGGCTAACTGACTATAAGCCCGTCATGACTCGGCTAGTTAGCTTCATAGCTTTGCATGACGTCGGTCTCGTAAGAATGTCACTGCTTCTATATGTACCTCCCCCCTCCCGTGTACATATGGATATATGTATATAAAGAATGAGCTCACTAGCGGCATATCGTACTGACCTCGAGCAATGCTAGACGAAGATGATAGTGAGCCACAGTGAATGGGATGTACATTTATGAGCGAAAAAAACGAGCTTGCAAATCGAGTATTTTCAAGAAATCCACTCGATTATGTCATAACCATTAAGCCGCCCATACAGCGTATCGGGTGTCGACCTGTATCATCATCAACGTCATCGTTCAACTGATAACTGCTAAGCAATATCAAACTGTGATTTCACTAGTTCTGCCCATATTTTTGTTATTGACACGATAACAGCAATAAAAAAAACACTGCGTCAAACGTGATTTCAGCGGTAAGGCCTGCAGGCTGCTTATCCGGACAGAACCATTATTTGCCAGTCCTCATGCGGATCAAACTGCTTTAAACATACATACTAAATACACTCGGATACAATGGACAGGCATATGACGTCAATTTTCAATTTCGCTGACGCATTTAAAGAACTTTTTAAAATTAAATACTAATACAAAGCCTATGCATGTGGGTATGGGCTGAAATAAGTCTTTTGAAAAAAAAACCTCAAATCAAGATGTAAATCGAATTTTCGAATCGAACGTTCGTAAACAAAGCATGACAATTGCATTTGACTTTCGTGTACCCTCCCCCCTCCAATGTTTTTTGCATATAACACTGGCATTTATCGCACACACATTCGCTTCCATAGATACATTTTCGGGGAACCATAGGCAGATCCGTCTATAAACACTAGTAACATGCGGTACATGCGGCAAACCCAAATAGAAAAGAAGAAAAAGGGATGAACGTGTCCATGGTTATATTGAAAGGTTCTAAAGGTTGCTGCCGGGCCTTTTATCGGGTTTATTTTTTGCGACAGCTCTATCTACCCCTCAGTCGAGTATCTATAATTCTTTTGTATTTTATCTCTTGTGTTTTGAAATGGAAAACAAAACTGCTGCACAAACCATGGAATTATGGAGATTTATAGAATCATAAAAAATTGATTTCAACATCTCGTCTAGGTGCAATAAAAAAATGAAAGCCTAAGTGACTCCATTTAACTCAAGAGAATCTTGCAAAGCAGTTACGTTGCCATGGGAAAGATAAGAAGGAAGGAGATGACGGATCACATGACATCAACAAAATGTTGTTTTGCTGAATATTGCAACTGATTTTTGAACTGTAACTCGCCACTTATGTATGTTTCGGCTTGCACTTTATACTGTACATGGTCTTGCAAAAGTCGCGCCTAAATACTTAATTTTTCACTATGAACATGTCTACAGGCTTTTATACCATCATTTTGAAAGACCAGCCCACACATAACCGCATTAAGTTCATCAATTTCGGTCCGAATGTTCTTTCTCAGGTTATGCAACCTTATCCAAACGTGGCCAGTTTAAGTATGCGACTTGTAGCTCCATGCTGTTAACAGTCCCCAATAACAATCAACTTTGAGGAAAAAAAAAAAAAATCTTCAATCATCTGTTTACTATCTCCGTTGAGGTTTTTATATAGTACAATGGACCAGTATTTGTGTCTGAGTGCTCCAACAGATAGTAGAAGCCTCCAACAACAAATAAAAAAACCTCCGTTGATTCCTCCAGCCCAAAAACCACATCAAAAATGTAATGATACCGGGCTACCAGTTTAGTTTTAAGGCGAAGCGTGATCATACTCACCGAGCGTCAGAACTGGTTTCCAACATTCCAAAAACCAATGTACGGATGCTTGTCTATTCGACACGGTATGGTTAAAAAGTCTAGCTCACCTGACTAGGCATGTTCAATCACCTTCTTTACATGATTTACGTAATGACTAGGCGAAAGAAGAACGATAAAATATGTGAACTCATTAGCATGTATCAAACGAATGGCAAGCATAAGAAAGCTCCAGAACTATTGCAAGCCGAAGCTTCGAGTCTATGGACATGTGATGGCACAGCATCTCCACCATCTTGGTAGTGAACATAAAGCTTTCAAATTTGAATTCGCAGACTAACCAAACGACCCATAGAAACAGGGTTTATCTCCAATTTTCTATTCCCAAACTTGACACTCGTTTATCTCGAATACTAAGGGTTCAATAGACAAATCTGATTGTACGTACTAATATCAGTGGTTATCTAGCAAAAAAATCGCAAGCTGCGGCGCAAAGAGAAATCAAACTGCCGCCAATAAGTATGAAAAGTCGACGTCATTTAGGCACTTACTTGAGCGATAAGTGCACCAGGATAGAAGCTTAAGCAATGTGCAAGAAACAGCATCAACATCAACTAACCATGCAACTGCTATAGAGTTGCTGAAACGGTGGTATAAAATTAAGCTGCATAGGTCAGCAACTATATTGAACATTTCTTTGCT
This sequence comes from Merodon equestris, assembly GCA_958301585.1. NCBI lineage: Eukaryota > Metazoa > Arthropoda > Insecta > Diptera > Syrphidae > Merodon > Merodon equestris. The sequence continues at coordinate 19,329,215 of OY284418.1, read as the reverse complement.
CTAAAACTCCCAGCATCCAATTCACCGGAGTACATCTGAGTATCTTCAGTATTCGTCAGAAGTTTTCCATGTAGATGAGAATGGAATCTGCACGATACCTATGTACCTACGCAGGAGTAGGAGTATATTCCCGTTGTGACCGTCGGCGTTGGATCCTCTGACGAAACTTCAATCCAAAGCAACAAAGGGCTTTTGTCTGTACAATATAGTTGAATGATTCATGTTAAATTCGATCCGGTACTCATGGAAATCAAGAGTTGACATCAGCATGGGTTTGCTTCATCGGTACAGAAAAGCAGGATTGATTCAGGCTTTCTATCAATATCAGGTGGGAAGGTGGAAGGAAACATTAATGCCAGCAGCACTTCGCATATATGTATGTACATTCACTACCACAGTATTGAAATCATCCTTTTTGATCTACCATCTCCATTCTTTTCTCCGGTACCGACATGGTTGCACCGTAGTTTTTCCTAGTCGTATGATGGCAAATGAAAATTAAATTCCGATAGGCTTATCAAGGACCTGTGGCTAGCATATTAAAAAACAGATTGCTCTGATGTATGCATGACACACGGAGTCAGCAACAAATACTTGGATCTCTAAGGCATTGCAGCACTGGGCTATATTCAATACGAGGGCGATGTGTTTGCGAGTCAACGTAGGACAGCGCTCTGGTCCAGCAACTATTCAATTATCGAATGTTTTTTTTACCATGGGACATCTACTCGTAAAAAATTGGTTTCAACATCTCGTCTAGATGCAGTAAAAAATTTAAAGTTTAAGTAGCTCTATGTTAAACTCAATAGAAGCTTGCAAAGCAGTCACGTTGCCATGGGAAAGATAAGAAGGAAGGAAATGACGGCTGACATGACATCAAGAAAATGTTGTTTTGCTGAATATTGCAACTGATTTTTGAACTGTAACTCGCCACTTATGTTTGGGCTTGCACTTTATAATGTGTACAGGGTCTTGCAAAAGTCGCGCCTAAATACGTTATTTTTCACTATGAACATGTCTACAGGCCATCATTTTGAAAGTATGAAAAGACCAGCATACGCATACGAGTAACCGCATTAAGTTCATCAATTTCGGTTCGAATGTTGTTTTTCAGTTATGCAACCTTATCCAAACGTGGCCAGTTTAAGTATGCGATTTGTGTCTCCATGCTGTTAAGAATCCCCCAATAACAATCATCTTTGACGCTAAAAAAAAAATCTTCAATCATCTGCTTACAGCACCCTCCGTTGAAGGTGCTCTTTCATTGATTCCTTCAGCCCAAAAACCACACCAAAAAGTCAATTTTTATAGTTGTAATAATACCGGACTACCAATTAGGTTTTAAGGAGAGGCGTGATCATACTCACGTAGCGTCTAAATTGGTTTCCAACATTCCAAAAACCAATGTACGGATATTTATCTATTCGACACGGTATGGTTAAAAGGTCTATCTCACCCGGCTAGGAATGTTCAATCACCTTACGTAGTGACTATGCGAAAGAAGCATGATCAAATATGTGAACTCATTAGCCTGTGTGAAACGAATGGCAAGCATAAAAAAAGTTCTAGAACTACTGCAAGCCAAAGCTGCGATGGACATGAGAGGGCGATAAGTGCACCAGGATAGAAGCTTAAGCAATGTGCAAGAAACAGCACCAACATCAACTAACTATGCAACTGCTATAGAGTTGCTCAAAGGGTGGTTTAATATTAAGCTGCATAGGTCAGTAACTATATTAAAAATTCTTTGCTCTAAAACTCCCTCGCTATGAAAGCGGTTTCGACGCTCCTGGCATCTATTAATTAATAACCCATTGTGTTCGAAAATTGAGTTTTGTGAATCAGAAAGAGCTCCATGTCCAACCGCCTACATAAAATGGTAATCAAATATCAACATTCACAACGCCGACGGACGTAAAGCCATGGCCACAACATCATCCAATGGGATATGCAGTGTATAACCTGCATATTGGTTCGACGAACCGAAACCTACAAATCAGTTGCATCAGCAGAACATGGCACCAAGTAGTTGGAATTCATCACCACTCACGTTGGGAAGCCATGTCCAACGTGTCCGACTTTGATCTTCCGCGAAAGACTCGAATAGCCAGTAGCCGTAGGGAGCATTACAATATGCAGCATCCAATTCACCGTAGTACGTCTGAGTATCTTCAGTATTCGTCAGAAGTTTTCCATGTAGATGAGAATGGAATCTGCACGATACCTACCTACGCAGGAGTATGTAGGAGTACTCGTATTCCCGTTGTGACCGTCGACGTTGGATCCTCTGACGAAACTTCAAACCAAAGCAACAAAAGGCTTTTGTCTGTACAATCTAGTAGAAGGATTCGTGTTAAATTCGATCCGGTACTCATGGAAATCAAGAGCTGAAGAGTTGACATCAGCATGGGTTTGCTTCATCGGTACAGAAAAGCAGGATTGATTCAGGCTTTCTATCAATATCAGGTGGGAAGGAAACATTAATGCCAGCAGCACCTCGTATATACATATGTACATTCACTACCACAGTATTGAAATCATCCTTTTTGATCTACCATCTCCATTCTTTTCTCCGGTACTGACACGGTTGCACCGTAGTCCTTCCTAGTCGTATGATGGAAAATGAAAATTAAATTCCAAAAACACTCCACAAGGACTCACAGGGAGGGATGTAGGGAAAAAGTCCTTTGACTATTGGACATGAAGTGCTTTGCCAGAATGAAGGACGATTTCGCAGGATGAGCTGTTGAATAGGCTTATCAAGGACCTATGGCTACCACACTAAAAAAGGATTACTCTGATGCATGCATGATACACGGAGTCAGCACCAAATACTTGGATTACCAATACATTGCTGCATTGGGCTGCTTTAATAAAACGGATCCCTGCAGTGAGATATTCAATACGAGGGCAATGTGTTTATTACGAGTCAACGTAGGATAGCGCTCTGGTCCAGCAGCTATTCAATTATCAAATGTTTTTTTTTACCATGTGTCAGTGGCAAAGGGCAAATGGCATGCAAGCAACACACCAGTTAAACGATTGCAAACGGCTGGGAAAAGGATACGCTTGTATCCACAGAACTATGTCGTTGCACATACCGTAATCAAAGTAGCATTTGACATTTATACGAATATCGTGCGGTCATAAAATTCTCCGTGTTGGATGGACAACCTCTAAGGAAATTCAACCGAAGTTGGCAAAAATTTAATGAGGAATCTGCTCTTTAGATGTCGACACATTCCTCGAAAATGACACACGTGAAGGACAGTTAAAAACTGCAACCACACCGGAAACTATCGAAAAAGTGCATGACATCGTGAGTGAGGTAGATGAGGCTATAGGGATAATGGAAAAAAGTATTCGAAACTGTTGCGCAAAGAATTACGTAAGCGAAATCTGATGAAAAGCAAATGTGTAAACGAATTTATGCAGCAATCTCTGGACGAATACAATAGGAATCCGAGTGATTTTATGTGGTGATATGTCACATGATAAGACTGGCCAGCACTACAGGCCAAAAACGTAACAGCAGTCCCAACAGTGGGTGGAAACCGGTGGTTTAGCGGCAAAGAAAGCGAAGTCGATCGCATCTACCAGAAAATTCATTGTCAGTGTGTTTTGGTATGCGAAAGGTAGGACAATTTCAGGGAAATATTACTCCAACCTTCTTGACCAGATTTGGAGTATGATTTGCTCGGCCATCCACCCTATTCTCTTAACTCGGCACTCTCAGGCTTCCACCTGTTTCCAAACTTGAAAAAGTTGTTTCTGGGAGGCTCTTTGTAGTTGTTGCTTCCAAACTCTCACTTCCGGGAAGAAATACTGATGTTGGAGCGACGCTGGGCTTATTTTAATGAAGATTATGTAGAAAAATAATTTTTGTTTTAACTGAAAATCGCAATCTTTTATTGCCAGTCTGAGAACTTTTCACCTTACCCTCGAACATATAGTATTGCTTGTAAAGTGCATTATGAAATAAAGAAAAAAAAGGTTAGTTAAGCCACTTAAACAGCAACAATATATAAACATAGGTAAAAAGTAAAGGAACGAAGACAAGCCTTTCTGACATGATAACCATGAGGTTACTAAAGTGACCACAAACGAATAAAAAGTCAATAAAATAAGTTAAGCAAGTTAAGTAAGACTCTACTTGTACTTTCAGAGGTTTTCTACCTTGATGAAATAGAACTAGAGCTAAACAGAACGTTTTACATATACCGGGCACATTATCTCAATGCCATAGATAGAGAGCGGGTTTGTTTACACGTTTAGGCAAATACAATAAATTTATCAATAAATCAAAGCACATTAGTCGTTAGATGCGGGTTATTTGCCTAGATAGTATGCTTCGGCTGACTTCATCATCATCGCGGGAAATGAAAGGACATGGTTAGTAAAATCTACTTTTGTCGATATTTTTCAAGGAAAAGAGCGTTCTTTTAATTCAAATCAACTTGCATCTACGCCTTCTTCTCACAGTTATTGAAAACTACAAACCACAACTACGTTTTCGGTTTTTTTTTGTAATTTATTTTAGAAATTTAAATAAAATACTCACACACCGGCGATCAGTAGGAATTGAATAAACCAAGTGAATCGAAAACAAAGGTGAGAAAATTAAAATAAAGCGTTTGGCAGCTGATCGTCAAATCCTTTTTTGTGCACTCAATCAACACGGTACAACGAGTAATCACCGACACGACTTGCAACTGATACCTTCGAAGAGTATTTGAGTACTGGAGGCGAATTTATAAATGATCGCCCTATTTCTTCGTGTGATAATTCGCATAATCTACATCAGAGATAATCGAGACTATCTTATGTATCTATGTATGTATGTCGACAGGACCGACACGGGCACCTTCATGTACATAAGAACATTATCAAGATACTGCAGAATGAGTTATCAGTATTATATCCCTCAGAAGAAGGTTAAATCATATTTGTAGGTACATTGAATTGAATTTGTTTTTTTTTTTTTTTGTTTGACTTGATGTGTGCTCCGTGAATCGTAAGATAAAGGCCCTGTCGTGAGCAGAACAAGATATAAAAATAGGTTTTTTGGGTACGATTATTATACCCAAGTGTTAGCGACTTCCCAACTTCAATATTCAATTTTGGTATAAAGAAAAAAAACTAACGAATTCCAGTTGATAATCGGCGTTTCATTAAGCAATTACGTGTCGAATAAAACTGGTTCGGAGTTGATATCTCAACTTGTTCGCAAGATATGCGCTACGTAAAAAAGTTCACGAAAACACAGATATATCTTCGAAAATGACAGATTGGGATTCAGACTCAGCTTCATAAATACATTTTTTTAGAATGATTAGAGGTAGTTGCTGGGTTCATATTTATGATCACTTTACCAATTTCACTCTAAGCTTCGGCGAGAAGTGCAGATTTGATTTGAATATCTCAAATCATTCAATGACAAGGCTGTATGTAAACACGATTAAAATGTTGTCAAAAATTTAGTCCGTTCAGTTAATAGACGATCTTCTGTATGGGTTTTGGGAAGTTGAATAGAATAAATCACAAATTGCGATTAAAGCCTACGTTCCCGCGTTTTCTAGGCATATAACAAACTGTACCCCAAGTAAGCCCTAGAAAAAATCGAAGAAAAAATTAAAGCCTTTGATAACAAGACATCTCGTAAACAAGTATTGTCAGCATCCTAACAACCTATATTTGAAAAGAAGGTATATGAAGCTAGGGTCTCAGCTCAAAATGGATATTCCCATCTGCCAAACCGGGTTATTTCTAATGAAGTTTCAGATAAACTTGTCATTGCAACCGCTTTTAACGAGTATCTTGCTTCAGTAGCGCATAGTCCAACAAGTCAGACTAACCAACCCATTTGCAATTTGTGTTCATTTTCTGCCAACTCCCAGTTCAGAGATACAGTTTTGGCTTCCACCCTAAATCTTAAAAGCAGTTGGTCCATTAAGAATTCAAATTTTTGTGGATGTTACTAAAGGGTTCTTTAGTAATGCCGGGTAGTAGTTGAAATGGAATAAAACTAGCTGTGTGAGGTATTAACAGAATTGTTTTTTTATTTGAAAGGCCTATGTGTGCCATTATGTATGGAATACGACATCGTTCAAAAGCCTGCCTCAGCTTCTAGTGGCACAGATCCGAGTGGTCCAATTTTTAATGTATATTCCTTATAGTCCTTAAACCAAACTGATTATCTGAAAAAAAGTAGTTACGATCCATTGGAAGCAGCGATATAGGTTTATAATAAGACACATTTTTCCTTTTGCCTTTTTTTTTTAAAAAACGAGCACACTTTAAGCACATTTAAGGGATTCCATTATTCACATTTAGGTTAAACAAGTAACTCAGAATGTCACACAAACATAACAAACAAGTATTTTCAATAAAATGCTTATTATGTCGTGGCTAGGGCAGGACATCATTAGTTTGCAGAGCTATTCAACCCTGATAACCAATATGTGTTTGCCAAATACCCACGAAACAAAAACAGGAAAGTGGTACAAAATTAGTTTCAACATATTGAGATGGAAGGCAACCGATAGCATTAATAAAAGAGTGAATCTCTTGTGTCTTTGCATGTATTATATGACATTGAGGATAGTACATGTGCCTATGCCTCTCATCTAATTGTGGATGAAAACACAATTAGTTCCCCATTGTTAACTGAATACAACATGTATTGAACCATGACCATAATCTATCAAGGACAGGAATTTAAACAAAAAGAATTTAAAATTAAATAGCGTCGGACAAGGCAAGATATCACCATGAGATACACATATTTGAAAATTCAGCCCGAACCCTTCGAAACAGCAAAAGGACTAATATACTTTGCTCTTTAATTGTTCACCCCCACTCGATATCGGTTGCTTTGTGTTCCAATCTCCAGGTCAACAAGGCCCACCCAGCCACCTACATAAACGATATGATGTTGGTCTTTTCAAATATTTATTTCGTATCTATTAGCAACTTCTTTGCTAGTTAATCGCAGGCTACCCAAGTTTCGACCTCCGTTGTTTAGCAAGCATTATTCCCCGAATTGGAAGTTCTTCCTTTGACCGGCAGGCGGTATTCATATTTTTAGTATGTCCTAGGCCTTTACGTCGGAGGTTTCATATGTAAATATGTAAGTGAATTTGAAGGAAAAGGGTATTTCTTTTTTTAATTCGAGATTTTTCTCGTTTATCCTATTTGATTGTTCGAATTCGCATTGGTGGTGGTACCATGAAAATGTCCATAGCAATTAGTTGAACAAAAAAAACAGAAAAAGCTAATTGAATTATCATCTGGCTAAGAGCTGACGCTTAACCCATATGACGTTGGTTCAAAAAACAAAGTGACTTTTAGTTTTTCTCGGAAAATATTTTTGTATTAATTAATATCCATTTGGTAACCCTTAAAGTGATCCCCCTCAGATATGGCCGCTCAGCGCTTTTTCCAATCTTCGTTTTTTTTATATAGCCTTAATCGAGTCGATAAGGTAATATCCTCAGCAACTTCATAATCACAACTTTCTTTACTGCTTCAAAGTTTTCATCCGGTGTTGACGTGTTGGGTCGTTCAGAGCGAATATCGTCGTTAACCTCTTTTCGGCCCGCTGTGATGATTTTTTACCACTTATAAAGATTTTTGTTGCTTAGCGTAGACTTAAGCATTGTTTTTCACACAAAATTTAGCGCCGATTCTTTGATTTATTTTTATTTTCATAAGCAAAAGTCACCGAGCACACCAAAAACCCATCTAACCTTTATGTATGTATGTATGTATATATAAATAAACTAAAAATCCAAAATGGCTGAGAATGTCAACATATATTAGAGGACATGTGTACCAACACAACAAAGAAAAAAAGAAAAATTGAATGTACTGCCCGATAAATTAAAAAAGTCACCTTATTTTTTGAACAATCTTCGTATTTCCTCGTCAAAATGTGACGCGTACGTCACTATATACAGCTAAAACAAAACCTAGGTAAATTTTCCACGTCATGACTAGGACGACAAAGACTATTGTTATTCTTATCGCAAGTTCGAGTAAAAATAGTTTATCATAAGCGTACAGAGATACTGAGAACACGTGAGCAAATTCGGCTAGAATAGTATCTTGTCTGGGTGTCATTGTTTGTTCAAGAACAAATATTAGTTGATAAGGAAGCGGAAGAATTTTTTTTTTGAATGTGTTGTAGAGGTAGGTTGAGGTGCTGTACTTTATGTTTATGACGTAATGGTGCTTGTAGCGAGGTATGATAAGGGTAGTATGTGACACGTCGGTAATGTGATTGCTAGGACGGACAAGGTTGTTATACAAGATAATCTGCCGTGTATTCCGAAATTTCGTGGAAGAGCGACTTCTGTATGAACACTATGTCGCCGTACGATGGTGTAGACTGGTGTCACGCGGAGATAGGAGAGACGTTGCCTGACAGCATCAACGCTTTTTGTGGCGGGAGAAAGCTTCATAGTCGACTCCTAATGCGTTGGCATTTAACAAGTCATAGGTTTGTACCCAAAGACTAGGAAAGTCAACCATTCGCCTTCTCGTCAAGTAATTGGAAGATCCTTGAAATATACTTGTTTGGAATTGACAAGCGACGCTGGGTTCCAATTACTCTTGGTAACTATAAATCTCGGTTCCTTAACAAAAGCACTAGGCTATTGAAACTAGCCTATTGACCCTGTGGTCAAGTTGAGTACTCTGAAATATATTCCTTGTCATACCGAAGGTTTTCTTGGCTCCACAAAGATTGCGATTTTCAATTTTTTTTCTACATAATCTCCTTTGACATCCTCACACTTGACCTTGAGTTTGTAAGGAATAACTTCCTCTCAACTTCCTTCAAATTTCTTCATGTTTGGGAACAGATGGAAGCCTGGTGGTGCCGAATCAGGAGAAAAGGGGAAATGGCCGAGCATTTCCAACGCACTCTTATGTACCATACAAATGCGTTGTCCTGGTGTAATGTGATTTAATTCTCTTCATTTTTACCTCTCTTCTCGCGAATTTTGACAGGCAGGTGGTCAAATAGCTTGGAGCAATATTCGTCTGTAATTGTCTTGCCATTTGCGAGGATATCAATTAACAACATCCCAAAATACGCTGGCCATGACCTTTCCGGCAGATTCCATCTACTCAGCTTTCTTTGGCACCGAACCCCCGGCTTCCATCCACAGCTTGGAATGCTGTTTCGAAACAGTACTGTTTCGAAGTAGACAATTTTTAATATCCAAAGCATGACGAGGCAAATGGTCAGTTAACATTGGACCCAAAATGTTTCATGAAAAAAAGCGTTTTTGGCAGACTTATCCTGCAGAATAACCCTTCATTCGGACAAAGCGCCTCATGTCCGATAGTCAAAGTACATCATTCCCTGTGAGTCCGGACGCATGCTGAAGTCAACATAGAGTTTTTGGAATTTAATTTTCATTTTCCATCATTCGATTGGGAAGGACTACGATGCAACCATGTCGATACCGGAGAAAAGAATGGAGATGGTAGCTCAAAAAGGATGATTTCAATACTATGGTGATGGATTTAGATGCCAGATGCTAAAGGCTGTTAAGCTTCCTTCCACCATCCCACCTGATATTCATAGAAAGCCTGAATCAATCCTGCTTTTCTGTACCAATGAAGCAAACCCATGCTGATACCAACTCTTCAACCCTTGATTTCCATGAGTGACGGGTCGAATTTAACAGGAATCCTTCAACAAGATGGTACAGACAAAAGACCTTTTGTAGTTTCGGTTTGAAGTTTCGTCAGAGGATGTAACACCGACGGTCACAACGAAAATACGAGCACTCCTGCATGGATAGGTATTGATAGGTACTGCTGACGCCGACTGAGGATACTCAGATGTACTCTGCATATTTTTATACTCCCTACGGCTACTGGCTATTGGATTCTTTCGCGGAAGATCAAAGTTGGATACGATGGATATAGCTATCCAACGTGAATAGTAATGAATCCGAACTATTCGGTCTCAGGTTTCGGTACGTAGAACCAATATGCAGGTTATACCATCGAATGATGTTGAAGCCATCCCTCGGTGTTGTGGATGTTGATTTTTGATTACTTTGTTTTGTTGATGCTTGGACATGGAGCCTTTTCACAAATCTCAATTTTCGGGCACAACAGGTGGTTAATTTATACATCTCAGGAGCTAAAGTCGAAAACACTTTCATGAGGCACCCGTACATTGCTTTTTCGCTTTATTCTACTGAATGTCGAAAAGCAATTTTGACACAGCCTGAATATTATAGTATACCTCACCTTAAAACTAAACTAGTTGTCCGATATTATTTTCCTTTCCTTAACTCATTTGATCAGAGCTCAAAACAGTTACTCACATTCGTAAGCAAATTAATTGATTGGAGATTAGCAGAGTTTTCGAAACATGAAAGAACAGTCGGGAGATTTATTTCATTCGTTTGGATAAGGAGCGCTAGGCCAATACGGCAGTGGTGCCGAATCTCTCGCCCAAGGTATTTAAAAAGGCAACTAGGGTATTACACAATTCAACAAATAATATGTTCGAAAATTATTGGCTTGTTTAGACAGAACTAAGTTTTTCGCCAATTACCGGTACCTTGGTTAATTTTGTTGGCATGGAGCTTAGACAAATGTTGTCTCATTACCTTATGGACGTTTCTTTCAGATTATTATAAGTTGTTTTAATGGGATTGATATCGAGGGATTGTGATAGAGTAACGATTCATTTTGGAGTTATGTGAAGCAGTCCCAAGTGTCCAAGTTATTTGAATTTATTTATTTAAGGCATAAGCTGACACATAAGATGTATAATCTTTTAAATTGTGAAGCAAACAAGTGTAATAAAAAAAAAAAAAACTAAACTAAGATTTTGTCAGTTACTCTCGAATGTATTTAATGGAACTGGACCCTTTAAATAAGTGGTAGTCACCCAAGGGTTCTTGGTCCAGGATTGATCACTTAAAGTGATTTTGACATTAGAGGCCTTGCATAGCTTAGAGGTAAACGCGTATTGTGATACCACGGAACATGACAGGAGATGTTGTCCACTTGCATAATTTTTAGCAATTAACATATTAGGTCAGATCCCACCCCTAAGACAAGTGGGTTTCAGGTCAAATTGTAACATTAATGAATAAAAATCCTCAGTGATTGTTTAGACAACAGATATAATCGAACCCGATACGTCCGATACTTAGGGCGATGGTCGGTCACAAGGGTCTAAGAGCGTTGTCTGCGGGACGGCACACAATGTACCGTTATAATCCAGGGTAAACCAAAATCTATACTTTCAATTCGCAGCTGTTGTCCCTTGGCAATTGAAATATGCTATGGACGGGAATTGGATATTCCTTGCGGCGGCTATTGGTTTTTACCTACTCATCCTCTTCCTCTTCATTGCTGTGTCTGCACTTGTTCTTATTGTGCTTGTGTTGTTTTTTTTTTTTCAAATATTTGCGGACGGGCAGTTATTTAAATAATAGGTCACCCAATTACAATTCAGCTCACGTGCGATCAGATACCGAAAACCCACGGCTGAAAGATGTCCTTTGGGGCATAAAAACAAACAGTGGAAGAGCACTTTATTACATAATTATATTATCTATAGATAGATCATGTTAATGCCCCGGGAGCATATGGCCAGGGTGGTATCACCATACCAAATGATGACACAGAGCTGACATAACTTGAAAGGGACACTCGAAAGCATTGAACTCTCACTTGTCACTCGTTTGTAATGCTATAACCGCCACGGGCATGTCGTCCAATCGAATCAAATTGGAGATGTCATTACTCTCTGGCCAATATCCGCTTCCAAGGCAACAAGACATTTGTTTTCAATAATGTGATGCCATTATGCACAAGTCTGAATTGATATGTATGTCAAAAACATTTCTCTTCGCTTCGCGGCTAATTGTGCTCATGCACGTCGTTCGCATTTCAAAGCGCGCACAACCAGTTGCTTCCCCACTGATTCAGGACAACGTGATATCAGGTTATCATATTGTCATCCTTTTCCTCTTATAAACACTTCCGATTCAAGAACCTAAACAATGTCCGGGAACAGACATATTCGACCTCAATACGACAATATGTCTAGGTAGAGCTATTTCTTTTGAATTTGGACGGCGAGATACATAATTACATGCCTACCCTCACCTATTCGAAAGTATCACGGCTGGTTTAGCAATTGGCGCGAAACAATGAAGTATTTACTCGTACAAGAAAGCAATATTGAGTATCCAGATGGATGCGTTACCAAGAGTATTACCGAAATCTATTTTCACCAATTTATTCAAGGAGAAATGGATAGACAATGAGCTTAGCATCGGTTGATCAACCATTCATAAAGGAGGGTAATATCCGATTCCGACTACATACAGCTAACCATAGAGATTGGCAAACAAATAAGCTAGTGCGAACCGATTTTTCCAACACTAAAACCTTCTTCCTTAGTGATTCAATGAGCGTAACTTTCGAAAAAGGTACCTCGATCTTATGTTTATTCATCTGGTTTTCATCTGCGCGTTCTCATTCTAGGTCATTATTGGTACGTTATTTCACAGTTCGTTGGCCAAACTGTAAATATTCATTCAACGTGAGAATTACAAAAAGTGAATAAGACGAGTAAGTCGAGTAAGGCGTTTACGCAGCCAAAGCAACGAAGGTCTTTGATCAAGACTAGGACATAAGATGTACGAGTATTACCCTAAAAAGTGCCTAAAAAAAACCTAAAATGATGTGCTAAAATGTTGCCTAAGTTGCCTAAGTGATTAAGAAAAGTCTAATAGTAACAATGGTATCAGCGAAAGTCTTCAAAAATCTCTAATAGCGCGGAGATGAAGCTGGGTTGTGGCTTGAAACCTGACTAAAGATTTAGAGCACTGTCGGAACCATAAGAACAGCCCGCATTATATTCGAAAGCAGTGATTTTAGCTTCAAAGCTTAGTTAAAACAGAGAATTAATGTTATAAACACATCAGAGGTTCAGGTAGAACTGCCAACCATTGAGGAAGTAAAAGGCCGCACGAATCGACCCATTACCACCAAAGATGGAATCATTACAACTATATGGAACAGTGAAACTGTTCTCCGAGGAATGGAAAACCTCGGTTTGTATCATGTTCATTCAGTTAATTCGGTTATCCACTTCTTGGATTTATGCACTGTTTCGAAAGTGGTGACAGGTTTGGGGATAGCCTTAAGCACAGCTTAATTGCTGCTGCATATGAAAATGCTCTTTTTCTTTCACCTTCACCTCCCAACATACCGCATAGTTAATAGCTTAAGACCCTGCCCGAACCTAAACCATCAATAAAGATATGAAGAAATGAAAATCCTACCATTCATTGGCTTAAAGCTCAAACAAGAATTGGGAGCAGCAAGCATCAATTGTCTAGTGGAAGAGGCTATCTCCCAAGAGCATTGTAGCCTCTCATAAAACTCACAAAAACTACTTGTTCCAGCTGCAGGAGAACCTATCCCAGCCAAATGTCGGGCACTTCGGTTTGAATCCCAGCATTATTAGCAACAATGTCTACGTAACACTGAAAGTGCATCGAAGCTGCTGACGCTATGTCTGGGTCAGCCGAAATCCCACCTCGCACTTCACTTGAGCAACGACAGGATGCTCTGTTAAGCGTAGGTATTTGTTAATCAATCATAAAGTAATAAAGATCATTTATTAAGTAACTTAAAATTAAAAAAATACAATTTTTATCGCCACCGCACTAATTTGCCTCGTGACGTTTCAATCACGTCCACTCCTCGTTTTCAGTACAATGCATGTTCCGTTCCATTAAAATCGTACGCGATAAGCTGATTAATTAATTTCTGTGGAAACAAATTAATTTTAAGTTTATTAGCATATGGTATAAATATGACTGAGTATATCGACGAAAGAGTATAAAATAAGGGAATGAAAAAAAAAACAAGAAACGGAACTGAGACTTATTTCGAATGACATACAAGTGGCAATAGATAAAGGCCACACGCAGCGTGTGTACCTACTACGTGTATTACATAGTATCCGTACCGACGAACATCTGTACTCACTTATTTCGAGGGTGTATTGAAACCCAAGATGTTTGGCATTAATTAGGTTAGGCTTTGAAGGGGTATGTGATGCTTGGGCACCTCTTCTACTCCGAGGCCGTATGGTTAAATTTAGAATAACTCAATTGTTTGTGCGCCTATTGCAGACCTATGTTAAAACTCTACTAGCTATGGCTTAGTTTTCTCCCATAAGGAGTACTTGTCCTAGTGAGTTCAGACGTCGATTCGGGAGAGTTGGTTAAGGTCGCTGGACCAACAGATCGAGAGCTAATAAAAAGTAAAGATTTTCTCCTTGACTTAAAAAATAAATCAATTCACTTACTGATGCAATTTGTCGAGGAAGACAGATCAATAACGGGGAAGACCAAATAGGACAGAGCATGTCCTAATCATGTGCTGCCAATCTACAAAAGAGTAAATGTTTTTTAAGGGCATGTCGTAGCCAAAAACTGTTAGATTAGCTCTAAGGAAGCTACCAAGTTTTAAAGTCTTTTTGTAATAATTTTTATCCGACAGGTTGGATAATGGCTTGAGTTTTATAAAATCGGGTAAAATGAAGGGTGAACTTTAAATATTGCGGAAAATCCAATGCCCATGGAGAGGTTTAAGCAGGATTACCGAGTAAACCATTAAGGGATAATCTGTTAAAAACTGGACGACTTGGACGATTGGCTAGGGAAATCCATTATGAAAAGGATTAATACCTCGACGAAAGTATTTGAACGTTGCATGATTATTCTAGAAAATGTGTCGGAATTCAGTTGTAAATTCCAAATGAGATTTCCGATGATTACGTGGAAGAGTTAATCTAGCGAAAGCTATATATCAAGTTAATGGCACCCACGTACCACGCAAGGCAAACGAAGTGATTTTATGTGCAAGCGGAAAGGGTACTTTACATATTCTGTGTTAACACTTTTGTTAATTATTATCACACTTTAAGCCTATTCACAGGTTTTAGCCATTAAAAGTTTATGGCCAACCTAGTCGCATATGCACTAACCCACTCTTATGTCATCAACATGTGGCGAAAGATAGGGATAGTGGCTAGCGTAATCCCTAATAATAACATATGTGTATGCATAATGCATATTCAACAAGCAGCTGTCATCATTTGCATAATGACATGACTTCTCCATCAAAATAACGTCCAAAATGAGGCCGAGTCTTAAAAATAGTGCAAAAGTCGGCAGCAACTTCTATGTATCCAAATTTATGCGATGTAAGTGATATACTAATCAACATTATCGGTATTGGTTTATTAATGTTACCATAATCAGAACTAATCAGAACCGTGACCTATACTTTGTTCAAAAAGTACGGGACATTTGTAAATAAAACGATTTTGTGGAGCGAGCTCCCAGGTGGGTGGATTTCGTAAGCGTTTTACCCGCACCAGGATAAGACAAAATTAACATTTGAACAACTGAAGACAGTCACCACAGAAGTCGAGGGTATGGTGAATAGTGTTAAGAGGGTGAGTAGCGCTCTTTCGAGAACAGGTGCTATATTCAGTCGCCTCAAATGACGACCAAAAGGCTGCGAGCGTTCTACTCGTAAGTCCAGAACGATTAGATTTATAAGTGATATTGCGGTAAACTACCGACACTG
The DNA here is from genome assembly GCA_958301585.1 of Merodon equestris. Classification (NCBI taxonomy): domain Eukaryota; kingdom Metazoa; phylum Arthropoda; class Insecta; order Diptera; family Syrphidae; genus Merodon; species Merodon equestris. The sequence goes on along the minus strand of OY284418.1, from coordinate 19,313,558 downwards.
GTAAATGACGACTTTCCAAAAGTCGAAACATGCAAAACATGCGTAAATTCGCTATCTTCACTATAATTTGGATTCCATCAAATGTCATTACGAAATGGGTCTTGTGATTATTAAAATTCTTTGGTCCGGCGCCTTCCTTTATATTTTCAAGGCCGCAGATTTTGAACGATTAGGCTAAAAATTAAGTTAAAAGGAATGTTTATGTTGTGTGATATAAGAACTGCCAAATGAAAAGTATTTAATTCCCTATTAAGGACAAGGCTCACTGGTTTCACCTTCTGGACATGGAAATATTCCTACTCCCGCTAAATACAAAGGCAGTAATGCCACCCAATGGTATTATCGGTCGGCAATACTATAATAAGAGATTGAAACAGAATATCCAGTAGTCACTGGTACAATGGGTAATGGTTTCGAAATAGAGAATGAGAAGTAGCATGCCCATGCTATAGACCTGTAACAGTAAAAACTCCATTAAACATACATTCGTATCGTACACCCATATAAATCCATGTATGAGATAGGAGATTGGGCTTTAAGCCCCACGCATGAAAGCTTCTTTTTGATCAATACGTAGACGTTTATTTTTAAAAAAGGATCTGTGTGCACGCTCTCGAAAACGCATCCTATGAGGGATTATTTTATGATTCATCCGTCCATGCGCACCGATGAATTCCGACGAAACAATTGAAATTGTTTCCAGTTAAATTCCAGATTAAATTTTCTGTCTTCTTCAACGAGATGGATGGAATTCGGCGGAACATGCTTTTATCTACAAATTGAATTGATTCGTGGTTTTCTCGTTTTTCAGTAAACAGATATTGCTACTACCCTACCACCTACTGCTAGGTCACTCCGGAGGGGGTTTACAATATTTGAGTGATTCTCCTGTTTCCCTGCACATAAGTTGAATGGGGTTGAATATTGTATGACAAAGTGAATTTTAATTAACATGTATCGCATTGCACAGGAGGCTAGGGCGCTATTTCATTTTGCTATATGGAAGGACTGATAAAGGTGTAAGGTGTGGCTGCGGGTTCCTATTAAAATCCTATTAAAATCCGATTTGCAGTAAGCGTGCAAATTATGTTCTATTCATGAAGATTCGTTGTAAATTACTTATTTGCTAAGGGTCCGTCCGTCGGATAATGTTGCATTGTTCAGTAGATTCGGAGGTAAATATTTTAGCGATTTATCGCAAATAATTGTTCGTTGCGCTCTTCATTCCAGCTTTGATAAACAATCACTTGCGTGTGCTAGTTCCCAGTCACGTTCGAAAAATCGACCATGGTCGCATGAATTCGTACCTGCATACGCAAATGATTGAGGTAAGTTGCTTTCGGCACAAGAAGATATTTACCGACTATCCTATATAGGGCTAAGATACGTAGGTAAGATGATGGAAATGGTAAACATTTATGTTTCCTATATTGTTCGAAAAGTGCTGGAAAACATAATAAAAACAAGTGGATTGCCAAAGGATCTTCCAAAAATTTGAAGCAGAGTTGAGTAGGGTAAAGTCGTAAAGTAAACTCATTTTTATCCCCAAAGTCTGTCGTTGACTTCATAGTTCTAAACCTGAAGAAATGGCAAAACATGAGTGATATAGCTAAAATCATGAAGTGTTCGAAGAAAAGGTTGTTCACAGCCTTTCATTTAAGTCCCAAGGCAGAGACTAGGGAAACTAAACCGGGAAACTAGTAAGGCTATCGAAATAAAATCCGTTCTTTTCATCAGAAGACCTAAAAAAATAAATGAAGTGTACCAATTACCGGTCGCACAATTGGAAACCGAGTATTTGAAGCAGGTGCTCCTGAAAAAGGCTTTCCTCAAGAAGTTCTTCTTGAAGTAGGTTTTCCTAAGGCAGGTCTTCCTTAGTGTGTCAATACACTTACGGTAAAACCTGGGGATTGAAACCTAAGGTAATCCAAAGGTTATATACCGCGATAGTAAGACCTATCATCACTTATGTGAGTGCCATATGGTGGATAAAAGTTGAACAAAAAACTACAATAGTTAAACTTGAACGCCTTCAGAGACTAACATGTCTCGGCATTACAGATGCTTTGACAACTTGCCCAATGGCAGCCCAAGATGCACTGATTGGAATTACTCCACTGCTCCAAAGGTTGCAATACGTAGTGCAATCAGACTCCTCCGCTCAGAAGCAGACCATCCATGTAGACTATTAGGTCACACGTCCATCCTACAACACCTTCCTGAGCTGGATATGATTAAAACAATTTCGGGCACATTACCACACGTTCACTTTTGACAAGTGATTTGAGATATCGATCCCAAACCGCACAGTTTCAGAAAGCGCCGACCCCTTCCAAAATATCAAAGGTCTTAGGTGGTACACAGATGGCTCCAAGATGAATTCCGGTGTTGTCGTTAGTGTCTTTGTATCAAATCGGAAAATATCAAAGGTCATGGGAAGTGTTTTCCAAGCCGAACTATACGCCATCCTGACGTGCGTTAACCTAAATAAGACTAAATAGAAGGTATCATCATCAATACACAGACAGTCAAGCATCTCAGCAGCTCAAAGCGTTGGGCTCGTATAGTACGAATTCAAATTCGTTAAGGAATACCACGATACCTTGCAGGACCTACCCAAAAGAAATAAGGTTAAACTCTGGTGGGTGCCAGGGTACAAGGACATAAAATGCAACGAAATCGCCAATCAACTCACCAGGAGAGGGACCAGCGAAAGGTACATAGGTGGCGAACCTTTCTGCGGAATCCCCAAGTCGAAGATTAATTTTCTCTTAACAAGTGGGAAAAATCGCAACACCTGAGCTTGGAACAGCATTCAAGGACTCCGACAATCGAAGAGATTCATACGGGCCCTGAACAAACATTCTATTAATATCCTTAAATATAATAGAGTCGATATCAGAAGACTGCACCTTTCAGGACACTGTAGTCTGAGATATCCGATACACTGCCTAGAGGACGAGGAAACTGCAGAGCACATACTATTTGAGTGTGCTACCCTCTGCCATCTTAGGAATCGTAGCCTCCTCAGGGGCATTCTCAACTTTATTAAGAAGGTAGAGGAACTCCTCGTTTAATTGGCCAGCAGGAACAATAGATCTACACTGGCCGCAGTGCCCCATGCTATTTGTTAGCACTAATCCCCTTTAAAAAAAAACAAAAACAAATTAGACCAATATCTTGTGGTCGAATGAAACCAAAATAAATTTGTTTGGTTCCGAGTACATACGTAAGACGAGCAAAGAATTCAGAAAAAAGACGATTAAACACGGTGGTTTGTAAAGAAAGTGTTTACATAAATGGAAAAATACAAGTTATTTTAATTTTTGCTTTGAAATACGAGGACTTGTAATAACTTTATTAAATTTTTCTTTTCCAATATATTATGCGTGCAACTAAGTTCTCGCAGTTTATCAAGAGATGGCTCCACTAGTATCATCGACTATGATATGATGTATCCAAAACGTCATGACCCAAGCTTAGACATATGGTAAATAAACCGCTTTGACACAATAGTGATTTTGTTTTTGCGTCATATACTTTTGGTTGTGTGAAAGGCGGCTGAAGCGCATCGACAACTCCAAAAAGTTTACGGAGATGCTGCTCTAAGTGAAACAACGTGCAAAGACGGCGATTTCGATGTTGACGACCGTTCGCGTGAAGGAAGGCCAAAAACCTTCGAAGACGTGAAATTGGAAGCATTGCTCGATGAGGATCCATGCCAAACGCAAAAAGAGCTTGCTTCAGTATTAGGAGTTATCCGCCAAGCTATTTCTAAGCGATTGCATGCGTTGGGAATGATTCAAAAGCAAGAAACTTGGGATTCTTATGATTTGAAGCCAAGAGATGTTCAGCGTCATTTTTTCGCCTGTGAACCAACTGCTCCAGCGGCAAAAAAGGAAGGGTTTTCTTCATCACATCGTTACGGGTGATGAAAAATGGATTTCATTACAGCAACCCAAAGGGAATCATGGGGACAGCCCGGTCATGCTTCTACGTCGTCGGCTCGGCCGAATATTCACGCTGCGAAGGTTATACTGTGTATTTGATGGGATCAGGATGGTGTTATTTATTATGAACTGTTGAAGCCAAACGAAACCCTCACTGGGGAACGGTATTGAACTCAATTGATGCGACTGAGCCGAGCACTGTGCGAAAAGCGGCCACAATACGAGCAGAGGCAGGAACAATTTATTCTACAGCATGCCAACGCTCGGCCTCACGTTGCCAAACCCGTTAAAACCTACTTAGAAACGCTCAAATGGGAAGTCCTACCCCACCCGCCATATTCCCCAGATATTGCGCCGTCCGATTATCACTTGTTCCGTTCGATGGCACATGGTCTGGCTGATCAGCAGTTCCATTCATATGAAAACATCTCAAAATGGCTTGAAAAATAGTTTGAATGATTCATTTATAACCATTTTTTCACAGTAAAGTTGCATTCTCATAAAAAAAAACAGCGAGAACTTAATTGCCTCCTTATATTCTTATTCAAATCGAGGAAACGAAATAACACAAAATAAAAATCATTTAACTAAAAAATAATAACAAAAAACAAAAACATAATAAACTGATAAGGGTCAAAAACTTCTGTGTTAAGAAAGTGTTTACACATCTAAATGAATTAAGAAAAAAACCTTTTGTTTCCAATTTTTCAACTTCTTTTTCGCAGTAAATACATTGTTTCGTAAGAGAACCATTTGGCGGTAATTTGTTCTCACCGCTTTTGTTGGCATTCGAAAAAAAATAAATATTTACTAATACTTCTGATTTTATGTGAACTTGAGTAATTCTGGATTTTTTCAATATGCCTGGTGAAAGAATATCTTTTGATGTAAGACAGTTTGTCTATTAAAACTATCATAAAAGAAAAGTGTCCCGGAAATAGTTTATATGTTTAATTTAATCCAAGAAAATTGTTAATAATATTATTAATCGAGCGGAATGTAAAAAGTGACTGGAAAGTGTTATTTCAAAAGTAAGGGCGAGAAAATTTACTAATAGAAACGGGCGCTGATTAACAAAGAAAATATATGACAACCCTCAAATCTCAATTAGATCTCTGTCATGGTACCTAGAGCATGAACTAAAACATAAGTATTCATCAAGAATTGCCTGAAAAAAAACCATTGCTTCCGACTCAAAATGTGCAAAAACATTTAGTGTTTGCTAACGAATACAGTACTCAGCCCATGGAATATTGGGATGATGTCATATTGAAATGTGATGAAATAAAGATAATAACGTATTACAACGAAGGTCCCAATAGAGTGTGGTGTAACCCTTTAAAAGCCTTGTTCAAAACAAATGTTATACCAACCGTGAAATTCGGAAAATTATCTGTGATGGTATGAGGAGGCATGTATGTATATCCAAAAAGGGTGTTGGTGACTTGGAAAATAATATGGACGCTAAGAAGTATTTTAACATTTAACGGGGCCATTTGCTCAAAAACTCCAATGATTTTGGTTTCAATGACGGGGAGGTGGGCTGAAAACCAAAGCTCAAGTTCTATCAGGACAACGACCCGAAGCACAAAAAGCTTACAGTTAAAACGTGGTTGCTTTAGAATTGCAGCAAAGTGCTATATATGTATACCAGCTCAGAGTTCAGATACCAACCTTATAGAAAATCGATGGGCATATTTAAAAATAAAGCGAGTCAAAAAGGTCCCCCACGAACCGAATTCAACTTCTACAGTATGTGAAAGAAGAATTCTCACCAATTACGATCCCAAAAAATTAAAAAGTAAATTACAGGCGGTGGATGAAGCGAAAGGTAGTCGTACTAAGTATTAATAAGGAAAAAAAGGTTTTTCTTTGAATTAATTTTTTGTCCCTTTTTAGTTTATTATGTTTTTGTTGTTGTCTTCTAGTTAAATTATTTGCATTTTGTGTTATTTTGTTTCCTCGATTTGAATAATAATATATTTGAAAAGAAAAATTTAATTAGGTTATTATTATTGTTTTTTTTTTCACTTGTGTAAACACTTTATTGACAAACCGTGCATGCAAATATTAGACACTGTAATTCTGCAATTCGCTGAGGAGGAAATGCCTCAGGGAGTTACAACTGGACAACGACCATAAGCACACTTCAAAATTGGCTAAGGAATGGTTTCGGGAACATAAGATCAAGGTTATAGAGTGGTCTTCGCAGTCACAAACAAATTTTTTTCTTCAAAATTTATGGTTGGGGTATGTCAGAAATAGCTGGAGTATGGAGGGTTAAAAAATATTATAAAATTAAATTGACTTACCAAACCAATTTTGGAACAAATATTTGTACGAGATCACCGTTTCATTTACTGCGTGATTTATTTAATTCTTTATAACGACAAATCTACGATCTGAAAAAAAATTAAAAAAAGTAAATTACTTCTAGGAAATAGAAAGTATGAATTTGTTCTTAGGAAGACGCTTTATATGCGTATAAGTCAAAAACATTTTTATACTGTTATTTAGTGTTTTTGCATACCCTCACAGAGCAGTAATATTGTAACAGAAATTAGAATAGGCAGCAAAAGTACGAGATTGTGAAAAGTACCATTTTATAAGGACATGTTTTGATTTGCTTTCTATTTGGAATATTCATCTACAATACACACATTGATGTGGGATTCTGAGCTAAGCATCTCCAGCTCAGCTCTTGTGTTCTGATTTCCAAGTTTTGTCTGTCGTTAAGCAGCCTTAAGAGTTTGAGTCATGACAGGAGTCTGCTGTTCTGTTTGTGCGTTGCGTCGATTAGCACGTTTCGGTACACGTTTGTGGTATCGTGACGCCGTTGGCGTGGTATCGTACTATCCATCGTCTGGTAATCTCGTCGTTTGAAAGGTTTCTACGATAAGAATGAGGTACTCGAAGTCAGCGCTCTTGTCAGGGTAAGGCGAGACCAATACGCCCTATGCTGCATTTGGACATACTCATCTCGCGAATTCATCTGGCACTGTGATTATGGTACTGACTCCGCAATGGTCACTGTCTTGTACCAAGGTCCGTTGACAGTTAGTAGAACATTGGCTTGTGTCGGTCAGTCTCAGTCGAGAGTCAAGCAGCACGAGATCCAGATAGGTGCCACTCCTAGGATACGACATGTTATCTGTTACAAATAATTTGTTTCTGTACTCTATTCTCTGCAAAACCCATCAATGGCTCAGTAGGAGCCCTCTAGTGTTGGGTATTTTATACACCAATCACAATGTTTGGGGTTTAAATCACCGATCAGATGTAGAAGTTTTCTTACGAATTTAAGGCAGAGATCGAAAAAGTGTCTCCAGCCCTCTAATCAATATATCAGGTGCATGGGCTGCTATAATGTACATTTTTGACCGATAGAGGTTGGTGCAGATAAGTGAGTGTGATGCTAATAAGACACCACTTAGGAAGAGATGAAAGTATTATGCTAAGGGAAAAATGTAATAAGGATACAAGGAGATAGCAGGAAAATGTCCGTCAGTAATTCGTCGCCGCTTCGTGTGATATTTTCCTTCACTTCTCCAACAATTAATATTTCCCGGAAAAAAGAGAGACAGATAAGCAGATATAAAGTCTGATGATATATGACAGATACTCATACTCATATTAACAATATAAAAGAGATGACAAATCAACTCGAGACCTACATCAAAAGCAGAAACGTTGTTCCTTTTTCCCATCGAGTCAACATTTCATTTTTCCCTATCCAAACAAACCGTCGCCTCCATCTCCGCTTCCGAGGAAATCACTTCTCCACTAGATTTCCTGAAATAATTGTACAAAGTGAATGAAGCAGGGAGCCGCCGAACAAAAGTATTAGTTCTAGACGAAGAAAAAGACTTTTGATGACCATTCAATGCGATACAGAATTGCTAAAGGACAGAAACCATTTACTGTAAATTCCGGTGAAGAAATTTTTGGCTATTTCGTTCGTATAATTTTCAGTCGGAACTCTTTGACAAATGAATGAAATTCTAGTTCTAGTATACACGTAAACTTAATAAGTTGACGGTTGAAAATCGAAGGCATAGCTTTTTTATAGGGACGGTTCCAGTATGCGGATGCGTTACGAGAATACTGATACTGATACATTAGAAAAATCATCCTTTCGCTGTCAGGAAAGGCGCTTGATAATAACAAAAGCATTGCGAACTTTTTTCTAATAATTATTTGTTTCCATACGCTGTATGATTCATTTTCAATAATTTCCTTGTTTTTAATTCTCAAAAGTCCGTTCAACAATGTCGCCAAATTTAAAATGACACCGTTTGTTCGATAACCCTATATCGTTGTCCAGATATCTTACTTGAATTAGGTCTTAATCAAGAGTCAAGATTTTGGGTTGTTATCTAATATCAGAAAACAACACGTCGGGCTGCTTCAGAATGTATTCTAAAAGTGGATGCCCACCGCAGGCATCCTGTTCCCCCATTAGGTCTTCTCTGCTTATTACGTAAACGACTGATGCTGACAATTAACATAGGCTAACAATGGTGCATCACCACAGCCCATATAAGGCTTTTGATAGAACATTAGCTAGGCCCACAGGCAGCCGTACCTTTGTCGTTTGGGCTGATTTGAAAAATGGTTCAGCGAACAAGGAGACGATGTACAGGTCCAGGAACATAGAGCATAATGTCAAGTGTTTCGGTGAAACCGATGGTATCAATCCTGTCAATTTGCCTATGTTATAGCCTTAATTAGAGCGGGCCATCAAATTCGCGGCCCATATGTAAGGCGGACAATGGCTGTGTACGTTCACAAAGTCAGCCTAATGTTTTGCTACAGGCGTAGAAAGCTGTGCCAACTTGTCTAACTCGGTCTCCTACTAGGCTTCGCGTCAGTCAAACAAAAGGTTTAAGTAGCAAGGCCGAATAACTAGGCTGGAATTAATAAAATATGCAGGAGGGGTTACATGGACTCATCACAACTATATGGAAGAATGAGACTATCTCCGAGGAATGGAAAAACCCGGTTATCATTTTGTATCTTGTTCATTCAGTGAATTCGGTTTTCCACCTCTTGGGTCCATGCACTATTTCGACAGTGGTGATAGGCTTAGGTATAGCCTAGAGCGCAACTTGATTGCACATGAAAATGCTCCTTCTCTCTCACTTGCACTTCCCAACATACTACATGGTTAGTAGGATTGCATATATTTCTGCTTGAAGCTATTGGAGGTGAAAGTTGACACGCTCCACGAAGGCCACAGCATACGACCCCTACCCGGACTTCAGCCATCAATCAAGATGAAGACACTAAAGATCTTACCATTAATGGGTTTAAGGTCTAGTTGACACAACAATTCTCTAGTAGAAGAGGCTATCACGAAAGAGCATTGTAGCCTTTCTCAATAAGCTCCAAATAACTATCTATTCCAGCAGGAGTAATAGCCACCATGTCAGGCATTCCACTTCGACTGAGGTGTTGCTCATAGGAATATATATCATAAGTTCACAAAATAGTGATCGAACACACATGAGTTTTCAATCAAACTGTCAGTTTTCATCTTAGAACAGGCCAATGGGGAAAACTACACAATCAATAACTCGAGGAAGTCTAATTAGCCCCAAGACTGAGACGAACAGTCAAAAGAAAATGGAGGATCTTCAACTCAATTGATGGGAGGATAATATCATGATGGACCTAGAAGAGACATAACAGAACAGCGAAACATGGAAGGAACAAGCTTGGCGAAGGGTTGTCCATGAGGCGCTGAATTCCGAGTTCCTAAGGCATATTTTCACGAGTTAACTTTACAAATACGAGTATAACAGTTTTTTTCCCCAGAATCAGATTGCATCATGGCTCAGTAATATCGTCGTGACCACTTGCATTGATTCCTACGCCTTTCTGCGATAAGATGTCAAGCATTATAGCCTCCTTAAGGCTCATCAATAATAAGCTATGCATCCTACATGTATAGTATGTATAGTATATACAAATTGCGTGGCATTCCATATGCAGCACCATGCTAGTGAGGTAATCCCCGCGTTAACATCACATGGTCATAGTACTAGTATTATCAAGCATACGTATTCGCTGCCCTAAGTGAACGAGTAAGCAATTACCACATTAAATCCTAAAAGCAATATAAAAATGATTAAACAAATCATTAAAACTAAGACAAATATTTTCAGACTAATATTCTACACAATTTTCCGAAAATATTTAAACAAAAACAAAAAAAAAATATACAAAAACAATGCTCCCTATCCAAATGAAACTTTAAAATTTTAATAAATTAGTTTGCTTACATTACCGGCATGCGATATTTAAGGCGTTGGGTGGAAGTGTTGTGAACAGGAAACATCTACTAGCCACCTGTCTCGGGCAGGCAACAAAGCCAACGCACACACAGTCTTGTCCATACCGGTGGGAACCAAAACGATGATAGCAAGTTGCTGTTTATTAAACGAATGCATTAGTCTAACTGCCTTGAGTTTCATTCCAGGAATTCAGGTATCGATATCAGAATACGAAATTAGGCAAGTAAGTTGTTTTGATACGCACTCATCTACACCTATGTATACGCCAACCTAACTGCTTCATGTAATTCAACTTCGTATCTTAAATTACAGAAAATTACTACCGGGAACGATTTGTAAATCATAGTTTGTCATTTAAATGTAATTTAGTGAGAATTAGACACATGTGTCTGTATCATGTTAGACTGTATGTACATATACTTATATGTAATGTAGAAGGAGCGCACGACAGAATTTCCGATGAATATATATGGAAGTATGTGCTCGTATATGCTGGCGCCAATACTACCATTGCTATAGAAAGGACTTATATGGACAATGTCCTCTTACGACTATATCATCATAGATATATGTATATACATACAGACTGGTGTCAGGAGGATAACAAAATAGTGATCTCAAGTGAATAACATGCTGGTGGAGAAAATATTGCGTGAGTGACTAGTCATCGTTGTCGTCATACGTGTAATAGCAACAAAAGACTATGAGAAAATGTTGTATATACACTATGCATGGCTGTATGTGCGCATAGAAAGTAGTACATACAACTCGGCTTATCCATTTGGCCTTTCAATTCTTACAACCTTTACCTTCCTCTGCCCACCGTCATAATCATCATCACCATCATCGTCTTCATCTACATAAGCACAAAAAAGTAGAGCATAGCCAGTCATCCAATCGGGCCCGAAAGACCATTGAAACACGACCACACGGCCCTCTCGACCTAACTAATCCACTAAATTAGTTAAATAAGTGACAAGCACGAAAGGCTGCTAGGAGCTGACTGCCACTAATGCCGTGGCTGTGTAGACTTCCAGTTTAGCCAAGAACATCCACCCCCCCAACCCCCCATTATTCTTCCATCTCTATTTAGTTCTAACACAGACGAAAGGATAATTAAAGGATATGTACGTGCATATACATTATATGATCTATATAAAGTCGTGTGTACATAGATGTACCTATTTTTGCTTTTTTTCTCTCCATTTAATACCTACAATTTTTTTATTTTTTTTTTCTTTTTTTCAAGATACGTACACACCCAAAAACCGACATACTCATAGCGAGAGGGCTAAAAATATAAATAAATATGTACGTGCCTATCCATGTACATATGTATGGGTCTTATATGCATGGACAATTTTCTGTTTTATTAATATTACATGTAATTAAAAATAAAAAATAAAGAGAAAGTTGTACATACGGGCAGGCTTGCATATAAACCATTCTCTTTAAAAAGAAAATAAAAATACGAAAAAGGTTATAATAACTGAGAAAAAGCTAGTTTGATTTAACCCCCCGTCAAGGGAATTTTGAATGATTAACAAAAGTAACATACATGACGGATATTGGCGAGTATATAGTTACAATGGCAAATTGTTTCCGGTATTCGTTACCTGGAATTGATGCCATTTGACAAGCAAGAACTAGAACGTGGAAATAAGGAAGCCCTCACCTCTCTATCTCACCTACGAAAGCATTCAATCAGTTAAGCAAACGAGTGAGACCAGTATTGTTGGCAAGGGAACTAAGTCGGCCTAGTATTTATAATGGAACGAACGAGCCATAGTATCGCAAAACTACACTAACATTTTCGAAACAGACAGACACGCGATAAAAAAAAAATAAAAAATAAAAAAAAAAACGTTAAAAAACACAATCACTGTAGCTCGCAGAATTCTGACGAACAATTATATGACACTCCACAGAACCTGCAACCTGGAGGGTTGATCTAACTCGAGAAGAATCTTTTATTTTCCGTCGTTTTTATATTTTTTTTGAAATTCTTTTATTTAAAATTGTTTTTTTCGAAAATTAACAGCCGCTAGACAAGGTACTTTGCTCTATGCTTTCGAATTCAAGTTACTAAAGTAAATAATGTAAATAAAAAATAAATATATTTTGTTAGGTTAATTGATAGAGATAGAAAAGCAATGCTTACTAGATGTAATAAAAACTAAACAAGCACACAACATAACACCAAAAAAACACAACATACGACCCGCTTCATCAAAAACCCGACGACGTCTCCGCGTTAGCTGAATGGTAAGCCCGGGCACCCGAATTGAACGCGAGACGACGAAATGAAGAGCGAGCACACCACCAAAGCTACTGCAGTTGTAGGTTCTTCTGGCGTAATGTTGGTTTTTCTCGATTTTCCTTTCGCTTTGCTGTTTTTTTTAGTTCCCTTCCTTTTTTTTTTTTCTATTCGGTTCGGTGCGCTCTGTGGTACTAATGTGCTATAAGAGGGATCGGATTGGGGAATGGGAGCAGGACCAGGAGTATTAGACCGAGCGATGAGTGAGTAGACAATGAGATGTGGAGAGAGATATAGAGAATATTGAGAACGTTCAGAGTGCCGGTGTCATTGGGGGATTGTGCCAAGAAGGGATAACGAAAGAAAAACCAAAAAAAAAAGGCACACAAACGACACTGGGTTCTGGGGAAAATTGAGCAGTAGAAAAGAAAAGGTGCCTTACCACCTAACAGCTTATCCCGCTTTAGATAGATTTTTCACTCATTGTCTCCACCATCCTCTTCTACTCATTATGATTTTTTTTAAAGGAAAAACCAAAGAAATATTCTCTCATGAGACACCATCACACCATCCTTAAATTTAGAAGAACAAATGATACGAATTGGTATTTTGAGCATGTGAAAAATTAATTTTTTCTCTAACATAGATACATATCCGTACATATGTATCCATGAGATAATTTTTTTTGTTTTTAAAATAGATTTTGAGATTTTGCTATTAGTTCACTCGTCCGTTCTATAGAAACAATTCATCTATTTACTTGGGGGGTCGTCTCGCTTTTGTCGGTCTGTCATTGTCAAGTTTGTCTCGTTGTTAATATTTATTTTTAAATTGTTTTTGTTTTTTTCATTGCATTTATTCTAGAGAAATGTTTAAACGCCTTCCTTGCGATTACATTAGGTTTTTTTTTTTTTTTTTGTAGTGAATGCTTTGTTGTTTTCCAATTGAATTCTCACAGCGGTCCTGCGCAGTGGTGTAGTTTGTGCTCCTCTTGAATTTTTGTTTTAGGGGTTTTTTACCATTTTTTTTTAGTTAGCATATTTGAAAGCTTAAACACGAGACACGAGAAGCGAAAAAGCAACGAGCATGTTCAGGTTCAATGGAGTTTTTTTAGATCAGTTCTCCTTGGTCGGATTTTACTCCTACAACATATAATTAAAAAAAAAAAAACTATTGTATAAAAATATAGTTCGAGCGTCAGAGAATTATGGCCGTGAGATAAAAATGAAGATGTGGAGACCCTAAGACTACCTAGACTTTGAGTGGAAAAGTTTTCGTACTGCTAGACCAAATGACCGAGTAGTCATCGGTTACCTCTGTAACCATGCGTCCACTGTCCGACTCCACCACATACATACATACGTATATACCTCCGGGAATAAATAAGTATGATGTAACGCGGGAGAATTCGACATGGCAACCTGCCCACGTTCACACGGTTCTCGTATCTGGTGCAAAGTATTTCAAGTAAAATTAACCTACCTGATTAGAAGTTCAATAAGCTTAAAAAGAGCAAACAAAATGGTGCACGTGGATGGCCCAGAGACGCCTGTGATAAACTAAACGGATGTGAAGAGGACAACATGAGGGTTATTATGACATAAAACGTATGAGCATTAATTTGCCATTCACCTTATACTTCTTTAGGGGTTTAGTTGGTGTTTCCCCTAGAAATATCCATACGCATCTCCGAGCTATTTTTTGAATTTTCTTGGAATTTCGGAGAATATCCTGGAATCCCCCGGTTTAGGTTTTTTTCTTCGAAGAACACGACCTATTCTTGGCTCATACGATGCCCCCAAACTTCGTGCTTAATTATGGGTATGAAAAAGCAATTTCATGTTTGTCCTCACCCTCAGACCGTGTGCTGTTGGGTGTCCGGTCGTAACACTTGGACTAAAAATAACAGACATTCGGATCATAATGAATACGATATCCTCTTGTTTTACCTGCTCTTGGTTTGGGTTTTTAATTAATTTTTATTGTTCTTACTCTGTTCTGATTTCCTGGACAAATATGATAAATGTGTTTTACTGACCCTCTGGGGGCACTCTAAGTCTGACGACAGTTCTTAATTACTAAGCCACTTTCGGCTTAAACTTATCTATTTTTATATATTTTCATCAGACTTTATTAAAAACCTAAAATCACTTGCCTTTTTAATTCTAAAGCTTAACTTATCTTAAGCTGTTTAGTCCTAGTCTTAAGTATAATTAGGTTGGCTAACTGGCTGACTCTCCTGATTGCGTCTTTCAGCGATTGGACTTCGCCGTCTTACTTACTCTATAAGTCTGAGACCGGCCACCAGGGCTGACAGGCCTCAGTCACAGATTCATCTAAGCATGATGATGCACCCAGCCTTCAAGAGATCTACTAGTTAACCCTAATCCAACTTACGAACTAAGGAGTGAGGAGAAGCGTTTTCACCCGTAAACCACCAAAATTCGACGTGTTGTTTATCATGGGCGAGTTTCAAGTCCGCCATTGATATATGTAATTTTTCTTCAAATTATTTCCCAAGAAACTCTTTGTAGAAATTGCCTATCGCATTACCATGACCTTTACATCATGCAGAAAGGTCCCAACATGCCATTTGGAGTCACAAAGGCCGTTGCAATTTATTGTTCTGGTTTTCATCAATGTCGTTGGTATATCTTCCAAGACTCTAGTAAAAGACGCAAACAAAATCTAGCTGTGCCCTCGAGATTAAGCAGATCATGACCGCCTCTACAAAATCAGGCCAATTGTAAGAAAACTAAATAAAACTTAGTTCCATTCGAGAAGCACCTCTGCCTAGATTTTTTGGGCTGCAAGATACACGTCCTGAGTGGCGCATGCATGTTTGCACACAATTTTAAGCCCTGAGAACATAGTTGCGCTTAATGAGCCGAACCTTGGTGCTGCATTAAATGTCGTCAGACTAGCTCGTGAACTCGTGAAATACCACGCAATCAAAATTACCCGCATGTATTTGGACAAGTAGTTGCCGTTTCTTCGACAAGTAGAGTATTCCGTTAAACAACGAATATTAAGCTTGGGAACCTTTCGACCTCACCGAATACTTGATGGTAAACTATCCACAGAAAAAGAAAGAAAAGTCGCCTTCGCTGCAGGAACAGACCTTCAGTGGCCAAATCACAAGTATCCAAATTCGACAAGCATAACGAAAGCTATATGATCAATGATAGACCAAACGTCGTAGGTGAATACAACCGCCATTGATAACATTATGGTTTTATCACTTCCTGAATCTTGCTATATCCAATACCTGGTTGCTGTACAAAAGAGTTCTGCGGACTTTTTCTTATTATCATCAAGGCGTTGGCCACTCAAGTGTTCTTTAAAAGTAGTCCCTATGTACCAAGTCTGGACTGTATGATGGATGGACTAGGTTATTTATCGAGTTTACCACATGACGACGGCCGTTGTCAGCGACATACCTTTTGTCAACATACCTCTCCTACGGGGCTGTATTGCCCATGGTGCCTCACAATATGCCTAGGCATTAATCAACCAAAAGAACATCTCTTCGGTCCCAATAATCTGTCGACTTTTCGAACAGACTGAATTTCTTTTCCCACCCAAGTGAAATGGGAAAACCACATTTCACCATCTGCAACCATTCAATGAAAAAATGTTTCTCCCTCATAACACGAAAAAAGCTCACGAGAAGCCTCCATTCGTTGGCGTTAGTAGAATTCCATGATGATTCTAGGAACCCACCGCTCACAAACTTCATGGAACACCAATTTGTGAGGAAGCAATAAACAAAGATCACGAGTAGTGCACCAATCAACTTTTGCCAACATCTCATTTGCGACGGGTGTTGTTAGTCGTCCACTTGGATGTGCACCATAAGTACGAGTATGTGTTCGGCGTTGTTTTAAACTCACGAACCCATTTACGCACAGTTTTGATTTTCCTACTGCATCCCTCTTCATAAGCTTTGGAAACTTTTTTTCAGTAAGAAACCGTATAAGCCCGCACTTCGTGTGTATGGAAGCCGGGAGATTATTTTCATACAGCTTCATCTCTGACACTAAAGGTTCAGAGACTTTGTGAATTTTGTTTGTGATAACAGATGATACCAATCGATATTGAAAGCTGGCGGTATACTGTTGAAGCATAAGACTCGAGAGAAAAACAATCTACAGGATAAACCATACAGGATCAAAGTACTTTAGAAAAAATTATTACACTCGATTGCGGACATGTACTCGTATGTTTTTTTTTTTTTTTTTTTATAATTCGTGCAGGTTCAATAGCTACGCTCTTATGATGTTTGTCACACAACCTGGACGGGAAGCAGATGGTTTGTGTCGAAGATGTTCGTTCACTACTCTCCGAGGATGGTTGTTGTACAGTAATTTCATTCCCTGCCATTAAGATGTTATATTGGAAATGCACACGCAGAGTATGAATTTTGAAGTGATCGTATACTGCGAGTGTTATGCCTTCGTCAGCATTTTTTGATCATCTCTCATTTACAACTGGTGTTATTGCACAGTTTTTTTTTCCGTATAGGAATTGTTCTTGGCTATAGTCAGACTTGAACTACCATTGCACCACTACCACCCATGTGCAATCGAATTCGGATTATTTTAAATTGATCAGCGCTACTTGAAAGTTTACTGTCTTTGTTGTCAGGTTACCTAAACGTGACAAATTCTTTTGTTGTTTATTATTCAGTTACTGATGCCAAATCACCACGACAAGTTACACGATTGAACAGCACGGCCAAATGATAAAGTTTTATTACCAACCGATGCCCTTAAGGTGAACATAACTCAAATTCAACCGGATTTGTGCGAAGTCATTGAAAATTTGACCACTCGGGTCCGTACCACCGTAAGAAGCTGAGGCCGGCATTTGAACGATGTTATATTCCATACATAATGGCATACACGGACCTTTCAAATAAAAAAAAGAATTTTGTCAATATTTCACACACAGCTTGTTTTATTTCATTTCAACATCTATCCACCCTTATTGAAAAATTCTTTACTTGGGGTTAGTCTAAGAATTTCATTTATGAAAGGTCATTGTAGCAAGATAAAAATCAGAATTTTTATATTGAAAATTATAGGACTAATTGCAACTAACACTTTCCTACTACCAGGCCTCCTGACTTTAGATTCCAAATCATCTCTCCCAGTTCCCCTGTTTTGAAAGTCTACTACTGAAACCTCCATTTCGAACTCATTTTAACTCGGTTTTGACGAGTTAATGGAAAACAATTTGGTTACCATTAAAGACTTGAGGTCAGTATGAACAGGGGAAAACGATACTAGAAACCCAAGACAAACGTTGATCAGGTCGCCCCGACATAGTAACGTCAGTCACTCATGTGAGGCGTACGGAAAGTTTGTAGAAACAATAACCGGACACGCAGGTGGTAGCACACATCCTTGTAAATCGTAGATCCAAATTGACATTGTTAATTTTTGTCACTTCGATTTATTGTCATAGCCCCGCCGTGCTATTTGTAGATGCTTCCATTAATGATGAATTGACAAGTGGCTTCCGTTCCATCCCCTCAGTGAGAGATGTTATTTCATGTTTTCTAACTTTTTTTGGGACGATAGGAGAAAATGGGATATAAACTAGCTGGCCCCATCTAACACGTGAATGACATTAGGATCTCATGTTAACCTTGTAAGCGTTTATTTCCATCCGGTACTTGCTCGCCCGTCAATAATCATAATAATCATTATCATATCGTAACGATATCGTGAAATCAAGAGGGCAATGGACAATTATGCAATATATCTATATACATATAACAGAACATACGATGTCAATAAGTGGGTTGAGTACGAAAAAGTTAAGCAGAAGAAAGCGAAATAGATAGAAGTTTTTCGGGCGGTCACTATGAGTATATCAAGCGTGGAAGGGCACATGGGAAGGGAGAGACCGCTCTAGAAATCGTCTAATGGTGAACAGGATGATCTGAAATGCCACTATCTATACAAGCTGTCCTAGTGTCGGCAAAGTGTCAACTCATTTTTAGATAGTCTGCGCATGATTGGGAGAGCATGAGAGCAACCGGGCGACAAATAACCATATTCATAGTTACATGAACTCATAGTTTTATAATTGTGTGTTTTTTCCCTCTTTTTTCAACCCTATAAGAAGGGGGGAAACCTTCGTCTTCTTCGTTTTCCCTGAGAGCGAGGGTGGGCAAAGTGGGCCAAGAGAGAATTTGGCTCCCTCAGTACATTATCTTGACCTACAGTACGATTTTTATGTTAGGTTGTGAAAAAAAATATGTGGGAAGAGATGAAGGGTAGGAAGGACAGAGAAAGAACGAGAAATTAAAAGGCGGATGGGGATAACAGGGAGAAAAAAAATCGAGGCGAGAATACTTGTGGTGTTGGTGGCAATGATGATGACGCCAACAGTTTAATATTTGAGACTAAAATATGTGTGTACTAAAAGCTCCGCTCCGGTTTACTTTTCTCGTCATCATTCTTTAATTCTTTGGCCCCCTACAGGCTCCGCGTGGCACTTAAAATCGAATGTAAATGTACATCTAACCCGCATGTTATATCATACCTAAATGCCTTTCTAATTTTTGGCATATTTTCCTCTTTTCATGGGTGTCTTGAAGTCGCAAGCGCCCTGATTTTTCTCCTCAACGTCCTCTCGTAATTGGTATTTTATGCATGGTGACGTCATCAAAGCGCGTGTAATAGAACTGCTTCTGCCTGCAAGCGAGGATGATAATTTCTCCCCTTTAAGGGCTTATGGTCGTCAGTAGTTGCTCAGTCGGTCGCTCAGTCCATTAGACCATAAGCCATTTAGAGAATATACATACAGAATATTAAAACAATGATTTTTCACCCTTGGAAGTGAATGATTCAGTGGCACGTGGTCATTTATACCGAAAACGAAATTGAAATGTTGATGTATATAAATGTACTAAAGTCCGGTGTGAACCTGGGCCTGTTGGCACGATATTATGCCAGTTATTTCCAATGCCGCACTCCTAGTTGGTTGAGGCCACCTTCCACCTGTGTGCGCCACCTTAGATTTGGTTGTCCTCTGCTGCGTCGTCCCTCAGGATTGGATTCGAAGTCTCTTCGGGCCGGTGCTGTGTCGTCCATTCGCTCTAGCCATCTTAGACATTAGACATTGGATCCGAAGACGTCGTACTAAGCCGATGTCGCTGTACAGCCCGTACAGTTCATCGTTGTATCTTCTCCTCCACTCTTCGTTCATATAAATGGGACCATAGATTGAACGCAGAACTTTCCTCTCGAAGCGACCAAGGGCATCCTCATCCGTTTTCGTTAAGGTCAAGGCCTCTGCACCGTAAGGGAGGACCGGAATTATCAGTGATTTATATAGTGCTACCTTAGTTTTTCGACAGAAGGCTCTACTTCTCAATTCCTGTTGAGTTCAAAAAAGGGGATGGCATGAGTAATTATGCGTTTGATCTTAGCGCTTATGTTGATGTCGCTAGTCACTAGTGAGCCAAGGTAGACGAAGTCCTTGACCACTTGAAATTTGTAGCCGTCAATTATGACGTTCTGGCTAAGGCGTCGGTGTTGTACGTCTTTTTTGATTGACAGCATATATTTGGTTTTACCTTCGGTCACCGAAAGACCCATTTTAGCCGCTTCTGCTTCAATGCTTTTGATCACTTCATTGACACTGTCATATGCGGCATTAAAATCGACGAAAAGATGGTGTGTGTTGGTTTGGAATTCTTGGGTCTTTTCCAAGATGTGCCGCAATAGCCTCAAACCACACTGATAGGAACCTATCAGATGGTCCACTAAGGCTTTCAGGCGTTCACACAGTACGGCAGAGAAGATCTTGTACGCGATGTTAAGGAGACTTATTCCTCTATAATTGGCGTAGGTTTACGGGTCTCCTTTTTTATGGCCTGGGCAAACGATGCTGAGATTCCATTCGTCGGGCCTGCTTTCCTCCGATCATAATTTACAGATGATTTGGTGCATGCGCCCGACCAACTCATCTCCAGCCGCTTAAAATAGCTCAGCAGATCGTCTGCGCCCGGGAATTTATTAGTTGTAAGCTTCGAAATAACAAGCCTAGTTTAGTTAGTTTTTTTAGTTTTAGTTTATTTTACTTTTTTAAGAGATCATTAAAACAACATGAATGAATAAATAACGATAAAAATACATAAATTAAAAAAGTATCTGCAGTCTATAGTTTATAGAAAGTAAAAGCGAAAGCAGATTTAGGTACAGTAAAATTTGAAAAAAGTAATTAAAAACAGAGTATATGAATACATGCGTGGGGTCATTCCAGATTTTAACAAGAGAGAATAGCTAAACCAATACACGAAACAAATCTATGATGTTTTTATAATCTAAATGTAAAAGTCATGATTTCACTTTTTTGAGGAATATGGATTCGTTTCGAATATACCTTATATACAAGGGTAGTTTATTAAAGAGCCTTGGGGCAGAAGTCGAATAAAATTGTGAAACGATTTGCAAATGGTGATGGGGTACTTTTGCGAGATGTTGTTCATTTACTCTAAGTTGGTAACTAGAGCAGCTCCTACTTAGCAAATAGCCTGATCTTGCGAAAAAACCTTAGAACCCTATAACAATACAAGTGTTTTATTGGTAGAATTTTCAGTCCCAGAAAAAGGACTAAGCTAGGTGACCAACGATTTTTGTTGCAAATAAGACGAATAACATGTTTTACATGTTTAATATGTTTTTGAGATACCAGAAGAGGAGTTATTTTGATATAGTGAGTACCACCCCACGAAGCTATGCCATATGTATTCTAGTTTAGAATGCACTAGGCCGTAATAAATACATTTAAGAAGTTTCAATGAACAAACATATTTTAAAAAGTAAAATTGCCTAGTGGCAGCCATGAGATAATTCGTAAGTGCATTCGAATGGGCAGACCAACTCACTTGAGAAAGCGCATGCCATATCGTCTGCAAAAGCAGTGACTTTGCTGCGATAATTTTTAAGAAAAAGGGAATTTATTTAAATGAGAAAAAGTACAGGGCCAAGAACCGAACCTTGAGGAACGCCTATAGATACAAAGCTTTCTAAACTTATTACACCATTAATTTTGACTTTTTGCACTCTGTTGGATAAATAAGATCGAAGCCAATCATGTATACTTCCTCTAAAACCACATTTATAGAGTTTGTCTAAAAGTATCTTGTGATCTACCGTATCAAAGGCTTTTGTTATGTCGACTAAAACCGCCTCTTATCGAAGTTGTCATATATACTGGAACAAAAATTTAGAAGGGCGTTTTCAGCAGAAAAACCTGAACGAAAGCCAAATTGATTCTCACTAAAAAAATTGTTTTTTTCTAAGAAATTAACTATTCTTATCTTTAAGGCTTTTTCAAAATTTTTTGAGAAGACTGTTACTAACGAAATAGGCCTATAATTATTAATACAGGTTTTATCTCCCTTCTTAAGGGTGTAACTTCAGCAAGTTTTAGGTAGTCCGGGAAAATACCACATGCAATTGATATGTTATGTTATTGTAAATTAAACATAAAATATCACAGATGTTTGTAGCTATCTTTTTAATAAAATTGTTAAAAAAGCCATCAGATGTTTTCGAATTTGAGTTTTTCAAGGACAATATAATTTTATATAATTTAAACGATGATATGGGGTCAAAGACGAAACTATGGGGAATGGAAATCTCGTCAGTTAAACACTTACAATTACTATTGTTGTCAAAAACTATCAGAGACTACTTTAGTACCTATAGAGGAAAAGAAATAATTAAATTTGTCAGCTAGAATTTTGTTGTCGGTTATCAAGACATTATTATCTTTTAGGCTGAGAACTTGATCTTTCTGATTTGATTTATTTAAAATGGTACCTTTGACTTCATGAAATTTGTTCAGATAGTAGTTCGTTTTACACAGTGAGACATCTTTACGAATATCCTTGCATATTTGTTTGTTAGCTGCAGTTATATTACTATTATTAGGATTCCTTAGCTTCTTTTTATACAATTGGTTTTTTTGCTTGATTTTCCTTAGTACTCGTATATCAACAGATATCCAAGGTTTCAATTGTTTCCATTTATTATTTCTTTTGGTTTTTTTTTTTCTGAACATTGTAAGACATAGTTCTGAAGTATGTTAACGAAATTTTGCGAATGCTAACGAAGGATTACCATCATTACATACACTTTCCCAACATTCGAGACGAAGGCAACTATTTAATGATGTAAAATCAATATTGGGTGAAGAAAAATGGATGACTCCTCCTCCTGCGACCGAGCTACAGAGCTTAGTTACTTTGGCCTAAATTTATCTAGGTCAGGTGGACGGAATTATCTTCTATCTTCATCCGTTGCGAATAGATCATTCTGCCTGACAGCGGTATGAGATCTATCATCGCCGTTATAAAGTCTACAGAAGTGGTTTTTCCATATTCTCAGCATCGACTGTGACTCTACTACTAGGTGTCCGTCTTTAGCCCTACAAACTTCTGCTTTGGCTTGATAGCCATGGTATGTTCGTAAAACTTGCGAGCGTCATTCCTGTGATAGCATCTCTCTATCACCTCGATCTCACTCTTTTTTCTTCCTTAAAAGCGTGTGTTCCTCTCTCCTTTTCTGCTCGTAGAGCTTACGAGCGGCTCTTGTCCGTCTATGTAGCATGGTCAATTAGCCTAAGTCCGTTGTCGGATGTGGTTTTATGTAGGCTAACCTCTTTGCCCAGTTTTGCTTTAAAATCCCCTAGTACAAATTTGGTATCATAACTGGGGCTTGGGCGTACGTTCGGTCCAGGAGATCATAGAAGTCATCCTTTAGTCGATCATCTTTTTTTTCCGTAAGGGCATGAACGCATATAAGGCTTATATTCCTGAGGATGCCGTTGATGCGGATTGTTATGAGGCGTTCGCTTACATGCCGGAAGCTTAAGACTTTTTGTCGGAGTCTTCCTCGAATAACAAATGTGCATCCGAATAGGCGTTCTTTATTTTCCTTGTAGCCGTTACCGTAATAGATATCACATTTTTTCATCCTTTTTTTGCCTGATCCATTCCATCGCACTTCTTGAAGTGTGGTTATATCTATTGCAGTTGGTTGTCTGCACCTGGTATGTTAAGGGACTGCACATTCCAAGTGTAGACTCGCGAGATTTTTCCGTTTACATGGGTCGTCAACATTGTATCGGTCGGTATCCGAGGTTTGTTGTTGCTTCGTAACAAGGTTTGTTTTTCACGACAGGAATGGTAACCCTAAGCACAACCCCGAACCTGGAGGTCCAGGTTCGGTGCACACATTCGCTCACAACCCGACGGATGCCAGGCCAGCTATTTGGAAGATGCCACGTGGAGGCTGTGTGTCAGATTGGATTCGGCAAGGACAGGAATCAAGATCAATTTCTGTGCTCTGTTAGTCCGCTCCCTCACTCCTTCGCGGCTGCTAAATTCCCTGATCAGCAAAAACAAGTGTCATACTGCCACATGATCCCCTCATGAAGCTTGTTATTACAATAACTATTTTTCATCTTGTCCCATCCGGTCTCTAGGGCGGGATTACCTCATACCTATCCATATATTATACGTCAGTTTCAACAAGTACCATACTCGTATATCAGTACGTTATTTGATACTTTGCCTTGGTTGGTTCGGTTATGTTTAGGTTTTTTAGGTCGACATATGTCTTTCAATCATAATGATAACCCGGCAGAATCGGTTGTTGTAAGCAGCAACTCTTGTAACCTGGTGTGGCCATATTCATGTACATACAGTGACGGACAAAACAATAAGACCAGCAGCAAAAAACACACAGAAGTATCATTGGACAGACATTACTGTCCACATTGCTTTACAGCCAATGAAAACTCACATGCCAATAGGGCGACCTCAAAAAACATATCAAGATTGAATTCAGCTTGCCAGTCTGCTTTAGGAAGGTATGAAAAATAATATCTTTCAGAGAGAAGTTTCTCTTCTTCGCAACACCTAAATTGGATTCGATGAAGAGTAAATAAATTTGATGGGATCGGATGTCAGAAGATACAGGAAAATGCAGCATACCAACTTCTACACACTAGGAAGAGTGTCAAGCAATGACGCGGAAGCATAATGATAAGGGCATATTTTTCGTGGTATAGTGTAAGAGTTTTGTTCAAAAAGTAAGGTGCCTTTTTGAAATTTTCGCAAGCTTCCGATAAGTAAACTAAAATTGAATGCTTCAACATAATTGAAATGTTGACTATGGCATTTGGCGAGTCTGAGCAAAAAAAAAAATTGTTAATAAGTAGGACAAGCTCTTCATAGAAGGTAGATAAGATGTTAATGACGATGTCCGCCCGATGAAAACGTTGAAGCAATAGAGAAAATTGCTATGGGGAATCGTCGAATCACTAACAGGGAAGTTGCTGAGGATATTGGCATATTGGTTGACTTATGCCATGAAGGTTTTTTTTTCAGGAAATTGCTAAATTTTGGCTAAAAAGATCGTCGCATAAGTATCGCTCAAGAGCTGTTGAACAACGTGAATGACGATCCAGATTTGCTGGAAAGGGTCATCACTAGTGACAAAACATGGGTATATGGTTATGATGTCAACACCAAGGCCCAATTAGCCCAAAGGAGGCGAGCGCAAGTGCCAAGACCTAAAAAAGCACACCAAGTTCGGTCAATTGTGAAAGTTTTCCAAAACTGACCTATGAAAGGGCGGAAATTTGCGAGCACGATGGAGGAGATAAAGTTCGCTCGCTGGAAGAGCTCATAGCTGTATCAAACAGTCCATGTCAGAAGTGCTTCGAAGTTTGGAAGAAGCGCTAGTGAAAGTGTATCTTATCTGGGATGGGTTACTTTGAAGGGGACAAAATAGATTTTGATGAATAAATGAATATTTTTCGAGAAAACTAGAAAGTCTGTCTATTTCGAATTGAGAATCTGTCGTGCTTCCATATGCTGAGTGGGATGTGTCGTTTAACGCTTTTACTTTAAGTTAAAAGATTAATTTAATTTCATCTTAGTGAGCGATAAAATCAAAAGAACCTTTTAAATGTCCGAGTTTCATCGGTGGTGTAATTGTTTTGTCTGTCTCTGTATTTAGTCCGTAAAGGATGGTCCATCCGAAAAAACAAACAAAAGCAAGAAAGAAATATAAAATAAAAACAAAACAAAACCAACAACGACGGCATATGTTGTACAGGCACTTTTCAGACCACCCTTGCAGAGAGGCGGGAAGCATGTTTGAGGGAGTCAGTGGTAGTAAGTTGGTCAGCTGGTAAAAGAGTATACCATTTGGTTAGGTCAATATGAGGCTGAGTCCTTCCAGTGAACACGAACGACAGAACTGAAACAAAGCTCCATGACTCTCTGACTGCAGTAGGGGTTGCCCTCGCTGTACGTTAGTGTTTATGTATGCTTTTCTTCTTGACATTGTTAGTCATGTTCTCAATTACTCCCACAATTTCTGTATATACATGTACCACAGTATATACGCAATACATGATACATGTGAACCACGCGTCCATATTCTCCAATTTTCTTAATAATACGAACGGCTTCGATTTTTCTATTCACGGGTTACTTCCTTCTACCGCGATTGTCTTCACGTGCGAGCGAGGACAAAGCGAAAAGACTGCGTACGAGTATAGTTAAGGTTTAATTTTGTTTTTGGTTTTTCGAATAAAGTTATCCACTAAGTCAACCATGACGGTATAGAATTCGTTTGGGGTGTGATGTAATTCTTGTCCTCATTCGTCTATTGTTCATTATCTTGACATCGATGACAGCATCATTATTAATTACATTTAATAGATGCCATCCACCAAGTACTATCAATTCCTCGTGTACCTTCCACTGACGTCATTCGCCTCACCCCTCCCCTTCTCGAAGAAAGTTTTTCCTCCGAATATTAAAAAAAGTTCAAAAGTAAAACAGCAAACGAAGAAGAACAAACAAACCAGTCGATAGCAGCAGTGAAACTTGATACAACCCTTGGCCGGGTTTGAAGTAAACTTTTTTTTCTCTCCGAAAATTACCTTTTTCGTGAAAATACCACCCTCAAGTGGAATTTTATTCTGCTTTGAAATATGTTTTAATTTAAAGAATAAAGTTGCACATCAATAATTTCTTAATACCACTTGAGGAATCCCTAAGAGCGGACTTATGGATCAAATCCTGCTTCGAAGACCGTTAGTATTTCTGATCCAATTAATGCCTGCTCCGGAGCTCGACTTGTATTGGGAAACAATCAGAACGACATTCAGGATCTGAAGCTTCCGAGAACGTCAGACATCGAAGGCTTTTTACAGTCAGTATTGATCTGGAGAGCGCCGTTTTGATGACAATTTCTTCGTGGTCGGGGATCCACAGGAAAAGTTGGCGACAGTGAAAGCTGTCTTCCAAGAAGAGTATAAGGTGAATGACATCATTCGCCCAAATCACGATCTGGAAAACAGAGCTCTACTTCATCACTTCTACCTTCGAAATGATATCGATCATTGACGATCAGAGAACCTTGGTTTTACCAAGTTTAGTGACGGCAATAATGCCGTCGTAAGGGATGGGGCTAACATGCTTTCCATCATTTCGATGGAAGATCTGTAGATTGTCTCGAGTAATTGAAGAAAGAAAAATCCACGAGATATCTATATAATGTTGTGCTAAAGCACCTCCCACCAGTGGTTGTAGAGATGTACACCATCCTGCCCAACAAGGCACTGAATAATGCATATTACCCAATGCACTGGAAGACAGCGCTGGTGCAACCAATACCCAACAGGTTTAAGAGACAAATTAAGGACACCTCTAACCCGACAAATCTCCAATCAATAAGGCTTAGAGAAGTTGGTCCATAAAGCTCTGTCTAAATAAGTTAAGGACAATAACAAATTCGGTTTCAGAGCGAGGCATGACATTTTTCATACCGTGTCGAAGCTGCTATCGGATAACCAATGAAAGAACCAATGCACGGGTGCCGGTCGGATTGACTTGGAAAAAGTTTTCAACACCATATGCTTAGAAGGTCTTTATCGCAAGCTCAGCCGGCTGGGTATAAACTGGGTTAACTGGTAGAAAGTTCGTTGTGAAAATTACATGACTTCAACGACAACGTGACTTCTACCCAAACAGTTAAAACTAAAAACGGACTACAACAGGACATGGTGGACTCCCCGATTCTTTTTACCATTTATCGCAGTGATCTGATAGCTTCTGTTTACCATACAATAGCGCATGCGGACCATTTAATCGCGTACAACTCAGACGAGAGTCTGATCAGAATGATCGACGCCATTGGTACCCTTCTGAAGCATGACTTTGAAAAATTTCAGTAGTATTGTGCTGACTGGAAGTGCAAAATCGTCTCAAGAACGCCATTGTCTAGGGCCTTTCGCGACACTACAAAAGGCGCAGGTTCTCAATTTTTGGAACGAATGGGTGTCCACTGGCGAAACAAAGTGTAGTCAGATACCTTTGAATTTGGCTGGACCATTCTCTGTATTTTGAAAAATATAATAACGCGGCGCAAAATTAATCACCCTATCGGAAGATGTTATGATTTTTGCAAATTTAGACATTTATGAACTAGACAGTTGCAGTATACAAACAGACAAGCAATGGAGTGCTAGAGCGTGGAGTAGTTGTGTCGATTTTTTTCGCCCATAATCGGTCGGTGGTGTTAGCGCAGCCTAAAATTCGACGTCGATTTCCTAATCGTGTCGAGACCATACACGGCGTGGCCGCCACCGGACTGGTCGTTCGGCCGAGAATATCGTGGCTGTGGCTGCCGATGTCCTTCAGAACGAAAAAACATCAACCAGACGACGGGCCAAGCAGTTGGGGATCACCAGACGGACCCTACAGCGAATTTTAGTAATAGACTTACGAGTACAGATGTTCCCGTACAAAGTTCAAACAATGCATCAGTTAATGCCTGCTGACCGTCAGTCGCGTCAAACCTTCCTTAATCTTAACAACGAAAAGAACGATTTTGTGCCAAAAATCATCATGGGCGACGAGGCGCATTTCCACTTAAACGGTTACGTCAATAAAAAAAAAATTTCATTTCTGAGGCACTGAAAATCCGCGTGTGATGCACGAAGAGCCATTACATCCACTCAAAGCCACTGTGTGGTGCTGCGGAGGAGTGATTGGGCCGTATTTTTTTTAGGACGCCATCGACAATACGGTCACTATTACTGGCGAACGCTACAGGGCGTTATTTAGTAAAAAAGTAATTCAAAAACAAAATTGGATGATTAATTTTGCGCCACCTTGTAGATGCTGCTCTGGCAAGGCCCCGAAGATAATATGCTGGAAAACAGGCGAATAGAGAAAACTATACAATCAAAAGCTCGAGGAACTCTATTAAGCCCCAAGTCCCAAGACTGAGATGGGCAGGACATATAGAATGAATGAAAAGTGCACAATGAATAGATACAAGGATGGAGTTAGAAGAGATGGAACAGAACAGCGAAGGAGGAATGGAAGGAATACACACAGGGAGACTTGGCGAAGGGTTCCTTGTTATGATTGTTAATCAAATGTCGACTAAGAGGACAAGTGTGTTTCATAAATAAATCAGAGAATACTAAGCATGTTCAGTTCAGAGCAAGCTCAGACATACTCGATTAGATCGGGCTTTGTTGAGTGCTCTACTATGAACTAAAAAAGAAAAACGCCCAATACGATAAGAGAAGGACGAATTAGCCCCACTTACTATCGTATTTTAATACATAACCTTGCGATAAATCGCGTAGTAAGTGTAGCTGTTAACTCGTAGTGGGAGACGAAAATAGTGCAAAACAAATAAAAATGAATTGAAGTAAAAAACAAAACAAAGAAAAGAAATTACCTGCAAATCACTCGGAAGAGTGGTAGTATTTGTAGTAGTTAGGACGGTGATACACACTTTCCCGCACGTGCTACGACGTTTCCGCAAGCAAACACCACGTTAATTTTTATGTACAATATTTTCTCTCATTTATTTTACTTTTCTTTTGTTTTATTTGATTGAGTAGGAATTTCCGAACGCTGAGTTGAACTCACCGCTGATCCACTCACACGCGCACACACCACTGGTCGCTCGCGGCTGACTGGGTGGTTGGGCGGTTGTCGTCTTTGTGTTCTCTTCCCTGGCTTATTAATTTCCCCTCCGAGAGCCACTTTCGTCGAAGAAATATTCGATCAATTAATGTGCTACAAACATTACCAAACACTTTCTACCTTTCTCCCGAATTTATAAAAAGAGAGAAGAAGAAATTATTACCGATTTTTCCTCTGACATATGCATGGGGTACTGCCGCTCGGGAAGACCGCCAAGAGCAGTAAAGGCACCATGGAAACGACTCAGTGGCTATGGGTCGAATAATAAATAGAAATCTATGCAAAAAGGACCGTTAGTTCAACATCTTCAATAACAACTATAGTTGTCGAAACCCTATACATACGTCAAAATCATCGCCGACCATGGGAACATGGAAACAAATACTGAGAACAGGAAAAAATTCGAAAAATACTTATTGACTTGTCCCCTTTTGAATAGGCACCCCTGACAAAATTACGAAATCATTTAAACGATTCCGAAATCGTCTCGTGCTAAAAACTCCAGCACAAGAACTGATTTATGACACCTGTCATGAACAGATGTTACTGTCAAAACCCTATGAGAAAAACTAAATGCTCCTTTGACATACACTCTGAAGCTGCTTTTTAGTATGACGCTTACAAAATGGGTACATTTCGTTGCTCCGCGTTCGTTTATTTTCTGGTAATTTTGTGCATCTCCGAAAGAAACCCCCCCCCCCCCCCCCCCCCCCCTCTTCTTAAAATGTCACAATTTACGAATAT
Source organism: Merodon equestris (assembly GCA_958301585.1). NCBI lineage: Eukaryota > Metazoa > Arthropoda > Insecta > Diptera > Syrphidae > Merodon > Merodon equestris. The sequence continues at coordinate 19,283,258 of OY284418.1, read as the reverse complement.
TCAAACCCACCGAAGAGAATCTAGTACACACACGTCTTGTAAGCAAAGCCTAACTACGGATCTCTATTACAATATTTATGTAATCACGTTCAAGACCACCAACCGAACGAAATATGTAGTTTTTCTACTTGGGTCGCGTTTCGCATATCAATTCATATCGCTCAAGATGTCCATTATTTCCGCACTTGTCCCGTTCTCCAATTTCCGATATAAATTAATTTTCGTACAAACACAAATGAATTGGATTCTCTCCGTGTTTATAGGAAAATTTTGCAATAGGAACAGCAGGAAGAAAACAGATTAGAGTAAGTAAAGGAAACAAAAAAAAGTACAGCGGTGTCCGGTAAGTGAGTAACAACGAAATTGCACTGCGCGGTACTACGGTCGAGAAACGTTTACAGGAATTGACATAAGTTTCACATTGCTTTGGTCTGAATGAATCGGGGAGAGGCAGGCGCAGTAAGTCAGCAGTGGGGAGTTGAAGAGAGCGAGAAAACAGCACAGTTCACAACTACAGCTGGGTTTTCTCTCCTTAGTTATTCGAAAGCCGTTGTTGTTTTTGCTCAGTAATAACGGTGTAATGTTTCTCTAGTACAGTTGGTAAGCTATTGCCACTACATTTTAATACAGTAGTTAAGGCTTAAAGCGAGCCCGATTGAAGCGAACTATCGTTGATAATGAACAATTTCAAAAAGTCCCAATGAATGTCCGTTAAGAATGGTTTCGTTATACTCTAGCTTATAACGAGCCTCTTTTAAATGTTAACCCTTCTGTCAATGAGTAGGTCTGGCCAGACCTTTTCCATTTTCGAAACCATTTTTTCCTAATTGATTGTGTAGCTATCTTTACCAAATTTCCTGACTTTAATGCTTTGGTGTAAACAAGAAAAATTAAAATCTAAATGGGTAAGAAATTTTTTTTTCTACAAAAACCCCTAGACTCAAGGGAATAGGTCTGGCCAGACCTTGTTACATATTACTCGTATATGGAGAAACGTATTTATTTCACATTTCATCCGAAAAAAAAACTCTTTTTACCTATGAACGTCAAGTAATTATTAGTGTTGTTTAGTGCATTATATAAAGGGTCCGCCCTCTAACGTTTTTTTTTTCAAGTAGTGCTTATTTCGTAAACAAAATAATATATTACGGTATTTTGCAAAAATAAGCAACTACCTCCAGTTTTCCACTAATTACTTATGTTTATGATGTCAATTGTGTCAATTGAACATTTTGTATTTGATTGTAAATCAGGTTAAAGTTCCGAATAGTAGATACCTACTAATCTCCGATTTTCTTCAATTTTTTCGTACGTATAGTCTAATCTGTCTGAATTTAAAATCCAAAGAGTTCTTTGCCGCAAATTACTAGAAAGGACTAAAAGGATGTGCTAAGTTGGAATATCCTGAAGAAACTAATCTCAAATATCTTTAAAATTATAACAGGTATACATATGTATATGTATATGTCGGATTAGGAGTCGGCTCCGTTCTATCCATCTTGAGGTTGTTTTTATTACTGAAGCTTCTGAGCCCTGATCTTCGCCATTCCAAATTCGCACTCGGAAAGTGCCCATATTGTCATCCCGCTCGGACTAAGCGGCAGAGAACGCCACTTCCCACTTTACTCAAGATACTTTGAGTAAAATCGTTTGCATGCGCTCAAACTTACACATGCATAGTAAGAAGAAGGGATACCACAATATCGCAATGATGCGACACGGCTATCCTGACTTTTACACGTCCTCGTGTAGTTATTTGCATTGAATGCAATCAACTACAATTCTACAATAATTTTATAATAGTTTTCTCTTTCATCGTTACAAACCAAGTTTATTATCAAAATAGAGTTTTTCTTGCTAACAAAATTTAATTTAATGTTATAATTTCATTCAGATTTTCTTAAATTATCAATATCAATAACCAAACTCAAAACTGTGCTTTTTTTTTTTTTTTTTTTTTTTCGCCACAACACCATCTTCGCTGTACCAAATTCATCGTCTCTTTTGGACGGATACCTCATCGTCAGATTCGATGGATAACTCGTCGTCTCGCTCAGACGGATAACAAACACATCGTCACATCTGACGGATAACCATCGTCTCACTTGGACGGATAACTTTTGGTCCCGACTGGACTTATTGGCGGATTCAACTCTTCATTTTCAATATCCAATTCAATAGGTACCCGACTATCTCGCATTTTTCGAACATCTTCATGGCAATACTTGTACAATCGATTATTTTTTAACGACTTTAACATGTACCTGTCGCCTTCCAATACTTCTACCACTAAAAACGGCCCCCTAAGCTTCGGGTCTAACTTAGTTTGATGCCTCTCCTCACTTTTTAGTAAAACGTAGTCACCTACGTTGTGTGTAACAACAGTTGCTCTGTTCTTATCAAACCTACGCTTATCGTAAGAGGCCAAAGATTCCATGCTATCGGTAGCGTGAGCCCTTATACTCGTCAAATCTACTTCAGATTCAGTTTCGCACGGTGGAACCAATCCTAGGGGTCGAGCCTCCTTCCCGATCAACATCTCCAGTGGACTTGCTTCAGTTGCACGACTTATGGTACAATTTAATGCAAGCTGAACCTTACCAAGAGCATCTTGCCATGATCGCTGACTCGATTCTGCGGCAGTCAGTAAATTTTTAAGCGTGCTCATTACACGTTCAGCTTGACCGTTTGCACGGCTCGCTCCTGTTGCAATCAAGTGAAGCTTTATTTTTTGCGAAGAGCATAATTCAGAAAACCTTGAGCTGGCGAAGCATCTGCCCTGGTCGGCTATGATGCGATTCGGTACTCCAAATAATGAAATGGAAGATTTCATAGCCTTAACACAACTCTCAGCGTCTAACTTTAGGGTATGATGCAAGTCAACGAATTTTGTGAAAGCATCAATCTGAACGATGACATACTCTTTCAAATCACTTTTGCCACTCAGTTTTCCCTTTATGTCTACGTGGACGGTATGCCAAGGTATGCTGACCTTCGGGATAGGATGAAGCTCAGCTTGGACACTCCCGGAAGGTGATTTGGCAGTCCTACAAGTTATACAATTAGAGACAAATTTACGGACGTATTTGTTCATTTTATCAAACCAATAATACTGATAAACTTTATCGAGTGTCTTTTGCCATCCTAAGTGCATAATCGATTCGTGCACTTGATTTATTACTGACCATTTGAATGCTCGTGGCACAACGGGCAGGCAACGCGTTCTGCCACCTCTTTGAACTATACGATGTAACACGCCTTTCCTTAAATCATATGTTTTGGCCAGATTTTCAGGAAATTCATTAGAGTTTAATTTAGTGACAATTTCAGTTATATCAGGATCTAATCGCTGTTCGGCGAGAAGCCAATCGCTTGAAATTTCAGCTAAATTTATTCGCCTTTCGGGAATTTTGGCCAATGTCAAATGAGATTCTGACGGCAGTGGATTCCTGGAAAGGAAGTCGACATGAGCCATACGTTTTCCCTCTCTGTATTGGATGTCAAAATTGAACGATTGTAAGTAGGCCCACCAGCGATGAACCCGAGGGGTTAAGTCCATTTTTGTCCGCGAAGCCTTCAACGAATTGCAGTCTGTATATACTACAAACTCGCGACCAAGCAAATAGTGACGAAAGTGTCTTATGGCTTCGACAACTGCTAACGTTTCCAACTCATAGGAATGATACCTGGACTCCGCAGAAGATATTGTTTTGCTAAAATATTTCACTATGTGAGGTGTGTTATGGATTCGGTGTAAGAGCATAGCGCCATATCCAAGGGAACTTGCGTCTGTGTGCAACTCAATAGGATATTGTGGATCGAATATGACTAAAACTGACTCGTTCGTAAGAATATCCACAATTTCTTTTCTTATTTCTTCCAATTCCGCATTCCATGAAATACTACCCTTTCCTGAAGAAAGAGAATATAGCGGTTTCATTATCTGAGAAAAGTTAGGCACAAATTTGCGAAAATAAGACGCTAGGCCAACGAATTGTCTCACTCCGGTAGCAGTTTGAGGTGGAGGCAAAGAATTCAACGCAATTATTTTGCGTGAGTTTGGTCGAATTTCTCCCGCTCGTACCTCGTATCCTAGATACTGTACAACTGTTTTCAGAAAACTGCATTTACCGATATTGAAGGAGAACCCAGCTTTCGTGAGAATTTCCAAAACAGTTTTTAGTCTTTCTAACCCAAATCCTTTGTTGGCGATACCACCATAATATCGTCCATATAGATGATTACGTAGGAGTAGGCAAGATCTCCCAGTGCATTCATAACTGCGCGCTGAAAAACAGATGGCGCATTTTTAAGTCCGAAAGGCATTGTCAGAAACTCATACTGACCATCCGGAGTCAAAAACGCGGTATATTCGACAGAGTCGGCGTCAATTGGAATTTGGTGGAAACCACTTGCCATGTCTAGACACGTAAAATAGTTTGCCCCACGAAGTCTGGCAATTTGGTCACTGATGAGCGGTAACGGGTATTTGTCCGAAATCGTATTCGAGTTCAATTCTCTATAATCTACACAGAGGCGGTCTGAGCCGTTCTTCTTTTTGACAAGCAACATATGACTAGCATAGGGAGAGCAACTAGGACGAATAATATTACACTTCATCAGCTCGTTTATCTGAATACGAACTACCTCTCTCTCCTCGGGACTGAGTCTATAGGGCCGCCGCTGAACCGTTTTGCTAGGGTCGACTAAACGAATTTTCATTTCACCTGTGCTAACCCGCGTACGGGGTGTACCTTTAATAAACGAGGTTGAATATTTTTCAAGTATTTTAATTAATTTATCTCTATCATCAGCCACCAATTCGGTATCAAAGTCACTCAAGATGCATGCTTCCTCACTAGCGGAACAAATATTGACAGTTTTTGATTTTACAATTTCAAACTTATCTGGCGTAATAATAACATTGAAGCCCTGATTTAGAATTTCCCTCCCAATTACAATATCGTTGTGCAATTGTTTATTCTGAACTACATGAAATAATATTTCTATAATATTTTCGTTAATGTTTACTTCACTTAAAATTTGCAACGTACTACATATACCTGCATCGCCAATACCTTTTAATATTACAATATTATTAATACGTTTGCCTGATAACTTATTGCTAAGGCTTTCTTTAATTAATGAACATTCTGCACCGGAATCAAAACAAATTGGGTAGATCTCACCTTGTTGTGTCATACTTCCTTTTGGCTCTGCCACAAAGCACTGATTCACACTCTTCTGTTGGATCCCTCTTTGTTTAGCTGCTGTCTGATTTTCTGGGCATTGGTTTGAAAAATGCCCTGGTTTACCGCACCGAAAGCAAATAATACTCGACTTCTCGTGCTGTGGTTTCTTTTCCCCGTCTTGTCGCATTTTTTTTCGGCATTCCGCAATTTTATGTCCCGGTTTTTCACAGAAATGACACACTATGGATGACGCTCTTCTTTTATGGTCAGGTCCAACACTATCATCACGGCCGGCAAGACGTTTCTTATCGAATGTGAACGCCCTCAATTCCGACTGTAGTTTGCTTCTAGTATGCACGTCTGATGTAAAAATTATTCGTTGTAAGCGACTGTCAATATTTGCCATATGCGCAAGCACAGTTGAAACAGCTATTTCTTCAACATCCATATTTCGCCACTTCGTAGTCAATGATGTCACCAACCGGCTTGCGTAGACTGCATGACATTCACCGTTAGTCGGGCGGCTGTTTAGCAAATTTAAAAACATGGCCGCTGGTGTCTCCTCGCTTTCGAAACGTTGAAGGAACAATTCCTGGAACTCTTTCCATTTCATGCCGGGATAGGAGATTTGCGTTAGCCATTGCGAAGCGGTTCCCTCCAAAGAATTGCTTAATGCCATGATCAGCTTACTGCCTTCCAGTGGTTGCTCCGATAATATTATATTAGTAGTCATACACCATTTCGAAGCGTCTACGCCTGCAGTGTCAGGATTAAACTTCGGCAAAGTGACGCTACGGTTCTGCTGCTGTTCGCCAGTCGTAGCTTGCATGCCTTTCACAAGCTCCATGAAGTTCCGATTCTGCATATCAAGGACTAAGCGCCACTGCTCTTCCGAAAATGTAGGAGGTGGTACAATCCCACTTCTGATGTCGGATTAGGAGTCGGCTCCGTTCTATCCATCTTGAGGTTGTTTTTATTACTGAAGCTTCTGAGCCCTGATCTTCGCCATTCCAAATTCGCACTCGGAAAGTGCCCATATTGTCATCCCGCTCGGACTAAGCGGCAGAGAACGCCACTTCCCACTTTACTCAAGATACTTTGAGTAAAATCGTTTGCATGCGCTCAAACTTACCCATGCATAGTAAGAAGAAGGGATACCACAATATCGCAATGATGCGACACATACTATCACAATGATGCGACATATATAAATGACACCGCAAAGTAAAGCAACAAAATGTGACATTCATCAAAGTATAGTTTACAAGATATAGGCTAAATGGAATGAAAAATGTTTTTTTACTTGCCATGAATACATACTGACGTCGTTTTTATAAATAAATTGCAGTGAAATATATATGGGGGACATGCTGTCCCCCGCAACTCCCCTGCTTGGGTTCACTGTAGGATTTGGAGTAGATGCAATATTCGGTATATGCAAGAGGGGAGTGGACCCATTTTAACATTTATAAATGTTCCATCATCTCTTTACAGATTAAGCCCTTAATAACCACTTTCAAAAATATGACTTTTATATCGGAATTAAAATTAACATTAATTTCACATTTCATTGACAATATAATAATTTATATAAATATAATATTTAATTAACTCCAATTAGACTGGGCAAATCATTGACCGGTGTAACAGGGCTTAATATCTTTCAGCAACTGGTTAAAAGTATCTGGGCTCAACTTTCTTGCGCGACGATGGCAGAGAAATTCATATAAATGTTCCTCCATTGTCGGCATGGACACCATCATGGAACAATGGACGACACATCCACCTCCACCACGACTCAATATTTTGGATATGAGCCCCTGGTTCAGAGTTCACAAACTCGTTGGAATGATTCACCGTGAAATGCTGGTATCCAAAAGATGTAAATTCAAGACATCCCTTCCAACAATCTTTATGAATTTTTGGTTCCAGGTTTAACGTGTTTTTGACTCAATTCAATCAGCGTATTTCCATTTATCTACATTGAGAAGGCCCTCCACTAAGGATAATGCCTAATTTCCAAGAACCCTCAACAACACCCTCCCATTTATATTTACAACGGACCATCTCATATTCATCAATTCCATGCTCCTATTTGCTCCCTCTTTCGCCAATTGATCATCCAATGCTACCATACAAACTTTCCTACAAAAAGAAAACTGATCCGAAACCGTCTTACGTGAAACTTTTTTGAGATGTATTATGTATTATGTTCCTGTAAGTATAACATATTTAGTATCGTTGAAAAGGTTTTCGAATGTCGTTTTATAATTTAAAAATAAAAAAATTTATTTTATATAAAATATTTTTTTTGACATATTTTTCAAAAATTTTTCATATCTTCAATATTTGCAAATCGATTTCAATGCTTTTTATGTCAGTTAATGATTTAATTTGCGGTATCATTCATATAAAAATATTTGATTTTATTTTCTGCGGGATATTCAAATTTAGCACATCTTTTGAGTCCTTTCTAGCAATTTGCGCCACCGCTTTGGATTTTTACTTTTGACATATTAGACCATGCGTACAATTTGAAAAAAATCGGAGATGAGTAATATTCGGAACTGCACCCGTAGATCGTTTATTACCTACGACTTCCAGATTAAGATTAATTAAGCTGAGCGAAGTGAAGTTCTAACGTACAGGATTGCCACTTCTTCAAATCGAACTCCTCTGTCCTTGTTTGACTGATCAAGATGAAATTCTGCACATAGCTAGAGTCTAGGGTGGTTATTGTTATAGGCTAATAAACTTTTGGAAAATTTGTACCACGGAGAAATAATCACCGAAAATTTCTTTTTTTGTCTTAACCTGGAATTTTTTTTTCACGCGCACTACCTGCAGGTCATTTGAACACTGTCAATCAAATTTTCCTTGGTTCTAACTTGATAACAATCGAATCCCATGGCCACAGTGATTTCAAAGTTTTGAAATAAACAAAAAAACCTTTTAAGCAAAGAAATTAAGTGAAACAAAAAATACCAAACTTGACACCATCTTTAAAAAAAAAATATGCCAATAAAACGGTTTAATAGATGTTCGCTCAGCTCAATTATTTGCAAGCCGCGCATCACCCTGCATCCCTAGTTAGATCATTAGTGAATTTTACAGTTATTAGTTTTGTTCAGTTTATGGGTATACATATATGAGTGAAGGAATCATTATTGTCAGTCTGTAATCATTACTTGAGCGAATTAGAAAATACGGCATACTTATAAAGTAAATTATTATGGCTGACAAAATAAACACATTCAACTGGAGCCGCATGAGCGAAGAAGAAAGGGAGCAATACGTTAGCAGGCTTGCCGAAGGAGTACGTGAGAGTGGCTCTCAAGTAGAAGATTTTAGTGGCAATGACGATGAGAACTATGTTGCCGAACGATCGAATTCGCCAAGCGCAAGAAGAACAATTCTCAATTCTGTGAGAAATACTATTTGGACAGTGATAGAACAAAATGGTGCCCCAGCAACAGGTCGTCTAAGAGCATACAATGTCATTTGGAAAGTTGCTGGCTACGCAAGACGAGGAATGCCTCTTAGTCATCTTTGTATCTTCAAGCCAATGATATCAGAAGATATGTGCGTTATCATCATGCGAGAAAATAATAGTAGGGCTCAACGAGAATTTGTGAAATACAACGATAATAACCCGACAAAGCATATAGTTTAGAAATCTGTTACTGATGAAGAACTACTATGTATATGCCTATTTTGGTCTTTGACTAGCCGCTGGTGTAAATCACGCCAACATGCTGCATACAGAAGAGTTGTGGAAAACCAACATGAATCCCGTATTCAGAGCAACCATGTCACTGGGCTATAAATCGGTTTATAAAATTTGACGATCAAAGGACTCGTCTATTGTATTACCAACCAAGTACTAATCCAGTTGGAGAACTGTTGTTGCTGACAATTTATGAAGATGTGGAAAAACTTCGAGAATCTGGAATTTGTTGGAGTAAGAAATGCATTCCCAAAGAAATGCTTCCGGATCGTAGTCGCCTAATACAATATACTATCTTTGGATTTACGCACAATGCCGCAGCAGTGTCTTAGGTCTACATGTTGGATGTCGCAGCATTAGCATCTTTCATAATTTACAAAAAAGTAAATGCTATGAGTGCAACGAGCAAAATCAATGCACGTCGACAATTTTTGCGTTCTTTGATTGAGCAGTCAGTGACCCCTCATATCGAAGCAAGGATGAACGACCCAACGATAAAAGGAGTGTTTTCCGTTCGAAATGGCATCGAATCTTTCTTCGGAGCACCGTAGCAAAAGAGGATTCCACAGATCAGCAGTAACCAGACATCAACGTATCAGAAAAAGTCTTGTAGAATTTGCAGAACAAACGATAAAATACAAAGAAAAACCAGATGTGCATGCCTTGCTTGCGAAGAGCCTATCTGTTTACAACACAGTCTTCAATTACATACATAAATGCCATAAATGTGTAAATCACAAAAAATACTTCGTAATATCAATGTTATGTAAAAAAAAATTAAATTAAAAATAAAAATAATATCATGTCCAAAATAACAAAAAAAAACTTCAATTGCGAGTATTTTTCATTTCATTGGCAGGGTGGATCACTTCGGTTGTGGTCGAATCGCGGTAAGGCGGTGAAAATGGTGGCCAAGCCAGGATTGACGACCAGAAAGCTTTTGCAGTGTGTTTGGTGGGGTTGATAAGGAAATATCTACTATGAGCTCCTCCTCCAGTGCGAAACTTTTGATTCGGACCTGTATTCTCAACAGCTGAATCGTCTAAAGGAAACAATCGCCTAGAAGCGATCAGCTACACAAATCGAAAGTGACTCGACAAAAGCTCCGGGAGCTTGTTTTTGTGGTTCTTATGCATCCACCTTATAGTCCAGACCCGGCAACAAGTGACTACCGGAAATTGTGTTCCATCAGTCCAATTATAGGCCACACACAAGTTCTTATGCATCCACCTTATAGTCCTGATTCGACAACAAGAAATTACCTACTGTTCCTGTACATGGTAAATGATTTTGCTGGCCTCAAAGCCCAGGTCTAGATCGTCAGCGTAAGCTAGAACGGATGTGATTCCATTAAGGATTATTCGCCTCGAAGATCTAGACCCGTCGAGATTTAGTGAGGAAAATTAAGAGAAATGTATGATAGAAAGTCTATCAGGAAGGAAGATTTGGAAGTAAATTAAGGAAGAGGGTCGGGAATATTAGGATGGACCTAGAAGAGATCGAAACATGGAAGGAACATACTCATGACATGGACGCTTGGCCAAGGGTTTTCAATGAAGCTCTGAACTTCCGAGTTACAATGATGTCTGCATCCTAGGGTTGATCTGCTTATGAGTTCTTTGCTCCTGCGTTCATAATCTATGATATCGGTACTGACAGTACACCAACAGAGTTAATAATAAGACAACAAAGACTTATACATATATATTTGCTGATAGCATTTTACATTTATTTTCTACATTTTCTGATCGAGCTTTAGCGATCTTTTAAGTGAACAAGTTAGGTTTACACATATGAATAAGGATTGCTTCCTCCTTACATCAATTACATATAGGAAATCTGATTCTTAGGATTAGTAATGGATAATTATACTAGTGATAGACCAGGGGCGTGGGAAGATGGGATGTGAAGGTTAATAACATAGATTAAAAATTAAGGTAAATTCCAACTCATTTCTGATGGTACATATCAAACGGAAAACGGCTTCGCTCTCGATAGTTGTGTAGCACAGCTCTGCCTTATGTACATACTGTATGACGGCATGTTAGACATACAATTTATGTTTAAGCCGATGTCTAGACTTAGTAAGAGCAAACCTGATTCAGTGCGGAAGGGGACAGTGAGCTCACAGCCAATTCCAGCGTATTAAACTCTCGTGATCCATTCCCTCAATAGTTTGTTCTATACACTCTGTCCACGTGCATGTTTAGCGTTTGATTGAAAATTTCATAAGAGTTAATGGATGGTCCTCTCGCGAAAGGTTTTCTTTTTCTTTTGCTTTTTTTATATAAAACTTAATTTGCGACATTGAAAACACAGTCGTTTAAGGACTCCTCTGTGTCTATTATCTATAAGATAACTTACTTTCGAACGCCTTAGCGCCACTATCATTTCTTGCTGCAGTGATTGCCTGTTGAGTAAGTGATAATTGGCGTTTTATTATGCCATCCTTTCCCGCTCGAAGGCTGTAAGGGATCTAAGGTACATTTTGCTGTATAGATATTGCCCGTATCGTTGTGAAGATGTATTTTATTGGCTGACAAAAGACTGTTGCGACGACGATATGCTGCTTCATGGCCGCTAGGAAAATATGATGTGGAAGACGCGGAAATTGTCTTTTTGCCGGTGCTGTTCGAGGGAGATTTCTTTGAATGATTACTACCAGTGGGGCTGCAGGACGATAAACGTTTATTCTCGTTCATTATGGAAAAACTATTAAGCGTCGAAGATGAAGCAGCACCATGGTGTTGATTCTGCTGTTGATGATGGTTATGATGGTGCTGCTTCTTCGCCACTAACGATGTGGTTTGATCTGAAAATATTGTTCGATTGGGTTAGATAACTCCATGGTCGTCATCATATATTCGAATTCAATAAAATCAAAAGCAAATGCAATTCAAGCGTAAGCGCAACTGTGCCGTGTGTCGTATATTTAGAGGAAAGGATTAGAATCTCGTACGTCTTGCTTTACCCGTCATCATCATCTCGATTGTATCTTGATTTTCTGAGACATGTAAGATGTTTAAACCATCAACAGTGAACAAAACAAGAAGCAAAACATCTGTTGTCATCTACTGGACATGCTGTGTGCTTTGCGATGTGAAAAGGATACTCACTTGAAGCCTGAGTGTCATTAGTGACTAGGGATGATGACATGTACTTAGTTCCACCATTCGCTCCGGCATCACGTTCGTCAAAGTCCAAGTAGATGTCCATGTGATCGATTGTGTCGGAATCGACAAAGTCTTGATCGCGTCGATCGGTTTTTTTCCACAAATAGTAGAATTGAATCAATTCCCGTATGGAACGTGTACGTACCTGAAATGGGTCTCATTACTACATCGATGATATCCTTCTGGGTTGTTACCCACCTGAGTTTCACGGATCTTTCGAAAATCTTTACCAAACTTCTGGATACCCTCTTCGAAATTGCGGCACTCTTCCTCCGACCAGAGACTCATGGAACCGGTGAGTGGAACAGCATTCAAACGTTTACGACGTAGTGCTTCCTTGAAATTATAGCCGCATTGTACTAAAAGGTGAAGAGCCTGTAAGCCAGATGCATGAAAACAACAATGGATCGAGAGAAAATTAAATCAATTTGCCTGTTCATCGTCCCTAACTAGATTGCTGCCAATTCCCTGATCCGATTCGGACGTAACCGATGCCGATGATGATGGTACATCCTCCTCTTGTGCGGATGACGACGACGTCTTAATCTCACGTACGCGGATAAGATAATCTTCGACTTCTTGTTCGCTTACTTGTGACGGTTCCCAAATTAGTTTGTCTTCATTCTCGTATGGCAATACGTCGCCATAGAGCGAAAGACCGACTGGAATAGCTGCTTGATATGCTGCACCGACCATAATAGTTTTCTTGACATAGTCTAAGTCGTCGTCCTCGTCGTCTTCTTCGGATAAATCTAAAAACAGCTTTACATTATCCTTTTTCTTGTTTTTTGTTTGTTGCTGTTACTCACCTCCATCTAAGTTCGGATGAATGTTAGCGAATTTCTCGGGATACAGCTCGAGTAAATGCGATCGTCTGCTGAACTCAACTGGAGGATTAGGATATTCTGATGCAGTCTCTAAGTCATCTAATTCTTCACCCACATAACCACTGTATACTTCATCGCCCTCATCATCGTCGGCAGCCTCCACTTCTATGATTCGCCGGGTGCCACTTGGGTCTGAGTTTTCTATCTTCAAGAGCTCAACTTCCTCGTCACTCTCCTCGATCACGATCACTTCATCAAATGGCGAGCTTTTACTAGCTATTCCTGCCGCCGCTGTTGTTGACGACGATGTTGCCGACAGTGGTATCATCGCTGTTTCTATATCCGTTAAGCTGTTATAGTAATGCTTTTTAGATGATGATTTACGAGACTTTTTCTTCTTAATTTTCTTATCCTTCTGTCGCCTGTGATGATAGTTCTGTTCAATACGTTGATTGTAGTGAGCCAATAATTCCTCCAACGGCATTTCACTTTCCTTTTGTAAGGTGGCTATTTCGTCAGCTGGATCTTGAGCTTCTAACTCAGCCAATGCTTCCTCTTCGGTAAGTGTCTGTTCGTCGTCAAAGTCATTGACCATCATATCAATAGATGGTTCGAATGTCGTGTCACCAGTGGTTTGAGAGGTCGAAGACGATGCTGGCGACGAAGGTTGCGGCTGGGGGTCTTGTATGTAGGCATCTAGCATGGTGCTATCTATAACGGGATTGTTAGTGACGCTCCTCTTTCGAGTGTTGGTGATTGTCTGTTTCTCGGTTGCGAATTCCATTCTTAATGCTAACTTTTATTAGATTGACGGAAGATATTGATAAGTGCAATGTGATATGCCGCACATGTAACAGCCTTTTTGGATGAATTGCTTTAAGTGATATTTACTGATGCGAGTAACATGGTGGGGATCTGTGGAGCTTGTGTACTGCCTGCCGATAGCGGTGCTTGTTGGTTCTTATATTGACGGTTGTTAGATGGAAACTGCACTGTGTACGATAACCATTGGAAGTGTAATGCTGAATGTTGCCGGACTGATCGTAAGACTGTACAGTGGGGTTAACATGTGGAAGATTGGTATAAATGGTATAGGATAGAAGGTGAATACCAGTATGGTGATAGCATAGGCGACGGTAATATATTGACAATCCTGTGATTGTTTGTTGTATATAAAATGGATGGAAACGGGGGTACTGATAGGAGAAGAGAAGGTAGAGGTGCTGATGGTACTTGCGGAAGTATGGCACGCGGTAGCCCTATTCCTTATATCGGAAGTGAAGGAGACTGGACTGCCGCGGATATAAGTCGCCTATAATGTGTCGAACCGAGATTATAATTTCGATCCTAGCTGCTCGCTCGAGTTATGTAATTGATTAACTGCATAGTAACATCGACTAGTGTATTATGAAGCTTGTGGGCGTCTGGTCCAGTAGCAAATTTTGCAATGGAAGGTGGAAGTTTTACGTATCTTCAATATCAGAGTTCGAATCTTGTGTGCAAGGAAAGCCGGGTTGAAATTGTGTCCTGTTCAGAGGTAATTTCAATTACTTTCCCGTTTTGTCGACCATCAGAGTCCGTTTCTTCTTGTTGTTTACTAACCACTGGCCGTGCTCCTGTCCTGGTTTGCCGTTTCGCTTCGATATGATGGGAACGATTAGGTCTACGTCCTGGTTGATCTAAAGATCCAAATAAATGCATTTATTAAAGAAAAAAATAAATAAAAAAAAAATTTAGAAAAATATATTTCAGAATCTTGTTGGTCCGTTTTGATCAATTTATTTCCATTTTCAACGTAAATAAAAAATAAAAAATTAATTTTTCAAGCTATAGATACCTCCGTTTCGTAGACTGGAATTGTTTTTTTTTTTTTTTAATTATCACTTGATGGAGGAAGAGGAGGAGAATTTTGATATAATGATCTGTTGATCATTATGATCTGGGACCATGTCCTCATGAGTTTTTTAAGTTCAGTAGCATGAAAAAAAATTATTGGAATTATGGGATTAAAGCGGCTTCTTCAATGATTCTTATTCAAGTTTAGCATTCATAACACTACAATCACGCAATACAGGAAAACGAAAAGAAAAATAACCATCTCTCGAGCTAAATACCTATTATACAGGATGCGTATGGTATTTAAGAACATCCATATCCATGTCAAATCATAAATGGTCGAAAAAACACGCTGTTATCATCGCTATATGTGTGGAAGGCACTGATTTAGAACTATTTAATGTTCTGAATCGCATCAGCATACGATAAAGAAACTGTTGCACAGCGTAAAAACATGTGGAACGTTCAGACACTATTTGAACATGTAAGAGCGACATTGAGGAATCTATGGTAGACGAAAGTGATAAGGATGCTACATATTAAGGATACTACTGAATGGTGTTAAGACGGCGTTTAAGATTAGTTTTAAGAATTCATAAAGCCCAAGCCGATAGCGTTAGGTCTGATTGCAAAGGTAGATCTAAGCACATCTTCTTCATAGACTCTAGCTCTAGTTAGGTAGGTACGGATCATCAATGCCGTTGATGGAGAGAGTTGCGACTGAAGCGAATTTTTTATTTATCGTCATGTTCGTTTACCATAACGTTTTAGCCGAGTTTGAATTTGACATCATTGTCGTGTTCCTGTTTCGTATGAAATCGCAGAGAAACGAAATGCCAAACCATTGGCATTTGGTATCACGAATGGTGAGGTTGGGATAGTGATACTCAAATAGCTTATTAATGTTCATCAACGGAAGATATATAATACAGGTCATATGAATTAGAATTGATAGGAGTTAGCTAATTCCAGTCGGTACGAATGATTTACTAAGATTAAGGTCATAGAAGAATATAACGATATCCAGCCGGGAACATCAAATTGGCTACAGAGGTTAATGAGATCAGTCCCATGGACAATATAGATTGCAATACAATACAGTCCAATGGACAACAGATCGATAATTGTAGAGCTTGTAAGACTAAAGTGGATCAGAGTCGAGTTGTTGACTGCAAATGAACTTAAGAAGTGTTTAAAATCATTTACTTGTGAATCATTACGTTCATAGCCAGCCTATCCATTACGTTTGGGGGCTTGTAGGCGACTCCGATTCGATACCATCGTTAAAACTCAATTTGCTGATTGTAACACCGTCCGCTCGACACGATCGCCCTTATAAATTTTATATCCCGACAACGCAATGACCGCATTTTGAAAGCAGTGAGTAAACCAACTTCTAGAGTATAGTATCAGTTTAGGTCTTTCTTCTTTACTGAAGAATGCTTAAACGGCCAGGATAGTCTATAAGTATCACTTGATTCGGGCATGCAATCGTCTCCAAGCCAGGAATGATAACTTATTGCCATATAGTAGTCATAATCAAGTAGTCGCTCAACAAATTGTCTGTAATCTGTCCTCAAATACGGCACGCATCATGTATATCGAAGAAAACCTATTAAAAACAACAACAAAGTCTTAAGATTAAAAGATAGATGTGGTAACCAACGATCAGGCACCTTTTTACTAATTCCAATATATGTTATCAGAATATTAAGATTTAGGGGGTTTGAGACCAGATCAATCACGGAGCAGATCGTTGGAAAAGTAACACAAAACAGGAACATAGACTGATACTTAAACAGGAAATGGAAGGAATAACAGAAAAAAGAAAAACACACACATGCGTTGCATAACACAGCGAACAACATTAAGAATTTGACTTGATATAGATTACTTTTGAACATGGAGCGATTAGTGGGCGGCGGAGTCGAGGTCGAGAAGAACAAGCAATTTCGGTCATTGTCCTCGGACAAAAGTTGTTCGACTTCAGCGAACGCGACCCGATAGTCGGTTATTGGTAGAGTCATGTTTGAGATTTGAATTGTAGGAATCGTGTCAAAACCTAACGCGGCGGCTGATGTCGACGGGACCGGCGAAGATGAAGTAAGTGATTTTGAAACTGGCGATCTAGACCTAGTTTTTGTAATTTTGGGTTCTGTGCACTCAACCTGGGCGATTCGCTCTCGGCGTGTGGCTTTCTTTATACTTTTTTGAAGTTTCATTTTGGCACGTCTACGCTCAACTACTTCGCGTAGTTTATTCTTTATGAACCACTGAGGATCGTTCTTATCGAAACTCATTTTCTGTCGCATGATTAGTTCTAGGATTTTTTCTGCATCTTCGTCATCGTCGTCGTCAATCTCATCATTTTCAATCAAGAGACCTGACTCAATCTTAGCTTTCTCTGAATTCTGCTCTTCAGTTTCTGGTGGCTCTTGTACCTGATGCATTTCAATGCCTTTCGTCTGTTCGGGCACTCTAGGATCTGGAGGTGGATCATATTCTACCACTTCATCCCAATGCTCTTCAATATATTCTATTTCTTGAACCTCTTCTAGATCATCGGTGTCTGAGTCCGCATCACTAATCCCTATGACTGGGTCAAAGATAATAATATCGGAATCCGGATCTATGTCGGGATTCATTCTCATTATATTCTCCTCGATTGCATCATCACCTTCTGGTAATGGTTCATCTTCGTCGGAATCGATTTCGAACTGAATAACCGCCGGATCAAAAGTTTCGTCAAAGTCGTCGTCACAACTCCTAAGGAGCTGATCAATGATATCTTCGGTCTGATCCAACTCCGTCGACGTAGCTACATTCCTCTTTTCGCAAGCCACCGCTTCAGCTTCCAATTTAATCTCTCTTTGCGATTCCTCCAAGTATCGTTGGCCCATTGCTTTATAATCAAATTCTTCAGATATGTCCTCCTCTTCTGTTTCATACAGCGATATATCCCGGTCGCTTACATCCGAACAAAAACCTGATACGTCCATAGTTGCAATTTGTTCTTCCATTCCATCAGCATCAGACCCTGGAGAAGAAATGTTGCTTGTTGTTATACTTCTCATCATGTCGGCGTTTGCTTTTTTTTCAAAATTACAACCAAAATAATAAAACTAAAAATGTGGCCATGGAGCAAGCGTTCCTTCAAATGGTCTCCACACTTTTAGAAAATGGAAAATGAAAAAAAAAAAAAAAAACGGAAAAAACCGGCGGGAAGTCAACGTATATTGGTTAGAATAGGAATTACTCACGACGTCGTTTATTACCCGGCGAATGGGTACATGACGATTGTTCTTTAGAGGAGCCAGGCTGCTCCGAACTCATGTTCGATGGTTTTTGCCTGGTTTTGAAATATATGATTACTCTAGAAGGTTCAGGAAATCGTAAAGTAAGCCCGAGAGTAAGGATGGCAATGGAGCCTCGTTATCACCCCAGGGAGGACAACTTAACCGGATAAAAAACTATAGAAATCATTTGGTAATTACCCAAAAACCAAGTGCAATAGATTCCTACCTAAGCTGACTATCAAATGCATGGAAGGGCGAACGTGTCTGGCTCTGTTTTAAAGAAAAGTGTCTACGAGAATCCACTCAATTTCATTTGGGGTGACTCCTAGACTTATGTACTTCTCACTGGATTCACAAGCCTAAATACTCAAACTGAATATATAAGATAAATTGGAAAACCACGTCCATTATATACATATATATATATAAAACAAAACAAAATAATGCAAAATAAAACAATATTTTTTATACATACGCACCTGAACGGACATGTATACATTCTATTAAGGCCTACCACAAAATTCACTGAAATTCAGGCACAATTCGTTTCTACATGTCAACCTGCACGAACTTGTTAACTGTCTCAAGAAGAGTTGTTTCTTAGGCGCAGTTGCTTTTTTTTTCAAGCCAACTTCAATCGATTTACGCGTATGATATACATATGAACCAACAAGAACATAAAAGAAACAAAAAAAAAACACGAAACCTACCTCTTGATTGTCAAAAACGAACAAACGCAATTCGGAAATCGCCAAAATTATTTTGAGCTGAAGATTGTTTCCTTTTCTGCTGCCTCTCCAAGTACCTGGATTGGAACAAGATGAATATACTACTGCTCTGACACAAGCTTACTCATTTTATCTAACTCGGTGTGGTAATAAGCAAACACGAAAGTAACACGTCGTGGTGGATATCAAAATCTGTGATCAATAAAGTAATTTGACAGAAACTCTGATTGCGACATCTAGTTTTTAATAGAATTTTCATGAAAATTCGACACTATTTCGAGAGGGTAATCGGATTAGCGGATACGCGATGAATTCAGCTGGAGTTCAATTGTACATCATATTCCGAGGGGAAGAACGGAGAGGTAAACCAACACATACACAACTTTACATTTTTTGTTATGCTTGGAGTGCAACGAAGGACATCGTTCAATTGAGTATTTTTTTTTCACGTTTTTGCCTGTTGCCGTGAAAACATAACATTTGTTCGGCCGTGCTCGTTGCTCCGATGCCCATTTTATACAGCATTACATACAGCCACGCAACAAATTCTACACTTCCTTTCCGGTCAACCCACACCGGATGAAATAAATAGACCACAACACGGCAGAGCAAGAAAACATGTCGAAATCTGTTCGCTGGTATTTTGTTTTTCTGTGGCAAAATCGATACATTGCGAATTTGTAGAAGTTGACAAGGCGACAAGGCTGGCGAGATTACGATATCCGTGTCACCGGCTTTTGAATAAGACCATGCTAATAAAAGTTTAGTGGATAAGCTGTGGGAAGAAATTTCCACTGAAATTAAAAGTCAGTGACCATGACTGAATTTATTTCTTTCAACCCACACTAAGCGCAGCAAATTTGTGTGGTTTTCGTTAACCGTTTTGTCGTCTTCGGTGTGGGTTCAGCTTTATTAAACACGGTTCATATACATAGTGGCTTTCAGCGGAATAATTCGTATGATTTCCCCCTGAGACTGATACGCATGAATTAATAATGGACGCTAGGGATAAGCAATAGCCGCCGTTGGTAAAACCTTCTCCTATTGGTTGGCGGGTAAGGAATTTATGTGGTGAGTTACGTTCATGTTTTTTTTCAATTTGAATCAAACGACGATTGATAATTCGAACATATTTGAATTTTTATTTATTCCAAAATGTAAACGTTGCTATTTCTAAATAATTTCCACTTTAATAGCATGAGAGCTATTGACCAGGTTCAGCTCGTGCATTTTGAGCAAAAAAGGTTCGAAATCATTGAGAAATTTGACCACTGGCCCGGACAGAGGTTGTTGAAAATTGGTGTCAGACTTTTTTTGATGTGAAACATCTATAAATCGACTCGAATGCCGTGACGGAAAACGGCATGACGCTGTCGTGCCACGATGCCCCCACTACATCACCGCTGTCGACTTCTTTGTGTGCGCGTGCGCGTATACTATAAGCTTCCTTACTTCTTGTATACACGCGTTGTATTTTTCTTTAGAATATTATTGTTTTTAAAGCGTTTAAAGATTTTGAATCAGTTATAATATTATCAAATCGAAATATGAGGGACAGTGATGATCAAGTGACCAAAAAGAAACAAAAAGTCAATGATGATCAAAGTGCAGGGTGCAGTGAAATGTTTAAAATGCATCCACAACGTTTGCTTCACTGAACACAATCTTTCAATTCAAACCAAAGGTAAGTAAATTATCGGTAATTATTTGGAAAAAAGCCTGCACACCGATTTTGATGAAATTCGAATATGTCAAAGTAGGCTCCTGACAATTTTAATATACATCGATATAGGCCAGAATTTCCTAGTTTCAAAGATATAAGCTTTTCAATTTTTCATACAAAATACCTGGGACTATGCAACATGTTTTAAATAATCACATTCTTCACGTAAGGGCAATTCAGCTCCTAACAGTATGCGGTTTTCAATTGAATACAAAATAATACATACTATTAAAATCGTGTCAGGGGTCGTAAGGGGGAGCATGCTGCCTCTTGTAACCCCCTGCGTTGGATCACTGTTGGATTTGAAGTAAGTGCGAGGTTAGGCCTTTGCTTTGGCGAGAATTAAAATTCTTTTTGCTTCTATCCTTACGAAGCTTTTTCACGAAGCAAGAAGTTACAAAGCGCTGCCCAAATGGAGTTCGATTATTCCTAGAAAACGTATCGATCAATGGATTTGCAACAAACTGAAGCAAAACTGGTTTGCACTGCAAAAGATATTATTAGTGGCTGGACTATCCATGAACAGGAAGGATTTGTGAGACAAAAATTACATAAGATGTAGGTGATTGACACAGATGGATTGCCATACGAAATTATTTTTGATTTTACCATGGAAGAAGAATTCACCCATCACTTTTCTCTTTACAAGAAGAATTTGAAAGGTTATCCTTTAATAAGCTTGATACTCTGCAAGACATGATAACTAGTCTTTACATAGTCATTACATCGAGAAAGGGATTGGCAATATTAACTTTAAGTTGTCAAAGTATCAAGAAACTTGCTTCAGAAATGCAAGGTTCTGTTTATAAAAAAAATTGGCTTTTTATTATTATCAGAAGCATGGTTTTCTAATGAAAAAGTTATTGGAATATACCTATGCCCTACTGGAAATACCTATTTTCGATTGCATAGTCAAATTTAAACGAAAAGATATTTGAGATGCGGGAGTTGCAATTTATCAAAACAAAAACAGCCCAAGTTAACGGATACGGATAATATAGAATTGTCAATAAGAAATACACGTGAACTTAAAGTTAACCAAGCAAATTTTGGTGATATACATATGTGCTTCTCAAGCAAGTATGCATTCGTGCTTTAATTTTGTTGCAGTTTTTTTTCATTGAATTAATCAATTTTTCGTAATATTTTCTTAACTTTTGAAGTTGCATAATTTGTGTTCCAATATTTTATGATCTATTGTTAATCTATGTTACAGAAATAAAATTCATTTAATTCTATTAAATTTTAGCAATTTTATTTGACAACATGTAACCAAGTGCCATTGGGTGCTATTGTTTTGTCCGACACTGTATGTACATATGTACCTTTCGCTGGAACCTTTTCTAGCGAGTTAGTCGGCGATTTCGTTGGCCTTAATGCCCTTGTGCCCTGGCACCCACCAGAGTTTGAGCCTGTTTCTTTTGGCTAGGTTTGCAGGGCATCGTGGCACTTCTTAACGGATTTTGAGTTCGTCCTATACGAGCTTGAGCGCTGCTTGACTGTCTTCGAGTATATTAATGGTAATACCTTTTTCTAAATTTAAGTCAGGATGACGTATAATTCGGCCTGGAAGACACTAGGACAGAGTCTTCGAATTTTTTTAATTTGGTCCAAAGATGCCAGCGATAACACCGTAATCCAAGATGGATGGAGCCACCGCTCAGGGAAACGGAGCAAGATTGTATTTTTCTCTTTTTTTTAAACGGGACTAATATTGTCTTATTTGAGCTTATCGCTAGACCCCCAGTCAGTGATAGACTAAAGTGCAAGTTGCATGCGTTCACAGCAGAAATTTCGGAGGTCATAACCGAGGTTCATTTGCTTGTCGCCGATGACTATCTAAGGGATGAACGGACTCCACTCTGTCACTCTGTGAACACCCTTTAGCTGCCGATCCTGTCAAAGCCAACTGGGATATAACTGATACATATATGTACATATATAGGATGATGTCTGGGCTTTTCTGGAGATTAGCAGGAAAGACACAGTCTTTACCTGAAGCTTTGTAGGGTTTAAATGAACCAGTGGTCCATTTAACTCTATCAGAGCTGAAATGTCTGCCAGAAAGGATATTTGTTCTACTACCGATGTAGTTTTTGGCGCTCATTGGAGCATCAAATGGTATTTGTTGGATAGTAGAACCAGGGAAATGTACCTTATGCAAGGTCTCGAGGGTTTATTTGCGATTGACAGTGAAGCTACCACCTGATCTTGCAAAGCGGCCCGAGCCCATTTGTTTGCTCTTGGGATAGGGCCGCTGTTGGTAGCGAGTCTATGTTTTCGCAGTGTTTCTCCAAGACCTTCTCTTGGATTTTCTCAATTCGAGGTTGTATTTTGTTAGAGCGGATCTATAATCCGTCCATTTGCTCGTTTAACTCTGTTGTATAGAGATCTCACCTGTTTACTCAGAGATTAGTGTCAGATAACCGTATCAGTTATTTTACCTTGAATCAACTTTTGTTACCATTCAGTTCGACTTGTTACGAATCCAATTTCGAAGTTGGTGATAGGCTTGGGGACAGCTGTAAGCGCAATTGGATTGCTCCTGCATATAAAAATGCTTTTTCTTTTCATCTGCAATTCCCAACATACTACATGGTGAAAATATTTGCATATATCTCTGCTTGAAGTAATTACAGGCAAAAGTTGACATGCTCCACGAAGACCACAGCAAAAGAACCCCCTCCGAGCCTAAACCATCAATAAAGATACGAAAAAATGTTCATAAAGATCTTAGCGTTCACGGGTTTCAGATCCAGTTGACACTAGAATTGGGATCAGCATCAATTGTCTAGTGGAAGAGGCTATTACGCAAGAGCATTGAAGCCTTTCTCATTAATCTCCAAAAAAGTACCTGTCCCAACTGGAGAAGAACCTATCCCAGCAGGCAGGAGTAATAGCATCAATGTCGGGCATGGCATTCCACTTCAACTGAGGTGCGGTTCATGAGAATCAATAAGAATGAACGTACAATAAATAGTCGTAGGATAGACATGGGTTCCAGTTTGAATTTCAAGAGGAGAATAGTAGTATTCCCCATCAATTGAGGTATTGTTCATTAGAATTAACAAGAAAGAACGTTCACAAAATAGTGGTCGTCTCGATGGATGAGAACTATATGGATTATTGAAACTAACTCCGAGGAATGAAAAACTCGGTCATCATTCCCGTGCTTAAAAAGGGTGACCGAACAAATTCAACAATAACCGCTGACAATTCGAAACATGAAAGAAACACATCCATGACAGGAGGGCTTAGCGAAGAGTTGGTAATAATAATAATGAAATTGCTGCCCTGGCAAGGGCCCAAGGCGCTTTAGCTAAGACAAGATGGTTATTTCACAATAGCCAACTTGATTCCAGAGTGAGGTTACATGGTCTAGGGTAGATTAGGTTAGTTAGGGTGTGTAAGGATATGCTAAGGTAGACTAGGGTGTTGAAAGTTTTAAGCATTTTTGTTTAGGGTAAGATAATAATCTAAGAATTTGAAACATGCAGTGCAGTGCATCAGCTGCGTGAGGCAACCCGAAGAACGTCTGCATTTATGGTGTAACAATATATGGCCTCTGCACTACTATTGTTTGTGAGAACGTTAATGCCGTAACGCTTAGAGGGCTGCGTGCTCTTCCAAAGGACGAGTTCCAGAATTAGTATTGCTTGCATCATCAAAATCAAAATTTTAAAAATAAAGAAATGTCCATCCTTCTGGACATTGTTGCTCTTAGACAACACAAAGAAACAACGTTACTCTCTTTATATAATTTTTTTAATTAAATTAGTTTAATTTATTTTCAAATAATTGTTTATTAAATAAAACCCTAGAAATAAATTTAAACAAACCTATACTAATGGAAATAAACGTAAAAACACGAAAAACATATACGTGAAAAATGAAGAACTAACATAATACAGATTCAGATTACTTGTGGACAATAAGGCAACATATGTTGTGTGCTTTCTATGTACAAACGATTCGATGGCAGTTGAATTAGAAGGATAAGTAGCTTAAAACTAAATAGATACGGTGCACGTTGGTTAATTTATATAAGTTATCTTAGAACTAAGAAAAAAAAAAGGATTTTTGGGTGTATGTTTGGTTATTGTTGGTTTGTTGTTCCTATTCCTGCTCGTCGTCTAGCTGCTGGCCTTCGAAATTGTTAATGATGATGGGTGGGTGTGATATCGTGTGGCTATTGCTTGTGTTTTTACATACAACCACATGATTCAATGACCATATTGGTGAATTTCATCAGGGACGCTGTATTGTTGCTGTCCCTGAAGAAGATTTCCAGAGAGGAGTACTGATTGGCCGTACAGCATGGTATCAGCTCAAGTGGTTTCTTGCCATTCGTGTCTCGATGCGAAATAACTTTCTATCTCGGATCAATGAAATGAAAAAAAAAAAACTCAATTAAATAACATAGAATTCGATATAAAAACAAATAAAAAAAATTAAGTGGCGCAATCCTTATCGTCACCCCTGCTCTCGAAGACGAATGGAATGATCAGGGGGTTCGGATCGGGGTATCATTGTCAGCATGTATTTTATGTGCGCTACGTATGCCATGATAATATTACTAGG
This sequence comes from Merodon equestris, assembly GCA_958301585.1. Classification (NCBI taxonomy): domain Eukaryota; kingdom Metazoa; phylum Arthropoda; class Insecta; order Diptera; family Syrphidae; genus Merodon; species Merodon equestris. Next base: position 19,258,175 of record OY284418.1, on the reverse strand, counting down.
CATGAGGGAATTCCCAATTCATTATACCTCCTCAAGAGCCCATGTAGGTTAATCAAAAACGAATCATAACATACCACTTAAATACCACTTCGAATCCCTAGAATTTGCTGTATTTTTTTGTAAAGTAAGTCTAGAAAACTTACCCTCATCAGTGAACTATGATGCGTCGTGCTTTGGGCTATACTCGCGGCTGTCGAGCATGATCCCCGGCAAAAGTAGGCATCGTAACCCCGTGGTTGTATCACCCAATCGCCCCAACCAATTTCATCAAATGATATGTAAAGCTTCTCGCGACAGCATTCGGTCACGCCGTCTGTACAATTGACGGCACGTTTCTGCCGTGACACACGTCTTCGATTCTGTGTGTCGATCATTATAAACGGTCGATAATCCTTCTCAGTTGATATAAGACTATCAGCGGAATCCTCGCACGACTGGCAGGATATATGAATTAAATGACTTAGATCGTGATTGCCGAACCAGCGTTTGATCGGCCACTCGATATCGATCTTCATCCATCCTTCTACAACGAGACAAAGATACAAACATGAACCTATGGCTATATCTATGTACATACTGTGCATATATTGTATATAGAAGTTGTGTGTATTGCTAGAAGCAAAACCGGGGCATTCGACTTTACGGCGAAAGTCCAAAAAACTCCCGGACTTTGAGGGTAATTCTATGATAATCTTTTTTTTTGTCGTACACATGTATAAACAAACAAACAAAAAAAAAATAAGACAAATAGCAACAATGAAAAAAAAAAATAAAAAAATAAAAATGATTGCGAGACCTCATCATCAGCGGTGTATCGCGCTCGGGCTCTCACCTTGTACATCGACCGACTGTATAGCGATCGGTTTTACTTTCGGTAGATATTTCGAGTTGTGACCCCCTTGCTCGACCTCAGATACAACAATTGTTTGTTTTAGAAGATCCTTTCGATTGCGTTTCTTAAAAATCCACAGCACGGCCCTACTAACATCGATACTCTCTGCGTCCAGGTCGTCGATTTTAAAGGAGAAACAAATTGATGGTTGATTAAGATGGTGACACTCTTGTTTTTCTAAAAAAACAAACAAGAAAAAAAACTTACTAAACTGTGTTCACAACGAAGTTATGGATCGGCAATTCTTTGAACCATTTCCCCGCGCATGTATGTCTACGCGGATGTGTTCTGATACGAGTCATTATCACAATATTTTGTTTTTATTCGAGGACAACAAAATAATGAACAAGAAAACAAAAAAAAATTATCTCGATGTGTACAAGTGACTTGTAATAAGCATTTGAAAGAAGGGTTCAGCACGCTCCGAGTATTGGTCACTAAAGTCCGATAAGAAGTTTTTTTTGTTTTTCTTTTTCATTTCTTGGAGTACCTGTATGACACTTACCTCTTTCGAGAAAGATGAATTTCTTCTTGGCACGAGCATAGTAGTCATCCAGATCTTTGGAACTAGCCTTTTCGTCCTGTTGTATCGTAGTCTCCTCGTAGATCGGTTTTGGCATGCCCCCAGCCGCAACATTCGGCTTATCCTTTAGCCGTAGCTTTTGTAAAATCTGTCGTTTCACGAATTCAATACGTAATCGAGTTAGTTCTTCTTCACTGACGCGTACGTTTTGGTTTGTAGACTCACATTTCGGACACTTAAGTGTCGGTTGAGGTTGTGCTTGGATTTTACTATGACTTTGATCGGTTTTCGTTTGATCGAAGAGCATATCATCGATATTGTGGTCGTCGTCACTGCTGTCAATTGAACCGCTATTACGATTAAGTTCATTGTGTAGGATGTGCCATAAATTCGGCTTGTAGTGATCGTCCTTTTCATCGGAATTTTCTCGGAATAGCCTTTCGTCGACTACGAATTCTTCGACATGAGCAATAACGTGTTTCACATCCTGTTCATCGTCCGCAAGCTGAAGCTGATGCGGCTGCGATCCGTAGTGGTAGGGGTGATGTTGGTGATGAGCATTATGATCGCTGGTTTCAGTCGATAGGTGTTTTTGATGACGTAGATAATGATGGGGATGAGTATAGACTTCAGATTTGGCGAACAAACGACTGCTTATATCGGTATTTTCCAGTGCAATGCAACTGAATAGGAATAATGTCACGAAGTATTTCGCCATTCCTTCAATTTAGCTCTTTAGCGTTTATTTATTCAATTTCTGAACGACCCAAATGGCCAATATGTACATATATGTATGTGGTCTCGATATTATAAGACAGGATCCGCAAAAAAAAAAATTTTTCTCTTTAGAATTGGACTAGGAAATTTTGTTGTGTTTTTACTATCTTTTCGGTAACATGGATATGCCAGTTGGATTTCGTAGTATGTTTGAGAGCATAGAACAGTGCTATAATATACGTTAGTCAGGCGTCGATCAAGTCACAGGCTGAACTGTATGGGCAAAAGTATCTAAAGGAAGAAAGACCATATTTAGAAAACAAAAAAATTCAGTAAAAAAGACTATAAAGCAAAACGAAGTTCAAATCAAAATGATGCGCATTTAAATCAAATAGTTTGATAGACAGACGACAATTCCAGTTCGTATGTCGTCAGCAAAGCGAAAGTTAATTTTCAGTGTCTCTATCTGAATCGAACTTACCCCTTCGATCCGAAACTAATCCCAATACACGCCGTAGCAATTCACACAATGATTATGACTAGTACTTAAAAATCAAAGAACAAAAACAACAAAAAAAAAAAACACAAACTCTTGATAAGACTTAGAACATCAGCTCGATATTGTACGTGTGGCCTCCGACTTTAAAATCCGAAATCCAATTCACGTGTACACACGACTAACCGACTATCATGATTCAAAATTTTTTGCGTTAGGTCTATTGCGGCTTCCCAATTAATTTTACGTTATGTACGAGCGTGTGCGGTATATGAAACAATCAAAATTTCGCGCGGAAAAATTCTAATCTAAAACAAGCGCTAAAGATGCGCCTTTGATATACGCCTGTACTATATGTAGGAGAAAGAAGTTTAATCCGAGATTGGGTAGCGTTCTAAACCGGGCACAGGTCAACAGCGAAATGATTAATCACAGTGGAAAACCTCTTTTTATTTGATTATCAGCTGCAGCAACATAATATAGCAAAAAAAGTTGTTGTCTTATGCTTACAGGTAGGAGGTTAGACGAAATAAACGATCAATCCCTTCCCTTGGGTCGCACAGAAATTACCAGCACTAATTGCATCAGCCTTAAAGGTAGTGTGTTAAACGATCGGTAAGCTAGCAATGGTTCAACGTTGCCCGAAATTCGCACGACGCGCGCCGGTACGCTTCAATCTGCTTATAAAGTAGAAAACAAAAAAAACAAACGATGGGGATTTTTTTTTCACTGTTCGCTGTCGTTTCTACTTTTTTGCTTATTGTCTGGTTCTTGCGCTTTCTATCGCATGGTGTCATTATGGTAAGAGTGATGTAAACTCTTAGCGTCATAAGCGAAGACTATGTTGGATAGTTGTTATGCGTTTGAGCAATGAACACGAAGAAGAAAGGTGCCTACAGCAGGTGGTTATGCGCCGTGAATCAGCATGTTTCACCGAATTACTTGCACGAGATGTTCAGCAATAGTAGTTCAACCGGAAGTAGAACTTCTGCTTTCAGGATTTATGGGGAAAAGCAGTTGATTGGGTTATGTAACAGTAACACCAGACAACTTATCCCACTACCCCTTAAACGTCATTTTTGAGCGACCATACACCCTGATAATAATGATTGCCTGGTAAAAATCACGTCTGATTACTTCGTGCATGCCGCCAAATAATTACATTGACATATGCATATATCAATGCAAGCTAATTAGGAGCAAGCATATAAGAAGAAAATCACTTGTTATCAATGAATTTGCACGCGAATGAATTATTTAGTTTCTAAATTCAACGATGATTTGCGTAATCGTGACATGTTTTAATCAGCTCATTCGACGTACTATGGTTAGACATATTTAGGAGCCGGAAATGGTGCCACACGGCATGAGCAAAGCATTCATGTATATACGATATGTGCGTGATTGCAGCATGTTACGGGTATTTTTATTTCAAAGACCTTATTGAAACTAAATAACGGTCAACTACCTGTGGGGGACAAGCTTCATGTCCACCATACCACTGTAGAATGTCTCTAAATCACAAGTAATTGCAGAAAAAAAGCTAAAAGTTGTCAAATCGAAAGTTTTACTCGGAAAAAAAACCAAAAAAAGGCAGCAGAATTTGTCGGATCTTTGAAATTTCGGCAACATTTTTTAATTGGCAAACATTGCTTTTCGATTTGTGTTAACAACTTGTCATGATTGCTTTCCTATTTAATATATTCCCAAATTTAGGTGCCAAACGATCATTATTCGCAGCGGTTTATTGGAAGGGTTGAACAGCACGTTCAAATGCTAAAACTTTATTCTCAAAATGAGTGTTCGTAAGCACACACGTTTCGTGCGTTTATTTGATCTCACTAGACTTCTTATTGTGGGGTTTCCTAAAGTCGCAGGTCTATACGAACAAACCACAATCGGCCGATGTCCTTAAGGTGAACATAACGCAGGCCATCGCTCAAATTCTGCTGGATCTATGCGGAAAACTCATTGAAAATTGGACCACTCGGATCCGTGCCACCGTAAGTAGCCGAGTGGGACAAACGATATCATATTCCATACGAAATAGCATACATGGGCAGAATTTTGTGAATACTTCACACGCAGCTTGTTTTATTCCATTTCAACATATACCCGCCCTTATTGAAAAACTCTTTATTTATAAATCCATCCAAAATGAGACATCCAATAGCTTACAGATTAACAGCTTTTAACATTAAATTCCCGGTATACCTGCTGCGAATTATGATTGCTTTATATCCATCTTTGGGTATTGCTATGATGTAAAGCGTGTGGTATATTGTGGTACGAGTATATTGATTTGTCATCATTTATTGAGACCCTGCACCCATCAGTCGTCACCTATTGGCCGCGCTTATAGACACTTTGTTTCTTTGAGTAAGGAAATAGACGGTAGATGGTAGTAGATGGTATGGATTCTGCGCGCTGGTAGTTGCCAGCCATAGAATTATTTCAAAAACGAATAAGTATTTCAAGTTAAGTGTTGGACATTGTCTTTAAAATACGTCTTAGCGTTTGGACTTGTCGGGAAGCCAGCCCTGCCCATCCTACCCTAACAAATCCTTATTCCATTTACTTCTTTTAAGTGGCTCCAGTGGTGGTGATTCCTATGCTGAAGTGCACTAGACTAGACTAGGCAGACATTGAGAATTTGATGTCCAACTTTAGAAAAATATGTTTTAAACCATCAAGTCATGATTTTGCGTTGTGCGATATTGAAACTCTTGGGTAGACACACAAAGCTGCTCCTTAAAAGTGTAACAAGAATCTGTAGAACCCAACCATCGATTTGACTATCTTCTACAGTTAGGAAAAGTTATTTATAACTCTGAAGACACCCCCACCTTTTTACTATTTCTATTCCAATTACTCGGTTAAGTTTAATCACACCGCATCCGCATCAAAGCATAAAGCATTGCCGCAGATATTGTAACCTTCGCTGAATATTTCATTAAAACAAGGAAAAAAAGGGGGCATAGGTCGCTACTCAACTTTGATAAGCCACGATAGTCGGATTTTTACCAAATTCATTTACCAACTGATGAGCTTGCTGATTGACTTTAGAACCCAGACCTCGAATACCATCATAACCAGTCATAGAACAATGAAAAATAAAGCAAGCAGTTGAGCACGCACATGGTGAGTGATTACAAAGTGAAACTGAACGTCGGACTTTTACAGACTCCCTCGCTCTATTAAACCAATCTTGAAGATATATCATAATCAAAATGGCTTTATTGTCTCGAATATATAACTTGAAGTTAGATGACCCTGATGGTTGCCATCGAAGTTATGCGATGACTGTTTCTAGTCATTTATTTTGGATCGCAATTTGGGTAACCTGTGTGCTAAAATAAAGAGATGATGTAAGGATTAATTATTCTAGTCACAAAGTTGCTAGGTGACCGTTATATTATACATATGTACACGTAGATAAAGACGGTCCACACAGCGCCGATGTTCTTTGAGATTAAGGCCTTATGTGGGAGGATGGAAAGTTTTCAATTCTTATCATTTTTCACTTTTTTTTTACTGTTTCTTTGTAAATTTTTAATGTGATTATTTTGATTTTCTTGGTTTTTTTTTCTCCCCCCGTACATTCGGTCAATGTGTGGATTATGTGGAAGCTTTGTTGGACTGAACTTGTATGACTCAGCTCTTTTTTTTATTCTTGTTTTACTTCTTCATCGTTTTAATCAACAAATTTTGAAAAACAAGATTAGTGAAAACCACACGAGAAATTACGCTTTTGCAGCTATGCTATGCTTTCGCGACGTATTTCATCGATGTCCTAGTTTTAAAAGGCAAATATGGATAATCAAGTATTTTTTAATTGCCTAGGTTAACTATAGATGGTCAAAAACTACTAATTCGAGCTTCACATACTTCTCTTCTATTAAGTTTAAAGCTTTTAGGTATACATGATAGCTCAGCTTCAGAACAAAACAAGGATAATAAGATAATAAGACTTACTTTTCCTCAGTAATCCATACGAAAACCGAATCAAGTCTTTTATAACTCCTCCTAGTTTCCATACAAAATGTACGTTTTTCCAAAATTCTTCAAACCACGATCATATAACAACAAATCTAGACCTATTTACAGCCGATAACCGGTAAACTACAAACAACTTATTTTATAAAATGTCGTTTAGGTTCAAAGACACTATATTTCATTTGTTTTTATATATATTTTTTTGATATTCCCTTTTGGATCGAGATTTGTTTTTGTTTTTATTTTTTTTTCAATTCCCAGAAATCGTTTTTATTATTTGTGTTTTGCTTTTACTAAATCGTATTTTAGTGAAGAAACTGGATTTTTTTTTATTTTCACGTCTTGACTCACAGATAGGAATTATTAGTTTCAATTATTTATTAGTACGGGTAGCTCGTGTCGAAAGCGACTAGTACGTCGGGACTAGCACGGTATGCTTATTCGATTTAAAACAATTAGCGCTCAGAAATAAGTCTCTCGTACAGCACGCGGCTTGAGACCCTGTCCTATCGATATGCTCTTGCTCTTCTTCGCCATGTCGAGCAAAAAAAATATTTTTTTTTCTTTTTCGTCTGCGTCATTAAGAAATGGAAAAATCAAACAAAAAAATTATATAATTCTCCCTTCACTGAGTGTATATGTAGGTGAGCTGATAACAGCACGAAGAGAGTGATTTCGAGCTCTCTCTTCCCTTAAAATACTATGAGGAAATCAGCAAAAGTAAAAAATAGTGAAAGTAGAGGTTCACTCGTTTACTAGTTTTCTAACATGGATCTTAACATATGAACCATTCGTTGCGGCAGGTCACGGCCCTAAATATTTTTAGATGGTACTGTTACACGCGCCAGACACTATGAATAACGTGCAGATAGTCACTGCATGCATGATGATATATAATTGGCTTGACAAATCGGGTGGCCCGCGTGGCAAAATTTCCTGACTCAATCGCAATCTGTCTTTGGGCCATCGCCATCCGTTCGTTGGTGTTGGGATCAAAGTCTGCTGGTCGATGACGATTGAACTCGAATAAATATTTTTGTCGAAAACTTGTCATTTAGTCATTGTATTCTAGAAAAATAGGGACTTTCCCAAACACAACTGAATCACGATGCCTTTTTTATGATTATACAAGAAGTGAGTTTGTTGGATTTTTTTTACTACAGCTGGCAGGTTTCAAAATTATTTTTTTTTTACTAACATGGATCTTTTCATTTCATTATCATTGTCTCATTTATTAAGTTAAATTATAAAAATCCAAGATTCCCTTAGACAGACATTTTATTGTCTTTAACCTACCAAAAGGTCTCAACAGAGCAAAACCTCAGTTGAAGTAGAATACTACTACTCCCGCCTGCTGGGATTCAAACTGAAGGTTCGGGTGAAAGCCCATGTGTGTCCGATCACTATTTTGTGTAAGTTCCTTCTTGTAGATTCTCATGAGCAACACTTCAGTTGAAGTAAAATGCTACTACTCCCGCCTGCTGGGATTCAAACTGAAAACCGATGTGCGTCCAATGACTATTTAATGTATGTTCCTTATTGTTGATTCTCACGAGCAACACCTCTGTTTTTTTTTTTTTTTTTTTTTTTTTATAATTCGTGCAGGTTCAAGAGTTACGCTCTTTTGATGTTTGTCACACAACCTGGACGGGGTGCAGATGGTTTGTGTCGAAGATGTTCGTTCACTACTCTCCGGGGGTGGTTGTCTTGGGATTCGAGAGATTCGACTGAATTTGTCGCGTTGATTGTAGTTTTACAGTAACTTTATTCCATGCCATTAAGATCTTATATTGGAAATGCACAACGCAGAGTATGAATTTTGAAGTGATCTTATACTGCGAGTGTTATGCCTTCGTCAGCATTTTTTGATCTGTTGAAGTGGGGTGCCCGACTTTCTTGCTATTGGGGCAGGTAGTTTTTTAGAGGTTTATGAGAAAGGTGATAGCCTCTTCTTCTAGACAGTTGAAGCTGGTCCCTATTCCAGTGTCAACTGAACGTTAAACCTATGAATAGTAAGATCTTTATGTACATATTATCGTATCTTCATTAATGGTTTAAGTTCGGGCAGGGGTCTTGTGCTGTGGTCTTCGTGGAGGATGTCAACTTTTGCCTGCAATTATTTCAAGCGGAGATATGTATGAATATGCAATGTGGTATGAATATGAAGTGCAGGTGAAAGAGAAGAAGCATTCTCATCAGAAACCAGAACGAAACGGGCGTCTTTCGTACGTCTTCCCTGGTGACACCGTGAAATTTTGAATGAAATCCAGGTTCGTAGCAACAAAACCCGTTACAAGCAAATCCTATCCGTGATTACGTGTGAGCTCGTTTCATTTTACCGCAGTGTACTTCCGCCACGCACACTCTTGGAATTATGGCAATAATCGTGATTGTTGATATATTTTTGACAAAACGCCGGGTTCCCACGTGCTCGCCGCAGCTTGTAGGCAAACATCAGCGGCCATTTGAAGTGGTACGTCTCATTGGTAGTTTCTGATTGTCATGTGCAGCACTAATCAAGTTGCGGTTACTTGGGGATAGGCAGTGGCGGGGCAAGACCTAAATTTAATGGGGGCAAGATATATTTTGCGAGGCCTGATGGATGAAGCAAGAGGCCGGATTTTGTTGAGAGAAAAAACGTTTTGATACTCAAATTTTTATTCATAAAAATGCAAACTTCTTCATTGTAATTATTTTACATTATTAAGTATACCTCAACTAACAGTAAAGTAAACAATTAAAGAAACATACATTTTCTGCTTTTAGCCTTACTGAACTCCCTAATAACTGTGTCGTAATCCAGATTAGATGCTATATTTGCCTCGATAGATAAAACTGCCAACGCTGAAAGTCTTTCCTGACCCATTGTACTTCTTAAATAATTTTTTATTAGTTTTAATTTTGAAAAACTCCTTTCAGCTGAGGCTGTACTTACTGGTACTGTTAACAAAATTCGAATGACAATATAAATATTCGGGTAAATTTATTTTAAATTATTTTCAGTTATGTGTTGAAGCAGCTGTTTCACATCTCTCATAAAGTCGGGTAAATTTGGGACCATTGTTTGTAATTCTTCATATAATTCGTAAGGTTGGAAGTCACTGCTCTCACCCAGTCGTAGGACAGTGTGTAAATCTTGACAATTTTTAATATATACTCTTTTGAAACATTTTTCAACTTTCTTATATCGTAGAGAAAACCAAAATTCTCAAACTTGATTGATTCGAAGATTTAAATCTTGAATCCATATTGCTCACTATGGAATCAAGCATGGTGTTAAAAAAATCTATTTCGTACCTGGTTTTGGGAGACTGTATAGGTTCATCGCTTCTTTCATAATCGAACGTTCTTTTCTTTTTGGCGACTCTTTTATTTTTAAAGTCTTTTGGCAGATCATAACTGCTTTTGTCAATAAATTGATGAGCATCAGACAAGCATTGTTCAAACCCAGTTTGTCGATATTCTTTAATCCAGTCACAAAAAGTACGCAAGTGTTCAAGAGCAAGGCTTAAATGGACGTGTACAGATTGCCATAATTTGCTTATAATATTAACACGCGATAATATCTCACACCATATTTGTAACGATATGATGAATTCTAAACTGAACATTTCGTTCAAAACTGAATTACAATCACTGAGAGTTTCAGAGTCTTCCGTGTTCTTGAATGCATTGAAACCTTACATTCAACAACATCATCAAATTGCAATAATATGGCCTTTACTTCCTCGATTCTGCTTTCCCACCTTGTGTCTGATAAAGGTTTTATGGTAAGCTTTAATTTGTCTTTTATTAACTCCCAGCGTTTCTGAATAATAGCAAAAAAAGGTTTTTGCTGCCGCGGAAGAATTAGCTGCATCAACCAACAGCAGATTCCAACTATGACACGGTGTAAAAAATGCCCTAGGATTAATATTTAATATTCGAGTTTTAACTCCACTGTTTATGCCTATCATATTTGCACCATTGTCGTATTTGCACAATTTTGAATATCTAGTCCATTTTTTTCTAATTTCTCCAGTATTGCATTAGTTAGATATTCACCAGTCGTCTCAGTGACAGCAAGAAATCCATTAAAGTTTTCTTCTATTGTGCCGGTTGACGTATCACAAAATCTTAAGATTACTGACATTTGTTCAACTCGACTAGAATCTCTGGTGCAGTCAAGTAAAATGGAATAATATTTTGCCTCTTTTGGTGATATGTAGACACTTCATCAGTAACTGTTTGTGACATCAATGTGATCAATTCATTTTGAATATCGTGGCTTAGATAATGGTGTGCAAGTTGTTTGTCGTTAATGCGCTTCATATGTTCCCGTAATGTAGGATCATATTTAGGGCCCCTATTGTGAGTGTCGATCAGCGATCGACGATCGACATTTATCGATCATCGATCGTCGATTGCAGATGTTGGTATTGTGGATGTCGATTCTGATCGACCGTTGTCGATTTGACACTCGCTTGTTGTCGATCGCAAAATACTGATCGTTGCTTTCTGTTAGAGGAAAAGATCTTTTTTTTTGCTTACGAAATGAAGTAATTTTAATGAAAATAATGAATTTATGGAGTATTTATGAAATTCTAATCCAGGTGAAAGCAGGTTACGAACAAAAAAAAACAAATAGAGCTCCTCGTTTCGTTCATGGAAGCAAATCCCTATATTGCTAAGGGAGTTTGTTTGAAAACACAAGCAAAACACAGATAGGAAAGATTAAGTACTCAACTTAGATGTTTATTTAGTTTATTTATTTATTTATTTGTTTATCTAGTTTATTAAGTACTAAACTAGAATGACCTCCTGTGCGTTTACGGGAAAAAATGGGTGAAAATAAAAAAAACAAGTCCTCTTCGAATGATTTGGTGTATTGAATTTCTTTGATGAAATAAATAAACGACAGTCAAACAACTGTCAAAAAACGAAATATTCACAATATTCATGTTTTTACTCACAATATTGACGTAATTATTCACAATAGTCTACTTCTTCATCGATTGAGTTACACAATACCAAATCCGGAATCAATCGACGCAATCGACAATTGTCGAGTCGATCGCTGATCGACACTCGCAATCGGGGCCTAGATATCAATTTAAATAAGTCTATAAAGTTACCAGAATTCCTACCAGAACTTTCGTCTCCTGTATTGAGAGATTCTCTGTGACTCCTAAATGCCAAATTATGAGAAGCTAAGAAATTAATTATATCAATTAATCTCTCAAAGAAATTCTGCCCATGTTTTTGAGATTCTTGAATCAGCCTTTCGTTTTCTTTGTCTATTGCTTTTCCATGTTTTATTCCTTTCTCTAATGTCATCCATTGGAACATATGTATGTACATATATGCCATATGTTCTTTGATATTCTCATGTCTTTGTAAAATACTACTTAAGTGTTTCCAGTCACAGCACCCTTTCTCAACCATCTGAGTTTGTGAATTGCCAAATAGTCTGCATGGAAAACAGAAAACTTTATTTTGGGAATTCGAATAAACCAACCAGCGACGATGTTGAATTTCACCATTATTTAGTTTTCTTGTGAAATAAAAATTGGAAAAGTGCCTATGATCTTCATCTTTGGGATATTCTTCATCACTGTTTTTTAACTGCTGTGTAGGGCCGCTTTGAACTATATCATGACGCTGAGAATCCGTTATGGGAAACTTCCACAGTGCCGGATCCGAACACACAAATGCTTGTTTGACTGCATCACTGGTATCGCTGCTAACTGGCGGAGAAACGACTTGTTCTTCGTGAATTCTACTGCTTAACAGGAGAGTTTCAGAATTTTCAGAGTCTGATAGGCTAGAGTTTGATTCTACCTGTATTTCTGACTTTAGTTCGGTACTCAGTGCGTCTGGAGTGCTTTCCAAAGTTGACGGAGTCTCGGAATCGGAAGTGTCTATATCTTTTGTGGAAGTCGAAGCACTTCAAAATTCATACTCTGCGTGTGCACTTCCAATATAAGATCTTAATGGCATGGAATAAAGTTACTGTAAAATTACAATCAACGCGACAAATTCAGTCGAATCTCTCGAATCCCAAGACAACCACCCCCGGAGAGTAGTGAACGAACATCTTCGACACAAACCATCTGCACCCCGTCCAGGTTGTGTGACAAACATCAAAAGAGCGTAACTCTTGAACTTGCACGAATTATAAAAAAAAAAAAAAAAAAAGCAATTGATTCAGATGATTCTGAAAGAGTTTTTTTGAGAAACTTCATCATACTTGAACTTAAAACCTGATTTGCTACAGCTCGTTCAGCTTTTCTTTTTCGTTTTGCTGAACCATTTTCTCTCGAGATCTCTATCTCTACTGGGGCCTGGGCCTGACATGTTAAGTAGGCCTGAAATATTATAATCTGTAAATAATATTTAAAAAATTATTAGGTAGTTTGCGTACGTACACATAACAAATCGAAGGCATGATATAAACAAGTTTTAAAAACAACAAAATTTATCAATATTTTCTTACCTTGCTTTTAAAAAATAAGTGGGTAGGTAGGACGTGTTGTTCTTTAAAAACACACTTTTCACACTCAACAGCTCAAATAAATATAATAGAGTTCTTTATTTATTTCTAATTTTTCAAACAATGAAACGCAACATTAAAATATTAGGTACATGCGTCGTCGCATGATTGCATGACTGCATGTGTTTAAAAGCGCGAACATATATGGAGCAAACAGAATGGGAAATCCCCAGCGGGCGAAGCGGGGATTCCCCGCGTCATTCACCGCCCGCAACGCCAGCAAATGTTGCCAGACTAGATCTTTAAAAAACGAATGTGGTAGGTTAGTAGTGCCAGATACTTGCTAGCCGGTTTTTTATTATTTATTGCTAGATGAGTAATTATATCTATATTTGCGTTCGCGGGCTTTTGAGGCGCGAGGCCCCTTGGACCGCGAGGCCGTAGGCGGTGACCCACGTCGCCCATGCCTTACGCCGCCTCTGGGGATAGGCGTTTAATCAGGTTGCGGAAAACATGATACATACAAATTCAAGTTGAACTGAACGGGTTGAAAGCCTTGAGGTAAAAAGAGTTGATTCAAGGTAAAATGAACGATACAGTTATCTGATACTAATTTTCAACATCCTCTGTCCGGATCAGTGGTCGAATTTCTCAATGATTCCATTACTTTTGTGCTCAAAATGTACGAGCTGAACCTGATCGATATGTGGTTCGGTTCCAGCTAGATGATGCTACATGCCATACAGCACTCAAATCAATGAGCCACTTTTCGTATTAGTACGATAACAGAGAGCTTAACCTAACGGCCACTAAATTCGAATTCTATCGACTCACCACGGTAGAAAAGCATGGCCAGTAGGAAAAGCCCTTGAAAGTTCTCGGACATGCGCGAGTAACGCATTCATAAATCAACTCAAAAGCACTGGCTGTACTCTCAGCGCGCTATTTCCTTCAATTTGTGTAAGGCCCGTAACCATGATATATATTTTTTTTTTCCAACTTTCTGGACGATTTGTAGCGATGTCGATGCTATTCCTTTACCAAAATGTTTCGGTCTAGGCCAGTCAAAATTTTGTGATTTTATTCACATTATCACTACAATCACATCCGTTTTCGAAACTAGCGCACTTCCGCCACATCCCATACTTTCATATCCAACTCACCCGAAAGGAACATAGCCATGAGAGGGGTAGAGGATAGCTCCCAGTTTCCGTCGAAGAAATTCATTCCACATTTCGGAAGGGGCGTCGTTCTAGTAGCCGGGGTAAATTCCAATTTTTTTTCGTTGTATACACAGAGCAAGTGAAAAGGCATTCACCTCACCGCTCTCTGACTGGTACATGTGTCAATCTCGCTCTGACACATCAGCCATGTAAGACTGTCATTCCCGCGATACAATGTGTAATTAATTCGCATCGGTGATAAAAGTGGATTGATAAACAATTCAACGTTTTCCTTCTGTCCCCTTGTGTTCCCTCAGTTTATGTGTTCCATTTATTACGCAGGAGCCGTATGATCGGTTGTGTTTTTGTTGCTCTTGAATTTGTGTTTATAAATTTCCGACGGAAGTGTGAATGACAAGTGTTTTTCGCCGAAATTAAACAAATCGAAAAGTGGTTACAAAAAAGCTTGCCAATTGCTTAAGGTAACGAATGTAAGTATAAAATATGTTGTCAAAGTGTGTATTTCCTGTGAAATTATTGTTTTAAAATCCTGAAAGGGAATATGGGCATACGCACATTACGCCGATGTCGACGCCATGGTGGTGGGATGTTATGTAGTACCTGTCAGCCATTCAATGACGTCGGAAGGGTCGATTTCATTCGCAATACTAAACCTTATAGTACTAAACCAAAACAATGAAAAATGTTTACATTAACGGAAAAATATTCACGCTCTGCGACGTAAGTTTTGGGTTGAGATGTTTCGTGTGCTGCTATAATTCACATTCTGTTTCCATTTCAAAGAGGAATGCCCACAATACAGGCCTCTAGCACCTGGATGTTATGTTTAAAATTGTCTCTAGTGAAAATCGCAACTCCCCCGCCTTCGTGTGGCTTTAAGTCGGTCTCTTTGAATTGCTTTATAAGAACTGTACCAGATTTTGTGCTTCTAGTTTAGAACGTCGGGGCATTACATTACATTCTACCGGCGTATCCATTACTGTTGTAGGTGCACTAGGCCATGCAGATGGGCATAGAAGCCCACTCGGATCGCCTGCTCATGAGTTGGAGCTGGTCGATCTGCCCTCGAAAGACGGAGAGGATCGGCCTCTGGTTCTTGGCTCCCTGTTCTTGGCTTCCCTCCCTGTTTTGGCATATGTATGGGTCCAATCCTACCTTGAAGACCGTCAATATTTCTGATCCAATTAATGCCAATTCCGGAGTCTTCCAGGGCAGCCACCACGGCCCACTTAATTGTCTCATCAAAAACTCTCATCTTTCCGTATGTGCTGATTATATGAAAATCTCTAAACATACATACATCTTCACCTGCAGATTCCTGCTCCCTCCAAGCAGGTCAACCTATCACTTACTTCCATAAACGCTGCGCTATATCTCCCAGGATTGTCGAATCCTTATATACTACCTTTGTAAGGCCCATTTTTGATTGTGCTGATAAGGTCAGGTCTCCCTCTTATGGTATCCGCGTTGTGCGCTTTGGGGCCGTCCATCGTAGGTTTATTCGTTTCGCCCTTCCGGTCTTGCCAGACTGATACGTAGAATTTATCGTCTTACCTTCTTCTTTTTCTGCATTCCTACTGGTCCGCTTGTGGGGTCCGGCGGTTTGACCTCAGAAAGTAGAGGCAGGCTTCCCAGTTTAGGATTACTTCAACGCTGAGGCCAATCAAATGCTGGTGTTTTTGCATTTGTTTGCACCAATTGTTTTTCGGCCTGCCTTTTTTGCGTGTTGAAATTGGAACGTTGATTGATATTGCCTTTTGGACGGGGTTCAAAGGATCTCTCCTTTGAACATGGCAATACCAACTGAGTCAGTCGCACTCTATCTTTCTTGTGATGGTTTCTTTTACGTGGAGGCTTCCTCGGATCTTTGAACTTCTAATTCTGTCACGCTTTGTTACTCCCGCTGTAATGCGAAGCATCTCAGCTGCCGTTGATTTGCTCTCATAATTTTTGTGCATTGTCCAGCATTGTGAACCGTATGTGAGCGCCGGACGTACAACTGAAGTGTAGAGCCTTCCTTTCAGCTTAGGGGGCATTTTTCGATGACAGAAGATGGCGGAGTTTTCCCGCCACTTCATCCACCCTACGCTTACGCGATGTTTGATGTCGTCATCACAAGTAGCTACTTTATTAATCATAGATCCCAGATATTTAAACTTTTCACACTTGGGAAGCACTCTTCCATTCAAGTAAATGTCTGGAATAGGCTGTTGAGGGTCAGAGAACGGACAGCACAGATACTCTGTCTTCTTTGAACTAATACGATACCCGTGTCCCTCAAAAATGTCCACCCACACATCAAGTGCTCGTTGTAGGGACGCCTGATCATCACTTATAATGGCTCCATCGTCAGCAAAGAATAGCTGGTGCACATTGGGGTCCGTCACTTTTCCTTCAAGCAAGCAATCAAGAACTGCTATAAAGAGCAGTGGGCTGAGGACGCTCCTTTGGTGTACACCGACTTTGATTGCGAACTCTTCGGTGACTCCTGCGGTGCATTTTACTCTTGTCGTTGCTCTCTTGTACATGTCCATGATCACTCGCACGTAGGTTTCTGGAACTTCTTTTTGTCTTAGCGCTACCCATAAAAGATATCTTGGTTGCCGGTCAAAGGCCTTCTCGAAATCAACCAACACCATATGCAAGTCCTTTGAAGAATCACGATGCTTTTCCATCATGACCCTTATATTTTGGATTGCATCTGTTGTTGATTTATCCGAGACAAACCCGCACTGGTCATCAGATAGTCGTATTATTTTCCGCAGTCGGCTATCTAATACCCGTTCAACGATCTTCATGGTGTGCGACATCAGCTTGACAGAACGGTAGTTATCACAATTTCGCGTATTCGCGTATTTCCTTTGTGCTTTCCCTTCATTGACTAGGCATAGTGTCGCCTCTCATAAGTTTGGAGATAAGAACCATGAGCCATCTAGACCCGATGTCTCCCATCCCGTCCGGCCCAACAGCTTTTCTTTTCTTGGAGTTTTTAACCGCGTACCGAACTTCTTCGACTGTGATGTCGGATATTTCGGCATGATTCGGGGCGGCTCTTGGAAAGTACACTCGGGGAAACTGAAAAAAATAAAAAAATAAAAAAAAGTTGGCCTTCAGCATTGTTAATAAACTTTGGGAAACGAATCTCCTGAGCATTTCTTCTTCTCTGGGCCTCTATCTTAAAGATATTTGCTCCTTTGTTCAAATTGCTTTGTCGAAGCTCCTGGGTAGCCTGGTTCCTGTCAGACGCGGAAGACGATATTTCTTCCAACTCCTGATAGAGGCCTTCCATGCTTTTCGCTTCGAACTCTGCGCACTTTTTCTTCGCGATAGCTTTACAATATCGATATACCTTTTCACGGCGAGTTTTTTCCTCTCTATTAGTAGAAGAGCACTTTGACCAAGCTTGGAAAGCCGTTTTTTTTCGTGTATCACTGCTTTGGCTTCGTCTGTCCACCACCAGGTTTCTTTTGCGTGTTGGCAGGGGCCTTTAGATGTTCCGAGCAGTGATTTGGCTTTCTCCAGGCCAGATTGTTGTAAGGAATCCCACATGTCTTGTGCTCAGCACTCCTCATTACCCACCTCTTCGATAATGGAAGAGAGGTAGTTTTTCATGTTGGTAATAAAAGCTTCGCCTTTTCCTTTATCCAGCTTATACCACTTGATTCTCTCAGACACCTTCGTTTGCTGCTTTGACTTCTTACTCGCCTCCATAAAAAATTCAGTCAGGAGGAGACGGTGTTGAGGGGCGATCGCGTCTCCCAGGATCACTGTGCAATCTTTAACTCGTGGCTTCATCAAACTGGATACCAAATGATAGTCTATTTGAGTTTCATTTCCGCCGCTGCTATATCAGGTTCCGGCTTTGTTTGACGAACATGGTATTTAGCACTATAAGACCGTACGACTTGCACATGTTTAGGATATCTTCACCTGAAGAGTTCCTGGTGCCGTATCCCAGCCCTCCGTGGTAGCCTTCATAGTCTTCGCTTGTCTTCCCGACATGTCCGTTTAAATCTCCCCCAACAAACAAAAGCTCTTCCTTTGGGATGATTTTGACAAGGTTGTGGAAATCTAGCCAGAATGCATCTTTTTCTTTTTGTTCGCATCCTACTTGAGGGGCATATGCGCTTACGATGTTCCACACCTCACCATGCATCACCAATTTGAGAGCCATCAAACGGTCACTGGACTTTGAAATGGTTAAGACGTTGCCAAGTAACTCTGCCGCAAGGATGATGGCGATTCCGTTTTTTCCTTGTTCCAATCCATAGTAAAACATCTTGTAGGATTTTGTTTTAACGTCCAAGAAACGTGCCCGATTACCGGTGTTTCGCCATTTCGTCTCTTGTACGCACAGGATGTCTACTCGCCTTCTAACCATAATTTCTTCAAGCTCATAGCTGCGACCACTCATGCTTCCAACGTTCCAACTCGCGACTCTTAAGTGTGGCTTACGCCGTTGCATTACTTTGCTATCCCCCGGAAATCCTATAGCTCTGACCCGAGCATTGCTGCTCGTCCCAGGATCACGACCATTAGTAGTGCCTGGCGGGGTAGTGCTTTTCCTTTTAGCGTTCTTTTCCATAATGCTACGGTTAGACCGTTTTCTTTCTTCTCCCTCCTTTTTTTGACACGGGCATGCTCCACATTTATTTTTTTTTTTTTTTTGTTTGATCTTACTCTTACAACACCGGTGATCTCCAGTCGTGTCAGCCCATTGATTTGCATGCACACTTGTGGGGCAGTTTAATGGCGGTATATGTGTCCCTAGGCTCACCTTAGTGTTTTCTAAATTGCCTAGATGCGATTTTTGTTTACCTTTGTTTTAGTCGCCTTTTACGACAAGCGCATGGTATCGCTGCAGGGATATTCTTAACCCGTCCCTGCACAGGTAATTTATCGTCTTATCATTTAAAGATAATCAACCTACAAACCTTAGAAGAATGACGTAACTATAACCAGGACCTACTTACACGTAATATTGATTCTCCTTAACATCCCCGGAGAGTAGTGAACGAACATCTTCGACACAAACAATCTGCACCTCGTCCAGGTTGTGTGACACATACCATAAGAGCGTACAATCTTGAACCTGCACGAACCCTATAAAAAATAAAAAATCGCTGAAACCTTCAGTCCATGCCCCTTTTCTGCATCAACTTCAATCAAATGAACTACGTGGAAGCCAACGTCCACAATACTGACACCTCTCTGTTCGACCTACTTCTCACTAAACCCTGTCTTAGAAATGACATCTACTCACCCTCTCCTTAATCTTTTCCTTCCTAATACTATAGATTTAGATTGTTATTTGGCTTCTTTCTAAGGCTTGCAATAAGCATATAATGCCTCTACAGCGCCTACAAATTGTAATATGATAAATGGATATCACCCTTGAATCTTCTAATTAGCAGAGGGATATATGAACCGAGGTTGCCTGTGACTAGCTTACATCGTTTACGTTGAAATTACTGTTTACGTACATTGTAAAGTTATTGTGTAGATACAGGTGCTTGGATAGAGATTAAAAGGCATTATCGCTGACGTAAATTACATGATAAAGTCAGAAAATTGCCATGCGATGAAATAAAGCACCTACAACTTGCCACGTAATACGTTAAAACAGTGGCAGAGATAGCAGAGAAATAAAGATGCCAGGTTTGGAGTCGTATATGCCAGCTTATTGAGCGCGAAATCTCAATTCAGATAGCCGTATACTGTCGTCCTTCGATAGAAAGCCACTAGCAATTGATGAAGCTCTTCAATTATAATACGTTTGCCATGGAGTTTTGAACTCTATCTTTGGTTATACATATATTGGCATTCGACTATTACGAAACATTTTCTAAAGCCGCTTACTTCACGACCGAGCGAAATAACCTGTTTTATATTTTCATCATCCGCTCTCCAAGTCCAGTCGGGTACGTGAGGCATATAACATGTCTTTGGTAAATTTAAACTTGTCGCACGAGTTTGTATAGTGGTTTGGTCTTTAGCTTAAATATTTTCAAAGAGGAAAAGCGAGGGAGGAGGAAGATGAACAAATTGCAACAAGCGAGTCATGGCACCACATACAGGTATGCCCGTGGAAACTGGTTCGTAAGGCGATGTCACTGATAGTGTTAATGGTAATGGTTATGGGATTTGTTTGGCGTTGAAATTTGATTATTTGGCATTTAATGGTACAAACGGCACGCAATCTACCGCCATCATAAATCATAGAAAAATAAACCAATAAGAAAAAAAACAGGAACTTTTGTCGAACGACGTACAAAAGAAGTTGACCTATTAGCACGAGATAGACTGACACCTACGAGATTGTTCACACACCATCTAGGCAACAGGCTCGCCACTCTCACTTTCCAATACTTATTACCATAATCGGGTATTATCAAGTAGTGTTCGCCTAGTCTTAGGGCCAGACCATGCTAGACCAGTCTTTCAACAAAGCAACAGCAAAAAACCGCTTTAACACCATTCAATGTGCAATTATAAAAGAAAGAAAAACAAAGGCCAAGCTCAACCACTACGTGGGCCTAAAACGTATTGGAATTTTGCCCATGTGGCGCTTATACTGCCCCAGTGAATGGTGACAGACTTGTGATAAGATTGCATTTGCAAGAACAAAACACAAACTACTGGTTCCATCCAAGTAAGCAATTAGCAAGTTGTTTTTTCTATTTATAAAAAAAAAAAACAATCGCATCCACCGTCTTTTCCGATCGTACCTGGCTGTCATAGGAGACGGCGGCTAGGTATTTCGTATTTTATCCATCGCACGTTTATAGTCGATGTTCATTGTGATTTCAACAACGGCATCGAGCGGATCGTTTTTCCAGCGTTTCGATCAACTTTGCTTTTAGTTTATCGTGTTGAGTTGTGTTTTGTTTGTATTTTCGTTTTGATTACACTCTTCGTTGCGTCGTGGTCAGAGTTAATTTTACAATTTTATTCAATTTACCCCCGGCTTTTGCCTTTGGTTATAGGTACTATCTGATCTGTAAGACTTGAGCAGGAATAGGAGGTAAATATTTCCTTTTCCATAGAAGCATAAAGCTACATATCCACTTGGTCACGATATTTAGTTTTAAAAAAAAAACACTTTGCATAGACGTGGCAAGGCTGTTAGATAAATATTTATGTTTCGTTTTTTTTATCTCCGATAGTGCTATCGTACGTTGTAAATACAGAATTTTTTTTTATTTAATCGATTTACTTGCAAGGGTGAATGGTCGATCAGCCGACTAGTAACGGTTCGGTGATTAAGACTTATTGCATTTTTTTCCTTTAAATTAAAATATCTTTCAACTTAACATTAATGTTAATTATATGAAGAAAACCATTTTGTTCCAGATACGTCGAAAGAGTAAATTGCAGCAAACCAATTTGAGCGTCTAGAGAAAATGTGTGGTAAGTATCCAGTCCCGTTGATACATCCGGGGCAGTTTGATTTTAGAATAGTTGTTGGGTGACGTGTAGGATTTCATAATTGAAACCACATCGATTACTTTCTTATCCGTATCGCACTCACCTTCTTAGCATGCATAGATCGTATGTGCAGGAGTGGACTATCTTACCATTGAAATGACTATGCCACATATTACTTTCATTTCGCTCAATTGCTATGTTAATAGTGAACGAATGGTTTTAAAATCCAGTTTATCCAGAGTTATCAAGTCGTCCGCGGGGAAGGGGCATTCGGCCCACATTCACCTGATTTGACTACTCTGTGGGGCTTATGTAATTGGCAATTTTTGTTTTTAATATTAAAGTACATATCCATATCCGTCAAATGCATATCTGCATGCAGAGACGCTATAGTGTCAAGGGAATTACTCTGACTAAGTGGTTCCGTACACTCAATAGTGTATGAACTTGGCGGTAGGATCAATAGAGAAACCGTCCCAAACCGATTGCAGGTACACACGGTTTGTTAATTGTTTTCCTATCAGAAACGTTCGAATGCGCACAAAAAAAAATCATTATGTATTGTGGCGGGCTATGTATCTCTTGGGTATCACGTTCTGTTTAATCGCATTGGAACTGTGTACAGTATTTCTTGTTAATTACTTTCGTTCATTTTATTTGATTTTTGATAAAGGCGCTGGGCGTAATCAACCGGAGGTGAGTCATTCATATGGGAACTACATCTTGGAAATATCTAAATTAAGTTATCAGGTTTCACTCTCATTATGCCATTGTTAGCTTTTGAAGTATTCGAGGGCAAACTAGCTACTCCGATATTAAGCGCTACGCGTGTTCGATTCATTTTTTTTTCTTATCCTAAGGCTAAACCTACCCTAAGCTGCTTAGCTATAGTCTTATATATAATCAACTGTTGAATCGTGTGAATCTGTAAGCTCTCTATATTAGCCGTGTGAACCTGGAGAGAACTCTACTTTTTTTCCTTTTGAGGCGCTTCCATTGTTGAAGTTCTATATTTGTCTTAGGATAGTCGTCCATCTGTTGTTGGTATCATACCATCGGTTTAAGGGTGAGTTGATTCCACTCAAGTGTGTCTCTCTTCTCACAGATCTTGAGAAGAGTGACCAGCGTACCTTTTGATAGGTACGTACTGGTTCGTACTATGACGAAAGTTCGTTGTGGCTAGTCTGTAATGATCACAAACAGTTTGTAGTGTCAGTTTAAGTCGTGCATCTGTAAGAGCCAAGCACAAGTAAGAGCCGGTTCTTGGGAAGGATAGTGTACCTCTCGTGAACAGCTCGAGTACATAGCAAACATCACCAGTTGATCAGTAGAATGCAATTGGAGTTGTAGAAAAAGTGTTTCAAGTTCTGCTATAAACTGGATAGGTTGAGATGCATCAGGTGAATAAAGAGCCAATACATAATTCTCCTACTTTGGAGAAGCGGTGCCTCTAACACTTGGAACCTCCGTACGAAGCCGCTATACGCAACGCTATGGCGCAATTCTGTTCGTATTAAGACAACCCGGCCTTCGCCAGAGCGTGGCGGGCCTTATGATAGTCCTCCATATCTCTGTCCATGATTAAAGTATTTTTATATGGAAATTCTTGTATGCTAACTCACATAACCTAACCCTTATTTCTAGGTCAATTACCAAGGAGGAGGATGAGGAAACTTTTCTTTCTTACTTAAAAGTTGTATTTGCCTCTGCGGCTTATGATCCTGTTGTTGTTTCTGTTTTGGCTGTTCTGATCCTGCAATTCCGTTTTTTTTTTTGCTGCCGTGGTTTATCTCGTTTTGCGATTAGCTCTTCGACTTCTTCTTTGGAGATGTTCTCATCTTCTTGGTGCACCAGCTCGTAGAACTGGTAATCCCTGTTGTCATATGGTCTGGTATTGTGTGGTATTGCAGCGACCATCGCCGTCTGTCGTACCCGCCAATACATTACTAGAAGTTTTCTTTTGCTCACGGTCAGTTTCGGCTTGCCGCTTTTTTCTGTCTGGTCTGTTTCTTGGCCACATGAAAGCACCGCAAATGTGGCGGTATTTTTTGGCCAGAGTTCTTCGACTCCAACCCGGTCTCTTTCTTCTTCGAAGTTTTACGCGTTTTTTTTTATAAGAGAGAAAAAAATATCAACGCGCAACCACTAGGCTAAATCACTTATTGAGAGTTCTTTGGGCACTTGTACTCTTTCTAGATCGACTGAACCCTGTGGAAGTTGGTAAGCGACTCATTCCACGAATACGACCGGGCGCGGATGACCGTCGGCTTTGTGTGGCACATGGTTCTAATCCATCGACCAAGATTTTCTGGGTCCTTGACGATTAAGAGCTCTTCCCCATGGTGTACAAGGATTGACCAAAATGGGATTTTTATTTTTTTTTCAATTCAATTCAATTCTTTATTGATACATCATAAGTAGTTTACATTTTGATATAATTATCTGCAAGGCCTTAGGGGCTTATCTGCAGAAGATTAGTTACACAATATTGTTTCGTACATGAATTGAGCTATCGGTTCCTAGTGCGTCAATACCATTCGGCCATGGACAAGTCCCTACCTAACCGTGGCGAGTGGAAGCATATTGAAGCCAGAAGTCATTCTGAATGTGGGGAAATTCAAATTCGGACAGATTTCAGCGTCCACCTGTATTGAGAAGGTTTTGAATATACCTGAGCCGATCTGTATCATGAGAAACAATTCCTGAAATTGCCCAACAACATAGGCCCCCAACAGACGGTGGAAGTAAATTGTGTTAGTCACCTTTCGTCAAGAGAAATAGTAAAGGGTTCACCGATTCGTTTTCCCTCCTGTCACTATATACCTCCCTTGTTAGACATCATCTTGAGTAGGCAGTTGCCATTTGGAATACCAAACTCAGTACTGATTCCGATCGAATTGAACGTGTCCAAAGGGGGTTCACAGAAGTGTAGTGGGGTTGTGTGTGGTACATTTCAGGTGTTGGTAAGGAGACCGATGTGGAGACTTTTTATATGCCACGTGAATATGTTGCCATTTGTATATACATATATATATTTATTTTTTTTTGACAATACTTTACATACCAACAACTCACTACAAACTTTTTTTAAGGAATCTTTGCATACCTTAACTACCTGACTCCAAAATCGCGTCATGAAGTCTTGGAATTACTGGTGAATGGACTCAAACGTTTGGAATATCGTGGCTATGACTCGACCGGTGTCGCAATCGACTCTCTCGATGGCAAAGACATTGTTATGGTTAAACGAATTGGCAAAGTTAAAGTTCTCGAAGACGCAATAGCTGAGAGTAAAACCTTTTTATTCGTGCTCGTGATTGGTTTTACCAAACGCTTCTTTTCAGAATTTAGCGGGCCGGAATACGATTCAGCTATCGAAACTCATGTCGGCATCGCTCACACCCGTTGGGCCACCCATGGTGTCCCGTCTGAGACCAATTCGCATCCACAGCGATCTGATGAAACAAATTCGTTCATTGTTGTCCACAATGGTATTATCACAAACTACAAAGATGTTAAAACATTCCTCGAGAAACGCGGCTATGTGTTTGAGTCTGATACTGACACTGAGATCATGGCCAAGCTTATCCATCACCTTTGGAAACAGCATCCGGGTTACTCGTTCCGTGAACTTGTCGAACAAGTCATTCAACAGCTGGTAAGCCTTTGGGGTTTCTATGTCAGTCTCACTGGATTGTAACATACATTTGTTCCACTCTTTATTTGGTTTTCCAATTTTCTTTTTGTTTTGATCTCTTTTTAGGAAGGTGCATTCGCGATCACATTCAAATCGAAGCATTTCCCGGGCGAATGTGTCGCATCCCGGCGTGGTTCGCCGCTGCTGGTGGGTATAAAGACGAAGACGCGCTTGGCTACCGATCACATTCCGATCCTTTATGGCAAAGGTAATATTTTGAATTTGTTCACTCATACACATAAACAGGAAAAAAAAGAAAAAAGGGGATTTATCTGTGATGTAAGAGTATCCGTTTGCGTATAGGGCTTAATAATATGTGACTGACTTCCTTGACGGAAATTGTAGACAGGTCCTAAAATAATTATTTTTATTATCTATGTCAGTTAACTAGATAGACGGCACGTAAGGTTGTTGGACTTTTCCTAGCATCGTCCACTGATCTCGCGCGACCGTCAGTTAAATGTTTCAATATATGTTTATATGTATCGTTTCCTCCTTCTTATCTCTTTCTTTCCTGAATTTTTAACGTCTTTTATAGTTTAACAATCCTACGTTTAAATGTATATCAAATAATTTTGTTTTTCTTCCAGTCTAGATTCTAAATATCTTTGTATCTTTTTCTTATCTCTTTCTTTTATTACCGGTGGCTGTTGTCTGTATGTAATCCACTCTTCTTTTCTGTACGTGCTATGTGTGTCTTCCCTGAACCAAATCAATCTATACATATCTTACAAACAAACAAAAAATCCTCCTCTCTTCCTACTACCTTTCTACTACACCTGCTTGAACTACTCCGATTTAATAACAAAGATGATAAACAACAATGTGACGTTAAAGGTAGATAAAGCAAAAACAAAAACGAAACTTTCTACTAAAACTAAACAAGTTAAAAAAAAAAAAAAAAAAAAAATTTACTAATTCAAGAACCATTTGAAAATGTTATTTGAAAAACTTATTTACTGATATCAAGTGGAGGGTTTTGAGTCTTTAAAAAAACGAAAGAATATCTGGCCTAGAATGAAACATGGTTGAATTTTTTTTTGCTAGATGTACAGTCGTGGGTATCGATATATGTAGAAGGGTACGTCGATAGAAACATATCTGCATAGGATGCTGGCCGATGAAACCTTTTTTGATTTCTTTTCCATCGGTCGTAAGCTTAACGATAAAGACAGATTGAACTAGCTGAACCTGACTAGCCATCTATATTTTACTCCGAGAGCCGAGTTGGTCGTAGGCTTGAGTGTATGTTTAGCTGATAATGTGACATGCGGTTCAGTCCCCATGGCTGCGGGAGTACTTTTTTTTTCTACTCAAAGTGTAAGTTGGCGAATGGCTTACTGGCCCTGTGCGGGCACTATTTTGATTCTTATGTTGAAGTTGATGTGGAATGCCCGACATTGGTGCTAATACAGATAGGTTCCCCTGCTGTAGGTAGTTTTTAGGAGTCAAATGAGAAAGATTATAATGGTTTTGCTTTATAGTCTCTTCCCTTAGACAATTGATGCTGGTCCCAATTCTTGTGCCAAATGGACCTTAAATTCATGAATTGTAAGATCTTTGTGTATATTTTTTCGTATCGCCATTGAAGGTTGAGGTTTGGGCAGGGGTCTTACGGTGTGGTCGTCGTGAGGCGAAGCCTGCACTTATTTCAAGCATGGACATATGCAATCCCTGTAGGGGATGCTACAGACAATATTGATGACAGCCCAAAAATGGAGTGTCACCATTGTGTATTGTTCGAAAAAGGATCAAAGTATGTACATAAGTAAGGTAAAAAGTTCTCGACCTGACACAGAAATGGCGTACCAATCAGCAAACATTTACTCGTATGTTTCCTGCCTGTCAAGAGCAGACTGAAATTTAATGGTAATGTCGAGAATTTTTTGCTTACCCTCGTATGTGTTAAGGCTTCGGGGGCACCATGGCTCAGAGGCTCAGAAACCGAGTTGGTTTCTAGTGACGATGAAACGGGTTTGAATCCCGCAACAATGAAGCCATGGAAATCGTATTTTGCTGTGTTGCTCCTTAGTAGGGGACTAACAAAAACCGATATTATATACTCGGGGTCGCCTTCGATGTATGGGAAGAATTTAATCATATACAAGGTAGGTGACTGAGAGAAGCTTCGACTCTGGTCTTCCATGGGCTGTGAAGATTATTTAGGCAACTTGCAGATGTGTTTATTCTGATATCCATTTGTAGTACATATGTATATCATATTTTTCTTAGGCTATTCACATGCCCACGACTGTATATAAACCTCCACGTTAACTATACGTTCTAACAAGTTTAATTTGGCTTTTTTTGTTTTTAATCTTTTACTATCTCAGTTGATTTTTTTTTACTTGTTTTTTTTTTATTTTTTCTCTCTCCTAACTTGATTATCCTTTTTGTTTTCTTATATATATTTTTTTCTTTTTCTCCTGTGTTTGTTTTAATTAAAAAAAAACACACAATTTGTCCTAAAACATGTAAAAAAATCAAATTGAAATAAAATCGATCAATAGACACCGATGCCGCTAGCACACAAGGTAAAAAACAATTTTATTTCTATTTTCTTATTTTCCTTCTCTGATAAAAAAAAAAATGAAAACTGATTATATAACCAATGGTTCTGGGTCTGGGACACAGCCATATTTGAAGCTGCTTTAAACAACTAAACCCAAATCACCTATCGACCTCTGTAAATAGTTCGCTGATTATTGGATGGCGGTGAAGCGTTACACGTGCCGAGTCTTTGGCAAAAATAAGATTTTCACTTCGATTCTACAGGGTGGTGCCAAAAAAAAAACCGTTTTCGCTTCTGCACAAGTAGATAATGAAACTTATTAACTTAGGGCTAAGTAGTTTGTTAAATATTTTTTTTTTGTTTTGTTTTTAGATTTGGTGGGGGAATACACCTTGTATCTACGCTATATGTTAGCTGACAAATATCGTTGATTTGTTGTCTGGTAATGATTTTAACCATGGATGTTTGGATTATATTTGTTTATTTTGTGAAGAGTTTCTCTTTTAAAACCTTTAATTGCACTTTCCCTTAGTAATGGATCAGGCATTTAGGTTCATAATGGTGGAGGTGTTCTATTCCTACTTATTACATGTTGGCATGGCTTTATCTGTACTTACTTTGAATGACGGTGTATGATTCTATTTGGTAAAAATGAATGATAAATGCATTTTGCTGTAAATAGACGAAGTAGGATATCTTCTCCCCCTTTCTATTCCCCCCCCCCCCCCTTCTCTCTTTTTTCTATCTATCAATTCATCTATCTTCATCTTTTCGATCTTATATATATATATCAATTGATATTTACAATATATACATAAATATATAAATATATTTAAACAACATTCGCCTGCGCTACGTTACCTGCACTATCAACCTCATGCTGTCGGCCGATATACGCCTACATTTACACACACTCGCAAAACACTTGGTACTATCAACAAACGCTAATTTAACAAAACTATATATATCATATCCCAATGCCTATAAAAATCAAAAAACAAAAAAAAAAAAAAACAAACATTTAAAAAAAAAGAACATCGTCCACATGGTACTGCACGCGAAATGCCAGTCTTGCCGCGTTCCGAGAGCACATCCGAGTTCATGCCACTTGAGGACAAGGAGGTCGAGTACTTTTTCGCCTCGGATGCCTCTGCAGTTATCGAGCACACGAATCGCGTCATATACTTGGAGGTATTTTCACTGAAACACAAGATCTATGCTTATGCTGGTTGTTTAACTATGTAATTTCAGGATGATGATGTCGCAGCCGTAAAGGACGGTGCTTTAAGTATCCATCGGCTGAAGAAGTGCGTGGATGATGCGCATGCACGTGAGATCACGACTCTCAAGATGGAGATCCAGCAGATCATGAAAGGCAACTATGATTATTTCATGCAGAAGGAAATTTTCGAGCAGCCCGAATCCGTTATCAACACTATGCGTGGTCGGATGAATTTCAAAAATGGGACAATAGTACTCGGTGGCATCAAGGACTATATTCCGGAAATCAAACGCTGTCGTCGATTGATGCTGATCGGTTGTGGGACATCGTATCACAGTGCGGTAGCCACGCGTCAGCTACTTGAGGAATTGACCGAACTACCGGTGATGGTTGAACTGGCATCCGATTTCCTTGATCGGAACACACCGATATTTCGCGACGATGTTTGCTTCTTCATTTCACAATCTGGCGAAACAGCTGACACTCTCATGGCTTTGCGTTATTGCAAGCAACGTGGTGCTCTGATTGTTGGAATCACGAATACAGTGGGCAGTTCGATATGTCGTGAATCACATTGTGGCGTGCACATCAATGCGGGACCGGAAATCGGTGTCGCATCGACCAAAGCTTATACGTCTCAGTTCATTTCGTTGGTTATGTTCGGACTGGTGATGAGTGAAGATCGGATTTCGCTGCAGCAGCGACGTAAGGAGATCATTGATGGACTCTCGAAGTTGGATCAGCAGATCCGAGAGGTATTAAAACTCGATTTAAAAGTTCAGGAACTGGCTAAGGACTTGTACCAGCACAAATCGCTACTGATCATGGGTCGTGGGTACAATTTTGCCACATGCTTGGAGGGCGCACTGGTTTGTTATGTCCACTGCTGTCACTGTCCTATCTCTTTCATCTTTCATTTTTTTTCGTTTCCTTGCAGAAAGTCAAAGAGTTGACCTACATGCACAGCGAGGGCATTATGGCTGGTGAACTTAAACACGGCCCATTGGCTCTAGTTGACGATTCAATGCCGGTTCTTATGATCGTTCTACGCGATCCTGTTTATGTTAAATGCATGAATGCCTTGCAACAAGTTACATCGCGTAATGGTCGTCCGATCATTATCTGCGAAGAGGGTGATGAGGAAACAAAATCATACTCCTCGCGCAGCTTGGAAATACCACGAACAGTTGACTGTTTACAAGGCGTGCTCTCTGTCATTCCGATGCAACTACTTTCCTATCACATAGCCGTACTGCGTGGCTGCGATGTCGATTGCCCACGAAACCTGGCCAAATCGGTTACTGTGGAATAATCTTAAAGTCTGAGCAGTGTACCTTCTTTTTATTTTTTTTAATTTTTTTTTTGTTATTTGTTTTCCTTGCGCATAATTGTATGTGCGTTTCTAAATTGTTCATGTTACAGTGCGAAATGAAGATGTTTGTTTGTATTTTTCTGCCCAATTTCCGTTTCGAGTCGCATTTCCTTGGAAGATGAGATTCTGCAAATCTTTTTTTTACTGAAAAATAAACGTTTATTGATCATAAGAAGGGGTTTTAAATTTTCATTCATTTTCTGTACAGTACTCTATAGTGTCGAGGCTCATGGAAAAAGTAACATTCAAAAAGTGTAAAAAATAAGGATCGAATGGGATCACAATAAGTTCAATTTCTTTTTCTTTTTAAAACGGAAATTATAGAGGCAATGTGACTGAGATAAGAGGATAATTCGCGGCATTATATTTTTCTGGTCTTTGGGAACAGGCTACGAATGAAGAAAATGATTTATGGAGCTGTGCTATGACGAAAATGTAGCCGATGATAGCGATTTCGATATAGCGATTAGGGGATTATAACCTGACAGATTATGACTAGACCAATATGTGCGCATGAGTTCGGGCAGTACTGCTAAAAATTGTCATTTTGGTATACAAATTTATCCAGTTTCAAGTTGAAAGTTTTGAAATTCGCAGCCGAGAACGAGGATTATGTTGATGTCGAAAATATTGCGAATGAAGAAGTCGATGATATAGACCGGATCATACGACTCTTGGGCTGTTGATTTTTAACAAGTTTCTCTTGCAGGCGACTTTGGAGATTATCGGCGGATGGCTTTTAGACTCTGTTTGTGCTTTAAAATCTTTTGCTTAGATTTGTTGTTTTTTCTACGGATGCCCAAGGGTTTCTCAATCCTGTGATGGCTCAATTGCATGAGGATCCTGCATCTGTTAATTAAGACTAAATATTTAAGATACCCTGAAAAAAAATAATAAAACGCTCGAGATTTGCTTCAAAAAATAAGATGACTTTATTTTTCTCGAAAAATATTTATTTGTACATCAGATAAAATACACTTGCGGCAGCGCTTTTTCCATTCTTCGAAGCACTTCTGAAATGGGCTTTTGGTATAGCTTTGAGTTGTGGTCTTTATCTCACTTGTACCACTTTTAAACAATTTCTTTTACCCAGAGATTCCCCAAATGCTAAAGTCAACATTTGAAGTACATTGGAGCATTGAAGCTTCGTTCATAACTTTTTTTCCAATAGCAAAAAATCGCCAAGCCCACCAAACAATGTCTTACCTTTATATCTGTAAAAAACAAACTAAATATTCTAAATTACAGACAGTATCAATACATGTTAGGGAAGATTTGTACCAACAAAATAAACCAAGAAATTCGAAAAAAAATCGAATGTACTTAGCTCATGAAATTCAAAAATCACCTTATTTTTTAACAAACCTCGTATTATTACTTACGTCAAACTTCGCCTTATGGTTGCCAGTTTATATTTAATGTTGCCACAATTACGTCTTTATAAAGGGTGTTTTTTATAGAGGTATAGAACTTTGAATTGGAATAAAACAAAGATGATTTTTTTAAATTGACATGAAATTGACTTTATTCGAAAGATAATCTTCTGACATTATAATCTAAATATAATTTCTGGCATATGACCGCCACGGCTGGCTCGGACCTAGTCTAATCTGGAGGTCTAATTTTCTATGATTTTTTCCAACATTTGTGGCCGTATATCGGCAATAACGCGGCGAATGTTGTCCTCCATGTGGTCAATCGTTTCGGGTTTATCGGCGTAGACTAGCGACTTTACATATCCCCACAGAAAATAGTCAAGAGGCGTTAAATCGCACGATCTTGGAGGCCAATTCACGGGTCCGTAACGTGAAATTATGCGGTTACCAAACGTTTCCTTCAATAAATCAATTGTGGCAAGAGCTGTGTGACATATTGCGCCGTCTTGTTGAAACCACAGCTCCTGCACATCATGGTTGTTCAATTGATGAACCAAGTCAGTAATCATGGCTCTATAGCGGTCACCATTGACTGTAACGTTCTGGCCAGCATCGTTTTTAAAGAAGTACGGACCAATTATTCCACCAACCCATAAAGCACACCAAACAGTCAGTTTTTGTGGATGTAACGGTGCCTCAACATACACTTGAGGATTATCATCACTCCAAATACGGCAGTTTTGTTTATTGACGTATCCATTCAACCAAAAGTGAGCTTCATCGCTAAACAAAATTCGCTTATGAAAATTGGGACCAACAAAACAAGATGGGCCCATTCACCGCCAACCGTGGCAGTCATATGCCAGAAATTATATTCAAATTATAATGTCAGAAGATTATCTTTCGAATAAAGTCAATTTTATGTCAATTTAAAAAAATCATCTTTGTTTTATTCCATTTCAAAGTTATATACCTCTATAAAAAACACCCTTTATTTGTCTAGTATAAGCGCCTCACAGCTCGTCGTTCGGATTCGGCAATAACGAGTGGAGCCCTGTTACCCATGAGAAGGAGTACTATGTATAAAAAAAACTCCACACAACCTAGGTGATAATTGAGTAGAATATTTTATTTATTTTACAGATACACAAAGTTCCATTCGAAACTTCATTTTCTCAACGTAGCGTGTTTGCCGTCAATTAATCTATAAGATCTTCATTACATTGTTTTTAGGTATGCTTTGCTTTACAGAAAGGTATAAATTAAAATTATCGTATATTCGAGTGCTATTCACATATGTATTGTATATATTTCATACGTATGTATATATTCTACTATCTTGTTCTATTAAATACAATAAAAATAAAAAAAAGGACAGAACTTGCACTTGACATTTAATGAGTACGAGCACGCGCGAGTTAGTTAGAACGTAGCTGGTCAGTTGTCATTCGAATGTCGCAAAAATCCCACTGCACAGTCGACGAGTGTGGTTTCTCTAAACGCGGTAGGTGGTTTAAAAATAACAGTATTTGTTCGTATTATATTTAACTCATTTAAAAACAAAATAAACAAAAAACGCTAATCACAATCCCTTACTATTCTAATATTGTACTGAATCAAAACTTTTGTTTCGTCTGCTTGTTCCCGGCATAAATTCTGAAAATAAAAACAAAATATGGATTTAGGGTTTTTTTACGAACATTTTTGGTGTATCTGTGTATCCTGAGAAGTAATGAGTGTTTATGACACTTGTATTACATCTCATGTTAGCTGAAAAAAATTCCAATACCACCCCAATGTTTGTTCCTGAAATAGATTCTTCGTAGGTTCAAGGAAACTTAGCCTCTCATACCTAGAATCCAATAACCGGCCTCAGAACAAGGAAGAACAAAAACTTAATTCTGAAAAGAGTAGCTAGGCGTTTTCTGTATAAGCTTGCCTAACCTCCATCATAGGGGATAAAAAGGGACCTGGTGAAAAGATCACTAACAAAGCATTGAGGGTCACCATACAAATGAAACCAAACATGTTCATTGGAACTCTGCAGTAGTCCTTCCACTGTCTACAGGAAGGTGTGTTCTAGAATCGTGCAAGCTGCAACTGCTAGTACGTACATATACTAAAAGGAAATAAACCACCCGGAGAACTATCGTTATATCGTCGCTTGCTACACGTTCGAGGCAAGAAGTCGCGCCTACGGAGCCTTTTTCGACCAGAAGCTTTCAAGACCATCCTCAAGGTGGGAGACATCCAACGGGTATATGGGTTGGATGAGAAGCCCCTTTTTAGCTTCCTCCGGCGTCCCCCAAGGCAGCCACTCAGGTCCACTTCTTTTCGTTCTTTCCATAAACGATCTTGAAATGGTGATCAAACACTCCCACATTTCATTATACGCCGACGACACCACGTTCTTCAAGACCATTTCCTCCAGTCATGACTCTTCCCTTATTCAATCTGATCTCAATAGTTTTTTCCATCTGGTGTTCCAAAAATTGCTTGGAACTTAACATTTCCAAGTGCAAATCAATTACCTTTTACGTAAAGGAATCAAACCTCCTCCTCGTCTCTACTTCCTCAATAATCAACCCATCTCCACGGTTCAAGTCATTCGCGATCTTGGCATATTATGTGACCAGGAGCTAAATTTTCGCGCACACATCGATGAGATAATCCTTAAAGCTAATTCTGTACTCGGTTTCGTGAAACGATGGTCTAAAGAATTCTCGGACCCTTACGTTACCCGATCTCTTTACATAACCTTTGTCCGGTCCCTTCTTGAATACGCCTCTCAAGTGTGGTCTCCTTACCAACAAACCCACATTTCTAGAATCGAGAGCATCCAACGCCGACTCCTACGTTTTACTCTTCGAGGTCTCCCCTGGGGCAATCCTTTGATTTTACCACCCTACCAAGACCGCCTTAAACTAATCAACATGAACAGGTTGGAAGAAAGAAGAATTGTATCTGACATTCTTTTCATCCATCGGCTCCTTTCAGGTACCATTGACTGCGCGACCCTCTATAACTCTGTCTCTATCAACACTAACCCCCGCAATGTACGAAATCCCCGTCTCTTCTATCTACCCACCCCCCGTACTGCCTATGGCTCCAATGAACCTATTTCTCGTATGTTGGGAAGTGTTAATTCGAATCCTTACTTCGATTTCAACCTCAGCACTCGATGCCTAAAAATCCGCCTTTTTAACCACCCTCCCCTCTCTCCCGTTCTCCCTAGCTAGTAAGTGAGATTAGGTTAAGATTAGATTAAGCTAGCTTGAATTAAGCCCAATAAATGGGGGCGTTCGCCCCCAAGAAAATTAAATTAAGATTTCATAAGAAGACGTTCGCTACCCGTGGATAAATCCAAGAGAGTGCGCTAATGAGATAAACCACCCAAGGGGACACGGGTGCTAAATGCAGGGAGGCATTTCGGGCGGTAAAACCGATGATCCGTTCTGGAGAGGATCTGCTGGGTAGATAGACTAAGGGCCCGGAATCAGCCGTCAGTATAATCTTCGTCAGCTTGAATCAGAACAGCAGAGGCTGTTTAAATGGTAAAGGTCAGTGTGGCAGGATGGTACTTCCAGTGTCAACAAGTGGGACATTATGAGAGAAAACGTCTCCGTTAGAGCGAGCCCAGCCATGGGGATTGGATTTATTGTAGAACAAATGCTTGGGAAAATATATGCGATTTCTCTATGACCGCGTATCACGTTATACGTTAGAGCAGTGTCATGAAACGTTGTCCGACAGAACCAACGTTTTTGGTGGCCGAAGGAAATTTCGTCGTTGACGTGTGACAATGCAACCTGTTCAAGCCAGCGTAAGCTGGACATTAATGAACGGTTTACCGCGAGTCTTGTGGGATTTAAAGGAGTCAGTTATTACGAGCTTCTGGAACCTGGTCAAACTAATAAAGCTTAACGTTACCAAACATAATTGATCAGATAAAGTGATGCTTTGAATGAAAACAGATAATTACTGTCCAAAGAATGTAAAAAGTGATATTGCTGCCTGATAACACTCGTCAATATACAGCAAAATTAGCTCAGGAACTCAACTTCATATTAGGCCGTCCACCATACAGTATATTCGTTAGGCTGTGCTCCTTCTGATTTGAAAGGTCAGTGATTCACGAGAGTTGAAGACGTGAAGATGTGCCCAGATGTCTGGCAGCATAGGAATCTCGTGTTGGAATTTCGAGGCGAACCACGACTTGGCCGTCGATGTTGATGCATGGCCGCGGCATCACCACGATTTATTCCTGACATTTTTGGCTAACATGTACCTCTAGCGCCCTCTATTGGAGAGAAGTGGATTTCTCGATAACTTAAAAAATTTACAAAAGCTCCTACAGGACCAAGCATTGAATTGGAAAACCTCAAACCACGAGTACCAGTCGCAATATCTGAAAAGCATCCCCCCCCCCCCCATAGTAAAATCGCTCACTTACCTTGGTTGAATCCATGGCAGCGCGCAGCTCGATCAAACGCTCAAAATGCCCGTGATCCGGAATGATCAAGTAAAATATCGAGACACTTTGATTCTTCTGAAACATTTTACCGTTATTTAAGGGATTTATAATGCTGTTTCCATCACGCTTAGTTTTCTCTTTGTTGCTGCACACTGTCCAATGAAGATTAGCCGAGGCACTATGCGAGAGAATAGATAAGAATCAGGAGTTACATTCACGAAAAATGAGGTAAGCACTTACACAAATTGCAACTCGACGTTGGTGTCCTTGAGATATTTCGAGAGCGGTATTTTATACGTTATATTAAGGCTGGCTGGGCTATTCATACAAATCTCTTCACATCCGAGCGACACATTGAACGTGTCTGCCTGGAGCCATGGCATAATGGACGAGCACTCACTGATGACTTTACGTTCGTTGACCGACTGTACCTCGATTGTGTCCACCTTTCGTCTGCAATCCTTATGTGACATTTGTTTTTCCTTGAATGACAACGGGAGTCCCTCTTGTTCGGTTTGATGGCGCGTCACTATTTCTGATTTCGATAGCCCCGATTGTGTGTTTGGATTCTCGTCGTTATCATTATTAACTTGGATACGTTCGAGCGATACCGTCGAATCCGCACTTTCGTCTATCAAAGATTGGGGCTTTTGAAATGGTATGGAGTTCGGACTAACCCCGCTAGTTGCTGATGCGGTGTTGCTCAGTGAGGAGGCAAGCGATGTTGTGTTGGCGGACGCGAGCAACTGAATGTGACGACGTCGGATTTCGCTTTCTGAGTTTTGTGATGACAAGCTATTGGTATCCTCGAAGCAAGCCGACTGCAAGTAGGAGTTTCTGTAAATAGGAAACGAACGTTTAAAGGAGATTTACTTGGCAATTTGATATTTCCTCGCGTTTGATCTTCGCACAGTGATCTGGAAGACCGATTGATGGTAGCGCGAATGATTTTGTGATCACATTAACTGCACCAGTCTCGGATAGGTTTTGATCGTCGGAATCGTTGCCATTGCCTAGATATTGAAGATCTGCATCCTCAGTGTCCATACCGCGACTTTTATTTGTGATTGGCGGTGTTTCGATTGTAAAGTTATCTTGTTGACTGACGGTATCGTTGATATTTGTCCTCGGAACGGTTTTATAACCAACCACAATCGACGAAGAGGATGATGACGATGATAGTGACGAAGATGTTGGATCGCCATTGGTAACATGTAGTTTGCTAGATCCAGCGCCGATATCAGGCACAACAGCTGCTGATTCGGCTGTCACACCCAGAACATTGCTCTTAGGTACATGATGCACATCGTTTCGAGTTGTACTTCCTGCAATTATTGATTCATGGCCATTGCTTTGATCTACGTTACTATGATTGCCCTCACGGGTCTCGCTTTTCTGGGATACATCCGTACCATCGATGGAGTTGTTTTCAAAGTCTTGCGGTAGCGGAATGGAATCGGCAACTTTTTCGGACGAGGACTCGTTGGTGTTAAGGATTCCTTCAATGGAATCTTCATTGAAGTTATATGCCATTGTTACCGGTGGAGTGACGGTGATAGTTGTTTCTGCCAGAGGCCACTTCAGTTTGTTCTTGTTATTGACGGTCTTGTTGTTCGAGTGAATGGATGCCGTAGGATTGGAGGGAAACTGAAGCGCTGGTTTCTCCACGCCGAGTGATAATTCGTCAACAGGTCTTTCGGGTGGAATCTTAACGCTTCTGATAGCATCATAAATGTCTGAATCGGAGACATCTGTAGCCCCAATGACTGGATATGGTGCTGGCACTATTACAGTACCTGGTAGGGTTTGAGATGAGAGAGGATAGTTTGACGAGATATGTTGCTGGATTGGTGGCGGTATGTGCGGTGCTGAAGGTGGACGTGACGTATGAGCATGGACGATTAATTTTCCATTCTTGCTCGTGTGGTAGCCATTGTGGTTTAGATTACGTAGATTATTGTTGTTGTTACTGATCAGAATCGAATCATGCGACACAAGGTGATGGCTAATGTCGTAGCGATCATAGTGCTTCATATAGCGTTGTTTGCTGTGCTCCATAAAGTAAAGAGTCGAGACCGCAACCAAGCTT
The DNA here is from genome assembly GCA_958301585.1 of Merodon equestris. Classification (NCBI taxonomy): domain Eukaryota; kingdom Metazoa; phylum Arthropoda; class Insecta; order Diptera; family Syrphidae; genus Merodon; species Merodon equestris. The sequence goes on along the minus strand of OY284418.1, from coordinate 19,219,725 downwards.
TAAAGAAATGGAAGAAAGTTTAGTTAAGAATCTAGCAGACATTGAAACAAAGTTGTTGGTTACCATGTGGCCATTATTATCACCAGGATAATAATCATCATTTGTATGGTGCGATTAGAGCAAAGCTCGTCTTCTCCATCAATTGTCCTGTCGTCGAGAAGGTGTTTGCATTTTTTTTTGCTCCGATCCATTTCTTGCATTCTCATCAGGCGGTTGTTGATTTTCTCAAGCTGTTCTATTCGAGTTTCTAAGGACCCAGTCACCTTACATAATTCCTTCACAGCTCCGATGTTTTCCATAAGGATACGATCCTGTCGAAACATTGAATCATGAGATATGACACAGAAATTCGATTCGAGCACTTACCTTATTGACGAGTAAAAAATTTTCAATGATTTGGCCGCTAGGAAGCACTATGCTTCCGGCTTCTTGAACAGCATCTGGTAAGACCTCGCGAACTTCCTGTGCTATGACTCCAGTGTCCTCAATTTCCTCGTTGTCCTTTTCCGATTTCAGACCAGAATGCATAGCGAACTCTGGTTCGTACCTGTAGCGTACGATCCGAATCTTCTGTAGATTTCGCAGTTGCAAGGCTGTGTCTAGTTCGCTGATCTCTTGCTTTGCTCGGCTGTCACTGGGTTGAATTATATGCCCGGATACCTTCAAGTTTCCGTGTATCACAAGACTCTCGTCCGGACGATCGGTATTTATACCAACCCGGCCAGCATGAAATATTGATTCCGGTGTTATACCACGTTGCCAGCAGAGTTCTACGTCACTTTCGAACTGGCCCGGGTTCGAGGCACGAACAATGATTCGTTCGCTGCCCTGGCTAACGACCGGAAAGTGGCCCGTATGGGTATGAACATGGAGTCCAACGACGAGCTGGAAGTAGCGTTGCTCCGGATTCGGACGACCCTTCTTTCGCATGTTGTTATTTGTGGTCTCGGAAAAGTGCAAGCGACCCACGGTGACCTTGCTAACAAGGTGAGTTTGCAAGTCAATTCTGTAACTAAACTCAATTAGGGACAAAAATAGTATTCGAATATGAGTTTGTACTTACGGAACTGGATAGAATGGTTTCTTTGAGCGATCGGATTGACTCTGTTCGACACGTATAATCTGATTGGGCGCCTCAAACTTGACACCGTAGAAGTGTAAGTGAAACGATTTGATTTTCTCAAGACCGGATGGGGTTCGAACGAACTTTGCGTCGCCCTCTAGCCGGGCGTGGCAAGTTATCTGAAAATGATTTTTCTTTTGGCAAACGAACGCGTCATCCGATACGGAAAAGTTGAAACCCTTGTCGGCGTCGACGCGATAGTGAGCCATGGTCAGCTCTTGTAAGCTTTGATCGCATAGGGTATGCCAATTATGCTGTTGGAAAGGGCTGAAGCGGATACACTGCATCGGCAAGGATTCGCTTGATGAGTCGTTATTATTCGAGCTGATTAAGCCCGATCCATTAGGTGTTGCGATACCATTACCATCGATGCTATTGTTATCTTGCGAAAGGGATAAGCTAGTTGCAGTCGGCGAAAGTGAAGAGGACGTCGGCGACCCACTAATGCCACTATTGCCTCCTCCCGAAACACCGATTTGTTGAAGATTTATGCTCACTGGCGAGGTTGGGTTGAGTTTTTGTTGACATATCGAATTCAGCGATGGAGCTAGGGAGGAGAATAAGAAATGAGAGTGAGAAATTGGAGAATAAAGTCAAATCTTACAAGGCTCGGGTTTGATAGACATCATCGAAGGGCACAAGTCGATCTGGGAAAGTTTTCTTTTACGCGAGACCGATGGCACTGACGTTGAAGTTGACTCAATCAATGGGCCCGGCGTACCCATATATACGTCTGACGGTATCATCGATGGTGTGTGTTGCAGATGTGGAGTGGTCATCATCATCATTTGCCTATTAAAGGGTGAACGATGCTGCTCCATGTCCATGATATCGTTAATGCTGGGCACATGCAGGCGGTTGTTGCTCGTATGCGGCTGTTGATGTTGCTGGTGTCGATCAATAGCCAATAGGCTGTCGGTGCGTTCTCTCGATCCGTCGTGCCTGTTGTCGGGGCTATAAAGAACATTGGATGCCTGTCCATTTGGTGATGCCGATGAACCATGCGCATCGGTTTGATGCAACGTTTGTTGCTGCATATGCGGTGGTGTTGCGAGCAAGAGCGAATGTTGGTCATTGTGATCGACATAGATGTGATGCTGTTGCAGATGATGTTGTTGTTGTTGTTGGTTGTGATTGTGGTGCTGACTAGAAGCGCCGGGAATGTGTTGTGTCAGCGTATGGAGATCCGTTGATGGTTTGACTTGGTGACACGCAACCATTTGGCTGTCACTGTCGATTAGTGGATTATTTTCGTTTGTCGATGATGGACAGTTTGACGTAGCCCTGGACGTAAGGGTCAGACTTTGAAGATCGACTGGACTAAACGGCGGTTCGGAACCCGAATCTGGCGGGCTTTCTGGCAAGTGCGATTGCGTCTGTGTAATACTGTTATTGGTGCCATTGTTTGTGTTAGTTGTTGCCAAAACATCGTTAACATCGACAGATGAAACGGTTGGCGATACATTGCCTTCAGCTGTTGACGCCGCGACATGAATGAACTGTTCCAGATGGCCGAAGTCGAGGGCTTCATTATCGATGCCGCCAATGAACTCTGATCGACCTATAGGATTGAAAGGAAAATGCATTTCTATATCATATCAGTGACAATCACATAAAAGACGCTTCATGCTTCACCAAATAGTCTGACGTGGGGCTGCTGTACATAAAGCAAAGAAGTAATTAAAGAGAAATAATAACAATTTAAATGGAAGGTCATTAGCATCCCCTTGCTTAGAGGTTCGCTCGAATAAGTTTTGTTACGTTTCTTCCGTTGTGAATTCCATTTGATTACGTTCGGTGCTTATTGACTGCGTCTTACTTTGTATTTTTACTTTCACTTGCAGTCTCCTTGCTTGGATTGTTCTATTGCTTTTACTTAGATAGGTATGACCTTGAGCGCAGGCAATCCACCCGTGATACACTGAAACGACTTTGCCATTTGCGGTTCATACGTTCATACCATTTGCCATTAAAGTTTTTTTTTTGCCCTTTTTCTTTTTTCATCTTAACTTCAGCGAAGTATCGATCAAACAATTGGTGACTTGGAAAACACAAGTAATGAGGGGTTTTGAAAATTAAATGGCCACATTTTGGATTTCACTGACAATCATAACATTGGCCTTCTAGAGCAGAAGGCCCTTGATTTTGCTTCAAGGTCTTTTAGGTAATCATACAAGTTTGGCGGCGAAGCCTAAATTTAATTTAAAAACACTTCGGAAAACTTTAATTGATTTTAAGTACTTCTAGCCTCTGGCTTATGCCCTTGAAGGGTCAAGATGCATAGCCGATTTGTTGAAAACTAACTTAAAAAGGGAATGGGGCTGAATATAAATGAAGCTAGTCTTTGCTTTAAATATTTTCTAGCTTCTCACAAAAGTTTGTAGAGGAATTTGAAAAGTATTCTTATACGCCTTAGGCAAAGGATGAAATGGGATAAACATATTACCATTCATGGTCCTTGCATATTCCATAGCGTACGTCAAGCAAAAATCCCAGTCATCGAATTCAAAGGCGAGGAGTATGTTTCGACACACCACTTGATCAGATCGAATCCCACTTCCTACTTCAAGGACTTCAAACGACCGAAAACACGCAAACTACTTCGAATGACGATTTTGTGGTTCAAAAGTCGACCGTACACCGCTATACACCCGAACACTGTGGCGATTTTCACTTTTTTCCCTCAATCTTTCGTGCACCGGAGGCACGCATCTCGTTGATGCATTAATGACAGTTTGAAACCAGCAGATGGAAAACAATAGTAACAACAACAAATTTTCAGTTTTCCCCTTGAAGAGTTTAATCGCACTGCTGATCATCAGTGTGGAAAATGCGTGTTACCTGCGGTGCACATCTTAACGGTTAAGATATGACCAAAACTACCTTAACCGAAAACGTTCGTGATTTTGTTCGTTTTTATTTTTCGCGTTAGCTTTTTCCTTTTCGTTTTCTTTTTCTATATTTTCGCTTTGATTCGTTTTCATCGGTCGCGTTACACAGGCTTTGGACGAATGCGAAACTTTTCTCTTTCACTAAGATAGACGTTCCCAAGCCTTAGATACTAGAATATAAATAAATTTGTGTATTTTCACGGCAGAGCGTAATGGTGACGCAGCAGAAGGTATGGTCGAAAAGCATAGAAAAGAGAAGGAAATCAGAAAAAAAAATTATTGATCAAACAGAATATAGTCTATCGGCGTGGCTTTGGTTATAGGATATGGCAGTGCTTGGACAAGGGTTGTAATTTTGTGTCCAACGTTTCCTAATTTTCTTTTATTTGTTATTGTTGGTTTTTTGACCCATTTAGTTAGTATTGTAATGGTATAGCAGGAAAAGCCCTTGAGGATAAGATTTTTCTGTGCGCACTTTTGAGATTCGATCGTAGGCTATGCATTGAACCGGTACATATTGCAATTTCATGAGTAAAGTGGACATTTTCAATGATCTTAGATCCAGGTACGTTAAAAGATTGGCAAGCAGACAGATTATATGGATAGCCTTTACGATGAATGAATGCCTATTTTCTCAGTTGCTACATTAAAATAAGTTGAGTAAAGAAGATATTATGCTAACAAGATATACGGATGTTGTGGGGTACAGTGGCAAGTACACTATTCTCGAATCGCGGCAATGTGACTTGGCAATCTTCCTAGTAACTATAGGGTTTTTCAATTGGCACGGGTTGATTTTGGCGACCTGTGGCGGCCATGTTGTTTCGGATCCCTGCTACTGTAAGGAGCCGATGCGGGCATTCGAGCGATGTCATATTCTATACGAAATGTCATACATGGGCCTTTCCAATCAAAATAGAATTTTGTTAATACCAGACACACAAGTTTGTTTTATTCCATTTCAAAATTGAAAAATTCTCCATATTCCCTCAATTGGATACCAGGCGATCATAATTCGCAGCAAGTACCATATACCAGACAGATTTTTCAATTGGCGCAGGTAGATTTTGGCGCCATGTTGTTTCGATGACATCTGCCAACTTTGTTGTTTATTATTCAGTTACTAATGCCAAATCGCCATCGACGGATGCCCCTAAGGAGAACATAACACAGGCAATCGCTTGAATTCAGCCGAATCTATGCGGAAGAGACATTGAATATTGGACTACTCGGATCCGTGCCATCGTAAGAAGCTGAGGCGGGCATTTGAACGATGTCATATTCCAACCATGATGGCATACATGAGCCTTTCAAATGAAAAAAAGAATTTTGGTACAATAATACCTCAGACGCAGCTTGTTGTATTCCATTTCAACGTCTACCCGTCCTCATTAAAAAAACCCTAACCCATAGTGTAGCAACTTTTGATATTAAATTCCCAGTATACCTGCTGCGAATTATGATCGCCTGACACCCAGCTTTGGAAATACGCTATGAGGTAAAGCGTAAATCATGCAGCGACCCATTGACACTGCACCCATCGAGATAATACCATAGATATTAAGCTTATTTAAGATCTTTGTTAAAGCATGCATTAAGCTAATGAAATGTAGTAGCCCACAGAAACTCTCAAGCAAGCTAGATACCCTTTTTAAGATCTCACGTCAAAGGGGACGTCAACACCTTAAAGGGAAGGAGTTAAATAAGTTAATAGGTAAACATGAGAAACTTGCAAATTTGCTGACGCTGCATCTATAAGTTTTTCGTGTCTTTTCGGTTGTCAATCACGCCAGCGATGAATGTAAGGCGGTCACATGAGTACCAAATCCATTGGGTTCATTCTCGTCGGCCTTTCCAATCAAAATAGAATTTTGTTAATACCAGACACACAAGTTTGTTTTATTCCATTTCAAAATTGAAAAATTCTCCATATTCCCTCAATTGGATACCAGGCGATCATAATTCGCAGCAAGTACCATATACCAGACGGATTTTTCAATTGGCGCAGGTAGATTTTGGCGCCATGTTGTTTCGATGACATCTGCCAACTTTGTTGTTTATTATTCAGTTACTAATGCCAAATCGCCATCGACGGATGCCCCTAAGGAGAACATAACACAGGCCATCGCTTGAATTCAGCCGAATCTATGCGGAAGAGACATTGAATATTGGACTACTCGGATCCGTGCCATCGTAAGAAGCTGAGGCGGGCATTTGAACGATGTCATATTCCAACCATGATGGCATACATGAGCCTTTCAAATGAAAAAAGAATTTTGGTACAATAATACCTCAGACGCAGCTTGTTGTATTCCATTTCAACGTCTACCCGTCCTCATTAAAAAAACCCTAACCCATAGTGTAGCAACTTTTGATATTAAATTCCCAGTATACCTGCTGCGAATTATGATCGCCTGACACCCAGCTTTGGAAATACGCTATGAGGTAAAGCGTAACTCATGCAGCGACCCATTGACACTGCACCCATCGAGATAATACCATAGATATTAAGCTTATTTAAGATCTTTGTTAAAGCATGCATTAAGCTAATGAAATGTAGTAGCCCACAGAAACTCTCAAGCAAGCTAGATACCCTTTTTAAGATCTCACGTCAAAGGGGACGTCAACACCTTAAAGGGAAGGAGTTAAATAAGTTAATAGGTAAACATGAGAAACTTGCAAATTTGCTGACGCTGCATCTATAAGTTTTTCGTGTCTTTTCGGTTGTCAATCACGCCAGCGATGAATGTAAGGCGGTCACATGAGTACCAAATCCATTGGGTTCATTCTCGTCGGATTCATAAATTTAAGGGTAGGTAGGTTACTTTTTTATGACGTTATCAGTAGCTCCAAGGCTCTTAGTTATTCATCTGTAACCTTTTTTAATCGTATAAGATCGTATGGCGAATAATAAAAGTCCGCCATCTAACGTTTTTTTTTTCAAGTAGTGCTTATTTCGTGAATGGTAACACTTAGCTCATGTCTGATTTGACAGATAATTAGTTTTATCCTTCCGCTGAACGAATATGGTTGTACATACGCTTGAACAACGCTGGGAAATATTGCGACATTACTTTGAAAATCATGGTAATGTTGCAGAATGTGTGCGAAAATTGCGTACGGATTTTGGAAGAAGAGAAGCACCGTCAGCTCCGTATGTTCGTTATCTTGTGAAAAAAGTGAAAGAAACTGGCATCCTCATCGATAAACCAAAGCGTGAAAAGCCAAAAACAGTGCGTACACCCGAGAATATTGCTGCTGCGGCAGAAAGTGTGCGTGAAGCGCCATCAACATCAATTCACCGTCGTTCTCAACAATTGAACATTTCGGAGACATCATTGAGACGAATTTTGCATAAAGACCTTGGTATGACGCCATACAAAGTCCAATTGGTTCAGGAGTTGAAGCCAACTGACCATCCAATGCGTTTTCGCTTCGCTAAGTGGGCCTGCGATCGACTTACAGAAGATGCCGATTTTGCCAAAAAAATTATCTTTTCAGATGAAGCTCATTTTGATCTTGGCGGGTATGTAAACAAGCAAAATTGTCGCATTTGGGGCACAGAAAACCCGCACGCATACACTGAAAAGCCGGTGCACTCAAAACGAGCCAATGTTTGTGCGGATTTTGGTCCAGAGGCATAATTGGGCCATTTTTCTTCGAAAATGAGCAAGGAGTGGCCGTTACAGTCAATGGCGATCGTTATCGGGCCATGTTGAACGAATTTTTGTTCACAAAAATTGAAGAGGAGGATATTGGCAACATTTGGTTTCAACAGGACGGCGCTACGTGCCACACAGCCGAAGCTACACTCGATGTTTTGCGCCCTGTTTTTGAAGATCGCATTATCAGTCGCAGAGCTGGTGTCGTTTGGCCACCTCGGAGCTGCGATTTAACACCGTTGGACTATTATTTGTGGGGTGCCGTCAAAGATAAGTGTTACGCCGACAAGCCAGAGACAATTGACGCTTTAAAGGACAATATTCGTGAAGCCATTGGTGAAATATAGCTGCACACAATCGATAATGTGCTTAAAAATTGGACCGATCGTGTAGGCTACTGCATGGCCAGCCGAGGCAGCCATTTGAATGAAATTATTTTCCATTATTAACCGGAAGGATTGTACTTTCAAATAAAAAAAGAAATTTGAGAAAATATTCAGTAGTTTTTTTTATAGCATTTTCAAAAAAAAAAAAATTATTTGGCGGACCCTTTAGAAGAGATGGGTTCAGTCAGTTGCTTTTGTCCCTACCATTATGTGTATGAGTATTCATTGATGACTGACTTATAGTTATGCATCGTAATTTTTAATGATCTAGAGGTATTGATGCGGAAAATAGTTTTTCCACCAAAGGCCATTAAACAGGCTGGGACTTGATGCGCAAAAAAATAAGGTCAACAAACAGCTGGCTCCATTGACTATCAGTGCCAATTGATCCAGACTTGGTGACGAATGTTTTTCTATTCCCAACCTTATCTACTTTAAAGGAAGATATCATTTCAATTAGCACCAGTTCGACATTTACTAGGAATTAGGTAGCCAATCGAATGATGTGTAACCAGTGTTAAGTTCTACTATGATCGATCACTTAGATTGCTAGACGTCGTATCATCATAAATAAACTCGACAAACAAGTATGACAACCCACCACCAGGTACCAACTGATTGAAAACATAAACAATGTTAAGAACTTACTAAAATCCGTGAATATTGGGTCAGTTAGGAAATCCATATCCTTAAAAAATTCCCATGGATTCCACCGAAATGGCACATCCTTCCAGTTCTCTATGACTTTCAACGAATGATTTTCGTCTACGTAGCATTTATGATTGGCTCTAAACGCGTTTTATCACACTTAACTCTTCATTCGTTGGAAAGATAAAAGTCAGAATCGAAAGATATGAAAAATTAATTTACATGCTAACCGCAACTACGAGAACACGTTTCCAAATAAGCATAGAACCGAACAACCTGGTCGTTGTCTTTGCCGCCGTAAATAGTTTCGCTTTTTTTTAATTCTTTTCCTGTTTCACGACGAATTGCGCGGCACTTTAACGCGATATCCACTACTCAAAAACGGAGTTTATGGAAACAAATAAAAGATCACAATAGAAACCGAAAAGATCGTTTAGATTCCTTGGATATACATATGAACGGGGAAAAAAAAAATTATAAAAAAATCTTCACTCAATCTAGCCAGCTGTAGATATGATCGAATCGATCGAGATACAAGTGGAACAGCCAAAACGTTGTCTTCGTTTATTTACAAAGAAAAGTCTTAAAGTCTTTTCATCAGAAGGTTCGGAAATAAAAAATTAAAATTAAGATATATATCAAAAAATTGGACGTCAGCTTGACAAGCGCTCGAATGGAGAATGGATGGACGAGTACAAGTGTGTCGGTGCGTAATAGATACACCGATACTCGTTAATATTTTTCTATTGGCTTTAACTATTAAGCACTTTTAGTTTATGGATAGAAGGTAAGAGATGAAGAGTAGGAAAAACCAACAAAAAAAAATATAAAACGTAACCGAAAAAACTGGTATGAGATACAAAAAACACTAACATCTGTGTATGTATTAGCGAATATCTGTCATCCGATTTCTTTCTAGTCTCTCTCGGTGATTATCTTCTTTTCCATGCCTAGTACCGAGCCGATGTTGAGTGGTAGGTTGCGATTCAATCCAGGTTTTGGAGGCGCGAGGGGCAGGAGGAGCTGTTGCGCCAAACAAAAAGAAAAACGAAAATAACAGAGACAGAGGGATGGAGACAGAGAAGCTGAACAACGAGACCGTGTACGACAGACAACAAGATAAGTTTGTCATGAAAACGTACCCTTGCCTTTTAATTGAATTGGATAAATACATAAACAAGAAGCAAATGAGACGGCACTGGATGGATGAGTATCGTGAAAGATACTTACTGGTGTTGGTGTATCTGTGGAAGTCTCTTGACTTTTCAGGTTTTAAGTGATAACGTAAGCTCTAGAATGCTGTGAGAAGAATTTTAAACATTTTAGCAATTCCGACAGAGACGGGGAAGAAGTACTATCAGTTCTGTTCAAGGCCACAGGATCACGTTAGATACACTTAAACCAGTACGGGAGGTTGTTGAAAAATCTAAAGCTCGTAAAGTGATCGTAGAATTCCATCTACTTTACATGTCTCGCCGATAAGTGCGAAGCCACTCGAAACAACGAACTCCACGTCATGGGAACTCTCGGCCGAGCCATACGATAAAAGAGGATTGTGAGTGAATGTGGGATCATAAACCCCTCTGAACCCTCTTTGATAGATCCTTACTTAGCTCAAACGACGATTTAGACTCATAACATAAACCATAAACAAGACTCGTGTTAATCGCCCAAGTTTCTGCTCGGGAAAATGGGTGTCAATAACCGGTTAGACGAATTTTTTTTTTTTTTTGTTTTCTTCTCGCTCGATGATCGGATATGTATATGTATATCTCTAGCATGGACAGTAACCAGCATTTGGCTAAAATACATTACGAACTGACGAGCGAAAACATACCAAAAGAAAGTTCCAACAACAACTGGTGACGGTTTCCCATTGTATCGAAAACAATCGAAATGCTCCCAACTGCTGTTTGATAAAAATGAAAAAGCGCTGGCTGAAAAGCATTGCATTCAGTCGATCATTGCTGGATGTAGGGTGTGTTATCGCCAATCCATGCCATTAGAGCTCCACTCGTACTATTCGGCGTAACAATTTTCAACTGGGGAGTGCATTCAAACTTGAAGTGGTGTGGTACTAGCTGGTGGAGCTTTTGCAGCTGCAATTGTCTTACTGCACTTAATAGTCCATGGGATAGAAACTTGTTAAATACTGGGAGGCTTCGGGGAAACTTTTTCAATTTGACTGACATCTGTGAAGCAATATGGAACCTTATCCGAGAGTCCCATATTGAAATAGTCGGTGACATCAGCGACATCTAGCAGAGACTGGTTAAGAGCGATGCTTCGCTATGGTTCATTGTGCTCCACAGCGTCATCTCTGCGCTATTGATGAAACATTTTGATTACAGGATGACGGAACATCACATCATATTTGACCGAGCACTAGATGAGGCATTGTGTACCTTCCTCTTCGAAATGATAAGATTCTACTCTAGCAACTTATGCACCTTGAAGCTTTCTTTGTTCTAAAACTCGGTAGGAAATTTCTACATTCATACAAAACATACTGATTAGGGTAAACAACAAACACAGCAGTAGGGGGAGCCTAGTAAGCTAGCTATTGGTTAGTTCCAAATTTCGGCCTTTAAGTCTTGCTCCTCCGCGGATCGTGGGTGAAATTCAATCAACGGAGATATTTCGCTCACACGCGTAGTCACTGTTGGCAACTTATTTGGCGAATGTACCGGGAGTCGGTTGAAATTCCCTTTCAGCTGGGAAAAAGGTTGAAGTGGATATTGTCAGATTGTCCGGAGAGAGGAAAAAACGTTTTTGATGGGCGATGTGGCTTATCAAGTATTTGGGCGTTCGTTAGTTGTTCTAAGATAAGTTGTATAGAAGAAGTTGTATAGATCTCCGTTAATTTGGATTGCCTATTTGAACCACTCAATCATTGTGTCCTTCACAATTATGTCGTCCGCAAACATGGCTAGCGTAGAGTGTTGCGCTGTTGGGATGGGTATATCGGTTGTGTATATTAAGTAAAGTATTGGCCCAAGTGCATTATGAAGTATTCATTCTAGTATTTTACATAAAAATTACGTTGATTAAGGTAGCTCTTGAGTAGCAGGTAAGAGCCTAGTGTGTAAGGTTAGTATCTGGTCGAGAGATGTTGTCTGAACCCGATTTGTAGGCTTTTGTGTAGGATTTTTCAAAGAATTTAGATGTGACGGGCTACAGGCCAATAGGATAATTTTTGCATCTTTTAGGTCCTAAACTGGACTTTTAATGAGCATAATACTAGGTTTCGAGAACGCGCAGTGGGTAGTGTGTCGGCCACTAACGCGCGATAATCGAGTTCGGATTCCGATAACACCAACGCCATCGAATGTTCATTTCGCGGCTTCTCTCCTCAGCGGGGTACTAGCAAACCTCCCCGCAGTACACTTACTTTGAAAAAGCTTCTCTGCTCTCGCCGTTCCGCCGGTCCCGTTCACTTGTGTGGAAAAGCAAATCGCTCATAACATAAGTAAATGAGAGAAGCTTGGCTCTGGTTCTTCAGCTCACGAACGCTATTTAATAATAATAATAATAATATGTATTAGGTTTTATGTGAATGCTAATTTCTTATTTACACGATTGTGAAATTAGCTTACACGATTATGATTGGGATAGTGTAGGTGATGTGGATTGTTGCTTTGCCGTTTTTGAAACAATTGGCAAGGAAAGCTCCTCGTGTTGTATCTTTTTCTACATACATACAGTGTTGTGCAAAACAAACGCAACAAATTTAGTCCGCTTATGTAAATGTAAATATTTTATTTTTCAATGTGTTTTCTAAAAAACTATAAATGCAAATGTACGCAGCAATGAAATAAGAACATAATAGCATATTTTTAAAAGCAATTAACACTCACATAATAAAAAGTCATAACAAAAACCACAATATGTAATTCATGGCACTGTGCAAAACTAACGCAACAATGTGTTGCATTTCCAAAAGCAAGCGATAAAATGCTAGCGGTACTTTTCCAGGATCTCTTATATTCTCTATTACGCATAAGGAAGTGAATCACTGATCAGTCAAAGGGATATTTTTGTTGAGTGTGGAGCTACAACCATGGCACGAAGTAAATTAACTGATCACATCAAAAATCAAATTATTTCTAGATTTCGAAATGGAGAGAGTCAAATTTCCATTGCTAAGAAATACGATGTAAACCGCTCCACTGTATCGCGATTAATTAAAAAGTATAAAACAACGGGAAGTGTAAGTACAGTACATTTGGGTGGTCGACCTCGGAAAACATCGGAGAAAATCGATAGAGGAATTTGTCGTCTTATTAAAAAAAATCCATTTGTGTCTTCTGAAAATATTGTGGCATCATTAAATTTAAGTGTCCATCCAAGTACGGTAAGAAGAAGAGCTTTGGAAAATGGTTTGAAAAGTTACAGGCCCGCGAAAAAGCCGATACTCAAAAAAGTGCACATGCAGAAAAGGTAGTTTTTAAATATTTCGTTTTAAAAGCGCAAAACCTAAGAATTACAATAACAATTAACAAATATTTTTATTAACAATTATTAGATTAGATTTTGCAAAAACGCATTTGAATTGGTCCGTAGAAAAATGGAGAACTGTCCTCTTCAGTGACGAATCTAAGTTCAATTTGGTCAATTCAGATGGTATGTGCACAGTCAGACGTCGGAAGGGAGAGAGACTAAATCCTCGGGACTGCAAAATTACAACAAAGCATGGAGGTGGTTCCGTAATGGTGTGGACATGTTTCTCAGCTAGTGGTGTTGGACCCTTTCACGAGATTGTGGGGATAATGGACCGTTTTGTGTACAAAAATATATTAGAAATGCAGATGTTGCCGCATGCTGAGTGGAATATGCCGCTTCGATGGGTGTTTCAGCACGATAACGACCCGAAACACACATCGAAGCTAGTGAAGGATTGGCTAAAAGACAATTTAGTGCAAGTTCTCGATTGGCCGGCGCAATCACCAGACTTGAATCCCATTGAGAACCTCTTTGGGATTCTAAAGCGACGAGTTGCAGGACAACACTTCAAAAATAAGCGAGAGTTGTTCCAAACACTAAGGGCTGAATGGGAAAACATACCTCATTCCACAATCTCAAATTTAATATCTTCAATGCCACGCAGATGTGCTGAAGTTGTTAAAAATAGGGGCTCCTACACCAAGTATTAGATTTGTTGCGTTAGTTTTGCACAGTGCATTGAATTATATATTGTGGTTTTTGTTATGAATTTTTATTATGTGAATGTTATTTGCTTTTAAAAATATACTATTATGTTCATATTTCATTGTTGCGTAAATGTGCGTTTATTGCTTTTTAGAAAGTACTTTGAAAAATAAAATATTTACATTTACATGTGTGGACTAAATTTGTTGCGTTTGTTTTGCACAACACTGTACGTCTGTCGTAAAAAAATTTTTGTTTTCATTTCCAATTGGTGATTTATGTAAAATACTAGGCTTTAGGTTTTTTGTAGTTTTCCAGAAAGGATAATTTGTTTGGGAAAAGTCGGAGTCAAGTCTGCCAAATAGCTGTTCCTTAACACGTTGACTGCCCACGTGTGAATTAAAAAAATATCACCGAAGTGCCAAGTGTGTTTTTTTGTGGTAAATTGTGTTTTAGTTAGTGTTTATAACTTTACATGTCGCCTCCGGGAAAAAAAAAACTCCAAGACCCACCGGTCAGTCATGTGGCAGTCAACGTGCTAAGTTATCTTAAGTCTTATTCAATGTGGTTTTTTAGTTCATGAGATCGATTCGATAGCCAATTTTTCTTTGGTATATGCTGAGAAATATATGATTTCCAGTGTCTAGGGGTAAGTTGTGGGGTGGATCTATGTGAATTGGTGTTGTGAATTATTGCACTGTCCATGTTGTCGAGAATTTTAGGAGAATAGTGAGTGGCAAGTCTTTAAACGTTTGCTGTCAGACCCATTGTGAGTAAGCTTGGTAGCTTTGGTCCCATTGGTTTTAATAATGGGGGAATTGTAAGGAGAGAGTTAAATGAAAGTTTTTGCGGTTAAGGTTTGTCTTCGGTGTACCTTTGTGTATACAGAAGTATATGAGGTCAGGTTTCTTGCTTTTGAGGGCCAGTATGTTGATTGCTGAGAAAATGGACGTTTGATGAATTAAGTGCACCTAAAGCCTGTATGACTGATATTGGTATAACACTTATGTTGGTTGCCTAATAACTAGTGTAAAGAATGATTTTGTATGCTTCCTCGGCTTGCGGCCAATATAGAAAATAAAGGAAATAAGAATCGAAACATTTGTTTTGTTGTTGATTTATTTCCGTCTATTACATACATTTCATTGATAATATTTATTTAAATTCTTATTCTTAAATGGGTTTTTCTTTTTTTTTTACATAAACATATTATTTTTTCTGATTATTATTATACGTTAGGGGTATATATATGTTTTGATGTGATTAAAAGTCGTTTTTCCATTTTCCTACATTGAATTTTTATTTTTCATACAATATTTACTAACGAACAGAATAAAATTTCAATTTTACAGAAATTTAATCACTTTTTGCTGCTTTTATTAATCAGTTTTACTAATTTTTTTTTTCTCAATAAATATGTACATAATTATGAAATGGATGAAATGAAGATAGAATAAAAACGAAAAAATCAAAGAAGAAATTTGTCCTAATGTCTTAATTTAGTTTAGGATTTAGTTTAATATATGCATCCTTACTAGGTTAACTGTACCTTTACGATCATAATACGTCTTATTAGACAGTTATTATCCTACAAATCTTTTTCTTGTTTTTTTTAACTGCAACACAAGTTTGTTCTGAAATTTCAATTTATTTTGTTCAATTTTCTTATTTCCAAACAATGAAAAAAAATTTAAATTAAATTTAAAAATAAAAGAAGGATTTGATTATCAGAAGGAAAGGGGTGAAGGATTATTCTGTATAATTATTCTAGTCTTTTTAGGACTTTCAATTAGAACAAAACACTTGGCTTACTTATACTTTTCATACTTTTGTCTCTCAAAAATTCACTGACGGACACTGACAATCTTGATTTATTTATTTGATTTTGTTTTTAATTTTTTGTACGTTGGCGGAAGGAGCTTTCATACAGCAAGCGGGAATAGTTTCAGACAGTTGATTAAGTCCTTGTACATGTGTTGGGTGACAAACCTCGAGTTAAAGAGGAGCAACAGAATACCTCCATCACATAAATACTAGCAAGAGAAGTGCTTTTTGCGCTAGTCTTTCCAGTGCCCTATGCCAAGTTGATCAAGAGTCAGGAGTGTACGGCGCCTTAGATGCCGTTATCCGCTATTGTGACGTAAGAAGGAGTAGAATATTTTTTCTCGAAACGACCAACCATTTCTTCATCGAATTGCATAAATCTAAGCTGGATAGCAGAATCGGGTTGATTTAAGTCTTGTATGGCTCTGGTACTCAAATGCCTTCTGTGGCGAAAAAAAAAAAAAAAAAAAACAGTCGTCGAGAAGCCGATATAGAAAAAAACCCTCAAAAAGTATTCTATACACAATAATCTCAAACGTCAATTTTCGCCTCACTATGTTCGTTCAACCACACCAGCGTTATCGGCGTTTGCAAGCAACTGTATGAGCTTGAAATAGAGCGCGCCCTAATATGGATTGATGAGATGTTAAAAATGTCTCATGCCAGACCAGACATACATGTCCCTTCTCATATACTCGTATAAAGTTGGCAAGCAGGTGATGATGGGTGTCGATCTGAAATTCATGAGTTCTTTCACGATCTAACGTATTGTAGTATTCTATGATATTTTACCCATGGATGAATCTCTGGCTGTTGTTCTCTGCAATTCCATTCATCGCGCACTCTGGGCATTTCTTGTAGTTTAATTTGAGTCATACCATCGTTCATCAAGTTTTAACCAATGAGTTGAGGATGAGGAAAACCTGCTCAAAAATGGGAGAATCTTAAGAGGGAAAGGTGCCCTGACTTTTTGGAATCGGTTGAAAATTATCCCCATTTTTTGGAACATTTGTTTGAGTATAATCCAGATACTTAACACCAGAGTATGGAATAGTACACTCCAGTCTTAACTCCACACTCCATTTTCTACCATCTCAATCATGCTGATTTTCTTCTTTGATAGCCAGAGAATCGTCCGATTTTTACCAAAGGGTACTTGAAAGACTTCGTAAATGAGTCATGTGGGCGAGACGAAACATCAAGAACAACTGAGTGCTGCATCACGACCATGTGCCATGTCACACAGCATTTTAAATAAACATTTCTCTTACTCCTCAGCCTCCTTATTCGCCGGTCTTGAGCCATTTGTGATTTTCTTCTTTTCCCAAGATTGGGACGAAAACCTTCCAATGGTTGTTACCAAACAGCTGAGGGCTATTTCAGTATACGAATTCCAACACTGCTGTGAAGAGTAGAAGAACCATTTCCAGCGCTGTGTGGCTTCCCAAGGAAGTTACTTTGAGGGATTGTTTCATTCGAGTAAAAAAAATTAGTCTCATTACCTAATTTACACCACCCGTATGGCCGGCAGGGCGCGGATGAAGATGAATGACTGAATGGGTATTGTCTGTTGAATTAAGACGCCATCTAATTCAAACATGCCACCATCCTCATCAACATTACAAGAAGTCTTAGAAGACTCAAGAATTTTTGGTCGAAAAGCAAGATTGTTTCCAGCGGCCTATACCTGTAAAATGCATCAGGTTAAAAAGGATGATGGAGGATAGAAAGAGGGTGCTGAATATCATTGATGTCATTGTGTGGATAAGGGAGGAAATCCATCAGCGCTGTGGTGCTTTCGGTACAGTAGAAAATGGAGCAAGATTTTATAATAACATCGGCCTAGTGCAGCTTCCAGTTTCTATATCAATTTAATGCTTTTATCGTATACTAGATACACGACTGCATGCAAGAGAATTCAAGAGAATTTTTAAAATCGAAGTGGGCGAATACGTAAAAAAATGTTTGGCATGTCCACCAGATGAATGTCGTTTGAGTATCCGGTTACACAAAAACGATACGTGGGAGTCCAATCAGGACCATCCCTCCGCTAGATAAAAACCAAAAGAAAAAATAAGTTGAATAAGTGTTCGTTCTCATTACTAGCCTCAAGTGTACAGTAGTATTGATTGTCCTTGATACTAAACATAAATAACAAAATCAAGTACACGTGCATGTACAATAAAGGGTAAGGTGCAATAGATAATACAAAAAAAAAATAATAAAAATTAAGAAACAATACCTTCCAGTCTCTGATGTCTCTGATGATGTTTCATTAAATACTTTTTCCTAATTGATCCAGCCTGAATGTCCTTTAACTAATTCTTACAATTCTTACAATGGTAAAATATTTTTATTTACCTTAACGTGTTTACATATATTCTTCGATACCATTTTATATAGACTTAAGAAATAATATATCCTTACAGGGTGTCTGTGTTTTTTTATCCAGTTACAAATAACTACAAATGTTAGTATTGTTTTCCATTCATTTTTTTTGCTTTTTTTTTATGTTAGATACATTTTATAAGTTTTACTTTTGAATTCTAAATTTATGTTCTCGTTGATGAAGTCATCTTGAATGATAAAAACGATCAATGGACGTTGTTTGTGATATGATGGATTGATGACAAGCTGCTATTGATAGTACGCAAAGGATGACAATGGCAAAATGCGACGGGTTGGGTACTCCACTGCTTGTCTGCATTGCAGCTGGATGTTCACCTGTGGGGAGGAAAGAGAAAATAGGAACGAAATCGAGTGGGGGAGTGAAATAAATTATTCATTGTGTCGAGGGTATGACCTAATTTCAGGGGAAAAAAAGTTTAGCTTTTTTGAGTGTTTTTCGGGAACAAGAGGTCGATCGTTGAAGGAATGCAGTCAAATCGAAAATGATTCAAAAATATTTTATATTTTATATGTACAAAGGATGTACAATTTTTTTCGGGACTAGCAGTTGCTTATACCGTGGGTGCTCTCTCCGAATGCAAAGATGTGGAGTTATATATGTAGTTTCTAACAACGTTGTGTAATCCTTGGTAGGCGAAGAAGAAAAATAACTTTTTCACTTTGTTTCTTTCTTTTATTTGAGGACAAACATAAATTTTCATTCAGACTAAACGACTGGGAAGCAGATGCTCGCCCTATACTGAAGAGCAAGATCTAAAAGGTCAAAAGTTGAGTAACCCACACGATATAGCACCTTTTCAAAAACTTTATTAATGAAGAGCAATAAAATCATTTAATACTAATCTCTGTATACCTTCCAGTGAGAGGGTCATGAGGGTGGTATGCATATTTTCCAGATTTGTACTTTAGACCAAAAGTTTAATAATAAGGCAAACTAAAGCCTTAGAAAGAGTCCGTTGAGGAACTGGCGACCAAAGTTTTTTTTTGTCAAGAGAACTTCATTCAAGATGTTTTCTCTTCGCATATTGTTCACAACACTATTCCGAACTAGAAATTATTTCGAGGTCTATGCTTGGCAAAAATCGCAAGAAACCCATGCAATTATATGAAACGAAAAAAAAAAATATAAATTATGAGTCAAACTCACCATTCAAAACATGAACTTGTACCGAAGCTGGGATCGCTGCGGCCGGTACGCATGTATAATTTCCAGAATCTCTGAACGATGCCCGAGTCAACATTAATCGACTGGTGGTTCCCACGTCCGTTTTCTCTGTCTCCAAACTAATACCGCCACGTACGGAATCGAAGTCAACCACCGATGAGCCATGGTACCTAAGGGAAAACAACGAAAAAACTCATATCTCTTATCGGAACATGGTCAGAAGGGTTTTTCCTGCTAATTAAACACAGGAACGAAGCCCACTCAGGGTTTAAGCTCCATGTGTGTTATATGCTTTGTCGCCAAATCACCGAATGTAGATTGATGCAAATGTATGAATTAATTATTTAAAAATCTCATTAAATATCTAAAGGGGTCACCGAATGCCACCCTTACCGTCAGTACTATATCGAATCACCCTCTCATACGATACGTATGAAGAACAAAGTTGATGTCGTTTGACGCGTAATTATGATTAAAATGTAGATTTTGTTCCCATTTGATGCACGCAGCGGGCAAAGCTCGGGCTGAAGGTAACCCACCCAAGGTAAAGAATTATTGATGAGGAAAAAGTAAATATTTATAGACTTCGTATGCATGTAGGAGAAGGCATGTTACTCCTTCATCGTTTCGGCATTATACTATATTTTTGTGCTTCCCGGACTTTGACAAATGTGAGTTACATTGGTCGTAGTCCTCTCCGGTTGAACCTTTCTTGGATTTTGCTTGAAATCCCAATACTATTTACGATGGACGAAAGGTATCAAAACAAAATAGTGAAAACCCCTGACTGTGCTTATTTTTTGTTTTTATAGGGTTCGTGCAGGTTCAAGAATTACGCTCTTATGGTGTTTGTCACAAAACCTGGACGGAGTGCAGATGGTTTGTGTCGAAGATGTTCGTTCACTACTCTCCGAAGGTGGTTGTTCTAGGATCCGTGAGATTCGACTGAATTTGTGGCGTTGGTTGTAGTTCACAGTAGTTTTATTAGTTTCCAAGGATTTGATATTGTTAATGCATACACACTATTTTGAAGTGATCTTATACTGCGTGCCTTCGTCAGTATTTATTTGATCATTTCTCATTCACAGCTGGTTTTGTTGCACAGTTTTTTCCGTATAGGAATTGTCTTCACCGCTCTGATCACCGCTGATGATTACCATTTCACGACTAGCTCGAAGTGAGCACGTCGATAT
Organism: Merodon equestris; assembly: GCA_958301585.1. Lineage (NCBI taxonomy): Eukaryota > Metazoa > Arthropoda > Insecta > Diptera > Syrphidae > Merodon > Merodon equestris. Next base: position 19,199,276 of record OY284418.1, on the reverse strand, counting down.
CAGTGATATTCATTCACAATCTCGGGAAGAGAATTATCTGTGCCAAGCCGCTTTTGAACAAGCCTTAAGCACTCTGAAGGTCCTAAAATGTTGTGGTTTTTCTCTGACGAAAAAATTGTTGATCAAGGTCAAAACAATACAAAGGGCCCTTTCAGTTACTGTCATGGTTTAAGGAGCTGTTAGCAACAAAGGACATGATATGCCGCCACATTTCTTTCTCCAATGTCGTCGGGTCAATGCTGTCGCCAACATCGAGGCTTTCGAAAATGTTGTGAAACCCTAGATTGATATCATACTCGGGGGCAGACCACACATATTCCAGCATGCCTGCATGCATGGCCGAAAATTCCCATGACCACAGAACTCCAAGACCTTAACCCCCGAATTGTTATGGAACCAATAAACGTCCTCATAACACCATTTCTTCTCCGAAGAAACGCTGTACGTTAGGTGTGATATTTGAAGAATGGAATTGATGAAGACTTCTATCTGAAATGGAAGATGAGTTAGAAGAATAGCATAAGAGGGGGACCAGACTTGACTAACATATTAAAGACGTGACCTAACAGAGCTCGTATATAGGGATCTCGGGACGTAAGGATTCGAAGAAAAATAATGAAATAATAAGCAGCCTCATGGAATTAATCTGACTGCTGGAAATATGGGAACAAAGAGTGGCTAAACCTTTGAGTTAAATAAGGCGTACATTTTCATAGCGCGAAATTATTATATGCTAAACGCATTTATCAAATTACATTTTCGATTTCGTCAAATTTATTAGAAAACTTAGTTAAAACCAACGTGATACTCTCCACTATAGCACCTGATGAACTGTAGTAAAGTGCACATGCATTAATCATCTATCCCCGGGCTACCTTCTGTATTTCTAACAAAAAGTTAAACCTAAAATGCATAGATACACATACATAGATACCGGATAACGAATTACCATGAAACAGACGATGCATGAATATTCACCGAGCACGCTAATGATATTGTACTGTCGCGTTTCACATGAACCTCCGTTGATCCAAGGATTTTTGCCCGTGCAGCTGAAACGAGATGTAAAACAGGAAATAGAAAAAAGAGTTGGAAAATAGTGAGAAGCAAGTAATTGAATAAAAATGAAAATGGAATGAAACACTAAATTTTATCAAAAAAACTTTACGAGATTATCGAATATGAGGCCGATACGCTGAAGCTTGTAGGAGGTTCCTTTTTTTAACCCCCCCTGAATCGGAAAGAATTTTTTTTCGCAATGGCAAACCTAACAATGGGGTTATCGCAGTTTTTTTTATTATTTGAAAATGTAGAAGGCGTCAAGCTTGACGTGATTTCATCATCAGACCGATACTTTAACGAATAAATTGCCACTAGTGCAGCAGAGACCTTTTGACAACGAGAACATCGTAACCTACATATTTTCTTTCCATACTGAACAACTATTTAAAGATTTTTGGACTTCGCTGTATGCTACGATTGAATCTACAATAGAAGTACAACAGGCGATTTGCGACCCAAGTTCGATGCTAATCATCTCTTGCAGTGAGCAGTCGACTTTGTGCAAGTGACTGCTATCGGAGCGCAATTAATATACGGAAATTCGAAAACGAAGCAAAAAAAAGGCGAGTTCGCCTAGTGGAAGAGTACCGGGAATCAAACGCGTGAGTTAGGCGGTTCAAACACCCATTGGGGAAGAAAGGATTTTTTTCGTTCTTTCTTTTCCCATCTAACAAACAACAACAAAAAAAGAAAGGAGAAATTCGAGTGGCGGGGACGTGGACTCCAATCGAAAAATAATGCCGCAAAGTTCGGTACAACAACAACGAATACGGTGTTTACGATCCCCGATGACGTAACGAAACGTAAAAGACGACCGAAACTCACAATGAAGCTAAAAGCCCGTAAAGCGGCAGATAATGGAACAGCAACTCCCGCGATGACAACAGATGAGGGAGAAGTCAGTAGTGATGACTATGACTCACCCGATACGATTAGCACGGGCAAACAGTGCTACGAAATTGTAAAGGGGCAAGAGAAAGAAAACCTTTCTAAAGAAGAAGCCAAGCTTGATCTACTAATTAAGGAGTTGATAGCCAAGCGCAACAAAGTGCGACAGCAAAAGCTACAACAACAACAGCAATTACAGCAGCAACAATAACAATAGCAGTCACTTAAACTCCAGCGGCAACAACAAAAAGAACAACAACAGACAACAATGCCGAAGAAAAGTCGGCAAGACCAACAAAAACAACAAAAACAACAACAACAACACATGCAGAAGCACCCACAACAACAACAAAAGCAGCAAGAAGAAGAAACGTGAGTCCCTAGAGTCCCCAAGAAGATACGTGCCGCCCTTGGAAAATCACAAACGGAGTATGTTACCTATACTCCCAAAGCACAAAAAAGGCATAGATCACGAGTTCGGGCCGGAAGAGCTAATGAATGAGCTACGCAGACACGAGAACGATGAACTCTAGTTCGTTGGAGTCAAGCCCTTCACCACCGCCAAGGCTAAAAGCGGTGATCAGAAGCTACCATTTTTCTTGGTGCGTTTTCTAAGCCACCTAGCTGTTACCTGGGATAAATTAAAAAAAGCAGATGGTGTACTCCAATGTATGCGTTGCCAGAGATTCGGGTATGCCGCTCCTAATTGCAATATGCAGTTCAGGTGTGTAAAATGCGAGAAGGATCACAAACCTAGAGAATGTCCTCTGGGAAGGGAAAAAGTTTAGGACAAATCATTACTTTTCTGTGTCCCTTGTAAGAATACGGGGCGCCCTGCTAATTTAAGGGGTTGCCCGAAATTTCAAGAACTTAGAAAGAAAGTTCAGGCTCGTGAGCAGCAAATCGAAGAAGATAGACTTCCCAAAAGCCGCTCGTTCGCAAAGATCGTTACACCCAATGTATCCTTTGCCCAAATGGCAACCTGAAGCCAATGCGGAGTTAACAGCTGTCCTATTCTCCACGAGCAAGCGGCTCGAATTGATCTCATCTATTTGCAGAGTCTGACATACCAAGAACATGATGAATACGCCAGACGAGTTGAACCAGAAGATCCTTGCCGTGAATCTTGATTCGCTGGTGAGAATCGAGAGAAGAATTACACTGTCTAACTTGTTGGTAAATGAAAATTCAGACTTGCTTTTGGCCAGCTAAACTAAACTGAACCAGAAGCATAACTTGGTATACAAAGATTATCATGTAATAAGAAGAGATCGAAAGATGTAGATTAGCTTAGAGTGCTCGTTAAGAGCCAGTAAATATATGAAGTAAAATGTTAAATTAGATTTAAGCATTTGTCTAGTAAGTAAGAATATGAATAATAAAATAAGATGCGATTAAAGCCTTCGACACCGTATGGTTAGAAGGTCTTTATTACAAGCTCAGTCGGATGGGCATAAGTAAACCACTGCTATATATGATTTTTGACATGTTAACAGGTAGAAAGTTCGTCGTGAAAATTGCCAACGTGACTTCTACCCAAACATTTGAAATCAAAAATGGACTGCAACAGGGTACGGTCAATTCGCCGATCCTTTTCAGCATTTACCTAAGCGATCTGCTAGTTTCTCTTCACCATTCAATAGCGTACGCAGACGACCTAATCGCGTACAGATCAGGTCCAACGATCGACGTTATCGTTATTCTTCTGCAGCGTGACTTCGAAAAAATCAGCAGTATTGTGATGACTGGAAGTTGAAAATCAACTTCCAGAAATCAGAATCTATATTGTTCAGAACGCCTTTGTCTAGGGCCTCTCGGGACACTAGAAAAAACTGGCGCAGGTTCTTAATTTTAGGACCGGACGGACGTCCACTGGCGAGACAAAGTGTAGTCAGATACCTTGGGATCGTGCTGGATCAGTATCTATATTTTGACAAACATGTAGATGCTGCTCTGGCAAGGGCCCGGGGCGCTTTCGCTCTAACAAGATGGCTGTTTCATAGCAGCCAACTTGATTCTAGGGTGAAGGTAATCTGCTACATGGCCTTAATCAGGCCCATGGTTGCCTATGGATGTCCCGTCTGGTTCAATGTGAGAGCCAGCTTAATGGAAAGGATTCGGGTGTTTGAGAGACAATGTCTCAGGACGTGTCTGGGGCTACATAGGACACCCAAATCTGAGTACACGAAATTTTACCCGAACGAGGTCCTATACAATAGGGCCAGGATTGTACGGATAGATAATTTTTTGATCAAACTGATTCGAAGCCACGTTGCGAGAGCAATGACTTCGGTCAATAGCCTGATCTTCGGGGCTTACTACCCCAACGATTTATATCACGAGAGAGTGCGCCTTAATGGCTTTGTGCCGCCAGAAGCATTCCTCTATTTAGATAGATGTGGGCTGATCCAGGATAGATTGGCGGTGCCGCTAATCTTCCACGTGGGTCGCAATTCCGTGGAGCGGCGATTCCTCTACGGACCCGATGTCGCGCTCCGTGAGCCCGAGCGCCTCAGGTTCTGTAGATCGGTCTCACGCCGGGATCGAGGAGACGTAGTCCGCCAGCATCAACGCTTTTGGTGGCTGGAGAGAGCTACGTCAGTGGACATTTTGAGAGCTTCAGCCTCTTCAAGGCATGGCCTGCCTAACACCAATGGCAGGCTTACATAGGCTAGGGTAGGGTAAGGTAGGGTAGGGTATTAAATTATATTAAATATATATTATGAATATAATTTATATATATATATTTTAGTTAAGGTAGAATAACTTAAGTTTAGGTACATTAAGGTAGGTTTAAGTTTTATATATAATACAAAAAATGATCATATGCTAAGTTTTTAATAAAAAACTTTTTTCTTAGCTTAAGCTAGATATAGTAATGTTAGTGGTAAGTTGATATAGTAGTCGAAAGACATAGATTTAAGTTGTTACGTCTATTTTAGAGTGTCCGCCTAGGGCCAGTAAGATATCTAGATTGTTAAGATAGTTAAGCTAGTTTTTAAGCATTTTTGTCTAGGGTAAGATAGATCTAAGAAATTATGAATAAAAATGAATTAAAAACTAAAAAAAAAAAACTATAAAATGCGATTAGAAAGAAAAAAATGAAAAGACCCAAGTTCGAAATTTAATATCGTAGATTTTCAGTGCGGCTTACCTTATGATAATAATTCTTCTTTAGGAGGATATAAAGGACAACACTTTTATATGTTGCTATCGTGCCTCCTTTTTTTATTAGGACTTTGAATAAGTTGTCGTTGTTTCCCAACATATGAAGTTACCAGAACTATGTACATGTAATTCAACATGGTAACGCATCTACAAGGAGGAACTGACCCCGAGGAAATGCTCTCAGAGCTCAAATGGTGCGACAGTGACGACTTGAGAATGATAGGAGTCGCGGGTCAGCGGGAGCAAAAGATATTACCCTCCTTCATGATCCGAAGAAGCCAAGGACCATTATTTCCTTAAGATATTAAGAAGGCAAAGAAATATTTTACACGTCGAATTGCAAGATGCAGCCTCGATGCGTTAAATGCGCAAAGAAGCACAAAAACGAAAAATGCGACATGACCCAAGACAAGGTCGTAGACAGCGGTCAGCTAGAACGCGTGCTCTGTAGGAACCGAGGACACCCTGCAAACTATCGGGGATGTTTTAAGTTTCATATGACATAAAAAAATCAAATCTGGCTCTAAGCAGAAAGCTGAGGAGAAACATCCCTCAAACATGAGTCATCGCACCCCAAATGATCTATGGGGGCAGACGGCATAAAAGCCTACGGAAGTTCACAAAACCCCAGTGTCTGTTGCTAATACACCAGAGGTCGAGAAGGACCTGTCGGACCTAGCGGACGACGAATGCCCCGTACTTTTGATTAGCGAAACTAAGCTAAATCAAAAGCACAATATCCTGCACAGTCCTTACAGAATAATTCGATAAGACCGAACCAAAGCCATAGGAGAAAAGGCAGTTACGATCTTCATTAGCCAGAATTTCAAACATAATATCCATATGCTAAAGGCCTGCATAGTGGGCATTCCTCTCCGAAATGAAAGGAGAATGAAACACCTCAACCCAATATTTTTATCGCCGAGTTCAAGATATTTTTTTTAATATTTTACAGTGCCCTAAAAATCACTGCTCTCTACAGATGAAGCCGCTGATTACGTATAAAGTCCTCCCCCCTCCCCCTAACGTACAAGGTTACAAGCATACAGTGAACTTCCATCTTTCACCCCATTATCAAAAGCAATAACTAAGCCCAACATTAGCTTTTAAGGCCCCTATTTGGAAGTATAAACTCCCTCGTTCTGTGCATTATTGCTTCCTCAAACATTCTTGGTTGCATGCGTAGAATATGAGCATACAAATTACAGTCGGATGGAGAATCGCGGGTCAGTCTCGCATCCGATAAATTGAACAAAATCGCATGGCGTTGGTAGAAAATAGAATTTGAAAAGTGGATTATCCATCAGGATTCTTGTGGTGTACACCGTGTGACGTATGCAGTATGTTCTGCACTGCCTGAAATGCCAGTTGATGAGCTGAATATGTATCGGGATTTAACCAAACTTTTGCATATAAGCTTGACAGAAAATCTGTGAAAGTAAACAAAACCAATTGTTAATGTGCAAGGCTTCATGCAGCACAGATGATGATAATGGTATATCAACGAGGAGTTTATTTGATTTGATTTCACCCCCAAAGCGGGAATAGGATGCACTGTGGAAAAACTAAGTGGATGCGTCGCGTGGATTTGAATGTGAAAATGTGTCGCTAGGCGCTTTTCAGATGGTGGATATTCCGTAGGAATACAATGAATGACGAATCGGAAGATTATAAGCTTTCAGGTATGAATAATCTGTTTGGGAATACTATTTACATAAAAAAAATTAGGCGACATTCCATCTCGACACCAAGGCTCTAAGTTTGGTCGTCTATATACTCGTCAAGTTGCATATTTATAAACAAAGAGGACTCGGATCCGTGCCATTGTAAGAAGCCGAGACGGGCATTCGAATGATGTCATAGTCTATACAAAATGGCATACATGGGCTTTTTAAATAAAAAGAGAATTTCGTTAATACCTCACACACAGCTTGTTTTATTTCATTTCAACATCTACCCGTCCTTATTGGAAAATACTTTCAATTACCACGGGTAGATTTTGGCAGCCTGTTGTTTTGGCGATATCTGTTGTTTATTATTCCGTCACTGATGCCAAATCATGATGGCAAGTTACTCGATTGAACAGCACGTCCAAATGACAAAACTTTATCAAAATGAGTGTTCGTTAGTGTAAACGTTGCGCGCGTTGATTTGACCCCGCTAGATTTTCTTATGAGGTTTCCTGAAGTCGCATTCTAAAAAGGAACTTAAAGATATTGAGATTTTATCTTGTCCTTAGCATACTGTGATTGTAAAATCTAATCACTTCTTCTGATTTTCTGATTCCTAAATATCTCGAGAAATATTAATTTATTCCCCCAAAAAGTCATGCAATTAATTGTAGCCTGCAGCATATTCTTCAAAATAGTTTATATAATACAGCATAGGGTGATCCAAAAGTAATGATAATCAATTATTTGCACTCTACTAGGACGACGTAAAAAAAATCATATAAATAGAAAAAAATCATATAAGGAATGAACGATGTCATATTCCATAGATAATGGCATACCTGGGCCTTTAAAATATAAAAACGATTTTGGTAATATTTTACACACAGCTTGTTTTATTCAACAAAGTTGGGTACCAGGCGCAGCAGGTACTGCCCCTTTTGCAGTCAGTGCGCTTCGTGCAGTGTTGGATAACATGTTACGACCCAATGTGTATGCTTTTGGTCATTTTTAAAGTAGGTTGTGACATTTGCTTAGGGGATCAAACGAGCCTAAGCTTACACTCTCAAATTTACTTATTTAGCCTTTTTTTAAATGCAATTGCCAAAGAAAAAAGTACTTAAATAAGGTCTACAGTGACGAACACATGCATGCGTAAATGTGAAACAAATAAAAAGGAAGCAAAACAATAATAAAACAGCCGAAACGAGCACAAAAAAAGGAAAGAAATCGTATTATTCTGACCTTTGACATCATAATACTGGGGCTCAGAATATTTATCTCTAAGATCCACGTCAGCTGGAATTAAACAAAAAAAAAAGAAGGATTTTTTTGGTAAGTTTAATTTTATACTGAAAGTGGCTAATTTATTTTTGCTTATATTCTTGAGATTAAATAATGTGAGCCAAAGTATTAGAGGGAAAGGCGCGAACGAAAGATAGAAAGAAATAAGATGCTTGAAATACAGACTTGTTGGAGTTGATTCAAATCGATCTCTTATTTATTCAGTTTCTACAAGGGGTGATTAATCTTTCTATAATACATATGTATGACAGGGTAACATTGCTTCAACGTCGTTAGGTATTTTTGTACCCGATGACCTATTTGAATAGAGCATTATTGCTTGCTCCAGGAAATCACATCACGACCATGTGGTCATATCAACGTTATACATCCTTTCATTAAATAAATGTCTAAAGCTCCTGGACAAGGCCTATGAAATTAGTTCTAAATTCTCAGAAACGGTCGACATTGGATCGATAAAATTCAAACGCGACAAGCCCTGAAGAACAATCGCATAAATGTGTTCGTGCCTACCCACCCTAGCGCTCCCTCCCGCGCTATTACCCATTACCCATTTAGTACAGACAGTGGATTATAATAAATTGTTTGCAAATGCTCTGTCGAATAGTCCGTGTCCTGGGAGGAATGTGCACAGCACTTTACACACACCCTCCTCAGCCCCAAAATAATAACGACGCATCTCCGCGAGCGTTTCTGTTATACACATTTTTTTTTCTTCCTTTTCTTTCCCCACTTTTCCTTATAAGTTTTGGCTTTTGAACTTTTAGTCATTTTCCTAAATGAATTTTATATATTATTCAGCCCCAGCAGAAAGGCCCTTGTTCTGTGTTTCTTACCGCTATAAACAAGCCATTAAAAAAACATAAAATGTGTATAATAAATATTTAGCGGATACTTTTATCTTTCGCTTAGAGAGGCAAATTGTTTTTTGCTTCGATCGCTTGTCTGATTGAATGTAGCTAAGCTTGACATGATTTCCGTCGCAACCAGTTCATGATATTTCCGTGGGACATTTGAAAACGTTTCCAATTAAAAAGAATTTAACTCCATTACCTGCAAAGCTCGTTAACCGTTGGAGCCCGGACATGTAACTACTTCGTTTCGTGTGTCTATCTCAATTTTATAAAATCCTCCGGAACATCCACAGTCAGTGCTGACGGCATTCGCACATACATGTTTTCATACCAACTGCAAATCTTGTTGTTGTTATCGCTGCTAGTGTATTCTATGTCATTCGACCTTTCACACATCGGGTTGACATTGAGCCTAATACAATTAACTTGAACATTTTAGCAAACACAGTTTCATGTATGGTCCTTCAGTGGACATTAACTGGCTATTTTGCGATTTTCAGTTAGAAAATGAAATAAATGTCTGCAAGTTTGGTTACAGATGGAAGTCTGAGAGTACCAAACCACAAGAATAGGGGGATGGCCGATTTCCTACACCAACCCACCCTTGTATACATGCGCTTTTTTGTGGTCGAGTTCGAGTTTCATAGTCAACTTGACCGCTGGGTATAACTCATATGCTACGTGGCCCTAATAAGGCCCATCATCGCGTATGGATGTCCGGTGCGGTTTAATGTAGGACCACCTTACATGAAAAATATTTTTGTAAACGAGAGACAGTGACTTAGGGTCTGTCTTAGGAAGTACAGAACGCCATATTTCATATTTATTCATATTAAAAATATTTAACAATATATAAACATCCGTAAAGCCTTGGGGGCTTGTCTGCAGAATACTGATTACAAAAAGAAAACAATACAAGTTTACATGGATGTAAAATTCAATTAGAAACAGAGATTTGTGGAAAGAAAGACGATCATGGAGCAGGCCTCAACAGAATCCACAATTTTCTTGTTAAAATGACTCGAAAGCACATCGCAAACGATACTACTAACGACAGCAACCTGATCTACGGAGCTTACTACCCCAAGTATAGATACCACGAGAGCACTTCTCCATATCGATTCCGAAAGGATAGTGCGAAATAGAGATGATATCCCGGTAATTTACTTCCGCCTCCGGGATGCCAGGAGACGTTGCAAAACAACACGCCAATTATTGGTGGTTGTCGGGTGAAAAGGCTTCGCAGAGCGTTGCGTTATTCCGATGAGATCCTCCTCATTTCTTAGTTCGTAAGTTAGATTAAATTAGCTAGGGGACCTGGGGAGGCTGGGCGCGTCATTCAAACGAATAATGAGTGGAAACAGCGTAGAAAAAGGCCAGGAAGACTGCGCCGTAGAATATGAGGGTGGACCTAGAAGATATGTAACAGAACAGCGAAGCTTGGTAGGAAGACATTCATGACAGGGAGGCTTGGTAAAGCCCAGTCAACGAGGCTTCAAATTTCAAATGGCCGATAATAATAATAATGTCTGCTACGCATATTCGAATATTCTTAATTTAATTGCACGAATCACCCTTTATGTTTTCTCCCGAAGCTCAAGACATGAAAAGTACGATTCTTAAATTCATCAAACACAATTTAATTTCATCGTAGTCTCCATCGAACTTTAACCCCATTTTGAAGCGAATAAAAGAAGTAGCTCCAGTTCGTGATGAAACTCAGGACACTACGCTTAAAAATTTAGTTGCTTCCCAAACTGAACTTTTGGATAGGTTAGGGAAGGCGGCTTGCTCTAGCTCTAGCAACAAGGATACTTCGACGGTAGTGTTACAGCCCATGCATATAACACCGTTTTCTGGTGATTACCGTGAATGGCCGGGTTTCCGTGATGTTTTTGTACAAACCGTGGACTGCAACACTAAACTTTCCGGTGCACAAAAATTTCGGTATTTGAAATCGGTTTTAATCTGTTAAATGGTTTGAGCGTTTCGGACTCAAATTATTTGTTGGCGTGGGAGAAGCTAGAACGCCGGTACAATAAACCTCTTTATATTATCAATGCATTTATTGAGCAATTTTTAAAATTGCCTAATGTCGGTTCGGGGGATGGCGCTCACTTGCGCAAGCTCGTTGACAAAGCAGACGAGGTCATTCGTGGTCTAGAAGCTATAAAGGCCGTAGGTCGGGATCCGTGGCTCGTGTACTTGTTATTAAACAAAACAGACTCTGAAACTCGAAAGGCTTGGGCGCTGGAAAACAGAAATTTTGAGACATCGACCATTGAAGATCTTCTTGAGTTTTTAGAAGAGCGTTCTAGTGCCTTAGAAGCCTGCGATGCGAAATCCACTCGTATAGCAAAGAACTCTCGTGCATCGAATTCGGTGAACATAAAAAGCCTCGCCGTGGTGAATGTATCGTGCCTAAAGTGCAAGGGTGAACATTATCTGTCGCAATGCCCGGAACTCCTTTCGATGTCGGTTAGTTCGCGACGCAGTTTTGCTAGAGATCAACGGTTGTGTTATAATTGTCTGGGTACGAAGCACTCATCCATGCGATGTCGAATTAAGGCGCGTTGTACATTTTGTAATACTCGTCATCATAGTCTAGTTCACGTAGAAAACCCTACTCCATTTTCTAATTCAACCAGTTATCCCAATGTGAACTACAATCAGAACTCTCCGGTATCGGTCGTTAGCAACCATATGAAAAATGAATCGCGTTTCTCGGGAATACTGCCGTCGATGTGTTTGATACTCTTGGAAAGACTCATCACGCGCGCGTTTTACTCGATACCGGTTCGCAGGTGACGTTCGTGACTGATAGCCTGGTGGAAAGACTTGGACTTCGTCGTTCACATGCTCGGTTGCCTATATCCGGAATTTCGTCGGTTGAAGCTGATGTGACTCACGGTGCTGTCACATTAACCCTACAATCGCGTACTAGTCAGCATTTCATTGAAATTGAGGCTTATATCTTGAACCAAATAACAACACCCACTCCATCGCGTTCATTCCAATCCAGCAACCTTACCTTTCTCGAAGACCTTCAATTAGCGAATGTAGGATTTAATATCCCAGGTCCTATTGATATACTGCTGGGAACGGACAAATCTTGGAGTATCCTGCGAGGTGGCCATCGTTCAGATGAGGAAGGAAGAGTTGTTGCTCATGAGACTCCCTTTGGATGGGTCATAACGGGTTGTATACCGGAAAGGCCGATCGTTTCGTTGCGTGTAGGAATTGACATTGATGTGCTCCTGAAGTCTTTTTGGGAAATTGAAGAGGTCCCGCATAATTCCTCTTTGTTGCTAACTGAAGATGAGGTTGATGTTAATTTTTCTAAAACTCTTACTCGATCGCCGGACTATAAATAAATACATGGTAAAACTTCCGTTTCGACATGACAATGTAAGATTTTCCAATACCCTATCTGGGGCTCTTCTGTCCAGGCTTTTCGCTATGGAACGTCGATTTGCGCGTGACCAAAATCTAAAGGTGGAATATCATAAGTTCATGAAAACTTATTTGGATCTAGGACATATGAAACGCATTCCTGATGATGAGATAGAGCCTACATCGGGTAGTGTTTTCTATTTGCCACATCATGCCGTCATACGAGTCGTATTCGATGGGTCGCATAAGGATACCAAAGGTTGTAGTCTCAATGAAATGCTTCACGTGGGAATCCCTCTCCAACGCAACTTGATTAGTGTTTGTTCACGGTTTCGCTTGCATCGTTTCGTATTTTGTGCTGACATCGTGAAAATGTTTCGGCAAATTTGGGTGAATCCTAAACATCGAGATTTTCAGCGGATTGTGTGGAGAGATTCAGATAATAGCCCGGTTTCGCACTTTCGTTTATGCACGGTGACGTATGGTACCTCTATTCCGTGCAGGGACGGGTTAAGAATATCCCTGCAGCGATACCTCTCGCTTATCGTAAAAGGCGATTAAAACAAAGGTGAACAAAAATCACATCTAGGCAATTTTGAAAACACCAAGGTGAGCCTAGGGACACATATACCACCATTAAACTGCCCCACAAGTATACATGCAAATCAGTGGGCGGACACGACTGGAGATCACCGGTGTTGTAAGAGTAAGATCAGAAGACTTGATTATGTTCCGGAGGAGAGAGAAAAACGTGTTGATGTTCACGTATCCATTCCGGTCGAGCATTTTCTCGAAAACCTTGAGCAAAGGGTATCTGCTTGGAGGAAACTCGTTAGAATCGTTGGATATATGTATCGCTTCATAAGCTTGTGTCGTGTGCCTAAACAAGAGAGGAAAGGTGGATCTCTTTCGCTTCTAAAGCTTCGTATTGCAAACAACCTTGCATTCGGCGTGCTCAAACCGTATTCCAGACTGAAATAAATGCGCTTTAAGCTAATCGTTGTGTCTCGAAAAGGTCCCAGCTGTTTTCGCTTTCTCCTTTTATTGATGATTTCGGGTTGTTGCGCGTCGGCGGCAGAATTTCAATTGCTAGGCAGGTTCCTTACTGTGTAAAACATCCAACTATTTTGCCCAAAAACCATCGTATTACGTGTTTTCGTCATCGACAGCTTACGTCTACGCAGCTTATGGGGAACCTACCATCGTCGTGTGTGAATCCATGCTTTCCACAGGATGTGACTATGCTGGCCCCATAACACTTCGTTTGTTCAAGGGAAGGAAACCTAAGTTCGTGAAAGGGTACATATCATTATTTATCTGTATGGCTACTAAGGCCATTCATCTGGAGATGGTTTCGGATCTAACTACGGATGCGTTTTTGGCTGCTCTCAGAAGGTTCATCGCGAGACGGGGGAAATGCAGCGTTATATACTCCGACAATGGAACCAACTTCCAAGGAGCAGCTCGTGTTCTATTGGAGATGCACAAGTTGGTCCAATCGCAAGCTCACAACGAGAAGATTGCTGAAATGTTAGCTGCCGAGAACATCGATTGGCAATTTATCACTCCGCACAGCCCGCACTTCGGTGGGCTTTGGGAAGCGGGAGTTAAATCTGTGAAGCAACATCTTCGTCGCGTTCTTGGAAATAATATTCTCACCTTCGAAGAAATATGTACCTTGTTAGCCCAAATCGAAGCACTCTTGAATTTGCGCCTCCTCTGATTTAGATCTTGACCCATAAACACCTTCTCATTTAATTATAGGAAAGCCATACACTGCGATCTCCGAACCAAGCTACCTGGAGACACCGGTTAATAGGTTGGGAAGATGGGAACTGCTTCAGAATATGATTCAAGGTTTCTCGCAAAGATGGCACATCGATTATTTAACATCGTTGGAGCAACGCCCAAAATGGAGAGAACCTACCCGAGACTTTCGAGTGGGCGATATGGTAGTTCTCAAGGAGCCAAATCTACCACCTTCACAGTGGTCCCTAGGAAGAATAACCGAAGTCCATCCCGGTCAAGATGGACATGTACGTGTGGTAACACTGCGCACGAAAAGGCGGAACACTCAAGCGCCCCATCACCAAATTAGCAATTCTGCCATGTTCCTGAAATTCCTTCAGCGGGGGCGGCATGTTTACGAACGCTATTTTCAATATTAATTATTCATTTTGATTTAAAAAAAAAAAAAAAAAAACTAACTATGTCAACCCCCTGTAACTCGACAATTCCTTTTTTGTGTTTTTTTTGTTTGCTATCCCACATTTGCGGAGACAATCATGGTAAAATGGTCTGCTGATCATCGGACCATGATCGTGCTAACTTGGAAAAAAATACTGGTTTCTGCAAAGCAAGTGGTGTGTCGTTGATTGCTGCACAAGCACGAAAAACACTTTTTAAGCAACCACCAAACCAGACGGTCGAATTACAGGGAAGTAACGTATTGCATTGATCTGAATAAAATAATTTATAACGTGAAAGTACATACGAGTAGATACTCAATTGTTTTATTCATTTATTCAGAATCACGCGCCTATATACTTCATATTTAATTGATTTCTGTGAAGTCACTACCTCAAATTTAATATACCCGAGCTTTGAATGTAAAAACCTTCGGTATTGGTGCAGCAATGGTGATGTTTTGCCCGCCAGTAGTCTAGATCCTTCATAGAGGGCGCAGCGATAGTTTTAATGTTATTCAATGAATTACAGCGGAGGTGGAAAGCTCGCGAACATGTTAATAATCTTTTGATGAGCTTTGTTGGAATACCTCAATATCAGATGGTGAAACTCCACCAGTTATATTCCAAATGATATTCAAATTTGTATCAACTCACCTGTTACTTCCAATAGTATGGCCAAATTAATTTTCGGTTCGGTGTTCACCTGACACTCGTAGATGCCGCTGTCTCGTTGTTGTGCATATTCGATTTTCAAGTCCCAATCATCAGATCCCGGCGTGTGGACAACCGAGAATCGTTGGTCGCCTGTGTAAGTGTAGATATTCGTAGTAAGGATATGTAAATCACGCTTGCGCATCCATGAAACCTAGTTAATGTTTAAATCAAACTTTTGCCTTAAATGCAAATCCATCCAACCATACCGTGCGATTGCCTTTGTTCTTGACACGGCACTTGAGAATTGCAGTCTCGTCGACAACCGTGGATACATTCCTTGGGCTAATGTCATCAAAGTATGGTCGCTCAGCGTCCAAGAAGCCTAGAATTGAAAAAAGAATAATTTTAGTTATTGTAGTATACAACTATACATGGAAAAGGAACGTTATTATAAGGGCAAGGTTGGGTAGTTTTAGGATAAAGCCTTCAAAGAAAAAGTAAACGAATTCAGAACCATAGGTAAGTCTCGTGTAAACAAATTAATAATTAAATGCTTGTCCAGGATAAATGTTTGTTGAGCATTAATTTTTTTATCCATTCACTCGACTGCAAATATGTACTTTCCATTAACTTTTTCTCACAACAGGCATCCGGCCTTAACGTGCGGTTCGGAACCTCTCCCAACTACACTATTACTCATTCGATTTCCATTCCGCCACTCGTGATATACGTATTTGCTTATGAAACGATGTTCCTTTAGTCTATCGATGTCCGTCTGAAGTACAAACTTTAATAAATGAATTCTTTAGCTACAGCGACACAAATAAAAATCATTCAACCCCACATCCCGGTCTAGAAATCCTTGCTGCGGCGGACAAAGCAAAGATATTTGAATAAATTTTCTTTATAATTTGTTCGTGGTTTCTAGCCCACCACTAACACGACCACCATTAATAGCTCTCGCGAATGGAAATAGGGTATAGAAAACAAAAGAAGTATAAAAGGGGGGATAACCAGGACTACACAGGATGTCAAAAAGAAAAACGTGTTATTGTTGCTCGATGTGGTCATACAATCTATTTTAACCATTTTTCTCTGGCATTCCGATCGATACTGCTGATATTTTTCAATAAATTTTTTCTCTAACTTTGACTAACATCCCCATCCCATGTAGCCTTTTCATCGTCAGTATTCACGTTACTTCTGGAATAAACTCGGGCAGAGTGACTGCCCTTTTTTCTAACATACTTCATTGCTAGAGCTTAACTATTATTTCCATCAACGTCACTGTGAAGTGCTTTCCCACTCCTCGTCTGGTTACCATACAGTTCATGATGGGATGCATCGGTGCTCCAGACGCCACGTCAGCGGTAGTACTTAATGCGAACGGTATGGCCTCACTTGATGTGGAGTAAACATCTCTTATCAGTTGGTTTATTTGAAATTATTTTTTGTTAATTAATAAACAAGTAAATACGTTAAGGCTCCTAGGACTAGCCGGATTCTTCGGTCATTAAATGGTATCCTGTGTGCGAAATACGTAACCGACCTGCATTATCGGATTTCGTCGAATAACACTTGAAAAGCTTAAGGAAGGATGATTCATTTGCAAGTTCTTGGAATTTGTTGTATTCGAGTGATTAAAGAGGCTCACTGAGAGTTCAAGATAGCTCAAGGCTCAATGATAAATCTGCTGCTCTATGACATTCTCATTGTTCGACTTTGGTTGAATGTAATCAATGCTTTTGCTTAAACTCCTTAAGTATTTAAAGACAATAGTGAGGATGGAATGAGTATACGGTTGGCAACGAGGTCGATTGAATGGATTTTTCGAATGGAGTGAGATGAGATATCCGGATTACATTCGTCGCATTTACTTATTAATGTCGTTTGTATGGTATTCATTAGAATCTTGGCCTTGAATCAGCATGAACTTTAAGAAGCATTTACCCCATAATTTCACCACTTTTTGTTGAAAACCTAAAATGACACCACTTACATTTTCGTTTCAGCAAATTTCAAACCCCGATAGATATTTATTAAAATTTTGATTTTATTTAGTCTAATGTACTTCATTGTGATTCATAGTTGCGCTACTCTCTTGCAAGGGACTTCGCGCCATCTGAGACGAAATCCAATTTCTTCCGGCTTTCTATATAATTGTAATTCCTCAGCCGTCGCAGCCATTAGACAAAGTTCATGTCGCTATGCGGCTAATATAGATCGCTGAAGTACGAGTATCTCCTCTTGTTGATTCTCATGAGCAACACGTCAGTTGAAGTGGAATGACCGAGATTGGTGCTATTACTCAAAACCAAGTTTGTTTTCCGCTGCTTCCTATACAATAATTTTATTATTCTTCAGATTTTCCTGTAGATGACGTAGGGCAAACCGGTTAATAATTTCGTCCTGGTATTGCTGCTGTATACGAGCATCCTTTAACTGAAAGAGTCATCATCTCTCCGCCTATCGTCTATTTCCCTAATTTTTTAAAATAATTTTTGCTAAGTACACCGGGAATTCGCACAAAATCTTTTTAAAGAGCAATCCCTCATGCCAGATGGTATCAAGATCCTTTTCAATATTGGGAGGCCCTACCACTGTCGATTTCTTGGAATAATACCTCTTTTGATGTCCTGTTGGACTATGTTTTAATGAGGCATACAGCCAAGCTGCTGTTGAGGGAGGTTATCTCTACACCCATTCTGGTTAGTTGCTTTATGAATTTGTTTTAAATATTGTCAATACCAGGAAACTTTCGATTTCTCATATTATGATCCAGTAGTTCCTTATACACTGTCGGACAAAATAAGGTGATAAAACGAATAATTCATTTTTAAAACGAAGTTAATTGGAAGATCATTGTATATATGTATAGCTCAAATTGTGTGTCTGTTCTCAGTTGTGCAAATGATTACCATTAACTGCCTGTGTTTAACTGCCAACAGCTGTCCTCAGATTACATCAGTTCTGATTGCAACAAAATAAAGAGCAGTTTTCAATTTGTGTGAGGCATATTGACAGATTGACAACGTTTTGCTTTTTCTCATTTATTTTTTGTATCAACTTAAGAGGTAGAATCATAAAACTTTGTCTTTGAACCTTATTTGTTGTTTTAAGTTTTATTTTGTTGCGTAGATTTTTTAATGAAACCGTTAACGTCTGAATTTCTAGTCAAGGAGATAGTGGGTTAAGATTACGTGAAATAGCGGTAAAGTATTCACTATCAATATCAGGAGTGACAAAAATCTTTTGAACTTTAAAATCCTTTTAAAATCCCTGTTCGTCTGCTAGAAACATAAAAAAAGACTGACAGCTCAACATAACCTTGACAGCTTACAGAACTTTATTGCGAAGAAAAAGCCTATGCGTCGTTCAGCAAATATAAAAAAAAAACGCTTAGCCTTCGCAAAAAAGTATTTGTCCAAGCCATCAACATTCTGAAATGTTATTTGGTTCGATGAATGCAAATTCGAGTTAATTTAACTCAAAAACTAGGAAGCGAGTGTGGTGCAAACCATCGGAAAGGCTTAGTCAAAGGTCAATACAAAAAACCGTGGAGCACGGAGGGGGATCGGCCATGGTCTGGGGATGTTTCTCCTTCAGCGGTGTCGGGAATCTTGTCAATATTGAATCCAAAATGAAAAAAGTCCAGCTTACGTCAATATCATAAGGGAAAAGTTAGCTTCTTCCGCTTCATAAATATCTTGGGGAAGTTTCGTTTTACAGCAAGATAACGACCCAAAGCACACAAGTAAAGTCGCTAAAGAATTTTTTTTCTTTAAATGAAGTTGATATGTTGGATTGGCCCAGTCTCCTGACCTCAATCCGATCGAACACCTTTGGACGATCCTGGATGATAGATGATAGACGACATAGGATTACATGACAACTTCATACTGAACTTACTAGTATATAGCCTCGTAACTCCCCATACCTTGATCCGATATTATTATATGTGGCGCGTAATTGAGCATGAGACCAATATATGTATGTACATCCTCATAATTTCCAGCCCGGTCAGTATCAAAGAGCATTTGATTCGGGCATGCAAGCATTGCAGTCCAGGATGAAGTAGGTTATTGGCGCTAACGGATATTCTATTGAATCTCTAATGTACTTTCCATAATCGATGATGATTAACTTTGTCATAGAATTTTGAAATTCATTCGGAAAGCTCAAATCGAAATTATTTAATTTGAGGATGAAAGTGATTGGTATCTTGTGGTGTGATACCACCAGAGCTTTAATTCTCCATGACATTGAAGTTGTTGGACTCTGACACTATTCTCTTGTTATGTCATTTTTCGAGTTTAAACTCCTGTTTGCTCTTTATATTACTTTAGCCTTTAAAGAAGCCCCAACAATTATCGTTTTCTACAAAATTCTTCACCTGAAGGCTCGTAAGATATAATCCTCGATGGTGACTAGAAGCAGATGGTTCCTTATTGCAGTCTGATAGCTTTTTTTTTAGATCAAGGATATTTTTTTTCTTAGTGTTAGGGAAATAAAACACGCAGTTTCGTTTGCGTCCGTTTCCTTTTATAATTCACGAGAGACTAAAGACTAAGGATTTAAACAATATGCTAAGTATAATAGTTCATATTATATAATTATATGTATATAGTATAAGTCATATTATGTACAATTCAATGTTTATATGTTCATCAGTAACAGAGATGCCAATGTCAGTGATGCGTTGCTACTAAATACGTATTTAACAAATTCCCCCTCAACGCATAAACTGTTTACATTTCAAATTCCTAGACCTAACAATTTAGTAAACTTAACATGTTTTGACTTCAATAAATTCTTTGTAAATATATCAGCAATCATATCTTCGGTCGGTAGATATTTTAAGGCAATCAGCGATTTCTGGTATACCCCCTTATATGTATGATGATGACGAATATCAATATGTTTGCTTCGTTCATGGTAAACTGGGTTCTTCACTAAATGCTGCGCGCTCTGGTTGTCACAATAGATAATGGTGAAGCTGCCAAAGCTATCCTTAAAACCCATCGCAGCGATCCGGTTCCGTAAATACACTGCTTCTTTGGATACAGTTGTCAACGCCATATACTCCGCTTCTGTACTCGAAAGTGCAACAGTTGACTGCTTTTTTGTTGCCCAGGATATTGCACCACCGCCAAACTTAAAGACATAACCAGTATATGAACGCCGGTCATGATTTGCCGTCCAGTCGGCGTCCGAGTAACCGCACAACAATTGCCCCTCTACAATAAGACAATTTATAATCTATAGTATTTTTCAAGTACCTAAGTATATGCGTTGCTGCCATCATATGCTCTTCATGTGGATTTTTATTAAATTGTGACAACTTGTTCACTGAGTGAAGAATATCAGGTCTTGTTGCTTGGCCAATGTACATTAGGGATCCTATTATCTACTGGTACTCCTTTTCATCTATCAGCTTACAGTCCACACAGCTGCTACATTTCTTAAATTTCTGACCAGGTTCTAATGGAGTCGGCCACCCTTTGCAAGTTTCCATCTGATAACCCTCAAGTAGAGAAGATGTCGCCTGTATCTGGGCGATACTTACATAATCTCGTTGCATATTCTGGTTAACTTCCATTCCCAAGAAAGTGCCCACCAGTCCCTTATCTACCACCACCAACTCTCGGTTAATTTCACTTTTGATTTTTTTTAATTGGGCTTCCTCTGAACATGCGAGCAGAATATTATTAAATCTTTTATGTTTATCTTTCGTTTTTCGTGTAAACACAATAGTCGGTTTCATTACGGTTATATCCCAGCCTTTTTAGGGACTCATCCAGCTTTTTATTCCACTCGCGTCCAGATTGTTTCAAACCATATAAAGCCTTTTTTAATCTGCAAACTCAATGGGGATACTTTGGATGTACGTATCCATCCGGCTGATTAATATAAATTTCTTCCTCCAATGTGCTGTTTAAATATGCACTTGTGACATCCATTTGATGGGGATGCAAATTCCACAGATAATGCTAATATTAAACGGGTGGTCGAGTAACGCACCACAGGTGAGAATGTTTCGTGAAAATCCACATCAGGCATCTGACTGCACCCTTTAGCTACTAAGCGAGCTTTGTACCTTTCAATAGTCCCATCCTTGTCTCTCTTGAGACTACACCACAACACCCACTTAATCTTGATAGTTTCTAGATTCAAGGGCAACTCGACCAGTTCCCATGTTTCATTTGAAACCAAGGCGTTATATTCAACATCCATAGCTTTCTTCCATTTTTCAGCATCGTGGGCGAGCATAGCTTCTTACACCGTTGATGGTATTCCTGCAAAGTGGCCCATTAAGAACAAATTACTCTGCAACGCTTTGGCTCTACTTCTGGTCAAAATTTGTTTTTTATTTTGAACGTTGATTTTTTCATTGAAACAGCTCTTCCCTTCGATTCCTGAACTTGACGTAGTCAGATCATATATTTTAGGTTTTTTGTTTACTTCCACTTCTTCAATCGGTGAATTAACATCCGAGTCTGAAAGATGATTATCGATGTTCTCGCTTTCTTCAATCGCTGACGTTGCCGAATCTGAGATAAGATACTCATTAGTATTATTTGTCTCAGAATCAATATTATCTTCCGTATTCAAGAACTTTACGTCACGACTCTTATAAACCTTTCGTTGATCGGGTACATGAACTCGGTATGCCTTTGATTCGGCTGAGTAGCCTACCATTATGCAATCAATTCCTTTGGCTCGGAATTTCGATTTTCCAGGTCGTTTATCGAGCATAACCCCATGGCATCCAAATCGTTGTAAATGTTTTACATTTGGTTTTCTTCCATTCCAGTTTTCATATGGGGTCATTGAATCTAAAGCTGTTTTCGGCGACCTATTTCGTAAAAAGACAGCAGTACTCACCGCTTCTGCCCACATCATCTCTGATAGTCCGGAGTCTAGGAGCATACACCGCGCCATTTCTACCAGAGTTCGATTTGCACGCTCTGCCACACCATTCTGTTGTGGTGTACACTCGACGGAAAACTGTCGCTGCACACCTTTTTCTTTTAAAAACTTCACAAAAGCTTCGTTGACATATTCGCGATCATTATCACTTCTAAAAATCTTCAATTTCATTCCTGTTTCAAGTTCAGTAGCAGCTTTAAACCGTTTAAACGCATCAAAAACTTAATTTTTAGATTTTATAAAGTCAACATGAATTTTTCGCGATTTATCATCTATAACATAAATGTCACAAAGTCCATAGCACCGCCAAGAGAGGGAACTCGCATGGGTCCACACACGTCACTGTGTATCAGATCTAACAAATGATCACTACTGTATACGGACCCTTTTGGAAAAGGTTGTCTGCACATTTTTCCCTTTAAACAGATTGTGCATAGTACTGCTAATGGTGGTAGTGAGTCTCCCGATTCTATTGCTATCACAAACTGTTCATAAGCTTTAGGTAAGCTAGATAGCATAATTATGGTAAGTAGCTCTTCTTTAATATTCACTTCTATCTCTCTTAGTTTTTCACATACATCCAAAAGAGACTGTAAGTGATCGGACATCGCCTGATTTTCGTCCATTTTAACCGCAAGTAACTGTTTAAACAGGCTTACCTTTCGAGCCGGTCCACCAGCCTGTACAATTCCTCAAGTTTCTTCCATGCCTCACTAGACGTTTTCCAGTTTTTAATATAATTTAACTGCGACGATTTCACGCACAATAAATTCGTTGCCAATGCTTTTTCGTCCTTCGACTTCCACGAACTTTGCTCGATCGCAGTCGTAGCATCTTCCAAGACTTTAGCCCCACTTATATATGACCACAACCCACTATGTATAAGTACACTCTTCATTTGGACTCTCCATCCATCACAATTGTCACTATCGAGTTTATCAATTTGATATAATGAACTCATATTGATACTAGATACACACGCATTTAATTGTCGCGCTGTACTAATTTACGTAGCCTGGGCCCATAACCTTTGTTAGGGAAATAAAACACACAGTTTCGTTTGCGTCCGTTTCCTTTTATAATTCACGAGAGACTAAAGACTAAGGATTTAAACAATATGCTAAGTATAATAGTTCATATGTATAAGTCATATTATGTATTGTACAATTAAATGTTTATATGTTCATCAGTAACAGAGATGCCAATATTCCGTGCAGGGACGGGTTAAGAATATCCCTGCAGCGATACCTCTCGCTTGTCGTAAAAGGCGACTAAACAAAGCTAAACAAAAATCACATGTAGGCAATTTAGAAAACACCAAGGTGAGCCTAGGGACACATATACCACCATTAAACTGCCCACAAGTGTGCATGCAAATCAGTGGGTTGACACGACTGGAGATCACCGGTGTTGTAAGAGTAAGATCAAACAAAAAAAAAAATAAAAATCTGGAGCATGCCCGTGTCAAAAAAGGAGGGGAAGAAAGAAAACGGTCAAACCGTAGCATTATGGAAAAGAACGCTAAAAGGAAAAGCACTACCCCGCCAGGCACTACTAATGGTCGTGATCCTGGGACGAGCAGGAATGCTCGGGTCAGAGCTATGCTATAAGATTTCCGGGGGATAGCAAAGTAATGCAACGGCGTAAGCCACACTTAAGAGTCGCGAGTTGGAACGTTGGAAGCAGAGTGGTCGCAGCTATGAGCTTGAAGAAATTATGGTTAGAAGGCGAATAGACATCCTGTGCGTACAAGAGACGAAATGGCGAAACACCGGTAATCGGGCACGTTTCTTGGACGATAAAACAAAAGCCTACAAGATGTTTTACTATGGATTGGAACAAGGAAAAAACGGAATCGCCATCATCCTTGCGGCAGAGCTACTTGGCAACGTCTTAACCATTTCAAAGTCCAGTGACCGTTTGATGGCTCTCAAATTGGTGATGCATGGTGAGGTGTGGAACATCGTAAGCGCATATGCCCCTCAAGTAGGATACGAGCAAAAAGAAAAAGATGCATTTTGGCTAGATTTCCATAACCTTGTCAAAATCATCCCATTCCCAATCACACCAAGGAAGAGCTTTTGTTTGTTGGGGGAGATTTAAACGGACATGTCGGGAAGACAAGCGAAGACTATGAAGACTACCACGG
This sequence comes from Merodon equestris, assembly GCA_958301585.1. Classification (NCBI taxonomy): domain Eukaryota; kingdom Metazoa; phylum Arthropoda; class Insecta; order Diptera; family Syrphidae; genus Merodon; species Merodon equestris. The sequence goes on along the minus strand of OY284418.1, from coordinate 19,175,014 downwards.
AGGGCTGCGATACGGCATCAAGAACTCTTCAGGTGAAGATATCCTAAACATGTGCAAGTCGTACGCTCTTATAGTGCTAAATACCATGTTCGTCAAACAAAGCCGGCACCTGATCACTTATAACAGTGGCGGAAATGAAACTCAAATAGACTATCATTTGGTATCCAGTTTGATGAAGCCACGAGTTAAAGATTGCAAAGTGATCCTGGGAGACGCGATCGCCCCTCAACACCGTCTCCTCCTGACTGAATTTTTTATGGAGGCGAGTAAGAAGTCAAAGCAGCAAACGAAGGTGTCTGAGAGAATCAAGTGGTATAAGCTGGATAAAGGAAAAGGCGAAGCTTTTATTACCAACATGAAAAACTACCTCTCTTCCATTATCGAAGAGGTGGGTAATGAGGAGTGCAGAGCACAAGACATGTGGGATTCCTTTCTGGCCTGGAGAAAGCCAAATCACTGGTCGGAACATCTAAAGGCCCCTGCCAACATGCAAAAGAAACCTGGTGGTGGACAGACGAAGCCAAAGCAGTGATACACGAAAAGAAAACAGCTTTCCAAGCTTGGTCAAAGTGCTCTTCTACTAATAGAGAGGAAAAAGCTCGCCGTGAAAAGGTATATCGATATTGTAAAGCTATCGCGAAGAAAAAGTGCGCAGAGTTCGAAGCGAAAAGCATGGAAGGCCTCTATCAGGAGTTGGAAGAAATATCGTCTTCCGCATCTGACAGGAACCAGGCTACCCAGGAGCTTCGACAAAGCAATTTGAACAAAGGAGCAAATATCTTTAAGATAGAGGCCCAGAGAAGAAGAAATGCTCAGGAGATTCGTTTCCCAAAGTTTATTAACAATGCTGAAGGCCAACTTTTTTTTATTTTTTATTTTTTTCAGTATCCCCGAGTGTACTTTCCAAGAGCCGCCCCGAATCATGCCGAAATATCCGACATCACAGTCGAAGAAGTTCGGTACGCGGTTAAAAACTCCAAGAAAAGAAAAGCTGTTGGGCCGGACGGGATACCCTCTGAGTTCTGGAAAAAGATAGGAGACATCGGGTCTAGATGGCTCATGGTTCTTATCTCCAAACTTATGAGAGGCGACACTATGCCTAATCAATGGAGGGAAAGCTATCTTCTTCCTTTGCACAAAGGAAATACGCGAATACGCGAAATTGTGGTAACTACCGTTCTGTCAAGCTGATGTCGCACACCATGAAGATCGTTGAACGGGTATTAGATAGCCGACTGCGGAAAATAATACGACTATCTGATGACCAGTGCGGGTTTGTCTCGGGTAAATCAACAACATATGCAATCCAAAGTATAAGAGTCATGAAGGAAAAGCATCGTGATTCTTCAAAGGACTTGCATATGGTGTTGGTTGATTTCGAAAAGGCCACTGACCGGCAACCAAGAGATCTTTTATGGGTAGCGCTAAGACAAAAAGGAGTTCCAGAAACCTAGGTGCGAGTGATCATGGACATGTACAAGAGAGCAACGACAAGAGTAAGATGCATCGCAGGAGTCACCGAAGAGTTCGCAATCAAAGTCGGTGTACACCAAGGGAGCGTCCTCAGCCCACTGCTCTTTATAGCAGTCCTTGATTGCTTGCTTGAAGGAAAAGTGACGGACCCCAATGTGCACCAGCTATTCTTTGCTGACGATGGAGCCATTATAAGTGATAATCAGGCGTCCCTACAACGAGCACTTGATGTGTGGGTGGACATTTTTGAGGGACACGGGTATCGTATTAGTTCAAAGAAGACAGAGTATCTGTGCTGCCCGTTCTCTGACCCTCAACAGCCTATTCCAGACATTTACTTGAATGGAAGAGTGCTTCCCAAGTGTGAAAAGTTTAAATATCTGGGATCTATGATTAATAAAGAAGCAACTTGTGATGACGACATCAACCATCGCGTAAGCGTACTATAGGGTGGATGAAGTGGCGGGAAAACTTCGCCATCTTCTGTGATCGAAAAATGCCCCCTAAGCTGAAAGGAAGGCTCTACACTTCAGTTGTACGTCCGGCGCTCACATACGGTTCACAATGCTGGACAATGCACAAAAAGTATGAGAGCAAATTAACGGCAGCTGAGATGCTTCGCATGACAGCGGGAGTAACAAAGCGTGACAGAATTAGAAGTTCAAAGATCCGAGGAAGCCTCCACGTAAAAGAAACCATCACAAGAAAGGTAGAGCACGACCGACTCAGTTGGTATTGCCATGTTCAAAGGAGAGATCCTTTGAACCCCGTCCAAAAGGCGTTATCAATCAACGTTGCGATTTCAACACGCAAAAAAGGCAGACCGAAAAACAATTGGTGCAAACAAATGCGAAAACGCCAGCATTTGATTGGCCTCAGCGATGAAGTAATCCCAAACCGGGAAGCCTGCCGCTACTTTCTGAGGTCCAACCGGCGGACCCCACAAGCGGACCAGTAGGAATGCAGTTAAGTGGGTCCTACACTTCTGACCATAACGACGCCGGAAAAAAAAAGGAAAAGAAGAAGAAGTAACAGAGATGCCAATGTCAGTGATGCGTTGCTTACTAAATACGTATCAATCAATACGGCAATCAATCTGTTGCTATTTTTTTGTTTCGTTCATCGGTCTCCTTTTTTGTGTCCACTACGCTTTATTCAAATCGATAGGTAAAATGGGTAGAGCTTGTCCCTCAATGCTAACAGTACCTATAGATACGATAGACGGACGTTAGAGCTTTCTGGTTTTTCTATAATTCGAAGGGAAGCTCAAGGCATTTCACATTCATATGATGGACTATACGTCGGAAGAGAGGCTTAAGGGTAAATTGATGCGTTAATAGCGCACCAATTAATAGTTGATAGCGTTAAAAAATGAGAGCAAAATGTGAGAAAGATGTTTAAAGGAGTCAGTCAATCGTTATCGTGTTCAGTTCGAGTGTTCAGAAGATACTACCACACCCCGTTTATTCCGAATAACATAAACATCATTAGCCCGCTTGGAACACTTCTCAAAGTCAAGTTCACAAAATTCCACAAAGTGGTAAGAGCCTTTTCATTTTAGACGGTAAAGTCGTCACGACAGCTCTCGTTCTCGTCTCTAATCTGCCGTTGCCGATGTCCTTTTTACACATCATTTATTATGCCTGATCCTACCTCCTACATTTACTGTCCGTTTTTCATTTGCCTTTTCCCAAAAAGCCTCGTACCATCCATAGGTTCTTGTTTTCGCATTAGATTCCAGAATAGCCAGGCATCGGAAGTTTAAAATGTCCTTATTCAAATGAAACCAATTTGCAGCTCGATTCGCGAGCGACTTCCTTTCCTCCTCCTCCTACTAGCTGACTACCTCTCCACAAATCGTTAAATATAAATCGGAAATCGTTACCGCATTCAATATTGCCTTAATGGCCAGTTGAGTAACAAACAGTCGTACCATCAATTCATGGGACAGTCCTGGGATGGCATGGAAGAACAATGAGAGGGTTGAGACGAAGTGGCAGGAAATGTTTTTATTTTTCTGTACTTTCAAGTAAGTCATGCCTTCGTGCCCTCGCCTATTTCCTATCTTTTTTTTGTTTTTGTTTAGCTTGCCTCTTATCAGATAGCACAAGAACCAATTGCACATATACGTGGATGGACCTAACCGAAAAATGTTCACTTTCCATCTATCACGGAGAACCTTTCGGGGCGTGTATTTGTGATGTAATAAATCGTCTCTTGCAAATTTCCAGACAAGTTCATACATATCAGTGTGATTACGGGTTATTTATTATGATACAGGACGTATCTTTGGACTGCGAATGGGCAGCGTGAATCCCGTATGCCTTTCGTCGTGCGTCAGCCATGAAAAGTAATGATCATGTATAATTATTAGGGATGATGCACGTTCGGAATATCATTATCTGAATCCAAACAGAAATGAGAAACCTTAAATGTACAACGAGGATGAAGACAAAAGGACGTAACATGCGAGATAAGATTCACAACCGACTTGAGTGTCTTCACTTAAATTAATCTGAAATCAAAAGGAATTGAATTAGGAAGACTTAAAAGTTGTATGCAGTAATCTCGTAATCTCCTCCTTTACCATTCCTTAAGGTATAAATGATGTGCTTATTGTCGAAAGCAATCATTAACCGGCCTTAAGCGGATTATTTTTTATTATCTTCATATTTACTCGTTTTACTCGGTATAAACGTGTGATTCGTTCCGATTGGTCACTGGAGTTCGCCATCTCGCTCACTTTGCATGCCCGAGAGCCTGACAGGCACTGTCTTTCGAATACACGAGTCTTTTCCATAAGTGCGTTATGGGCTTTATATGGGCCACGTATCATGTGGTTTTTACCTTGCGGTTATGTTGATTGCTGTCATTGGCGACAATGCCAATCGTTATTCTCAGATCGCCAATTCTCTATTTCTGCATAAACCTGTGAATGGTTAAGAAAGACACTTTTTCAAGCTCGTGATTGCGGTGAGCACAGCTGTTCACCATAATACGAAAAAGCGCCGATTGAATTGACTTTCTCCCGCGCATCCTTGACCGCAAAAAAAACAGTCGCCAGTGTCCATCCTCTCTGGACTTATGCCCACTTAAAAATTCAAGTTAAAAGTACCATGTACCATGAGCTGGCCATCTCGCCAAAGCCTGATCTGAACACCTGGTGTAGTACTAAATTCCCTGCATATCCGACAAACCTTTAAGACCAAATAAGATTACTGTCTATGGTACATATGTTGCCTTGACAACTCATTTGTGAGCCTTAACTTTAAGCTCGGCCGTAACTAGTGTGTTCAGCTCCAAGTGCGTTGACTGTTTTTTCGATTTTCAATTCTAGGCCAACGTGACACGAACCCCCTCTCCTCAAAATAGCACACAGGCTGAGTAAAAACCAACATTTCGGCACACTTTTCCACGGGATACAAACGAGTCGACAAGAATTTATTCAACGCTCATAATTTTAGTTTTGTTGTTATTGTTGTGGTTGATTCTTTGTGTGAATATTAATGCGAAAATCAGTTTTAATCCCAGTCATGTGCTGTTGAGATGTCCTGAACGATGGAATGACGGCTCGTCATCGCTGCGCATACAGAGCAATGTATGTATAAATGTGTGTGATGCAAACGCAAAGTAAAAAGGGACCGAAACATCAGTTGAATAAGTAATTGACTTAACCCACTAGCAGTTCCAGGATGTGTACACTGGTGCCATAGTAGGTATGTTAAGAGAAAAGTTAATTTTTCTACCCCAAAACGGAAGAAAATAGGATTTACTCTGGCTTCGATCATTTTTTTTAGTTTAAACTCGGTCGGCATGCCTTGGGTCCATACGTTCCCATTGTTCCGGTCACAGTACAACAAATTATCCAATTAGTTTTGAATTTGGCTAAAAGTTTTGTTGAACAAGGATTTTGTTTAATTGTTTAAGCAACACTAACTGGTTGGTATTGCAGGATAATTGCTGTGGGGGGAAGGGTGTAGATAAAGGGTAGAAGAGGTAATCTACTTAAGGAGTATGAGCTTAAATGCAGTTTGACTTACGTATGCTTTCCGGGGTCCAGTTCTTATGTTGGTAGTCGCGCTTGCCTGAAATTAGAAGAAGATTGGACGTATTGGCTACATATGTTTTTACTTAATCTGCGTCATTAATTTAGATTATTAGTTTAACTCAGAAATCGATGGCTGGAAACCAACCAGCGCGCAGAATAACTTTCTTATCGGTGTTCCGATCTACCATCCACTTCATTGCTCAAAGAAAAAGTGTTCGTAAGTGCAAACGTTGCGCGTTGATTTGAGCCCACTAGACTTTTTCTTATGGGGTTTCTGCAAGGGGCTTAATGATATTGACATATGATCTTGTCGTTGGCATATAATTTTACTTTTTCTCTGATTTTCTTATACATATATCTTGAGAAATATTAATCTAATCACAAAAACGTGGTACAATAAATTGTAGCCTACAGCATGTTCCTCAAAACGACTTACTTTTTTTTTTTTTTTTTTATAATTCGTGCAGGTTCAAGAGTTACGCTCTTTTGATGTTTGTCACACAACCTGGACGGGGTGCAGATGGTTTGTGTCGAAGATGTTCGTTCACTACTCTCCGGGGGTGGTTGTCTTGGGATTCGAAAGATTCGACTGAATTTGTCGCGTTGATTGTAGTTTTACAGTAACTTTATTCCATGCCATTAAGATCTTATATTGGAAATGCACACGCAGAGTATGAATTTTGAAGTGATCTTATACTGCGAGTGTTATGCCTTCGTCAGCATTTTTTGATCATCTCTCATTCACAACTGGTGTTGTTGCATGGGTTTTTTCCGTATAGGAATTTTTCTTGGCTATGGTCAGACTTGAACTACAGACCTTCCGCTTAACAGTCGGTGATGATTACCATTGCACCACTACCACACCCTAATACATATTACGGCACACGGTGATGCAAAGGTAATGATAATGATAATCGGTTATTTCCACTCCACTAGGTTGACGGAAAAAAAAATCATATAAATAGACAACGATTCCCAGGATGTACATTCATTTGAATGCCAAAGGAATGAATAATGTCATATTCCATGGATAATGGCATACATAGACCTTTCAAATAAAAAAAGAATTTTGCTAATACCTCACACACAGGTTTTTTTATTCCATTTCAATATCTACCGGCCCTTATTAAAAAAATCGTTTATAAGCATAGTCGAAGGGATAGGGTCTTGCTACTATGACCCGAAATAGCTGCTTGACTGCAGGGGCGAAGAAATATAAAAGCCATTCTCCCGTGGCTCAAGGATCAAGGCACAATTTGAGTATTTAATCTGCGAAAACATCAAGAATGTACCTGGCGCGGGCAGTGATACTGTCCCTTAGTTTATTTAAGCATGCATAAGGGCGTGATTGATTATGTAATGGGAGGTCCATAGCACTAGCACAGTGGAAGTATTGGGCACTGATATTCATATTTTTACTGCTCAGCTATATGTAACCGCAATTAGTTAGAATCCATAAACGGCTTCAGATTCTAAACCCTTCCTTTTCGTTTTAATCACATTGAATTCTTAGCCATGCACTAGTTTCCAAAGCTAACCTTTGCTTTCATTCTAGTGCCGGAAATGCCCGGAAGCAGTGACCGAACTAAGACAAAAATGACGTAGTGTGAGGACAAAGAAGAAATGCGAACAAGTATGAGGATAAAGGAGCTGAAAATGCCCACATTAAGTCTTTGTTGTCCGAGAGAAATTATAGAAATACATTTCATATGTTACGAATTCACACTGGAGGGCCAATTTGTTCACTTTATTTTGAGCAAGCGTGTGATGGTGGGCAAGCAATTATCCGGGAAGGTCCGTTTCCACCGCAACCTGAATCTTGTGAGTATCGCTCTGATTTGCTTTCATACAATCTTTTTTCCGTAATTTAAAGTCAACACGACGCGACGGTTAGAACTTTAATTCGAAACCCCACAGCACAACATAGTCGTATGTGCATTTACATATATTCTTCTTTTTCCTTCTTTTTCGTCAGCTTTCAAGTAAACCCTTTTCCACTGCACATCGATGCGTGCCATTCTGATTTAATTACTCTCGCTCATTTCCAGTGAGTCTCTTCTTAGATATGAAATTCGTCATTCAGATACATTAACATCTTTTATCCATGCACAAACGTACCTTTTTCCATCCTATTCATACATATATTAGAGTCGAATATGAAGTGATTGAATCCCATGCTCATCGGGCTATATTCGTTCAAAGCTCATCACGCAAGGTGGGAAGGTTGAAGCGGAAATATAATGGAAGCATATTATTCGAGTTTTCTCATACAACCATGCATGTGGTAATTCACATAAAAAGGGACGTAAAGAAAGAAGGAAAGAAAACTACGAAAAAGGAAGAAAACGACGAATCAATTTTGAATTGGATGTTGGATGTTCTTTTTTTGCTTGCGCACTTTTGCTAGCGTTAGTGCTTATGGTGTTTTGCTCTTTTGCTTAAAGATGACAACCACGGAAGAGGGGATTGCAATTGCTTGTGCAAAAGTATATGCACGACATCGAGGACGACAACGTTGGCGATGGCAAAGGCAGCAAGAAAAACGATGGAAAGCAAATGATTGCTCGTCTTTAGTTGTCTGCGTTTAGTTACTGCCTTTAAGCCTTTTAAGTTCTTTTTGCGCTTTTAAATGTATTTTTCTTCCCCCACAACCGCCATATTTTGCTTAACAGATAAATTGTCTATGGAGTTCTTGAAACTCAGAAGAAAGGATTCAATGATTATTGCCAATATTATGAGCAAGTGTTTAACTCTTTAACGCGAACAAGATGTGAAGCATGCGTTCCGACCACTCGCCGAAGCATTAACAATGGGGACAGCCCGATACTAGACACTGGCAGCGAGAAATCCTGTTAGACAAAGAACTCGCCAGACTCGACGCTAGGTGAAAAATAAACTTGAAAGTCTAGAGCTGAAATTCGACTAACAAATTGAGGATGTGGAGAAGAGGTTGAAAACAGGTTTCGGAGGCCAGCTCGAAGAAGGGAGACAACAATTCGCAAACTCTACCACTGAACTCGAAACTCTAAGAAGAAGGCAACCGCCGACATTCGATAGCCTAGCCTGGCACATCTATTATACCTATAGATTGTCAACCAGAATGCGACGGAAGCGTCTATCGATGAAAACATTTCCTGAAGCTCTGGCTTTCGCTCTGACAATGGAGACAGCAGATCAAGCTTCCCAGGGAGTACGGTGCCTTAGAGAAATATTTACCCAGGAATACTCCTGCCAGAGAGAGTGAAAGACGAGCGACAACACAAAATCGTCGGCGGATTGTTAACTGGTGCGCACTGCGCATTTTTTAACGCAGAAGGCAAAGAGTATCCCGAAGTCTATATGAAGCCTTTAGTTTGAAGGCTTTGCTGGATAAATTTATAAATGTCCATGCCAAACGTAATAAGAACTTGCAGCCAAGCCATTTCTTATCGGATTCCAGACAAACTGAAATCAAATGTTTCGGCACCATATTGTGACCGACGATGTAAAATATGTCCTTCGCGATAGTCGGCGCCGCGGTCATGCATCAACCATGGATCGGATCTCATTCTAGAACCATTACAGAAGCTCGCTACCAAATACAACTAATGCTTTTGATTAGAGTATCAAGAGAAAAACGAGCAAATACACGGCAAAGACACCCTCGGCCACATGTTGCTCGGATCGTTAAAATATTTTGAGCACCTTGGTACGGGACATCTTTCCCACTCTGCAGACCGATCGATGACGCATGGCCGATCATTCGAAGAAGCCAACAATTTGGGGATTCGCTTAATTCAAGAAGTGCAGTTTTCGCAACGCGACTTTTAAATTCTTAAATTTAAAAAACAACAGTGAAGACTCTACATTCTCTCTAGAAAAAAAATCTTCGCACGAGCCTAAGAATACGACCACTTTGATCTCAGTGCGGTACGTAATCTTAATCCGAATCATGATCGTGTTCTCCGTAATCAAATTAAAATCAAATTTGTTCATACCAACACACAAAACTGGGTGAACACGTACCCGTCAACATATCTAGCCATCATCCGTCCGTCACATAGAATCTTCACAACAAATGTGCTTGCTTGTCATCCGTACATCCGACCGACTGCTTACTATATGAGTGGAATATCTATAGAACCAACCGCTATGATCATTTATTAAATTTAATGAATTTTCCTTTAAGATTTCCATATTCCATTCTTCCAAACTCTCTGTTTGTCTACAGAGTTGCCTTCTTTTATATCACCGCTTTGATAGTTCTTTTCGTTTGAGTTTTTTGGTCGCCTTCTATCAAGCATATCTGTACGATTGAATTGAAGATGATGTTCTTCAAGAACAACAACAACTGTACACAAAAATCGAAAGTACCGTGATGGGGATGCCCATTATAAATGGTATGATTATAAATTTTCCAACAGTTTCCTAGACATTTTACTACCACAACCCTAAAAATAATTTTCAACTGATTTTCTATTTCGTAATTCTATACCGCACTGATTGAAATAGAAACTCCAAAGGCAGGAGTATGGATGGTATAATAACGAAACTGACGATGAAAGCGAAAATGAGGTTGAGCAGATAAAGTTAAGAATGAAAATGAAAAAAAAGGACGAGGGTGGGGCTAAAGACGACGAACACTCATACGTGAAACCGATGATGTGAGTGGAGGTAAGAAGAACAACAACGACGACAAAAGGAGATATTGTCGTCGTTGCCAATGGAATTAGCCAGTGTTCGTTCCATCCATGTTTTTGTTTTTCTTCTTTAGTCATATAGTCGTATGTACACTAATAGGGTCCCCGATTCCCTGATGTGTTTGTTGTTTTTGTTGTAACGTTTATTCGCACTGCAACCATGTAGAAACCCACCATCGACGTTTAAATGATATATCTATGGAAATACAATGGTGAATCGATACCTAAATTTGAATTTAATACGCAAACACAATCTTCGAAAGTTAATTGATGTTTTTCATGTTAACGCTCAAAAAAAAAAATCGTTGTATTTGGTCAAAAAAGCATTATTGTCCAAAATGTAAGGCAGCATGAGGCAAATATGAGAATGAGAAGAGGCGGCAACCAATAGAGGGGATCCTTTGATATGGCAACCATTATTAATCCATGGCATCCACGCATACTCATGCAGAGTCAAGGCGAAAGACGTGAGATTGTATGGTATTCTCGAAAAGCTTTTAGGTGAATTGAGGATGGACCTTCAAGAGCTGTGCATCTCTACGAGTATTTGATACCAGGTCGTGTACTGTGCGCTGATGACAGATGTGATATGGGTTAAGCGGGAATCCATTTTCCGGGATAAATTTCAGTTTCGCGATTGTTTGATCTAACTTCTTGGTTGCTACATAGCACGGGAAGGGGCTGGAGATTAACTGGAGGGGTACTTAGCTGGCCATAACTGAGTTTTTGAACATGCCATTTTTCGATCAATAATCTAAATATCCAAATACAAATGGGAATCTTACTGGTTCTTGATGCACAAAACATCTCAGTGGACGCTTCACGATCGAAAATTAGATCAAAATTAACGCCCATGTCCATAATTCCTATATTCCTCGGAAGTAGTTTCATTGTTCTATATAATTTTCATGAGCAACACCTTAGTTGAAGTGGAACATTGGTGCTATTACTCCCGCCGGCTGGGACAGCTGTGTACGAAGAGTCGAAGGGAATGAATGCCTCTACGGATGCCGCTGTTATTACTAATTCACTGTCAGACACAAGTAATACAAAACAGATTATCCTGTTCACCTAGTATGTATTCACTAGAAACAAAAACTGAGGGGTTATTGAAACAAACGAACGCCAATATCCTCAGAGAAGTAAGTGGCGTTTAATTTCTTGCATGTCGCTCAATTTTGGCATAGCTTCATTACCATAATGGTATATAAGTCAACTCATATTTGATTTTTCCACGAAAAAAAAAATTCACAGTTTATAGGTTTTATGGTATTTCTATTACGAGCTCGAAAGGTTAAATTACCTGTCCGGAATTATTGCATTAGTTTCAGTCGACAAGCTATGAAAAGAATATACAAAAAACGAATTGTTAAGTAAATATGGAAACAGGACTCATCGACCCTAGAGCGCTTACATTTGGTTACTTCATTACTCATTCCAATTAGAACCATAAAAAATATACTAAAATACACATAGTCCTATCAATATTGATCTGTAATCCGTAAATTCATTTCCTGATCTGTTTAAATAAAATCCATTCAAGTCGCACACGTTTTGGTTCCGGAAGTTATCAGGATCTGGAAACTTTAACCACCAGCCTTTTGTCATAGATGCTCGTACATATTAGCAAGGAAATTTATATATTTAGTATTTGTTAGGGTTAAATTGATTAATCTGTCGCTTTTTATTTAATTCATGACACGCTTTTTTCGCCGGGGCAATAAACGTAGCAAATTCCCCTTTACCCCGATAAGCTATTGTCCTTTCATTTTGTTGTTTGATGCATCAGAATTTATTTGGTTTCTGTGGTGGTAATTAATTAGCCTAGCGCAGTAGCTTATTTAATTATTTAGATTTTACATTTAATTTGTGTTATAGTTTCTAGCTTTTTTCTTTCTCCCCTTCATACGCCTGCACTAATAATTTAATAGTTTTTCCCGGTATTTAGTAAACCATTTTTTTTTTTCACGGCTTAGAGGTCTCTCCACCAATTATTGTATACCAGGCTTTCCTCCAAATCGTATTCTCTCTTTTATCGGATTGCCCAGGATTGCTATTCGATGTCGGTCCATTAAATCGCTTATTGTCGCGTACTTAGAAAATGTGTAAACATGAGTAGTGAACCAAATTGCAATGGGTGGTATAATGCTATTAAAATATTTTGGAATTATTAAAGGTTGAAGGACATGTTTGGCCTATCACATCGCAGGTGTTGGGATACATATATTGTTACGATGATAAGGTGAACAGTTGCTGGCCTGACAACTGTTAAAAATAATTTTACTTGACTTCAACACAGTTGGTCCAGCGTTTCTTCGACATCAGAATTCCGTCCCTGAAGTGAGAGTCTGAAAGACTGTGAAAATTGTACAGGAATATGTCTGGAATATGTTATCTTATTTGCGAAAAAGGCCTTCGTTACTAAGATATGGGCTCTAAGTATGCCACGTTAAAATCGTTCGTTAGCGATCCGGTTTTTTATACGTCCCAGCAGGTTTTCGTAGGAAAACTTGAATCTTGTGTCTTTATAATAATGCCAAAAATGGCATCTCCCAATCGGCATAAGGGGCCGATTCCAAATTTTTAGACGAGTCATTCATGCAACTCAACAAGCCTCCCAACGACTAGAGACATTTTCTAACCATTGTAAATAACACTTAACAGCTTACCTAAAGCGTACAGTCTGTGGTGTTACTGGAGGCGTTCCACCATTGCAAATATATCGGCTCCTTTTTTAAAAAAGAATGGGCACCTCTCTTACGCACCTTTTAAATTTTATAAGCTTGGCTCATCTTGTCATGAAGTTTTACTAGAGACAAATCTATTTGCCTAGGATGTGTGGTCCATAATATTTGTCAAAGATATGAGGAAATAGTCAAGAGTCATAAGTCGCATAATTTCGCCTCCCACATCTACATGGCCAAGAGAGCGAAGGAATGAAAAAGAGAAAGAAAGTAAATAGCAAGTAGATGAAGGTGTCTCAGAATATAAGTTTCCCGAAATTCCGTCACCTTTAGTACGTAATAAAATGTTTGATTTACAGCCGTACCGTCTTAAGTCACTCACAAAGTCACAACTGAAGCCAATACAAAATCCTTTTCCCCTCTCACCTCCATACCGCGATAATACTGCTCGACGAGGTGTACTGTAAGACAAGTATGCTCACAAGCACGTCTATAGATATGCGCAGAAAAGCGAATGAATATATTCCATCCGCAATAATATCACGTACGTGAGAAAAAACGAAAGCATCAACCCAATGCCTCCCAGGAGAGCAGTCGAAATTGGTTCGGATGTCCGTACATTGGCGTTATTTCCACCTGAATTAGGGTACGCTGAGAACTCGACAACGGGGTGTTACACATTGTTCAAGACATTTCTCAAAAGAACACCATTCCAAAGAGGGTGGCATTGATCTCGAGTAGTAAGGGTGAATGGGGAGTGGAAATCTGTGCTGAAGTAGTAAGGTCATAAGGATAACTATAATATGAAGGTCCAGATAACCATATGCGAGTGGATCAGAAGAGGGTTTATCGATACGGGGATTTCTGATTGACCACTTATAGGTATGGTAGCATGGTAGTATAAGTATGTATTTGCTATCGAATGACTCAAGGGGAGAGATTGTGACCTTCTATTCGCCTCATTAAGCCTCTTATTCTTCTGTTCCTTGAATCCACCATTCAAACTATCATCTTCTTCACAGCATGATGAATACCAAAAAGAAATGAACAAAAACCAGGTTTTTCAACGAGAAATTTCTTTAATTATAAATAATTAATTAAATAATTGGGATCTCAGGCTGAAATTTATTCCAGGAATTGGGTACTTAAGTACTGAAGTTGGCCTCGTTCATAGGGCCCGGATGAGTAGGTTTGCAACGATATTTTTCTTGACCCAATTTTCTACCACTCTTCCACATATGTATATCGGTCGAAGGGTTGGCATTTCGGTATTCGATATTGTGCTTCCATAAAAAGAATCCAATCGCGTTAAATCACATGAGCCAAGTGGCCATTTCTCGAAGTTACCCAACTTCCCCTTCAATTGTTTCAATAAATCAATTGTTTGACCAGTTATGTGGTATGTGGCGCCAATAACAACAGATTTCAAGTCTATACAAAAATAGTCTTAAAACATAGAATCTCTTGAGCCACATGTGGGACCCGAGGCCACTATGCAAACTACATATAGGGGATGTCTTACATTCCATGACATAAAAAAATCAAATTTGACTCGTAAGCAGAAGACTGAGGAGAAACGTCCCACAAGTCGCTTACTTACACCTTGACAACACGTGGATACTGTCTTGTAGAGCAACGAAGAAACTACAACAATATAATGCCAAATGCTAAGACTGATATAGTCATTCCTGAGATAATTGGGAGAATCAAAGAAAAGCGCATTTTCTCAGGAATGCTTAAAATAAAATTGCTGAATTTAATTATCCCACGTTACAATAATGCAGCAGATTTACTAGTCAGACAGATCCCAGACATGTAGGATGAAGACAGATATTCTCTTATAAAAAGGAACAACAAATGTCGGCAGACGGTACAAAATGACTGTTCTCAGGGTCCTGCCCCTGTTAGCAAGACACCGGAGGCCGAGGCGGACTGCACATAACGCAGAAAGCTGGCGGGAAATTAGACCTAATCACTTCTTATAGGGAGACAAAGATTAGGGACAAAACTACTGTCAGGGCCGTTGTGAATGTTACTAGTCTACTAGTATACTAGGGACTGCCCCTGTTTGGAATAACTCTAGGCTCTGATCAGGCTGTTGTGTTAAGCGACCTTAGATAACTTTTATTGTTGGGCTGTGTTACCTTCTGTGGAATCCGAGCCACCCAATTGGAATTGTTATGAAGGAGGGTATGTTGGACTGTGTTCCGGAAAACTTCCTGCTGGATTTAGCTGAGTTCGGATGGTGTACATTGTTGGTGGATCTATTGACGTTTGGCTTCCTGTTATAATTGGGTGAGTTTCTAGGTTTCAGTTCCTATAGTTTGTAAGCTTTTTGATTTCGTGTCCCCGAGGTTTTCCTGGTTTTAATTGTATTTGTCCTTCGAATTTTGGTTATTTGGACGATTCAACGGTTACCGTGGCTTCTATTTTGTGAGATAAATTTTGATTTATTCTGAACTAAGTTTTGAAATTTCATTGCCTATTGCAATGAAAACGGGTTTCTAGTTAGGTGAGAGCACTTTTGCTGAGTGCAGATCTTAAACTATTGAAAATTTCACTTAAGCTTTTGGACTGATTCTTCAAGCTCTCTCCTCAGAAAAAAGTCTAAAAGAGATACTCACAGATAGTAAGGAATGGAAACTCGTACTTGTACAAATAAAACAAGACTCCTGCAGAAATGGTTTTGTCAGAGGATAAGGTGAGGGAAGCTTTTAATTATTTTTATTAAGTACGCTGGGAATTCGTCATGGCATATAGTAAGCCGTCATGCCAGGCGGAGTCAGAGGCTTTTTTAATGTCAGGAAGTACCCCTGTCCTAATATGTAGTTCGTTTCTTATAAGCTTACTGGCGTTGACATTAAATGCGAAATCGCATTCTCCACCAGAACTTCTGTGTGTCTACTTCTCATTCTGTTAGAAATTGAATGGTTTGACTGAAAGGACTATGAGGGGATTTCAGTTGTTTCAATGCTTTTCGCTTTTTAGAGAAAATCTTTCGATATATTTTTTTATAGCCATTGCAACTTTCCCTCCCATTCTATCTACTCCATCAGGGTGATTACTTATTTATAGACAATTACAAAATGACACATTGGATTTTAAACCAGTTGTTTCCACTTAGAAATAAAAAAAAATCTGAAGCTTTGTTATCTTGCACTGACTGGTTAAAGTGTGGTCTTGGTGATGGACATTGGCATCCAAATAGGGTTCTTTAGCTTATGCCTTGTGCTACGTACAATAATATTCCTTGTGAAAGGTAAAGCATTAGATATTGTTTAGCTTCACAAGTCATTCTGTGTTGTATGTTTTTTATACACACCTTATCGCAAGGGTATGTTATACGATGTTGTTAAGATTCGATTTTTTGTACTTACTTTTCAAATTTAGATTAAGTTTCGATATAACGTTGGACACGTATATAGGCCTATCAATTTTTCCAAAGTAAAGGCTTATTAATGACAGGTTTGTGGTCGCGAGTTAAAAAAAAGTGTGAAAAGGGGCGAGATAAAAAAAAGTAACAGAAAAAGTCAATCGGCTAAAAGGATGACGATAATAATCAAAGGCGTGAATATTGGAAATAAAATGAAAAGCGGTTTTTCGGATTTCATCCTACAAAATATGTGAAAAACAAGGGCTGAAAACGAAACCAGATCAGCTGGAATTATAGAAAAGAGACGAAAAAAATCCTTAGATTAATTTTTTTTCCTCCCTTTTGACTTTTCCCCCATGCACATGTCATACGCACTCGTCGGAATCCTTTTCATCATTTATTCGTAGGGCTCCCAGACTATACAAGGGCGTATTCAAAGTCACATGCATTATGCCCCCTCGTATGCTGGCCATTAAAAGAAAAATTCACATGAAAAAAAAAGAATAAAGAATAGAAAAAGCACTTACCATTGACAGCAGATAATGTTGAAGCATCAACATAGGGATGAAAATATAGCGTCAGATGTAGGAGGAAATATATAATTGGCCGCAATTTGATTGACGTTCCCATTTCTTTGGAAGTTGCTCTTCGTGTTGGCTTCTTTTCCCTCATTGTAGCTTGAGCCTCTTTTTGTTCTCTTTTTTTGTGTGTTTACACTTTGTACGCCTTAGCTTTTTAGGCGCTCGATGGTTGTTTTATCAATCTTATTGCCGCTCCTGCTTTAGCTTTTCCTATTTCTCGGTGATGACGACGACAGTGTTGATGATATGATGATAATAGCAATAGCGAAGGTGCATTGGGGTATTTAGCTTTTATATTCGTTCCTTGTGACATCGTTAGATAGAAATGATGCCTTGATGAAGGCTAGTAAGGAGCATTGTTTGATAGGAAACTTGTTGACTAGTATAACATAAGTATTGCCTGGGATCTCTATTGTTAGTGTCAAATTTTTATTTAGTTTTAGACAGTTTGTTGAACTAATTCCAGTGGTGAGCTCCTTTTAACGTTGAACTGGAAAAGGAAAAAAATTAGTTGAGCAATTAATTTTTTCTTGAAGAAAATGGATTTTAAGAGATAGTAATGCTCGCAGTAAGTAAAAAAAAAATTATATTTAGTCTCCTCAAATCTGATTTGATACTTGCTTAAATAGGCTGAAGTAAGAGCGATAATCAGAAGATCAGGCTTTAAAAAAAAAAAAAAAAAAATTAAAGGTGGCAATTGTATGTCTCGTACGAAATGATGTTTCCTGTCGACGTGTTTTGTGTGAGCATATCGGATTATTTGCCAAACACTCAGCTTATTGCTTGAATTAACTCAAGTTTTAGGCTTCGAAGGTAGATGGCCTTTTTCGCTGTCTCCGCCAGGCTGAAATAATCGGCCTCGGTCGACGATCCAAGTACTGACTGCAACACTGAGACGAGATATGTACATACCATGTATGTATGTATGTGATCGAGGATTAAGGGTACATCCCCTCAGACGGTATCAGTATACGCGATCATAAACCCACCAAATTTCTTTCAAAAGCAGTGATGCAGAAGAGTGGAAAACGCCACGGAGTCGGAGCTTATAAGTATAATAAAAAATATGAAAGCGACACTATGTGCTTAGTTGTGTTTAAAAATAAAATAAAAAGTACTACAATTAGTATGAACTGATTTATATTTTATTTGGGTGGCTTATTCTTTGGAGGTTGAGCACAGGCTGACTGCTCGTACCATTAATCATTTTCTCGACATCTTTCACTTTAATTTTAGAAACAATTCCATTAAATAATTTTATAAATTTTATAAATTCTTACTAATTCTTAATAATTCAATTCATCAAAAAAGTTAATTCTAATGTTAAGTATGATAAATTAATTGCATTACATCAGTAGTAATAAGCTTGATAAAAAAAACGAATTCAAAACTAATTTAAGAGCTGTATACATTAATATAAGTACTTTCTAATTTACATCAAATCTTTTATTGTAGCACGGCTTCGAGTGTTGTGAATCTTTGTCTTATTAGTTACACTTTCATTATGTAGTGTCTTATCGTGACAAAATCTTTTTCGTATATGCTTAGAATTACGTCTATAAGTTTAACCAGGTAAGACCTTGGAAACCTTGGCAGTTTCGACATTATAATTATTGGAAGCCATTTTCTGTTCAGAGAATGCACCCAAACTGGAGATCCAGTTTCAAATTCATTTTCGTTACTTGCGTTTTTATTGTAAAATTTTTCTGCATTTCGAAAAGTTAAAAGGTTTTAGGATTTCATCATATAAAGGTATTCTTGTTCGCAATGTTCTGTTACACAACAATTGGGCAGGTGAGTTACCAATGTTTGAAAGTGCTGTATTTCTATTGTATATTCCAGTAAAAGTAAGAATAAGTCTGTTTTCGAAAAGTGTTTTTGCCACGTAAATCCTTACTAATCCCCTAATACCAATAAACTTTTCGGCTAAGCCATTTGATTAAGGTTGATAAGGGCTACTAAAAACAAATCTGATTAGCCAAAAACAAGCATTTCGAACAAATGAATTATCAGAAATAATAATCTTCGGAATGCCATAAGCAACAAATATATTCTTTAAGTGTTTAATAATTTCCTCAGCTGATTTGTTTTTTACTGGTTATAATTCTAACCATTTTGAAAAGTTTTGAATATTCTAATAAATCTAAACCTATTTTAATGAATGGTGTTTTTGGTATCTCATTCAAAATGATTGGTTCCTTTCTTTGAGAAGTCTTAAATGACTGACAGACTGCGCCACGGTTGATAAAGGGTTCGATTTGTGTTCATATTTTTCAAATGTTTTACAAATATAAACAAAAATCGCATCTAGGCAATTTAGAAAACACCAAGGTGAGCCTAGGGACACATATACCACCATTAAACTGCCCCACAAGTGTGCATGCAAATTAGTGGGTTGACACGACTGGAGATTGCCGGTGTTGTAAGAGTAAGATCAAACAAAAAAAATAAAAATCTGGAGCATGCCCGTGTCAAAAAAAAGGAGGGGAAGATAGAAAACGGTCAAACCGTAGCATTATGGAAAAGAACGCTAAAAGGAAAAGCACTACCCCGCCAGGCACTACTAATGGCCGTGATCCTGGGACGAGCAGCAATGCTCGGGTCAGAGGTATAATATTTCCGGGGGATAGCAAAGCAATGCAACGGCGTAAGCCACACTTAAGAGTCGCGAGTTGGAACGTTGGAAGCATGAGTGGTCGCAGCTATGAGCTTGAAGAAATTATGGTTAGAAGGCGAGTAGACATCCTGTGCGTACAAGAGACGAAATGGCGAAACACCGGTAATCGGGCACGTTTCTTGGACGTTAAAAAGCCTACAAGATGTTTTACTATGGATTGGAACAAGGAAAAAACGGAATCGCCATCATTCTTGCGGCTGAGCTACTTGGCAACGTCTTAACCATTTCAAAGTCCAGTGACCGTTTGATGGCTCTCAAATTGGTGATGCATGGTGAGGTGTGGAACATCGTAAGCGCATATGCTCCTCAAGTAGGATGCGAACAAAAAGAAAAAGATGCATTCTGGCTAGATTTCCACAACCTTGTCAAAATCATCCCAAAGGAAGAGCTTTTGTTTGTTGGAGGAGATTTAAACGGACATGTCGGGAAGACAAGCGAAGACTATGAAGACTACCACGGAGGGCTGGGATACGGCACCAGGAACTCTTCATGTGAAGATATCCTAAACATGTGCAAGTCGTACGGTCTTATACTGCTAGATGTTCGTCAAACAAAGCCGGCACCTGATCACTTATAGCAGCGAAGGAAATAAAACTCAAATAGACTATCATTTGGTATCAAGTTTCATGAAGCCACGAGTTAAAGATTGCAAAGTGATCCTGGGAGACGCGATCGCCACTCAACACCGTCTCCTCCTGACTGAATTTTTTATGGAGGCGAGTAAGAAGTCAAAGCAGCAAACGAAGGTGTCTGAGAGAATCAAGTGGTATAAGCTGGATAAAGGAAAAGGCGAAGCTTTTAGCAGCATGAAAAACTACCTCTTTTCCATTTTCGATGAGGTCGGTAATGAGGAGTGCAGAGCACAAGAAATGTGGGATTCCCTACAACAATTTGGCCTGGAGAAAGCCAAATCACTGCTCGGAACATCTAAAGGCCCCTGCCAACACGCAAAAGAAACCTGGTGATGGACAGGCGAAGCCAAAGCAGTGATACACGAAAAGAAAATGGCTTTCCAAGCTTGGTCAAAGTGCTCTTCGACTAATAGAGAGGAAAAGCTCGCCGTGAAAAGGTATATAGATATTGCAAAGGTATCGCGAATAAAAAGTGCGCCGAGTTCAAAGCGAAAAGCATGGAAGGCCTCTATCAGGAGTTGAAAAAAATGTCGTCTTCCGCGTCTGACAGGAACCAGGCTACCCAGGAGCTTCGACAAAGCAATTTGAACAAAGGAGAAAATATCTTTAAGATAGCCGCCCAGAGAAGAAGAAATACTCAGGAGATTCGTTTCCCAAAGTTTATTAACAATGCTGAAGGCCAACTCCTTGTGGGAGACGAAAAAAATCTCCACAGATGGTGACAGTATTGCGAGGAACTTCTGAACGAACAGTTTCCCCGAGTGTACTTTCCAAGAGCCACCCCGAATCATGCCGAAATATCCGACATCACAGTCGAAGAAGTTCGGTACGCGATTAAAAACTCCAAGAAAAGAAAAGATGTTGGGCCGGACGGGATACCCTCTGAGTTCTGGAAAAAGATGGGAGACATCGGGTCTAGATGGCTCATGGTTCTTATCGCCAAACTTATGAGAGACGACACTATGCCTAATCAATGGAGGGAAAGCTATCTTCTTCCTTTGTACAAAGGAAAGGGTGATACGCGAAATTGTGATAACTACTGTTCTGTCAAGTTGATGTCGCACACCATTAAGATCGTTGAACGGGTATTAGATAGCCGACTGCGGAAAATAATACGACTATCTGATGACCAGTGCGGGTTTGTCTCGGGTAAATCAACGACAGATGCAATCAGTATAAGGGTCATGATGGAAAAGCATCGTGATTCTTCAAAGGACTTGCATATGGTGTTGGTTGATTTCGAGAAGGCCTTTGACCGGCAACCAAGAGATCTTTTATGGGTAGCGCTAAGACAAAAAGGAGTGCCAGAAACCTACGTGCGAGTGATCATGGACATGTACAATAGAGCAACGACAAGAGTAAGATGCAATCAAAGTCGGTGTACACCAAGGGAGCGTCCTCAGCCCACTGCTCTTTATAGCAGTCCTTGATTGCTTGCTTGAAGGAAAAGTGACGGACCCCAATGTGCACCAGCTATTCTTTGCTGACGATGGAGCCATTATAAGTGATAATCAGGCGTTCCTGCAACGAGCACTTGATGTGTGGGTGGACATTTTTGAGGGACACGGGTATTAGTTCAAAGAAGACAGAGTATCTGTGCTGCCCGTTCTCTGACCCTCAACAGCCTATTCCAGACATTTACTTGATATGATCTTGACACTGATATGATCACGAATAGCTTTATTGTGTTCATCTGCAGAAAATTCACTCAAAGCTAAAAAATGTTTTATTTCCGTGAGAAAATGATCAAAGCTCTCATCCTCTCTTTGGTTACGACCGTAAAACTTGTACCCTTCGAAGACAGTGTCTTTCTTGGGGTTGTAATAAGTCTCTAAAGCGGTTGCAATAAGCGTGTAAATTACTGTAAATGTTGCATTTGCATTACTTTTCACCTCAAGTGTATTGTAGACTGCAAGAGTCGTCGATAATGTTGAGCGAATTGGCTTTTTTTACTTCTAAAAATGTCAAACCTTTGTTTGAACTTTTCGAAATTTTCTGATAAATTTCCATCCATTATCAATGGAGCAGGTGGCTTGGAATCCATTTACGATCCGCGTTTCTTTTTCGCACACAGGAAACACGAGGTGTTGATTGAAAAAGCACCTTTAGCCGAAGAAATTATTAATTGATTATTAATGTCAATTTTAAGTGAAATTTGAGATTTCACTTAAAACTTTCCACTTTCTTTTAAAACTTTGATCACTTATTTTCTTTTCATAAGTTTGCTTCTTTTCCCACGTATTCTTACCATACTTTTGACATACTATATGCTTATGGAGAGAAACTATTGTTTGTGACCGGCTGCTCCGTGTTTAGTTGTTGTTTTGAAAGGAAATAAAAAGACCAGCAATTAGTATGTACAAATTTATATTTTATTTGTGTGGTTTACTCTTTGGAGGTAGAACACAGACTGACTGCTCGTATCATTAACCAAGTTCTCTACACTATGGGATGTCGCTGAGTTCTTTTAACCCAATATGGTGCTGGTGGCAGCGTTAAGCGATATAAAGCTTGACTTGTGTCAAAGGAGTATAATCAAAAATATGGAGTGAATTTATTCCAAGACCTGAAATTTGGCGGTTGCTTCCTTCCTTCCAAAGGTCCTTGTGCAAGCTTCTCTGTCACAATATCCATACTGAGAAGAAGCATTTTGACCAAACACCTTTTTTTACCCTTTTTTGCAGTCCATTTTCCAAAAGGAATTTCACCTTTCAAACTGTCTGTCGGAAACTGATTCCAAGGTGACAAGAGCTGCCGACCAAAATGAAGAACTCAAGTTGGTTTGCGTGGCAGCTTTTTGAGGCATTGAACCAAATTCTACAGTAGATTTTAACGAGGAAACAGACACCACCCAGAGCATTTCGAATAAGCTATGAACGAATTAGAACAGAAATATTTTAAACTAAATAGCATTGTCAGGGAGCGCCGTGTCGCAGTGGGTAGTGCGTCGGCCGCTGACGCAAGATGAGCGAGGTCGGATCTCGATAACACCAACGCCATCGAATGATTATTTGGAGGCTTCCCTCCTCGGCGGGGTACTGGCAAAATCCCCCGTTGTACACTTGCCTTAAAAAGCTTCTCGGCTCTCGCCGTTCGGATTTAAGCTTTAGGTTTCGTTCACTTGTGTGAAAAACAAATCGCACACAACATAAGTGGATAAATATAAGCTTGGCTCTGGCTCTTCATGAGCTCTAACGCCATCTGAGGTATCTGTCTGGCAATACAATGGACCAGTATTTGTGTCTGAGTACTCCAACATATAGCAGAAGCCTTCCAAAAAAAAATAAAAAATAGCATTGTCGATTCACCTAGCATGAGTGGCGCCTGGTGTTCTTAACCCTACTTCGTTGACTACGTTGTCAACCTACTGAATGAGTTTTTCCATGTCGTCTCTAGGTTGACATTCGAAGAGTTTCGCCTTTGAATCACTTGTAATCTCGAAAATATCAACAGGGATTTGGTGTTCATTAACACTGATGCCTGTGTCAAATCCATTTTCACATATTCATATTGAAATCTTTTTAACATATCTGGTTGAGGTCAATTGGTTAAACCTACCTTACATTCAGAATTACCCGTTAATAAAACTTGAAGGAGTGGTGACGATAGGCTAGGTAAAGTGTTCGTATTCGTTATGTATTCGATGGGGTGATATCAGAGCGCATTGTTTTTAAAGCGTGCAAAGTCTTCCCATTGTTCCAGAATTTCATACACATCTTTGGCCTATTCTTCACCAGTGCTGCTGTCTGTAACTGGTACACTTAGTAGTTTATCATAAGATATAGTCGTAGATACCTGGCAACAGGTTCTTATTCCAGTGAACTGCCACTGTATTTTTTCTTCGATCGTTGTGGTCACCCTGATACGTAATTCAAAGCTACTTGTGTGCACATCATGTTTTTCTTCAATGATCCAAACACTCTCGTGGGCCCAACCACTAACCGAGCAGTATCGATAGAATTTCAAGTAAAACATCATGCAAATACGTGCGTTATTCACTTCAACCCGGTCTACCCCCTCTTATCCTCCCTCTCATAGGACTATGATACAGTGTACAACGATGATTCGCATTTTTTCTTTAGCCTCACGTTTGTAAACCATCCGACTTTCAACGGATCGCATGCATAAAAGTGCACGACCGCAGTGGGGGAAGGAAGAAAACCAAAAATTCTTCATGATTATCATCATTAAGATTGAAACGGGAACAAGAACACAAGAACACAAAAACAAGCGGAGAAACCTTTTTTCCGTAAGCTGGCAGGTGGTCGTTGATTTGTTGGAAAGATGAGTTAATTTCTGTACGTTGCCACCCTTTTTAACCGGTTCCAATTAACTCGCCGACTAAAGGCGTTGTGATTAGCTTAATCTACTTACCGGTTACTTCTCCATCTTCAAATCAGGTATGAAATTAGTTTCGTAAACGAAATTTAAAGGCTTAAATTGTAGGAATCAATTGATATACATACAAATGCTCACCTGAGCATGAGTATCTTCAGATGTTGACTATTTATCATTGCCTACATCTGGATATGTCCTACAACTGAGGTTTTTCAATTAGCAGATCAAATGGTCAAACGGGAAACTGAGGGAGGAAATAAATGAGCAATGAATTTAATCCCCGGAGAGCCAATGGGATGGCATTTGTACTTTGAATTCTATGACAGTAATCCCCAATCCAATTAAATAATTCGAATTCTGCACATGTTGTTCACTTGGTTACAGATCATGGAAGTAGAATAGTCGTGTTTGAACTTAGTGGTGTGAAAACGAACATTTTAAAGGCTCGTTTGGGCGGAGTAAGTCCAGTAGCTAAGATATCAGAATGAGTGGGAAGAGAATACAATAGAAGAAACAGGAAGAAAGGTCTGGAGACAGCTGGAGGAGACTCGTTTGTTTCATGGACTCAAAATTAATCCATCAGCCGTTTTAATGAGGGGCGTCATCAAAAGGAGGAGGAGGCTGTATCCTAGCCTCGCTCTTTACCTTGGTTGAATACCTGCCGGTCGAAGCGAGGGAAAGGGTGCCATCATCGTTAACATCAGCCAAGGTGCACTACAACAATATTGCTCTTAGAGATCAAAGTGTGCAAGAGCGACGATCTCCAGTTCGTGGGATTTAAGGCATTCACCGCCACGGGTACTAACCTTCTTCCTAATCCAGCTCAGATTCAGCAGCAAGCTGGAAAAACTAAGGGCTACCAATTCTTTAGCATCCCATACTGTAAGGGAACTATTTACAATGAATCTTCTGCCCACGCGAAATGCCACGAAGCTTTGAGTGTGCGAAGGGCTAGAAAAATAAAATCATCTCACAACGAGGGGGACTAATGGGCTCTCCATTAAGCTATTGGTGGGTTTTGAAGGGTACAGAGTTATTGCAACAGATATCCGTCGTATCCCAAGAGCGGCTCCTATGTGCATCTCATGCTGCTTGACTCTACTGAAATTGGTTGACACATACGACAGGTCTTCTGACTTCCTGCGGCCCTTCGTATACGACAGTGAGTATTGCAGACTTGGTGGAGCGATGACAGCACCCAACGAATTCGCGGAAATGGCAAAGTAGTTGCAGACGCAGCCCTGCGATTACAATAGGGTGGATTGGCCATGATTTACCCGTTCGCTGTGCGTGGTAGGAATCTCTAATTGGCAGGTGTCTTAAGCCTTCGTTTGGGATGCCGTATATTCCCGACGACTTTTTATTTTTCAGTGGATCCAGGATGCACAAGAGCTCATCTTTTCTCTCACAATTCATATAATAGTACCAAGATTTACTTAATTACTTACCAAAGTTTAGAGGCTTTTAGGGAAAGTTTCATGTCAATTGTAAGCAATGCACATTTCAACTTCTGGACCCAGAACAGTAACTTCTTCAGATGATTCTTACCGATCTTACCTGGAACAATAGAAAAGCGATGAACACATGGTAATGTGAAGGTCATTTTTGAAATATAACTACAAACGTTAGGCTTAGGCAAGGAATAAGGTTGTTTTGTCGAGGTTGTCTTGTTAACTTTAATCATAGCTAATTCAGGGCATTTAACTGCAACTTAACCGCACGAAGATGCCCTTTTCTGCGAGACAATAGAAGGCCTTTGCATGTTGTGGACTAATATGCATGGAAGGGTTACGTAAATTTCGGTGAGCTTTAAGGACAGCTTCATGAGCTTTAAAATGCCACGTGGTGTTAACAAATTGACTCTAAATAAAGGTAACCAAGCGACTTCGGAGCCAACGCGTTTGTCTGTCATTACGGATAATTACAGGCCATTTGTTGTTCTCCTGCTATGATATACTTTGAAAAGTACCGGGAGTTTGTAAATAAAATATGTTTGTGTTTATCTTCGGCAAATATACAAGTTAAGGACTCTCAGTCCTTTTGAGATAAAAAATAAATTTTTATAGAGCCTGCAACTGGCTCTTCTAATAAAAACACGGAATTTTCTTTACGTTATAAAATTCAGTTTTATTATTGATGTCCAGTCCCAGTGGCTACCCAAAATGAACTAACTTAATCTATCCTAACAAACGAAATCATAACTTAATATTAAACTGCCGAGTTGCAGTTCCCACGCAGACCCAAGGTTGCCTACGACCAAAGTCCAGCGGATGTGTGACCGTGAATTGCACTGCATGCATTTCTAAGTTCCCATGCGAAATCATGCAGTGCACGGATCCAATTTCGTCGGCAGGTGGGACAATTGGTCGTGTTGACTGCGTGGATCTAATTTCGTCGGCAGGTGGGACAGCCGATCGTGTTAACTTACAATATTTCATTCCCTTCAAAATAACATCCATTTGAAACAACATACATGTGCCAACGCTTAACCCGATCATTCATGCATTTTTTTGGATGGGATGCTCTTCAGCTCCTTTAGCGCATTTCAGTTAAATTTTTTTCTCCACAAAGTGGTAATTTAAGTCGAGGGAAGGGAAAAAAGTCGCACGGAACAATATCTGTCACAATACGATCTTTATGTGGCGGCCATTATCGTAGGCAAAATGCTGTCGCCCCTGCATCTCTTAAACGCCTTACAACGCCAAGGTCATACACATTGTTCACCGCTCATGCCACAGGTTAGAACTCATACTGGACAACACCTCGGTAACCAAAGAAAACTGTTAGAATAATCTTAATTTTCGAGCGACTCTGGCGTGGTTTTTTTAGTTTCGGCTCGTTCTCGAGACACCATTCAAATGATTTTTACGATGTTTGCCCGTCGTATTCATAGGCCCATGTCTTCATTAATTATTATCCGTTTTATGAAGCTTGGATTTTTTTTTTCGATGGTCATTTTGCATGAAATTGACCTCCTTTGGCAATAGCCTTACGCGTCACATGCACACGATACGCGTTCTTTCGATGCTCATTTTGCATGAAGTTAACCTCCTTTGACAAAAGCCTTACGCATTGCATGCCCACGATACAAAATTCCTCAAAGATTACAGTTGCCAACAGAAATCTGTTCTCTGTTCACCAAGTTAGACCAAACCAAAAGAAAACGGCCACTTCGACTGTTTTTCGCTCCCCAAACCGATGTCTTTAATCATCATGAACAGAATCTGACAAATGTTTCTTAATCTTCCAAAGCACCCAACGAACAAACCTAATGTACTCGTCCCTACGATATACCCTCAAATGATATTCTTATGATTATGAAAAAAAAAACAAATTACCACGCATACATACATAAGCGATATTAAAGTTTACGATGTGGCATAACGACAAAAACACCCTAGCTGGAGAGAAGAAAGAGGAGATATTTAAAAAAAGCATCCAGATAAAATGCAGCGGAAAAAAAATAAATTGTCAATTAGCGCTGTCGTTTACACACAAACAAACACATATCGATCCATGTGCCTTGCACATACAGACATATAAGGGTAAGCCCTAAATCCTGTACAGGACCACTTAAAGGAACTATGTAGTCTATAAAGTCTAGGAGAGTGTACGTGGCAGAATACTATATATTTATAGGATTAGCAAGCGATAGAAGGACCCCCAATGAGTATACAAATGTGCATCTAGAAACTGTAAACAAGAAAATTATGATAGGAATAAAAAACTGAGTCGCAGGAATTGACGACAGGAAGATGACATGACCTGAAGAAGCAATAAACATAAAAAAACGAAAAACCGAAGCAAAATATTTTTATATCCATTCCATAAGGCTGAATCACTATTACTATCAGTAGTTATAGAGCGAAGGATATGTACGAGTATTGTACCTACATATATAGTAAGATTGATAATACCTCTTTGGACCTTCATATTTGTGTCTTTAGGGGCCATCACCTTTTTGTTTTTTACTTTATTTTATTTTAAATTGCAGTTGGGTTTTATATGCAAAGAGGACTTTTGGGTAGGAACAAAACGCTGTTGGAGGACCCACGTGCTGATCAAAGTTGATTGAGACATTGAGGCTTCAAACGTTTCCCTCATAGCTTGGTTCTTCGCAGCCTACTAGTTTTTAAGCTCTTTTTCTGAAATAAGTTTAATATTTTCGAAAACAAGGTTGTCCCTTTAAGAAGGGTGCTGGAGTAAGGGCGATAAGTCCTTTGCGTTGCCACTCGTCTTCGACCTCCGTCGGCCGATAGCAATTTTGGGTGCATGCTTTACAGACCGTACTAAACGTTTCCAAGACCTACCCTACCATGAAGCTCGTTTAACGATGAAATACCAGGAAATTTTTCGTTCCACCAAAAAGTATTCCAAAACGTTAAATTGTAGTGTTTCACCTAAAGCGGACAGTTCTGATGATATGATATTCCATGCATAATGGCATACTTAGGACTTTCAAATAAAAAAAGAATTTTGTCTACACCTACTATACAGCTCGTTTTATTCAATTTCAACGTCCGTCCTTATTGAAAAACTTACCAAAGTTGGGTACCAGGCGATCATCGTTGTTTTGGTGACAACTGTCAAATTGGTTGTTTATTATATGCTATATGAAGCAATATAATTGAGTGAAAAGTGTGCACATTATTGGCCGTAGCTGTGGCAATCACTCTCTATCGGCTTTGGTATAGCTTTTTTCCTCAAACAGTCAGTGTTTGAAGTTACTTTTTATATGGAGCTTCCTTAATTCATTCATCATTCCTTAAACTCATTTCTTCCCTCAGTTTGAAAACAAAAAAATCTTTGGTCACTTCCGATGTTTTCGCAAAGACAATTTCCGTCTCGAACAATATTTTTTTTCAATTGTCTATTAAGCACTTTATGCTTTATGATCTGTATATTTGGCATACGCTTCTGTTTATATCATACGCACGTAAAGGCTACAGCTGTGCACAGTTGTACAGGTGTCCAGATGGATGAAAGACTTGATGTTCTGTTGACAGTAAAATAAAATTTCGTCCTCAGTAGTAACCCAACAAGTACGACTCAGGGACTTGACGTCGAACATGGCACTGAGAACCAACCAAATAAAAACACATTCATGACCGCATATAGTCGATGTGGTTAGTAAGTGAGAAAAATAAAACAACGAAAGAGCTGCGAGTACTTGCGAGAGAAAGGAACGTGACATACAAAGAAACCTACATATATCGCATGTATGGTACCGGAAAAGGCAGTGGAAATCCGTTTGTATCACTTAATGGAAAAAACAAATGAAAGGAAAGTAACAAAAAGAAAACGTTCACTGTCACTGCCTCGTGAGATCGATCATATTTCAAAGAGTATTCTGATATTACAAATAAATTACAAGAAAATAATGCAAGTCAAAAGACAAAACCAGAAAGAAACTAAAGCCAAAAGGACCAAAAACAATTCACTATCATGAATCTTCATTTCCATCCCTACACCCATCTTATCTACATGGGATGCACACGTATCTCTACTGAAACTCACGCGAGCGGAACATAAATACGACATAGGGAGCAAAATGACGGAGATGTCTTTTCATTTAAAAAGGATCTCCTAATGGATTGCCTGTGGGTGGCACGGTAAATAAACTCTATAATTGAAAATATCTCACAAAGAAAAAACTCGTAGCGCCATTGATTTTCGTGCGAGTTCTGTACTGTATCTTTCCATTTCTTAAGTATTCCATGTGCTTGAGAGGGGACAAAGGTAGCCCTCGAGTGGGTCCGATTTACTGCTTTTCACTTCCATTCTTAAGAACATACCTACGAATAGTGGGTTCACTTCTATCAGAATATAGACTCTGCAGGTATTATACATGGGCGTCCTTCGAACGAATGGGAGGCAGAAAAGAAAATATGATAAGAGGATAAAAGGACGATGAAGATGAATATTTCAATGATGTATTCTCTGTCAGGTATGTGCCCATAGGAAAATTCACAAGAGAATATGTTGGCTGTTATTCGAACTGAGCATGTTCGCACGAGGTATCAAATAGCGATGCACAGCTTTTGAACGTCCTTCCACAATTTGCCTACGAGCTAAAAATGTTCGAAAAATATTCGAATTTTTCCTTGAGAATGCCATACAATCTCATGTCAGTTTCGTCCTGACTCGAGTATGGCTGGTTGTCATGGATTTCAATTTACACTGGAGTACACGCGTGGCCTACTACAGTTACATGTTCCTTGATAATTTGACAGGTATTTATGTTAGAATGTTAGGATTCCTTCATTCCTAGTGATTATATGACGTTAGATGAACAACTCATTCAGGTAAGGCAGGTAAGGACTTATATGAAACGTTAATGGGGAGCTCGTTTCGGACAAAGAAACGGATTGTAGCTCAATAGAGAAGATATTCTGGTAAACTGCTTAATGTACATGGAGAGCAAGCAGAAATGGAAAATGTTACCTACACAGCCGAAATTCAGGCAGAACTAACCATGCCAACCATCGAGGAAGACAGGACGCAAGAGTTGATCTATTACCATCGAACTTATATGATATGCTGGAGAAGAACCAACAGAGAAATTCCCTTTAATCTTAAATTTCTAGGAAATATAGGAGTATGACATGTGTGTATAAAGGACTCTGGTTATGTGCAACTCAAAATTAGTGCTGCTATTGCTGTATAGCATTGAACAGCAGAAGAAAAGCTTTTTGTTTGACAATTTTTGTTGGAACTAAGCCATTCACAGGTAAATAGTAAAAGAAACCACGATTTTTTTTGCAATGCTGAACTCATTCCTGGCAAAAACCCCATCTTCAATAAAAAAAAAAAATATTAATTTTTCCCTATTAGGGTCAAAGGGGGTAATTGTAAATGATTTTGTATTTTCGTTTTTTTCTAAATTTGTAGTTTTTCATCCAGCTTAACTATTACATATTGGAAATTGGTATTGGTTGAACTTACATTTAAATTCTTTCATCTTTTAGAAAAAAATAACTGTAAGTGTGTAGGCTTAATAGTTTTAATAAAAATTCGTGTTTACATTTACCCCCACCGTTTTTTATGAAAATGAGAAAAATGGGGTAAATGAAAACAAAGAACTCAGCCTCTTAAGGTTGTAGAATAAAAACTTTTGGGGTAAAAGCAAACTAAATCAATATGAAAACATTTGATGAAGAAAAGAAATCGAAAATGCAATGTTCACAATTACCCCAAAGAAAATTTAATAAGGAACAAAATTCAGAGTTAATTGTTTAAAAATATTTTATTTCGACGTTTTACCTGAAAATGAAGGACGCAAAGATTTTTAAATTATAAAATTAAAAAGAAAATTCTTGTAAATTTAAGTTTAAACATTAAAATTCAAAAACTGGAACTTTTGCATTAAACTCTACGATAATATTTCCTTCGACAACAGTTTTTATTGGATCTGGCAACAATCCAAGAACTTGTTTAATAGAAACAAAACTTTTATCACTTTCGACAATTTGAACCGCTGTTTTTGAGGAACCAATACTTAAAGTCCCAACTACTTCGATCTCTTCTTCTTCTTCCAGGACCCTGCAAATCTCGCAAACGTACATATACGTGGTAGCAAGCCGTTTTCCACCCTTAAAATTGACAACGACAAACTGGCCTGTCCTTAAGTTGTTTATGCCCTCAATATCCAGACATTCTACCTCTTCTGCTTCTTCTATCCCTTCATTCCACACGGATTCAATGCTTGGTATAGATACATCGTCTTCATCTGAAGATGAGCTCACATTTGTCTTCCTGGTCCTTACTTTTTTTGATTTTGAGCTTTTTATTTTCTCCTGAAGCACAGGGTTTTTTTTCTTATGTCGCCTTTTTGACAGCTTTTCAGCTTTAAGCTCGTCAGCTTGTTTTAAACGGGTTAGCACTTCATCTGTGGTTAGGACTTCTCCGTATTTCATTTGCTTTAAGCGTGAAACCACCTTCTTGGTAATTTCTGGTTTAGTTATAGATGATGGAGACGAATTTTGTAAGCCGAAGATATTTTCCAAAAGTTCTTTAAAAAGGAACATAATAAAGAATATAAAGTTTAACTTAAGCAGATAAGTTAAAAGATAAATGCTTGATTAATAACCTACCTTGAGGAGATGACATCATAGATTGTGAAGGCAAAGCTAATTCAGTCTGCACTGTACTTGCGTTTCTGGTATTCTCGAAAGTTTGGGAAGTACCTAGACACAAAATTAGTAGACAATGAAGAGTACATCAATCAGCAGGTTTATTTACCTTTTGAGGTGGATGGCATCTCAATCTGGGCTGTACCTGGAAGAGGAACGGGAGAGCTGACACACATTTTAGGAATATCTAGTGTTCCTCTAATAGCTTCTACAACGTCAAGTGGAATGGATGGTGTTGGTTCTTGTTGAGTCACTGCAATAGATGTGGTTACCTGTTCTGGTGAACTGGTTGACCAGACTTTACATAGTTCGTTATAAATAGCTTGCTCCTTTACGCTGAAAGCATTCAATTTCGTCGGATCAAATGGGAAAATTCCGGTGGATTTAAATCCTGATACAATATTTGCAGACGTAAGATTATTTTCCCAAATCGGTTTCAGAAGTGCAGCAAATTCACTTTTAGGAAGCCGGCAACTCCCTTGTCCCATAATCTTTTTGCCATAATTGACAAGAGATTTGTCCCACGCTGTTTTAACTGGACCAAAAACGCATTTGTCGAGTGGTTGTAATTTATCGGTTAAATGACTAGGGAAACGAATTAGTTGAATATTATTTTAAAGAGCTTCTTCAACGATCCTAACACTGATATGGCTAGAGTGACCATCGTAGAGAAGAACAGCAGTTTGGTCCGAATTGCATTTTTCAATACGAACTTTTTGGACGTGAGGAATGAGTCCGTTTGTAATCCAATGATAAAATTGAGGCTCTTCCATCCAACCTTCCCTCGAAGCAGCATAAAGAGTTCCTGGGAAGCAATCTATTGAAGTCCATCGTGCCTGAACAGCGCCGCCTTTAAAAACAATTAGTGGTGGTAGCTTATCTCCACTGGCAGATACACAAGCCAAGACGGTTGTCGACTCCCTGCCATAACCACCAGAAACACGGCTTAAAGGTACACCTTTTTCTCCAATGGCTCTCAAGCGACTTGGATCACTGCCGAAGCCACTTTCATCCGCGTTTAAAATAAAAGCTGCCTTGTTGGGGCTTAGTAAATTAAAATCATCGTAGACTTTGGTAAGTTTTCCATAAAAGTCAAAAATTATATCAGCTTTTCGAGCATCTTGGCGCGCTTTCTGCAAGTGTTCCGGTTTTTTCAGGGAGAGATTTGGATGTCTTGACATAAAACTACGATACCAGTCATCTCCTGGCTTACCACTATTGAAAGGGGTAGCCAAGTTCTTTATTTTCACGTAGGAACCCACTAAATTAAGGAGATCCTCCTTATCACAAGGGTAACCAATTCGATTAAAAATAACTGACTTTGGGACCCCGTAAGTTTCTTCGGCTTGTCGGTATGTCTTAATTTTGTTATTGACGTCTTCCACTGCATGTACGATATCTTCTGATGTATAAGATGGAGGTGTCGTTTTTCGTTTATAAATACGTGGCATCTTTTTGAATTAAAATTATATTAGATCAATGCTCAGTTCACTTAAAACGCATGTTTACAATTACCCCAAAATGTTTACTTTTACCCCATTTCGGTGTTCACATTTACCCATGATGTAAAAAAAATGGGGTAATTGTAAACAGCCAATAACTTTTATAATATATCACAATGAATTAAAAAACACATCACATACATACATTAACAATTATATTTAACATAATTATAAATAAACAGTTACTTACTTTGATCACTTATTTTATGTTTTAAAACAATTTTACTTATCACCAAAAAACTTGAAAACACCGAAAAATGAGTAAATCACGTCAACGATCAGATGCGACTAACCCATTTACAGATTGCGTCTGGCACGTGTCAACATAACGGGAATATATCGTATTTTCAAATAATAGTATGGCATGCCTCGATGCAAAACCGGCTTTTGGAGAATAAAATGCGTTTACAATTACCCCTGTTCACAGTTACAATCCCCCCTTGACCCTAACATTTTTTTTTTTTTTTTTTTTTTTTTTTTTGAGAACTAATTCGATGTATGACAAAATTTCTTGCAGGCACTGTAGCTGAGCTCAAACATCCAAGTGAGGTGATCATGCATCACTTTCATTCCCGTGTACGATTTCTATTGTTCACTTGCTGATCAAAAGGTAAGAGGGACCATTTGGTGCGAGGCTTGAGTGTATGCTTGCTGATGTGGTGGAATCTACCTGAATCTATCCCCATAGGAACAGTGTTAGTTTGCGATATAGGGATCGATTCTCACTGAGAAAATTAACTTTTTTATTTTGTCATATATCTTGTGCAACTGTCCAAGCGAAACTTGACACCATTAAAGTAAAGCGAACGACACGAAAGCGATAGCCTCCGCTGTGGTTACCTTAAGGGCATCGATCGATTGTAATTTATTTGCACCTACGAATTCTGGAAATCCCATAAGAAAAAGTCTAGCTGGGTCAAATTAAAGCGAGTAACGCGAGACGCTAACAAAGATTCATCTTGATAACAAAATGTTATCATTTAGAGGTGTGGTTCAATCGTGTAACTTGCTATGGTGATTTGGCATCAGTAATTTAATAATAAAAAACAAATTTGAGAGATGTCACCCAA
This sequence comes from Merodon equestris, assembly GCA_958301585.1. Taxonomy (NCBI): domain Eukaryota; kingdom Metazoa; phylum Arthropoda; class Insecta; order Diptera; family Syrphidae; genus Merodon; species Merodon equestris. Next base: position 19,139,825 of record OY284418.1, on the reverse strand, counting down.
ACAACATGACCACCAGGGGCCGCCAAAATCTACCCTCGCCAATTGAAAGATTGAAAAATCCTTCTGGTATACCTGCTGCGAATTATGATCGCCTGGTACCCAGCTTTGTTGAAGTAGAATGAAACAAGCTGTGTGTGAGGTATTAACAAAATTCTTTTTATGAAATACGACATCGTTCACATGCCCGTCTCGGCTTCTTACGGTGGCACGGATCCGAGTGGTCCAATTTTCAACGACTCTTCCGCACAGATCTGCGTATATTTATAGGAATAGTACGAAGTCTTTGCGAAGATTTGTCCAATTTGCATTTTTCCTACGTTCAACCGGCCAAACTTGCAAAGAACCGGAATATGGTCAGAGCTAAGGTAATTTATGGTGACTGGCTGTAATATCAAATGAAAGGTATTTGTTATAAGTACGAGTATGTCGATTACAGTGGGATTTCCAGGTGAACCGACTGAAATAAGGGTGGAACTAGGTGGAAACTGGGTATACCTCACTCCAGAATTAAAAAACCCACGAATCCTTAAAGTTTGTTTAACGAATCCAAATTTATTGCATTCAACCATCGAACATGGACGAATTTCACTCAGCTTCTAAGTGGTGTTATTACTTACAATTCCAGGGCCATTCAACCTCGCACGGTTAGTGGAGCGGGGATACAAAGCAAATATCGTAATGTTCTTCACAAAAAACATCGGCAAAAAGAAACCACAACTTTTCAACGGTGGTTTTAGATTATTTCTAAGTCAACAATGATGCGAGAAAGTGAAAGGAAAGAAAGAAAACGTTTTTAACATATCGGATCGCGGGCACTTGTGCTCATACATCAAATTCCTTCCAATTGCTTACAAAACTCTCAAGCAACAATAATAACAGCAACAAAAGGCAGATGAGGCAGGAAAAGTTAGCGAGGAGCAGGGATCTAAGCACTTGCACTGCTGGCTGGATGTCCCTTGACAAGTGTGTGATTTGCAATTTGCGACTTAATTTTATTTTCAGGTTTGCAACTGAAGAGATAACGAGAGAGCAGGGTGGAATAATGTCTACACCACGAAAAACCCGGTCAAATTCGTTTTCGACAGCGTATGAAACGCGTGAAAGGAGAGCGAAAAGAAAACCATGAAAGATCTGCGACGAAAATGTGCTGATGCTGATGTTGTGGCACTAAGTGGGGTATGTGGCCACGATAAGGGCTGTTACTTCAATTCTACGAGTATATCCACCATGTATGTACATATGTATGTATGCATGGATGCAGACACATCTATGCATTCGTGTATTCATAAAGTGAATTTGAAGGCTTTAGCTGGAAAATTGGCTCAAAGACATGAATTCTCTAACATGCGCTGTATAAGGAAATCATGTGGCAAAACTCAATTGCACCAACAGCCCAAGCATGAATGTAAAATGTAACGCGGCTCCTCCCCCCCTTCAATTTTGCTGTTGCATTTCAGTGCCACTAAATAAACAGACAACCATAACAAAAAATAATTAATTTATTACATCCGACCGGTAAGTATATTTAATATTTCCCTTATATCTACCCTAAGCTGCAGCCCTCATAATTTGTACAAGGAAGATAATTAAATTTGGATGGCATGTGGCTTCCACCATCATACACTCCCCAGTCCGCTTGCCAGCTTAAATTATTTACATACATATATCCCCCGAAGGCAACAATTACACATGCCGCGCCAGCTAAGTATTTTGCAGAACTTGTAGCGGAAGTGGCGGAACAACAACATTCATCAACATAATTTTTTATTTTGTTTTTTAATTTTTAACCAAATAAAATTCCTTTAACTCAAACAAAGCATATCGCCGCAAAGCTTGCTGATTTGAAGAACTCTCGTCGGCCTGTTACATGGAGAGAGCATTACAACAGCTGTTTTATTACCTACCAACGACAACAACGTACTCACTGTCGATGGTGAATTGTTTTATATGGAAGATGAAGGGATCCACCAGTAGCCTAAAATGCCGCAAAGTTCTTATAAAATAATTCGAAGAGGCCGAGACCGACTCAACGCCACAGGAGGCGGGAGAGTTGCTATCTTCATCAAAAACAATTTTAAGCATAAAATTAGAACGGTGAAGTTCGGTGGTTCCAGGTGCTAGGGGCGTGTATTGTGTGCATTCCTCCGCGAAATAGAAAGGGAATGTATATTGTAGTATAGCAGCATATGCACCTGAACCACCTCAACCCAATATATTCATGGCAGAACTCGAGACTTGGTAGAAAACTTCTACTTTCTGGCCGACGATTTAAATGCCAAACGTTGTGATTGGCGAAATGACATACCCAAAATTAGGAAGAGCCTACTATGCCATTGATGGGTCCTACCGAGCATAGAGTACAGAGTTAAGTTACTCGCAACGGATAGTCCGTGGTATCCTAGAAGTGGCTCCTATTTGGATCTAATGCTGATGGACTCTCGAATGAAGAATGTTCTACTAACCGCCTACGGACCTTTGTATACGCAAGTGATCAGGAGAACTAAATGCCGTGATCACAGTACCAGACAAATTCGGGAAGATGACAGAGAGCCACCACTGTATGATCATAGTAGAGCGTGTTGGCCATGCCTTGCCAATTCTCTGACGTGAGCGCTAACTTCGAGTGCCTACATCCCACCGTTCAGTATGAACGTGTCAAACCACGAGATTGACAAACAGACGGTTTACCGTTGTCAGGATGCGTCTTTGATCAAGATTTCTTCGTGATCGAGGATCCTTAGAAGGTGGTCACAATAGGAGCTGTCGTGGCTACGATTTGCGTGACCATCACCCCTATTCTTCTCATTTAGTTCCCTCGGACCATCATCTGTTCAGGATTCAGGGGCTGATTACCATGACAATGATATACACCAAAGTACCAGTCGATAAAACCTTTATAAACCAAAAAAAAAAACACGATACGAGCGACACCCCCAATACCTTCTTTGTCCTTTTTTTTCTGTAACAGGAGACCGTTTACATTTTAATTCGTCAAATGCCTTTTTTGCTGTTAGCCTCTTTATGACAGGTGTAGTCAAAGCGGCGCCGTAATAGTTTCTCATAGAAAGCGAATCACTTTATCGGCGGGTGGATAAGTGGATAGATGCTTGGATGGTGAGGGGTTTATCCTATTGCTGTTCATTTCATTTGGCTGCGACGACGCTATGGTAACGGCAACAGCCACGTCAATGGTAATTGAATTTGGCTAAAAAAAACACTCTTGCTCGATGGGAAGCATATCCATACGGATATAAATTACCAATTCAATCTAGTGATATCGCATGTACCGCACCGCACCTGCTCCCGGTGGCCCCTGTACACACTTTAGAACAAACGACAAGTTAAAATGAATGAGTAATGGGAAAAGTGGAACACGAACACCTGCAATTATGCTCTTTTGGCTTTCAAGCCGTATATAATAAAAACAATTTTTCATGACGTAGGGTTAATAAGATTTAAAGGGCGATTTGAATGGGGACATTTTAATAGACTTATCTCAAAATGTTGCACCAGCATTTGAGGTGGGGCGGATTGATAGACCAAACGAATTGGAGCAATCATCGATAATTGAGGGTTTGACAAGTTATGCAAAAACAAAAATTATAAGAAACGCCAAGTCTAGTCTGCGAACTGAATTACCAGAGAATGAAACCCACCATTTACCACGAGGGTCATTCCCGAAAAACTACGCTATCCTGATCCATGCTATTACATTTTAACTCAATTCTAATTTAAATAAATATTTTAGAAGAGATTTGGGTCCATTTAAGCAAAAACTAACGATTTTTAGTGATGACACATCTCAGACCCTACTAACCAAATTTAACATTCAATTTAACGCTTAATGGGAGTCGAGTGACAGCAAGCAGCAACAACATAAACACACACACGACATGACAGTGTGTATGTAGGATAAACGAAACCCTGGTGAAATGCTCCTTTTGCTTCTGATGCTAGCCTGACAGCACATAAATCCATGCGGTGTGAGACGGCATCGAGACCTTGTACCCGTACATTGCACGTGCGCATACATACATATATGCTTGTACGTATAAGGATACGGGGGGGGGAGGATTGAACATTTGCAACGTCCATTCTTCTTTAGTACTTTCGGAGTAACTTCTCCCAAATCCCAAGAGTTGTTTTAAACAAATTCGATTTATTCAGGGTAAGATTCGATTGATGACGGCGGCGAGCTTCCTCTACTTTTATCTATGTCTCATCCTGTCGTAACCTAGTCTACCCTATTCTCTGCGCTATCGTTTTCTGTTTTAGTGATTTCCTTAAGTGGCAGTGGTGGCATGAGAATGCTCTTACGTAATAGAAATCTGTGAAGTAAGCTTGAAGGAAGATCGACAGCGCGAGAAATAGTGCAACTTTCTCCCTTGGTAGAGAGTTAAATCCGCGTTTATTGTTTAAGAATATATGAAGGGTTCGTAATGTGTATGACACTATGTGTGGGGACGATTTGAGCGGTGGTAAAATAGCATTTCTCTTGACTTGCAGCTTATTCCGGAATGTCATCTTCGTCCTTTTACTTGAGGCACCAAATTCAAATATGTAATTATTTACGGGATAGGGGTAAGAATATACCGACGGGTCAGAATGCCACTCGTAAGAGGTAACTAAATCCTTAATGGATAGCTGGCCCATGAAAACAATGGCAGAGGTAGGTGCAGAGTTGACAACTTTGCACTATGCACTACTAAAAGTTGAATTTATAAATAAAGTACCGCCTTAAGTATTTTAAATAAGTTAAGCACATCTATTTATTACGCTACGAAACAAGTTCAAGAATTTAGTGTGATAAAAAAAAGTTTTACGTTACATTGACTCAGGTGGTATACAATTACGAGGTATGAGGAATTCTATGGGAACACTATAGAGTGGAAATTAATGATTAAGAGCAGTTGTGTATTCGAGTTGTAAAAACAAAGTTGATTTTTTTAGGGAAGAACTTATTTAAAACATTTAAATGGCGCATTCGGTAGGATAGTCCAACTATCCAGTACGTGAGTGATTTCGAAGATTATCGAGAATCGAAAGAAATATACCCAAGGAACCTCGGTGCGAGTGCTACGTACGAAAAGACAAAATGCGAGGGTATCAAATACGAAAGAGTATCGTAAACGGTAAACCCGTTTGGTTTTAACCATTAAGTTCGGTACCTACGTCTCAAAAAATCAAACCATACAAACAATAATTAGTGATTAAGCGTAAAGTGCGAAATACACGATACAATGGTTGTACCGAATTGCGCTGTGCCAATATCGGCACAACTGTTGTAGGCAGCACACACTTTATACAATCTGTGTACAATTAACGTACGATCAAGTATTTTATTTAGTTGTTTTTTAGCAGTGTATTTGAAATCATATTCTACCGAAACTGAATGGAAAAATATTGCCGAAGGATTTCAAGAACAGTGGAACTTTGAGAATTTTATTGGAGCAATTGACGGGAAACATGTCCTGGTTAGAAAATCCGCAAAGAGTGGCTCAAATTTATTTGAAATTATAAAGGAACATACAGTATTGTTTTGTTTGCCATTGTAAATTCCAATTATGAATTTATATACATATGTTCATGAAGGCACAAATGCAAGAATTTCAGACGGAAGAGTTTGAAAAAGAACAAACTTTTATGAGAAATTGCAAAACCATATAGTTAAACTATCTCCTGCAGAAAAGCTAGAAAAAAATGATTACATTTGTCCTTACGGGCTTGTTGGTGACGAGGCATTTGCTTCCTCAACTCGGAATCTCGAAATAAGAAAGAATTTATAATTATAGGCTAAGCAGAGCTCGCAGAGTCGTGGAGAATACGTTTCGGATTTTATAAAGGGTGTATTTTATAGAGGTATAGAACTTTGAAATGGAATAAAACAAAGATGATTTTTTTAAATTGACATAAAATTGACTTTATTCGAAAGATAATCTTCTAACATTATAATTTAAATATAATTTCTGGCGTATGACCGCCCAAAACAAGATTGCCGTTGATCCCAATTTTCATAAGTGAATTTTGTTTAGCGATTAAGCTCACTTTTGGTTGAATGGATACGTCAATAAACATAACTGCCGTATTTGGAGTAATGATAATCCGCAAGTGTATGTTGAGGCACCGTTACATCAACAAAAACTGACTGTTTGGTTTGCTTTATGGGTTGGTCCGTACTTCTTTAAAAACGATGCTGACCAGAACGTTACAGTCAATGGTGACCGCTATAGAGCTATGATTACTGACTTTTTCGTTCATCAATTGAACAACCATGCTGTGCAGGTGCTGTGGTTTCAACAAGACGGCGCAACATGTCACACAGCTCGTGCCACAATTGATTTATTGAAGGAAACGTTTGGTAACCGCATAATTTCACGTTACGGACCCGTGAATTGGGCTCCAAAATCGTGCGATTTAACGCCGCTTGACTATTTTCTGTTGGGATATGTGAAGTCGCTAGTCTACGCCGATAAACCCGAAACGATTGACCACTTGGAGGACAACATTCGCCGCGTTATTGCCGATATACGGCCACAAATGTTGGAAAAAATCATCGAAAATTGGACCTCCAGATTAGACTACGTCCGAGCCAGCCGTTGCGGACGTATGTCAGAAATTATATTTAAATTATAATGTTAGAAGATTATCTTTCGAATATAGTCAATTTCATGTCAATTTAAAAAAAATCATCTTTGTTTTATTCCATTTCAAAGTTCTATAATTCTATACAAAACACCCTTTATTTAAGATTTTTCATAAACCAGTAAAAACAAGTTTAGACCATGCTGATGCAACTATTTTAGTTATAATTTACATAATTTTTTAAGGGCTCAATCTCTAACTTATGTAACTGACAAATGTGTAGACCGTGAAGATTTCGAAAACGGAGTTGTACATCCAAGAACTTGGAGCCAGAGTGAGGGGATGGTTCCTTTACATAAAACAAGTACCAGAAAGAAATAAACTCAGGGAATACTACAACAATGAAGGACAGGTTCCTTTCCAAAATAAGATGTGTGGTTTCCCAGAATAATGTTTAAACACGAACTATGTAGTTATAATGAGAAGGAACATGGTCTTTATTTAAAAAAAGTGAAATATAATACATATGTTCGAATAGGTTTTAATTTAATTGTCGTTTTTCATTATATAAAACCAAAAATTCAGATATCTGCGAATCATACACAACTCTGTCTGGGGCGTTATTCGATATATTTGATGATTGCTGGGAGGATTGAGGTGCTGAAGAGTTTGAATTGAAGTTCGAGTTGATGATTAACTGAATCATTCTACCAGTGATGAGAACTTCTGCAATCAAGCGCTGCATTTCCTCCATGCCCCTAAAATGTTCGGCGATCCTTTTCTCTAAGATGTCAAACTCATCTTCGTCTTTGGTTTCTTTTTGAGTCATGAACATGCTTGCACTCTCAAAACAATTTTTTTGTTGTTGTTCATGTTTTTTTTTTTTTTTTTTGGGTAGCTAGAGGAAGAAGACGATGGCCGTGAAACACTAGGGCTATTATCCTCAGGAGACTGAAATTCCTAATCTTCTTCTTTTCCTTTTTATCCCGGCGTCGTTATGGTCAGAAGTGTAGGACCATAACCTTCCCACTTAACTGCATTCCTACTGGTCCGCTTGTGGGTTCCTAATAAAAATGTATATTGTCTACAAATAACATCAATTATTGCAATACATTCCTCAAATAAACTGATCTCATCTGTAGAGCAGGAATAAGAACTGTGGCCATCTAGGAAGATTTCACCACATTTCAAAAACAATAAAAGTTCAGAGTACCACAAAGAGGGCACATACATAAATGCTGTCAGTAGAACATTCAGTATGTTTTGAGTTTTTAATTTTTTTATATGCCTTGCTAAAAGCTGTCCTGAGATTCGCTATTCGCTTGCGAACATACTCTTTGTCAGCCTTGGGACCCTGTTCTCGACATTTTTCTACAAGAATCTTCTCTCAAAACTTTATTGTTGCACTCCCTAGTATGCACATCCCACAAGCACGAAAACGAACGGTACTGCTCAATAAAATCCAAAAATCTTTCTTTTCAAGCGATACCATTTTTAAAAAGCTTAACCCGCCGCTAGAACGATTGAAACCCAATTAAAATCGGTACAACAATTGTATGCGACAAAACACACCATACAACTTCCATACAATCCATTGCATGCAACAACGGTTGTATGTATGTATATTCATGAGCATACGACCACATAATATCGGTACAACGGTCGGTAGGACGGAAACACACGCTACAATTGTTATATGCAACACCAAAATTATGAAACCCTTGGTACTACCATTGTTTCGTGTATTTCGTACAACAACAACAACAAACATTTTAATAAAGTGGAAAATACGTTAATGTACATGAAATAAAGATTAATACAAACAAAAATTAGTGACTAAGTGCAGCAGTACAAAAAAAAGGGAGAAACGAAAATCTACATATGTAAATAGACGTGAAATTGGTAAAAGATAATGTAATAAATAAATAAATAAAAAATTAAGAATAATATAAACAAAGACGCTACAGATTAATGGAATAAGCATACCCTGGGAGTTCTGTGTTAGATATCTAGGAATACACCTCGACTCAAAATTAATATTCAATGAACACATAAAAAGGGCGATTAAAAAAGCAGATGTCGCCGTCAAAATGTTGTACCCCTTCATAAACTGAAAATCACTATTGTCTACAGAAAACAAGATTATAATATACGAAGTCATTTTTCAAGCCATTCTTTTATATGGTTGCCAAGTCTGGGGCAAAATGCCATGTTAAAAAACTGCAGATATGTCAAAATAAAGTTCTAAAAATGATGCTCAATTTACCTTGGCATTACTCGACACTAGATCTACACGAAACAGCGAATGTTGAACTGATTTGTGAAAGACCGATTTGTAGACCGATGTAGTTTTGCATTAAACACTCACTAAATTACGAGTATACATATATCCAATTATGTATTTATCTATTTATTTTTTTTTCTATTTATTTATTTTTTTTTTCTATTTAATTATTTATTTATTTTCTTATTGGCTTATTTATTTATTTATTTATAATTTTTATTTTGTACAATTTGTTATGAATTTTTTTATTTTTTTTATTTATAAATCTGGTAATTTTCTACCTTTTCTCACATAGAAGGTTTCTTGTCGTATTTTTTCTTCTGTTAACACCAAAGATTTACTAAATATACATTCTTTTTTGCTAAGTATATGAACAGAAATTCAGTGGAAAGATAAGTTTATCAAATCCCTTTATAATGTAAAATGTGCGGTAACAAACCTATGTAAAAATTTACTATACGAAATAAAGATCTATCTATCTATCTATAAACAAAAACCAGTTGCTGAGTTCAACATCATCATCAAAGAAAAATTAAACCACAAATAATTACACCTAATTCTCTTTTTACACGATAGATATGTTCCCAATAAAATCGTGTAAAAAAAGATAATGGCTAAATGGAAAAATAGTAGATTGGTTCCAGACCTAAAAAGGAACTTAAAAGTACAAAAAACAATACAAAAAATTTCTTGTTAGAATTTACCTGAGAATTTATTTTCCGTGCTTACACATTTTAATACATTAAATATTTTATAAGAAAAATTTATGAATTGAATAAAAGAATATAATATCAGAAATGTATTAATATAAAAAAGTAAAATTAATATTAATACAACAAAATTTTATTCATTGTCACTTTCTGACAACAAACGCATACGTTTGCGTATGATATCACTGATATCACTAGAATTATTTTGTTCATCATTTTGGGAAATTGTCTCTCTATTATCATTTCTATTTTCCATTGTTGATAATTCAGGAGCTCTTAGAACAAAATCATTTATTAAAGATTGTGTTTGATTTCGTAATTGTCCTTTATAAAGTTCCCTGTAAGATGCCATTAAAAAATTCAGTTCACGTTGAAATTTCGCAGCTCGTTCCTTATCAGGATCATGTTGTTCAAAATGATTACATAAATTCTTTGCAAGGTCAAGACCTTCTTTAAGTAGAGTTGCATTTAAAACAGGAAGATCCTCTTCGTCATTATCGCTATGTTCTCTTTCATGATGAGCCTCAAGGGTGATATCTATAATTTCATTTTCACTCAAGCTTTTTTCAACTAATAATTCCTCTATATCTGCAGATGACAGATCATCAAATCCATCTCCACCACTTGTTCGTGCCAATGTAATGATGTCAGTAAATTCATCGTTATTATGGATGACAGAGTCTCTGCTTTTGACACACTCTGGCCAAATATTTTTCCAACAAGAGTTCAAGGTTGATGGCTTCAATTCAGTTAACGCTAGCTCAACTTGGTTAATGCAGTCCATAATTGAATTTTTTTTCCGTACATCAATGACTATTAACTCCTTATTATCATCATACGTCTAGCACGTATTGGAATGAACGTTTTATGTAGTACCTTTAAATGTAGCAATTATGCCTTGGCCTAAGGGTTGTATTAGGGATGTAGTATTAGGCGGCAGGAAACAAAATTGAACATTTGGGTGCTCCAAGACTTGATGGCCAGGTGCATTGTCTAGTATTAAAAGAACTTTAAATTCTAGACATTTTGCATTCATGTAACGTCTTACTTTTGGGATGAAGTATTTCTGAAACCATTCTATAAAATTACACTGGTCATCCAAGCCTTTTTGTTTGCCATCCAGTGAATTGGCAATTTATTAATATCAACACCTTTCATCGAACGTGGTTTTAAAGCACGATTTACTAGCAGTGGCTTTAACATACGTTCTCCTGAAGCATTTGAACAAAACAACAATGTAACACGGTCCTTTGCTATTTTAAAACCACCGGAAGTTTTCTGTGATTTTGCGACATAAGTTCTGCTAGGCATTTTTTTCCAAAAAAGGCCACTTTCGTCTACATTCCATAGTTGGTCTGGGGTGTATCCTCCATCTTCAATAATTTTTCTAAGTTTTTGAGGAAACTCTTTAGCAGCCAATTCATCTGCAGATGCAGTTTCTCCCTTAATTTTAATATTGTGGAGAGCATGTCTTTTAAGAAAACTTGTCATCCAACCAGTGCTTGCTGAGAATTCAAGTTGTTTTGACTGAGAAGAAGTGCTTGGCTCAATTTCTTTGAATTGTTTGTAGATTCTTAGGGCTGTTTGTTTGATAGTTATCCCGTCTACTGGGATTTATCTTCAATCCTTATTACCAAAGCTTTTTCCATCTTCTCTTTGACAACATCTCTTTTGTATGACGATGACTTAGCACTTATTTTTGTTCCAGAACATACAGACTTTCTAATTGCAGTTTCATTTTTCTTAATTGATCTTATAGTGGCCTCATGAATACCAAAATGCTTTCCTATAGCAGTTGCACCTTGTCCTGTTGCAAGTAGATCTAAAATTTAAATTTTAGTATCTAAACTGATCGCTTTCCTCTTCTGAATTACTACATGTGATTTATGTGACATTGTGTTAGGCCTACCAAAATACAATCAAAAATAAAATCCAATGTAAAAATTTGTAAAACATTTAAAACTTACCTTTTAGTGCGTTAGTAAATTTATATGAGCACTTTCTTAATTTTACTTATAACTTTTTAAACATCCACTGCAACTAAACGTCTTTTCTTTTCAATTTTTAAAATCACAATGAATCGCGTATAAAAACAAAATACGTCTTTACCTTATGTATAATTCGGAAATTCCCACTCAAAGAGAAAATATTCAAATATTCATAGAATAAAAGAAATTCATAGAACATAAAAAAATTATAAAAAAAATCTTAGAATATTTAAAATCGTGTTAGAGCAAAACGATTCGTGTAAAAAGAGAATTAGGTGTATTTGGCTTTTAACGCCAATGGTCATCAACAGACACAAGCTTGAACTATGACTAACAATCACGGAATTCTACCAATAAAACTAGGAAACCACTCAATAATTGAAAAATTAATCCACATAAAGTAACTATCAAATTATCAAAAAGCTGTTGACAGAATTAGGAATATCTCGATATTTTAGTGACCATAACAGAGAAACTATTGTATAGTAACAAAGGAGCTTCAATTTAGGGAACTTGAACAGAAACTACATACGTTATTGTAAAGGAATAGAAATAAAAGTGGTTTGGTTTTAGGTTTTGCCATTAAAACTATTACAGGAAACATGGATATAACCGAGGCATTTGAAATAAATAAAGAATTAGAAGCAATAAAATATATCTCCAATACTGAGTCAAATAAACAAGGACATAACTCGTGACATAAATAAACAACAGAAAACAATACAAACCTTTCTCAATTTGAATCAAGAGAATATTGGCAACAGATGAAGAACTTGTCAAATACCTTCAACACATACATACATAGAATTAATTTTAATATAAATCTGCTCATTAATCACCTAACAAACATAGCGGAAGCTATTTCCTCAGCCGGACTCAATATAATTTCAAAGTATATTCTGAGCCATACTGAACTTAATAATATTAATGAACTCTTTAAAAATCAGGCAATCAATATAATTTCCAATGAACAGATTTATGACTTTTTAAGCTTAAAAGCCTATTACAATGATAGGACCATATTTAGCATTGAAATTTCAATCGTTTCCAATAACACATACTCCTATTTTCATATCATTCCTCTACCTATTTTCCTCTCCTAATTTTAACCATCCCAACTACGACATACATATATCGTCTTTAATGGACTCGTCACCTATTATTTTGAACCAGAATGCCCTTTAATACAAAACGTGTACTATCGCAAAAAGTCACGTAACCAGGTCAACCAACCAGAATGCATCCCGAACTTTATCCAAACCAACCATCCAAATGCGACATGATAAACGGAAAGGAATACACCAGCATCTTCAAACCAGAACAGAATTACATATTGCTTATCAATGTCAATAACATAATAACTAAAACAAATTGCAGAATCCCAAGATATACATACAATTCATGGAACAAACCTTATCCACTTTCAAAATTGTACCGTAATCATAAATAACATTACATATGATTCCAGAGTTACTCGTGCAGGGACGGGTAAAGAATATCCCTGCAACGATACCTATCGCTTGTCGTAAAAGGCGACTAAACAAAGGTAAACAAAACTCACATCTAGGCAATTTAGAAAACACCAAGGGGAGCCTAGGGACACATATACCACCATTAAACTGCCCCACAAGTGTGCATGCAAATCAGTGGGTTGACACGACTGGAGATCACCGGTGTTGTAAGAGTAAGATCAATCAAAAAAAAAAAAAAAAAATCTGGAGCATGCCCGTGTCAAAAAGGAAGGGAAGAATGAAAACGGTCAAACCGTAGCATTATGGAAAAGAACGCTAAAAGGAAAAGCACTACCCCGCCAGGCACTACTAATGGTCGTGATCCTGGGACGAGCAGCAATGCTCGGGTCAGAGCTATAGGATTTCCGGGGGATAGCAAAGTAATGCAACGGCGTAAGCCACATTTAAGAGTCGCGAGTTGGAACGTTGGAAGCATGAGTGGGCGCAGCTATGAGCTTGAAGAAATGATGGTTAGAAGGCGAGTAGACATCCTGTGCGTACAAGAGACGAAATGGCGAAACACCGGTAATCGGGCACGTTTCTTGGACGTTAAAACAAAAGCCTACAAGATGTTTTACTATGGATTGGAACAAGGAAAAAACGGAATCGCCATCATCCTTGCGGCAGAGTTACTTGGCAACGTCTTAACCATTTCAAAGTCCAGTGACCGTTTGATGGCTCTCAAATTGGTGATGCATGGTGAGGTGTGGAACATCGTAAGCGCATATGCCCCTCAAGTAGGATGCGAACAAAAAGAAAAAGATGCATTCTGGCTAGATTTCCACAACCTTGTCAAAATCATCGCAAAGGAAGAGCTTTTGTTTGTTGGGGGAGATTTAAACGGACATGTCGGGAAGACAAGCGAAGACTATGAAGGCTACCACGGAGGGCTGGGATACGGCACCAGGAACTCTTCAGGTGAAGATATCCTAAACATGTGTAAGTCGTACGGTCTTATAGTGCTAAATACCATGTTCGTCAAACAAAGCCGGCACCTGATCACTTATAGCAGCGGCGGAAATGAAACTCAAATAGACTATCATTTGGTATCCAGTTTCATGAAGCCACGAGCTAAACATTGCAAAGTGATCCTAGGAGATGCGATCGCCCCTCAACACCGTCTCCTCCTGACTGAATTTTTTATGGATGCGAGAAAGAAGTCAAAGCAGCAAACGAAGGTGTCTGAGAGAATCAAGTGGTATAAGCTGGATAAAGGAAAAGGCGAAGCTTTTATCACCATCATGGAAAACTACCTCTCTTCCATTATCGATGAGGTCGGTAATGAGGAGTGCAGAGCACAAGACATGTGGGATTCCCTACAACAATCTGGCCTGGAGAAAGCCAAATCACTGCTCGGAACATCTAAAGGCCCCTGCCAACACGCAAAAGAAACCTGGTGGTGGACAGACGAAGCCAAAGCAGTGATACACGAAAAGAAAATGGCTTTCCAAGCTTGGTCAAAGTGCTCTTCTACTAATAGAGAGGAAAAAGCTCGCCGTGAAAAGGTATATAGATGTTGCAAAGGTATCGCGAAGAAAAAATGCGCCGAATTCAAAGCGAAAAGCATGGAAGGTCTCTATCAGGAGTTGGAAGAAATATCGTCTTCCGCGTCTGACAGGAACCAGGCTACCCAGGAGCTTCGACAAAACAATTTGAACAAAGGAGCAAATATCTTTAAGATAGCCGCCCAGAGAAGAAGAAATGCTCAGGAGATTCGTTTCCCAAAGTTTATTAACAATGCTGAAGGCCAACTCCTTGTGGAAGACGAAAAAATTCTCCACAGATGGCAACAGTATTGCGAGGAACTTCTGAACGAACAGTTTCCCCGAGTGTACTTTCCAAGAGCCGCCCCGAATCATGCAGAAATATCCGACATCACAGTCGAAGAAGTTCGGTACGCGGTTAAAAACTCCAAGAAAAGAAAAGCTGTTGGGCCGGACGGGATACCCTCTGAGTTCTGGAAAAAGATGGGAGACATCGGGTCTAGATGGCTCATGGTTCTTATCTCCAAACTTATGAGAGGCGACACTATGCCTAATCAATGGAGGGAAAGCTATCTTCTTCCATTGCACAAAGGAAAGGGTGATACGCGAAATTGTGATAACTACCGTTCTGTCAAGCTGATGTCGCACACTATGAAGATCGTTGAACGGGTATTAGATAGCCGACTGCGGAAAATAATACGACTATCTGATGACCAGTGCGGGTTTGTCTCGGGTAAATCAACAACAGATGCAATCCAAAGTATAAGGATCATGATGGAAAAGCATCGTGATTCTTCAAAGGACTTGCATATGGTGTTGGTTGATTTCGAGAAGGCCTTTGACCGGCAACCAAGAGATCTTTTATGGGTAGCGCTAAGACAAAAAGGAGTTCCAGAAACCTACGTGCGAGTGATTATGGACATGTACGAGAGAGCAACGACAAGAGTAAGATGCACCGCAGGAGTCACCGAAGAGTTCGCAATCAAAGTCGGTGTACACCAAGGGAGCGTCCTCAGCCCACTGCTTTTTATAGCAGCCCTTGATTGCTTGCTTGAAGGAAAAGTGACGGACCCCAATGTGCACCAGCTATTCTTTGCTGACGATGGGGCCATTATAAGTGATGATCAGGCGTCCCTACAACGAGCACTTGATGTGTGGGTGGACATTTTTGAGGGACACGGGTATCGTATTAGTTCAAAGAAGACAGAGTATCTGTGCTGCCCGTTCTCTGACCCTCATCAGCCTATTCCAGACATTTACTTGAATGGAAGAGTGCTTCCCAAGTGTGAAAAGTTTAAATATCTGGGATCTATGATTAATAGAGAAGCAACTTGTGATGACGACATCAAACATCGCGTAAGCGTAGGGTGGATGAAGTGGCGGGAAAACTCCGCCATCTTCTGTGATCGAAAAATGCCCCCTAAGCTGAAAGGAAGGCTCTACACTTCAGTTGTACGTCCGGCGCTCACATACGGTTCACAATGCTGGACAATGCCCAAAAAGTATGAGAGCAAATTAACGGCAACTGAGATGAAGATGCTTCGCATGACAGCGGGAGTAACAAAGCGTGACAGAATTAGAAGTTCAAAGATCCGAGGAAGCCTCCACGTAAAAGAAACCATCACAAGAAAGGTAGAGCGCGACCGACTCAGTTGGTATTGCCATGTTCAAAGGAGAGATCCTTTGAACCCCGTCCAAAAGGCGTTATCAATCAACGTTGCAATTTCAACACGCAAAAAAGGCAGACCGAAAAACAATTGGTGCAAACAAATGCGAAAACGCCAGCATTTGATTGGCCTCAGCGATGAAGTAATCCCTGCCGCTACTTTCTGAGGTCAAACCGGCGGACCCCACAAGCGGACCAGTAGGAATGCAGTTAAGTGGGAAGGTTATGGTCCTACACTTCTGACCATAACGACGCCGGGATAAAAAAAAAAAAAAAGGAAAAGAAGACATATGATTCCAGAGTAGAAACGTTTTGGGACAATATTATCATCTACCCCTCAACGAACAAACAAGTACAAGTATCATCGATCAAACTCCATGTGCAGCAGATTGAAAACCGCGAAGAAATCAATCAACTCATCATCAGTTTCTCACAGAAGAACTGGACACTCCTGTACGTTATCATCGTAACCTGCATCATCATCTTCCTAGCATATATCATTAAGAACAACTTGAAACCACCAGAAGAATCCATTGAATCCACCAATAACATCTATTTATTACGCTCCGAAATCAAGTTCAAGAATTTAGTGTGACAAAAAAAAGTTTTACGTTACATTGACTGAGGTGATATACTCGTACAAATTAAGACACAATATTATTAAATAACAAGGTTTGAGGAATTCAATAAGAATTTAAATTAATGATTGAATTACAAAGATTGCAAGGTGTGAGGAATTGTGGGAACTAGATAATTCTTGAGTTAATGATAACTTATACATAACTCGCGTGCTTTTTCACGATGAAGGAATTATTCAAAACAACTCTTTTGTCTATCAATATCAAAATCCACACATAACTTGTTTCGATTGCAGCATCTTGTATACCAGGCAAGTTGTATACCAGGCGATCATAATTCAAAGCAGGTGTTCAGAAAATTCATATTTTCACAATTTGATTTGGAAGCTCTCACTCCAGGTCATTTTATCATCGGAGAAGCATTAAATATAATTCCAGAACCATCTTTAACTCATCTACCTCAATCAAGACTTTCACGTTTTCAACTAATACGTCAAATGCTTGAATGATTCTGGAAACGATGGTCGACGGAGTATATGCAACGTTTACAAGAAGTAACAAAGTGGCATCATCCATCACCTAACATCAAAGTAGGCTCACTTGTTATACTTATGGACGAACGTTATCCTCCATCCAAATGGCCTCTTGCTCGTGTAATCGATACTCATCCCGGAGTGGACGGATTTGCCCGTATAGTCACCATCAAGACTCAGACAAGTACTTTACAAGGTCCTATTTCAAAACTTTGTTTATTACCAGAATCATCGACTATCAACGAGAATCGCATCGAAAATCAAAATCAAGAGGTTTCAACGCCTGGAAGCAGTCGTTGAGGCGGGCGGAATGTTCAGAAAATTCATCATCCACACATTCATATTTTTAAATGGCCGCCGACGTTTGCCTACAAGCTTGGGCGAGCACGTGAGAACCTCAAGTTCTGTCAAAATTTTGTAAACAATCACGCACATTGTTATACATAATTCCAAGAGTGTGTGTGGCGGGAGTACACTGCGGTGAAATGAAATGAGCTCACACGTATTCACGAATAGAGTTTGCTTGTAACGGGTTTTGTCGCAACGAACCTGGATTTCTTTCAAAATTTCAGGGTATCATGGGGAAGACGTACGAAAGACGCACGTCTCATTCTGGTTTCCGGTTTGGATAAATCTATTGATGTGTTAACAGCAGGTTTTCCGGAAAAGTTTTTCAATTGGCGCGAGAATTTTTTTGCGGCCTGTGGCGACCATGTTGTGTTGTGACATCGTTAGAATTTGTTGTTTAGTTACTGCACAAAATCATCATGGCAAGTTACATGATTGAACAACTCGTCCAAATGATACAACTTTATCAAAATGATTGTTCGTTAGTGCAAATGTTACGCGCGAAACATTTGAAAAAACACTTTACATTGCACGAGTACTATTCGTTCATTTGTGTATTTAATATAACTTCGTCGCATGACTACCTACTCCGCTCGAGCTTGTCTGAATGAGAATGTTTCAACGACCAAATATCACATGCTGAGCATGAGCAGGACAACTTCGAATCAACTTTTTGCCATTAGAATTGTGTTTATGCGTACAATCGCTCCACCGTTGTCTATATGCTCGTCCCTAAACTCATGACCATGTGTATACTCACATCCATATGCATGTGAATCATTGCCTAGAAGAGGATTATTGCTTTAACAATTCATATCTAATTAAGTTGAGTATGAAACCGGATGTGCTAGTTAAGTTATGCCTTGCCATGTTGACAATATCACGCCCGTCTCTTAAATGGATTTGTTATTAAACTAACTACGTACATTTATCTTTCGGCATCATTGGAAAACAATAAAGGCTATTGAGGTACGGGAAGGCATATCAAACCTAATGTGAAAGGATGGGGTAAGGGGTGAATTGTCGTCCGAACCGTATTGATGGGTATAACAATATGATTTCTGTGCTGTATTTGCTCTCTGCTTCTGTTCGACAGTCCTTTTTCTGCCTGCTCCTCTAGTTAGTGATTTTTTTATTGTTGTGAATTGTGTACATCCAGGAGTGACTAACGCCAGATTTTAACAATCCAACAAAACAAACTAAGCGCGAGTCATCGTTTGATTTTATACTCCAGCCGCTCCCCAAACTCCAGCCGTTGCCAATTAGGTCCCTATAGCAACATCGTCCATTGCAATATGAGGCGATGTAATTGCACATATGCTAAGTTTTTAATAAAAAAAACATTTTTCTTAGCTTAAGCTAGATATACATAGTAATGTTAGTGGTAAGTTGATATAGTAGTCGAAAGACATAGATTTAAGTTGTTACGTCTATTTTAGAGTGTCCGCCTAGGGCCAGTAAGATATCTAGATTGTTAAGATAGTTAAGCTAGTTTTTAAGCATTTTTGTCTAGGGTAAGATAGATCTAAGAAGTTATGAATAAAAATGAATTAAAAACTAAAAAACTAAAAACGATGAAACGATGTAATTGCACAAGTGAATTTGGGTTAATGTCATATCAGCGTCTGCTTAACTTCCGCTCACATACAATCACCTTTGTATAGGTCAGGATTGCAAAAGAGTTTAAGGTAGAAATTGTTTTTTTCCTTAACCAATTGCGTTTTGTTTTCCATCCAACTCTATATATCTATTTTAGGCAACCAGATTTATGTACCTACTGTCGAAGTTAGTAAGAATTGTCATCGCCCTTTTTCTGAGTATTATTGGCCCATTGATATTTCCATCCCTTTTTTTTTGTGGTTCAATAAAGGGTAGTAATAGCCCTTGCGAGTCTGTTGTAGGCCAAATGAGTTGCTTTTGATTACCTTTGTTCTAGGGCAAATATGTAGTTAAAGCATTCACAAACGATAAGTAATAATGTGTGGGTTTTTTCCGAAGCATCTTACAGCGATTTCGGTTGTGTGGGGTGGATCGATAAAATCAAAATAAATCTAAGAAACCAAAGTTTATAAGATTCACTGCCAGAAATACCTAGGATGAGGCTGACTTTTAAAGAAAAGTTTTAACACCCCCTTAGGGGCACTTTGTTGCCTTAATGCAAGCCTTAACAAAGAGAAAAACAACTTACTCGTAAACAATCTAAACCTAAATAAGCTTAAAACCTATGGTATTAGGAAGGAGGGGATTAAGAAGATATTTCTAAGATAGGTCTTGGTGAGGTGCAGGTCGAAAAGAGCGGTGTCAGCAATTTGGACATTGACTCCATGGTAAACGTAATTCATTGGATAGAAGTTGATGTGGAAGAGAGGCATGGACCGACGGCTTAGGGTATTGGTGCTAAAGGCATCATTGACGAAGTAAAGAGCAGTCAATAAAAGATTGAAAAGTAGGTATGCGTCCTTGTGTCGTTCTTCTAGGGGTTGTGGGCTGATTAGTTTTAATCGATCCTTATAAGTTCCAAGGAAGATCACGAAGGGCAAAACGAATAAACCTATGTCGAACGGCCTCAATTCGAGCAGTGTGGATACCGTAATAGGAAGACCAGACTTGACTAATGTATTCAAGAAAAGGCCTAACGAAGGCAGTATATAATGAATTTGCAAAAATTCGAGGACTCCTTGGACCGACTTCGTGACAGATAGCGTAGGTTCTTAGAGGTGAAGTGATGCGCTTATAGTCATCTCTCGATTACTAGGACAGGAGTTATATTCTCTGACGCTTAAGACGTCTGATGGCAGTGTTTCATATAACGGTTCGGTGAACGTCTGGCTGACGAAACGGGCAAAAGAGCTGGCAATTATTTTTGGATCATTGGAAGAAGTACATATTGAGAAAATTCAAAGTAGAGGGTAGGTTTGTAGAAGCTCTTGAATCGGTGTCATAAGAGAAAATTTCATTCGGTTTAGGTATAGGAGGTAGAGCGATTCGCACCGTTGTGCAAAGGTCGGAAGCAGAGCTGGATCAAAGATAGTCCTTCCACCATTTTAAAAGGTTGGGATGAGGTTCAGTACCTTTGTGTCGAATATGGGACGGATATGTTAAGGGAATTGATGACTTTCGAATAGAATAGAGTAAGAGCAAGAGTCTAAGGACACGTGAGTGTTAGGGTTTAGGAGGAAATTAAAGTTAATTTTGTTGAGTAGGTTATTTAGTTAGAATTTCGTAGTGAACAATGGTGACGAGAAGAACGCTAGAGAGGAGGTGTTACCTAATAATCCAGTTTTCGGTATCAGATATGAAGATCAGGTTCACGTTGTTGGAGATATTACTAAGTAGTGGAGACCAGACTCGGAGGGACGATCTGCGAAGGGGATTTCCTTAACAGACGAAGTGGTACTTTCTACAAAGTCCGTCTCTTCGTCGGTTGAAGATTGAAATCGCCACAGATAATTATAATGTCATTAGGGTCAGGGATATCAAATATAAAAACTATGAAGTCGATTGCAGTTGATAACAATAAGTGGCTTGTGAGCTTCAGAAAAGTTTTTACATCGCTTGTTGAAATCAGTAAAGCACATTAAAATCTGATGTAATAACTCACTGTCTCTGATACTGGAGAACGTATGGAAACAGATGTGCATTTGCTTACGCTCAATCTTTCGGATACACCAAATTACCCGTAACTTCATCCTAATTTGTGATTTATTCGAATTACCTGCAATGCATTCTGATAAACCAAAATTAAATTAATTTCGATTTCGATTTCGATTTGGGTGACACAGTCGTGGAACGATTCGCTAGTATAGAGGCTAGTTTGAATCATTCAGTTTTGCGATAAGTTCCCGTAGAAAATATTGATTATTGATGTGATGGTAGCGTTGGGTATGTTGCCGATTGGATACAATAAACTCGATAAAATTAAATTAAGTGGACTTAGCGGTTTATTTTTTATCACATTTGCTGTGGCAACATGTCTATATCGCTTAAGGTGCTTGTTTCAAAGGAATTGGCTGTTTTTTTATTTTCCCTTTGCTTCGTCCAATGATCTCTCAGATTTCGAATTGGTTGTCAAGCGTCACATTCAAAAGAACCAAGACTCCACCCAATTCTCCTGCCACTTTGTTCATATGCGGTAAACATAGTAGATATCCTCGTATGTCATAGCCATTGCCATCCCAACTACTAGCCTAATATTGATTTTATGGCACACAGTTAAGTTGTTGTTATTTTTTGCACTTGCATAAGCCTACGTACAATTGTACATGCTCTTATGAACATATGGCGGTTGGTGCTTGTTATTGTTCAATTTTGCAAAAACCGCAAGTACTATGATAGTACACGCATACATCAGACGAGTGGGATTTAAGGACTTAATGGACAATTGTTGGTCCTAAGCAAATGTCAGTACTATTGTACGTGTTTTAGACTTACTGTTCTCATTAGAACTTAAGACGGAATAACTCTTTGGAAAAATTCCCAACAACGGTGATTGATGGAATTTCCTGTATTTTTTCCCCAATTCAGTCTGTTCATGATCCACATATAGTACACGTGATTTTCCGGTTGACATTGTCGCCTGTTAAGCCAACCGACCCGTTTCAATTTGAAACAATTCTCGTTTCCATAATTAATGTAAAATGATTATGATGAAAGCATAGTTCCGACAAACTCACAGGAATTTACATACATATGTATGTGTTGAACAACTCGAGAAGGTCCTTAAGGCTAATAGTTACAATTATTTTTAATTAAGCGCATTATACAATATCATAGAAGCTCTACGAGCAATACAATGCAACCGGCGGGAGTTTGTTCCACAAACGACGGAGATTGTGTCATTTGCACATTAAAAATGCATTTGTATGTATAGTTGTGTATACGATAAGTAAAAACACGGAAAAAAAGGAGGTGACGGCGGCCAAGCCATAACACACGTAACCTCCCATACAAATCCCTAAGAGCGATCCTTCAAACATTAATCAGAGAAATAACTCGTCCTTTTTCATGATAATACACACACATACGTATGTACATATGCAACTGGTCACTAACAGCAATGAGAAGAACAATAAGGTCCTCGCTGACAGGCATATCACCGTTCCACCTATAAAGTAAATCGCGTAATTGCCCGATGAAGCAACATTAACATTCATTTCCTAACACTTTCTATGGATTAAGGATGTGCAGCGTTGCTGGCTGTGGGATTCCCAGAGCGTATAAAACTCAATTTCTGCATCCATTACTAGTTCATTATAGCAATAAAAAAGTTTTTTTTTCTTGTTATTTTTGCGCTTTCCTGTTTGTTTTGTTGTCACTTCGTATAAATCATGACTATTCGCACACATGGATACACAAGGATACAATATCACTTTCGAATTAATCGTTTAAAATGAAATAAATTGGAAAGAGAAAAACAAAAAACGTCAGGAATGATGTGTTTTGTTTCTACTTCTCTGTATGACTCCTCCCTCACATTGTCCAACCCTTGGGTGATGGTTTATTTGGTTCGTGACTCTTTTGTTCTCCTATTTTACTGGCATGTGTATGATGTGGGAGGGCCGGAAACTATTATGTATCTAGTGGAGATGTGTAAACTAGGCGCACATGATAACAACCCGCTTATGAATACCGCAAAAATATGAATATACTATTCCCGACACATCTGGTCAACGCTAAAAATCACGGCAAAAACGTGCTACAGCTTCACCTAAACATATTTAATAGCCACCTTATGGACTATATAGAATTTCTGCAATAACTGAACCTACCTGCCGCTGTGTATGCTGGACATAACAGGAGAACTCCTGATAAACGCCCGACTCCCCGCGGCTGAAAGACAACATAGCATCCGGTGGGGATACTCAACAGTAGGAACAATCGAAGAAGTGGTCAAGGCGGTAGCAGGGAATCACAGGGTTCAATACTGAGACCGATTCAATCCTACGGACAGCGACGCTCATTGGGTAGGTAGGTACATGACATCGGAGCAGTTATCTGCTAGAGATCTAACAGAGGCGCGACGGAAGCGCAACCAGGTCATGAGACAAGTGCAGGGATGGATGGCGGACCATGGCCCAAGACTGGCAACTGGGAAGACCGAGATAGTCTTCATTGATTGATGGAGAATGTAACACCACCTAAACTTGTACCTCATTTAATTGTTCCCTTTGCCGTTTAGGCCTGTTCAGCTCGAAGCGAAAAGGTAAAAAGAGTCGTTCAGTTTCATCTAATAAAGCGTAAAAGGCTAACCATAATAGGCAGAAGCTTATGTCAGAACCGAACGAAATTCTCCCCTCTGTTTCAACGAAAAATCGAAATACCCACAATGAACAGATGCAAGCAGAAGCAAGCAGAAGGAAAGGAACTGCCAAATTGTTTTCCCACACCTTGGCTTTTTCCTTTTTGTTGAAATAAAAGCCATCTGTTTTATCATAGAGGCTTATTGTCCTGCACAATTGAAATCAACTTGTTTACAAACTCGTACTCCATATTTATTTTTATTTTTATCTTTCCTAACCTTGTAACTTTTGAAAAATTCCGTCCGGAATGTCTTCTTTCATGAAGACCTTCCGTCTGCTCGTGTCAGTTAACGAACATTTAACGAAACCTCGTATATTCCCATTGTGGGCATATCATATGCTTTGCATGTAAGAAGACACTCCCCTCTGCTTGCATATGCTTGCTCCTGCCTATTATGGTTGGGCCTTAAGAGTTGTTACACGTGGTCAACAGTTTTTTTTTTATTGATAGTTCACATTGAGTTCCAGGTATGTATCAATCATCGGCAAGAGCACTGTCACATACCTGGGTAGGACTCTGGACTGTAAACTAACCTATTGGGACCATGAAAGATGGGCATCAAAGCGAGTTACGACATCTCTTAATAGTCTCAATAGGATTAGAGACAAGAAATAGTAGGGGACGAGTAGCCCTCCGGGTCACTAGATCTTACTGTACCGTATTAGAGCCAGCAGTGCTCATGGTAGTGCGATTCCTATTGGTCTGCTAGTCACAGAAAGAAAGTTCATCTACCACAACAAGACGGAGATTGGAGTCGTAGATGAAATGAAAAAGCCGGGCCTAACTGGAAAAAGAAAATGACAGGTGGTTAAAGAGGGTTTTTGTGGAAAAAAACCCTCGTTGACAACCCTCCACCAAGCCTCCCTGTACATAAGTGTGTTTAAGCCAACAAAATGATCATAGCTAGTAGCAGGATCACGTAATAAGCGATTGATAAATATAATCCAGACGAAAACCACTTTCATGCTAATCTATCGATCAGAATTGACGATTAAGTGCACTAACCATACCATGGTTAGTGCCATGTCGATGGGTTCATTTTTCCACAGCTATAGCCTTTCATAATTGTCCTTTTACTGTCAAGTAAAAAATCAGAGAAGAAACAACGAGCAGGAAAATACCTCTGCTGCTACCACTGCGCTGAGTTATATGTACCTATGTCTGTGTATGAACGTGGCTTGAAGGATTCGTAATGTCCTTACGATGAGCCAACTACGAAACAAAAAATGAATAAATAAATTAGGAAAAAGGGGAACGATAAAGAAATAAAAATCAAACTTCAGAAGTACCATCAAAGTGCAGCAAGGAATCGAGCCGACGATGAAGGATGAAATAAAATAAATAAAATGACAAAGTGACGTGCATAAAAATTCGCTTATGAATTTGCACGTCAAATATCGAAATTGTACATTTAACACACTGCAGTCGTTCCTAGTAGCCCGCTCCTGTCCATATGAGTGGTATAGGATGTTTCGAGTCCACGTCCTCGTTGTGGTTGTTCTGTACCGCCATCGAGTAAACGTTGTGACGTGCGGTTTCCTTTACTTGCAGGTGTAGAAGGGGGGTGAAGAAATTTTTTTTCTTCCTGTTGGCTGGTTTTGTCAGTTGTTCTTCTATGAATTCCTATGTGGTTAGCAGTGGTTTGTATGGCGAAAACGAAAACCCGATGGATTGAAGAATGTCATATTTGGATGCGAATTATTTATAACTACATAAGCCATTCATGTCCAAGCGTATGAACGAGGACATATGTACATACCATTGTTGCATGTCTTTTAACGCTCTTTGTTAGTCAGCAATTGAAATGAAGTTAATGGTGCATATTTTAAAATAAAACATCAGACTGTCGAAACTCAGAAATACCAGGAAAACGATCATGATCCGATCGAATAGCGTGTTGAGGGTAGCTAACCTTTAACAAATTACCTAAATATCGGTTATCAGTACAAATTACAAACCTTTTGAAAGGTCAAACACATTAAGAAGCGGTGCGTAGCGTGTTTTTGACTTATTGGCAAGCTTCTAATATGAGTTTTCAGGAAATGGGTTATTTCATCAAAATCGAATGTTTTTTTTTTCGGTAACAAGTGCGAGTCAAGTCGATAAGTAAACTGTTATAAGCTAATGTCGAAATGTCTCAGTTCAATAAAAAAAAATTGATGGCTTCGGAATTTCCAGACTAGACTTGCCAGCGAATTCGCCCGACTTGAATATGTCTAGTATGTAATGAGACGTAAAGTGGCCAGAGAGTAAAAAAAGAAGCTAAACGAAGTTCCGGACCATGTATGTAATACTGAAATGGAAAACTCGGTGGCTTTCAGAATAAAAGTGGTTATGACGCTAAAGGAAGGGCAACTAGGTGTTAATGGTTTTGTGCTCAAACTAGAAAAGGAAATTAAAAAAAAAAAAGGTTGATACTGGTGCAACAAGCACGATGACATTACCTCGTTTTCATTTTTTAACAAACTTGAAGCGAATTGCAACGTTTGGTAGATTTCTTTGGCAGAAAAAATCCAAAACTTGAGGACATTTTCAACTCCATTACTATAAAACTACCCGCCCTTACTGAAAAATCCTTTATATTTCCAAGGTAAGGTATTAGAGAGCGCCGTGGCGCAGTGGGTAGTGTGTCGGCCGCAGACTCAAGATGAGCGAGTTCGAATCCCGATAACACCAACGCCATCGAATGATTATTTCGCGGCTTCTCTCCTCGGCAAAATACCTCGTTGTAGACTTGTCCTGAAAAAGCTTCTCAGCTCTCGCCGTTCGGGATCGGCATTAAGCTTTAGTTCCGTTCACCTGTATGAAAAAACAAATCGCACACAACATGAGTGAATGAAAAGAAGCTTGGCTCCGGCTCTCCATGAGCTGTAACGCCATCTAAGGTGTCTGTCTGGCAGTACAATGAACCAGTACTTGTGTTTGAGTGCTCCAACAGATAGCAGCAGCCTCCAACAAGAAAAAAAAACAAAGAAGGTACCAGGGAATGGTTTTCAAAATTTGCGTGGGTTGATTTTGGCGGCATGTGGCGGCCATGTTGTTTGGGTGACATCCGTCAAATCGGTTGTTTGTTATTCAGTTACTGATGCCAAATCACCATGGCAAGTTAAACGACTGGACAATATGTCCAAATGATAGAATTTTATTATCAACATGAAAAAAAGCTGCGGATTTAAGTGAAGAAATTCTTAAGAATCTTGAAAACGACGGTTTAAATATTATGATGTGTCGTTCTCAGGGTTATGACAATGCAGCTGTTATGAGCGGTGTACATGGGGGATTGCAAGCTATTATTAAAGAAAAAAACATCAAAAGCAATTTTCTTTTGATGTATAGATCATTCAATTAATTTATGTGGCCAACATTCATTTGCTCAAAATATATCTTGTGTAACATTTTTTGGAACAGTAGAGACAACTTTTACATTTTTTTCTGCTTCTACTCATCGCTGGGAACTGCTTCTTAAGCACAGCAAATCAACCGTGAAAAGACTTTCAACAACGCGTTGGAGTGCTCATAATGCTGCAGTGAAAGTTTTGGCCGAAAATGTTGATGAAATCTTAGCTGCAGTTGAAGAGTTGTGTGATGCGAGAGAAAATATAGAAATCAGAGGTGCTGCACAGAACCTAAAATCTGCAATGTTTGATTTCGCATTTCTTTCTTTTCTCTTCTTTTGGAATAATGTCCTTAAAGAAATAAATTGTATTCAGATTGCACTACAAGTTAAGGGATTAAGTGTTGATCACTTGGCTAAAAAAATAGAAGCCCTTCGCATTTACGTTGAAGAAAATCGGGCGAAAATCGTAGAAGACGTAATTAACCTTGGTATGAAAACATCGGAGAAATACGACATTCCAACAGAAAGAAGAATTCGTCGTAAAAAGCGAATGGCTGGTGAGTTGGCAACCGATGCAGGACTTTCACTGAGCGCTGAACTACGGAAAGACATGTTCGAGTGCCTTGATCGATTCATCACTGAACTCCGAACAAGAACAGAGTCTATTAAGGAGGTGGCTTCATTGTTTGAAGTTGTACAGGCGAATACTTTGCTTTTAGCAAACATTGATGATTTGAAAATAGCTGTTTCAAAATTTGCTAGTGTTTATGATGAGGTTTCAGAGTCAGAACTTCTCTCAGAGATACCAAGGTTGAGAAGTCATTTGAAAGCGTCTAAAGTGACAACATCTAATTGGTTATCTTTAGACTTTATGAAATTTATCGTTGAATGGGGCTTTGCAGAATCTCTTCCGAATCTCATTGTCGCATTAAAAATGTTTATGAAAATATGTGTATCAGTTGCATCATGTGAAAGGAGTTTTAATAAGTTAAAATTAATTAAAAACCACTTGCAGACAACAATAACGGAAAAGAGGCTCAACAATCTGGGAATTTTAACTATTGAACATGAGGCGACCCAGCAAATAAACTTTGATGACGCAATCAACGAATTTTCTGCTGTAAAAGCTAGGAAGAAGACGTTTTAAGTTTCTACAAATATTATAATGGGTATATTATATAAATGTTTGTTCTGTTTTTTTTTATACAATGTGTATATGTGTATATTAATTTTTATTCTGCTTTTTTTTATGCCTATAATATGTATACATTTTTGTTCTCCTTTTTTTTTAAATTTTTTATTTGAATTTAAATAAAAAAGTCATAATACATGGAATAGCGGAATTTCATTTATTTTACTGTTTTTCATTCTGGGGGTGACACCATAATTGCCGCCCCAGGTGCCACCCATGCTAGCTAGGCCACTGTGTGGGAGAAACCAAGTAATCATTCACCACTACGAAATCTGCGTGTCCTTTTTACCTTTTGTTTATGGACTTTTCTTTTATTAGTATCAATTGTTATTTTGTTATTTTTTACAACCTTGTGTTCAATAAACCTGGGAGCTAACTTGTTTCGTCTATCATCGGCTTCGTATATAGTTTCGTTTGGTAGGAAGTCTGGTGGGTCAAGTCGGGTCTGATTTAGTTTATTGATAATATGTGTTTTATTTCGTAAGTTCTGGTCATGTACCAGTTTTGCCAATTTCCTATAATTTTGTCTGTGTTGCGTTAGATAGTCCTGTTCTGTTTTAAACTGCAATTTAAGACAGAGAGGATTCAGATTGTTTACATGGCCATTAAGCAGTTCGAATGGGGTAAATTTAGTTGCAGAATGAATACAATTGTTGTATGTTAAGATAGCTTCATCTACGATTTCATCAATTGTTTTATTTTTGTCTTGGGCCTTAATAAGAAATCGTTCTATTGTTGAATTACCGTTTGAACTTTTAGCGCATATTGCATGGAGTTTTATGTCATACATATGTGGAAAATCCTTAAAAATTGTTGAGATAAATTCGCTACCATTATCAGATACCACTAGTTTTGGAATTCCGTGATGAAAAAAGTAATGCCTGAGGCCTTTTACAATATTTATACTGTTTCTAGCTGGTAACAAATAAGCACTCGCGAATTTGCTGAACTTATCTATAATGGTCAAGTAGTTTTCTTTTTGAATGAAATATATACATATCTATATGTAGAATTTCTAAAGGCATGCCTGGTGTTTCAGTTATTTCAAATTTTAGCTTTTCCTTTTTCCTATCGTATTTGTACTTATGACAGATATCGCATGAATTGAGGATACGTGTTATCATGTGTTTCATAGTAGGAAAATAATAGGTTCTCTTTAGATGTTCAAGACATTCATTGATACCTCTGTGATGGGATTTTTCATGATATTCACGTATAACCCTTTCCTGTTCATCAAACTCAGTAACATTTTGCAATAAAATCGAACATCTAACTAATTTTAACTGACCATTATTGAAGTAATTAGAAAAGACATTTTGTACAATTTTAAATGTGGAATCATCAGTGAAGATACCCGT
Organism: Merodon equestris; assembly: GCA_958301585.1. NCBI lineage: Eukaryota > Metazoa > Arthropoda > Insecta > Diptera > Syrphidae > Merodon > Merodon equestris. The sequence goes on along the minus strand of OY284418.1, from coordinate 19,109,954 downwards.
CAACCTGTGTGTATTTAAGTAATTCTTAAAGATATGCATGATTGTGGACTCAGAGTCAATTTCTTCATGCTCAAAAATATGTCTTTTTTTCCTTTTGAATAAGATGCGGAATTTAATTCTAAGGGTTTTAACGCATTTACACTTTTTTAGAATCATTTGAATCACACTACAAAATTCATTTAGCGGACGTTCTGATATGGGTATTCCATCATCAAGGTTTTCTATGCCAGAATGAATAGTGGACATGTTATCCTGTTCATCTAAATTGTTTTGCATGGAAACCGAATCGAGATTTCTTTCGCTATCAATAATTTCACTAACCGTATTGGTATTTATTTCTACTCTTGATAACGCATCAGCATTTGAGTTCAGTTTTCCCTTTATCGTAATCGTAACTCTTTAAATAATCGAACTCCTCCAACTGTAGCCTCCAACGGATGAGCTTGTTGAGGCTCCTTAAGAGAAAAAAGCCATGTTAAAGGTTTGTGGTCAGTGATAATCTGAAATCTTCTACCAAATAAGTAGGGACGGAAGTATTTTACAGCCCAAACAATTGCCAAGAGTTCTTTTTCTATTGTATTGTACTTCTCTTCACTTTGGGATAAAGTACGACTAGCAAAACTAATAGGCTTATCGGAGCCTATAGGACCTTGAGACAAAACTGCGCCCAATGCGATGTTACTTGCATCTGTTGTCAAATTAAACGGCTTGTTGAAGTCCGGATATTGAAGAATAGGCTCGTTGCATAGAAGAGCTTTGCACATGTCAAAAAATAAATGTACCTGGAATCAAGTCGTACTTTATTATCCTTTCGCAAGCACTCAGTCATATGCTTCGTTAATTTGCAAAATCTTTAATAAACTTCCTGTAATACCCTAGAAGACCAAGGAAAGACTTAATTTGCTTACGAGTCTTTGGGATCGGAAAGTTCTTGATAGCATATATCTTCTCAGGATTAGGCTTCACACCCTCGGGAGTTACTATGTGGCCTAAAAATGAGACTTCCTTCCGCAGAAAAGAGGATTTTTGCAGTTGAACCTTGAGGTTAGCAGTTACAATCCAACACCTTCCCACGTCGAAAGCGAACATAATTTAACATCGCTGGCACAGATGTTCTGATCGGGTGCAAATTCTCAAAACCAAGTGTAAGGTTTCACACTGCAGATAGTGTGCAACCTGCAATTCTAAGAAGAGAATCTGTTGGCCCACACTGTTCGGGGAATCGCTTCCACCGACTTGCACATCTGGTCCAGTGAATCAAACTAGCACGTAGGTTACTTAATAAGAAAATGTCACACTAAAAATTAGTCTTAAGAAAGATTCCAAATTGTAAAGGTCAATTAAAAGAGACCAATTAAAGTAGCTAATAAATGAAAATTTGTTTTTTTTATTTTTGCTACAAACAACACCTTTTACTGGCGCAGTCGGTAGGATTGTGTCAATAAAATCCGTTTATTTAAACAATTGGACACAATCCGCATACGATACGTTCGCACACGTTCGCATACGTCCGCATACGATACGTTCGCACACGTTCGCATACGTCCGCATACGTTTCGAAAAGTACGAAGTAACAACGCGTAAGATCGCGAAGTGAAAAGAAGGAAAATATCAAAGACGAAGTAACAACGCGTAAGATCGCGAAGTGAAAAGAAGGAAAATATCAAAGAAGAAGTAACGACGCGTAAGATCGCGAAGTGAAAAAAAAAAAAAAAAGGAAAATATCGAAGAAGAAGTAACGACGCGTAATTTCGCAAAGTGAAATAATTCGAAACAATAGTAGAATAAAATTTCAACAAATAAAGTGTATAAATAAATAAATAAAGTAGAAAAATAGAAGTTAGTGAATACTAGTGGAACAGTGAACATTTCGGCAAATTTTAATTAAAAATCAACAAAAAAAAATACCCTTAGACGCAAGATACATCTTACAAGAAACAGTGACATCTACACAAGGAAAGAAAAGAAAAAATAATAATAACAACGCATAAAGCAGCAACATTTCAAGGCAGCAACATCTGTAAGAAATAGTATATAGTATTATTCATACGTATATGTATTAAACCACATATGAATGTTTCTAAATTAATCTCTAGTGTTGCTATTTCACCGATATTTTTTTGTTTTTCTTGTTTTATTTTTGTTTCGTGCGCGTCTTTGATACTGTCATTTTTGTTTTTCTACGGCAACCCTTATGCCAACCCTAGAAGACCAGTTAGGGATCGTTAGAGAACAGTCAAGGCAATTGTCAGAAATAGTCAGGAATTTCTATACCCAAGAAACTTCATCAACAATGTTATCCCTTACTATTGATCCGATAAAATACCTCTCGAAATTGCCAGAATTTCATGGTGATTTCAGGGAACTGCAGAATTTTGTCGATTTAGTCGACAAAATCCACCCCCTGATGACCCAATACGATCCCCTTGCCCAAAGTATATTTTCAGACATTCTGAAATCGAAATTGAAGGGTAAAGCACGCGAAATTATAGAAATAAATAGTCACGTCACGAGCTGGGCGGAAATGAGGTTGATTTTGTTTAACAATTTCGGTGATAGGCAAACGCCGGAAGAACTTTTCGACGAGCTACGTTCCATACCATTTCGAACAAACGCAGTCGAGTTCTATAACCGCATCAAAGGAATCCTTAGAAGATTAAACCTAAAACAAAAGCAAATGATGAACGGCAATGACGAAAGCGTCGAGGCCAATATTAAACAAAATAAAGCTTCTGCATTAGTTATCTTCCGAAATAAACTTCCAGAGCCCATGCGCTCTTTAATTCACTGTAGGAACCCAGATAGCCTCGAAGCTGCTATCAATATTCTGCATGAGTCAGGATATGCGTATATGGGTACATCTACGAACAATTCACACATTGGCAAACCTACGAACAAAATATGCCAAAAGCAAAGTAACAGAGACTACAGACACAACAATAGAGATAGTAACAATCCCCATAAAAATTACGGCAAAACCACTAGACAGAATGAAAATTTCGCAAACCGTACATTCACCCAATATAACCAACGTCATAATTCGTACAACACATATCCACAGAACTTCACACCCCCATATCACCAACCACCGCAAGAGCCCATGGAGATTGGGTTAATTCAGAAAAATAGAAATCCCCCACAGACTCAAACTGACCGACGGAAGCCAAATGGCCAAAATTACCAACCACGTAGAAGTCCAAATATTAACAGCCAAAGGCCAATCCAATCCACATCTAACACTAATAGCGAAAATTTTCCTTCAGAGGCCTCACCTCAAACTTACCCTATATAGAAGTGCAAAGCAAATTGAGACCGCTCAAACTTATAATAGACACTGGAGCGACTCACTCCATACTCAATACTAGCCTGTGTTCACCAGATAAAATCCAATCAATTCAAACCCCAGTGAAAGTCAGAACACTTAATAAAACAATAGAAATTACACAAAAAGCGGTAATACCCCCTTTTAAAGAATTTGGCAAAGGTAAAAACAAAATTGAAATATATATATATCCCTTTCACGATCGTTACGACGGCCTCATAGGCAACAATATTCTCGTTCCACTCAAGTCAAAAATAGACCTAGAAAACGAAACTCTGACAATAGGAGGCAACCAAGTTAGATTATATTTAAATGATACCATAACTAAAGAAGCGAACAGGGATGTAGAAGACTATAAATCCCTAGAACTTTCAGATTGCAATAGTCAAAACTTTTATTGGATCGAACCTTCCGATTCATATGAAAAACCTATAGTAGAACAGATACGCACTGATCACTTGAACTCGGAAGAACGGTCTAGACTTTTAACTATCATCAAAAAATACAAAACAATTTTCCACCAAGAGGATGGAAAATTGACATTTACAAATGCAATTAAGCATCAAATTAGGACGACTAATGACATCCCGATTTATACAAGAAACTATAGATACCCTCAAATTCATAAACAGGAAGTCGAAAACCAGATTCAGGAGATGCTTAAAAACAAAATTATACAACATAGCAACTCCCCATATTCGGCTCCAATCTGGATCGTTCCTAAGAAGGAAGATGCCAGTGGCAAGGCCAAATGGAGATTGGTCGTAGACTATAGAAAGTTGAACGAGGTAACTGTCGACGACAAATACCCAATACCGAATATCGATGAGATACTCGACAAATTGGGTAGATGTCAATACTTTTCAACACTTGACCTCGCAAAGGGATTTCATCAGATTGAAATCCACGCGGAAGATGTTCATAAAACCGCCTTCAGTGTCGAAGGAGGACATTATGAATTTCTCCGCATGCCCTTCGGTTTAAAAACAGCACCAGCAACTTTCCAACGATTAATGAATCACGTGCTTCAAGATTATATTAATAAAATATGTCTAGTGTATATAGACGATATTATTATTTTCTCAACGTCTCTAGAGGAACACATAGTCTCACTGACGAAGATTTTCGAGCGGTTGAAATCTGTTAACCTCAAAGTGCAACTAGATAAATCGGAGTTCCTTAAAAAGGAAACCGAATTTCTGGGACATATAGTGACGCCTGATGGCATAAAAGCCAACCCAAGGAAAATAGAGTGTGTAAAGAATTACCCTATCCCAAAAACGAGGAAAGAAATAAAGCAATTCCTAGGCCTCACAGGTTATTACAGAAAGTTCATTAAGGACTATTCGAAGATAGCCAAACCAATGACAATCTACCTTAAGAAGGACGCTAAAATAAATGTATCTGATCAAGACTATTTAAAAGCCTTCGAAACTCTTAAAACATTATTAATAAATGATCCCATTCTAGCATATCCTGATTTTGATAAAACATTTACACTTACCACGGACGCTAGCCAGTACGCTTTGGGCGCCGTTTTATCCCAAGACAACCATCCCGTGTCTTTCGCAAGTCGCACTCTTAATACCCACGAAACAAACTATAGCACTATTGAGAAAGAATTACTTGCAATCGTTTGGGCAACTAAATATTATCGCCCTTACCTATTTGGCAGAAAATTCGTAATAGAAACCGACCATAAACCCCTCACTTGGCTGTTTTCCTTAAAAGAACCCAACTCCAAACTGGTAAGGTGGAGGCTAAAACTGTCAGAATTTGATTTCGATATTAAGTATAAAAAAGGCTCTAGCAATGGGAACGCGGATGCCCTTTCCCGAATACCAATCAGTGAAGTAAATTTAATTGAAAGCGATAATATCCCAACAAGTACTTCATGCTTGAACGTCTTCAAAAACCAAATCGTTATTACAAAATCTCATTCAGGATCTCTAAGAATTCGGAATTTAACCAACTACGGACAGTGGTACACACAAAATCTTTAGACGAAGAAACCACAATAACTCTATTCAAAAATCATTTTAATCCCAACAGGCTAAACGCTATATTAGTAGAAGACGAACATTTCTTCAATGTCATACAAGAAGCGAAGAGGAAATATTTCTCAAATAACAAATATTTTAAATTAATTCGTTGCTCTAAGTTGTTAGAAGACATTATGGATGAAACCAAATTAACAGAGATAATAGAGAAAGAACATTTAAAAAATAATCATAGGGGTATAACAGAAGTTTTCCAAGAGCTAGTCACACTCTACTACCACCCGAAGCTAAAAATAAGAATTACCCAATTTATAAACAATTGTGATGTGTGTAACGTAGAAAAATACGTACGAAATCCTCGGAAACCAGAATTTAAACTAACTGAAACACCCTCAAAACCTCGCGAAATAATTCATGTCGACGTCTTTTACACCCTAGAGAATACACTCTTCCTAACCATAATTGATAAATTCTCAAAGCACGCTTGTGCAATTAAGATAACAAGTAGAACATGGGTCGAATTTAAACGAGCCCTTTCTTTTTACTTTAGTCAATTTGGCATAGTACAAAAAATTGTAGTAGATAATGAATTAGGCTTTAAGGCACTGCCCTTGCAACAATTCTTAACAGAACTTAACGTTGAACTCCATTTTACCTCCAACAACTACCATACGTCTAACGCGGACATTGAGAGACTACACAACACCTTAAATGAACACATACGACTTTTGAAACATGACGACTCAAACAATGAAGATACGGTAGAGGACAAACTTTCAAAAATAATAATATTCTATAACCAAACAATACATTCAACTACTAAACAAAACCCATATACTTCGTAACAGGTAAGATTCATGAAAATGAATATGAAAAGATTCGCAACCTTATTCTAGAAAAGAAACATAAGACAATCGACAAACTTAACAAAAACCGTAGGGATTATACATTAACAGAAGGACAGAACTTTATCAAAGAAACCAGAGGAGGCAAAAACCACTCAAATTTAGGAAATTAGAAACAAAAAAAATTAGATGAAGACAACCTTATAGATGTAAAAAACGGAAACAAATACTACAAAGCCCACGTTAAGGAAATTAAGAAATTCCAAAATATTAATAATCCTACAATTAAAGTGAAAAGTAAACCATTGAAAACTAAACAATAAAATGCAAAACTCTTTTTCGGGAACCAACGACAAACATGACGATGTTGACCACTATACCAGTACTATTGACAATGTTAAGACTACTCATACCATTCGTAAAGACACAAGAAATACTTCTTCACGACTTTAATAACAATAACGGATACGTGACGATTAAGCTAGATAGAATTAGAATTATCAAAAATTATACAAAAGTCCTACACATCATAAACGTAACATCTCTAGAAACAAGCAAAAACCAGATAAAAGAGAACCTCCTTGTCTTTAAGAATAAATCAAACTTAATTGAACCTATGTACCACACAGTCAACCAAAATTTGATACTATTGGAAGCTAAATTGAGAAACCTTAAGCCCCACTCTAGAACAAAAAGAGCATTGATCGACATATTAGGGACAGGAATGAAACTGATAGCAGGAACAATGGACCACGAAGACGAAGTTTACATAAAAAATAAATTAGACCAACTTTTCGACCAGGAGCAAGAACTTACAAAAGGAAATAACAAACAAGTAGTAATTAACGAACAAATAATAGAACAAATACAGAATATTACAGCCCACATTAGGAAACAACAAGGTGTTATAGAAAAATATTTAAACAATCAGAATTTAGCAGGGAGAGTAGAAACTTTAGAAGAAGAAATCAAGACCATGCAGTGTATATACCAAATTAATCAGGATATACTATTACTTAGAAAACACGTAGATGAGATAGAACAGGTAATCTTTTCAAGCAAGCTAGGGGTGCTTACCAGAAATATTCTAGGCGAACAAGAACTGTCCATCATCAATGATCTGATGAGTTTTAATGAAATCAAAATCGCAGTGTCAATTTACAGAGACCAGATAATTATAATTCTTTTGATACCACACTTCTCTGACAATATTTACACAAAAGTCGTCATAGAACCTATTCCCGATAGTAATAATAAATCACTCTTTATTAGCGGTAAAGAAATTTTAATCGATCAAGACAACAGCATATACGAATTCCCAGTTAAAGATAATCTTAAACGTAATTTGGCTGCAGTTAAAGATACCTGCATCCAAAATATCATGCATTCTAAAACGGCGTATTGCACTAAAATAATAGCAGGTGAAACAGAAACACTAGAGGTAGCGAAAGGAATTATCATTCTAAAAAATGTCAAAGAAACCCGAATAGAACATAACTGCGATAGAAGTAACCTTTTAGTAAAGGGTAATTATATTATAAAATTCAAAGATTGTGAAGTTACAATTAATAATAAAACCTATGAAAATTTTGTGAAGAAAGTATACGACAATATTATATTACCAAATTTTGTAACACAAGTCAATGAAACAAATATAATTCCTAACATAAAACTTGATGAATTATACATCCAACATCAATAATACAAATGTCAATTAAAAGTAATTCATTCGACATATCGCTATTAAGCATAAATATTGTATCGATTATCATTTTCATTGTTATTTTTGGTATTGCTAGAAAGTTAAAATATAGAGCTAAGTTATTCGTTTCGTCGGAGCCTCAAGCTAACGGGGGGGGAGTTACAATCCAAAACCTTCCCACGGCGAAAGCGAACATAATTTAACATCGCTGGCACAGATGTTCTGGTCGGGTGCAAATTCTCAAAACCAAGTGTAAGGTTTCACACTGCAGATAGTGTGCAACATGCAATTCTAAGAAGATAATCTGTTGGCCCACACTGTTCGGGGAATCGCTTCCACCGACTTGCACATCTGGTCCAGTGAATCAAACTAGCACGTAGGTTACTTAATAAGAAAATGTCACACTAAAAATTAGTCTTAAGAAAGATTCCAAATTGTAAAGGTCAATTAAAAGAGACCAATTAAAGTAGCTAATAAATGAAAATTTGTTTTTTTTATTTTTGCTACAAACAACACCTTTTACTGTTAGCATCCCTTAACCTATGGAAGACTGCATCTAGACTTTGTATGTGCTCTTGAAAAGATGTGGAATAGTCATCCATGTACACCAGACAGATCTTATTCTGGAGTTCCCGAAGGACATTATCCATTACTCATTGAAATGTCGAGGGTGCGTTCCTTCGACCAAACGGCATACGAACAAATTCGTAGTGGCCGTTGTCAACAGAAAACGCAGTTTTCGAAATGTCCTGTTCCATGATTTCTATCTGATGAAAACCAGATGCTAAGTCTAAAGTTGAAAAATAGATACACCTATCTAATTTGTCCAGTATTTCGACAATATTGGGAAGCGGATTTTCTTCTATCGTTTTATCGTTTAGTTTGCGGTAGTCAATTACTAACCGCCATTTTTCATTGCCCTGGGAATCTCTTTTTTTTTGGCACAATCCATATCGGGGATGACCAAGGAGAGTAACTTGGGCGAACTATACCTTGATTAAGCATATCAGCAACTTGCCTTTGAACTTCTTCTTTGTGAACGTAAGGATTATAAGATCTTGTATAAACAGGGATATCGTGAGATTTATAGATACCCTCTGAGATGCGCAAAGCATTGTTTATTTTGATTGGTTTAATGTAAACACTACCCGATTCAACATCAATTGGGAGGCAACAATCGAGTTTATTAAGTTCTGGGACTGTGTATACTCTGGACATGATGTTTGGTTTGAAATGTAAAGGAATTTTTACTTTATCGGTTTCTAATCTCTAATCTTTTTTAAATCTAACTTGATTGCAAATTGTTGCATCAAGTCTGTGCCGATTAGTCCATCAAAGTTAGTTATGAAAGTTGAAAAGAAGAAAGGATAAATATTCGGTTGTTTGCGATTCTGTTAGTCCCGCAATTTCCGTTTTTTTGTTCACAAACTTTGATCCGAAGATAGTCTTGATTTCGACAGGTTATATATATTCAATACATTTATCGTCAACTATATTTGGGTTAATAAACGATTTGTTACTACCTGTATCAATAAGAAATCTAACATTTTTCCTATTTAGGCAAGTGACTTGAATGTAAGGTAGAAGGCTTGTATTCTATGTATTGTACCCTATTGGCTTTCCGAGGCTGGTGTAGGAAAATTTGCATCATCTATATAGCTTCCTCTTTTTGAAAATGAAGTTTTATTGGGATTAGGAGTTTTATAAGAACAGGAAGGGAATTCTTTCTCGGGCGGGTAGGATATATTTTGGTTACCAGTCTCGATATTGTTAAGTTGTTCCTGCTTATTTCGGGAAAAGCTTTTGGTTGACCGACCACTATAGGTATCAATTGGTTCAGGTGGAGGATACCTGATCGTTTGTTGAGATATTGGCCTATAATTCATTTGTTTATTATTACTGAATGAACCATTGTCAAACTGTCTTTGTCTAAAAGAGATTTGGCTATTATTGTTTGCGTAATGCATGTTATTGTTTCGATCTGATGGCGTATTTGTGATTGTTTGCATAAAGGGTTGGCGAGTTGGGAAAGTGTGATTAGCTCTTGGTCTAGTTGTATTTGTTAGTGTACTTGAAATTCGTCTGTTTTGTGAATTATGAAAGTTCATGTAATTTTCCTCATGAACCATCACATAATTCATCATTGCAGAAAAAATTTCAGCAATATCTGAATCAAAATTGTCTATCGAGCCGTTATTTTGACGAACAAGGTGTAAATCTCTAATTAAAGTAGTTTCGTTTCTTTTGTCCGAGTAGTGAATGATTAGAATTCTTTTGATTTCCTCCCACTCAACAACCGTGCCATGCATATTAAGGGCAACGTTTGCTTCTCCAGTTACTTTATTTCTAATTGCCCTCATTATAACCTTTTTGTAATTTGGATTGTGATCAAGTTGAGGGATCAAACTTAAAATTTCCTCGACGTTACTAATGAAATCGAAAAGCAAACGCTGGTTGTCATCAAAGGTTGGAATATCCTTCATTGCATCAGGAATTCGAAGACAATCAAAAACATTCGCGGCAATACCAAAATTAGAAATAATGTTTAGATTCTCTTGCAACATAGAATCACAGTTTAAAAATTTTAAGGAGCGAAAAGGACCAAAACTATTTTACGAATAAAACCCAAAAATCTGTTTTTAAATTTTATTTTTTATTTCTGGCCTTCCTTCCTCTGAATCTATCTTAAGACTGATTTTATAATTTTTGTTTCCTGCACACCAAACTTCGTAATCCAATCATTTCAATAAGGGTTCATATGCGGTTATCGATCCGCAGTGCAATTTATGACCCACTTTAGTATTTATGTTGACTTTTGTTTACGCGAGTATCGGCGATCTTTGGTTCACATGCGGTTATCGATCCGCAGTGCATTTTATGACCCACTTAGGTGTCAATCTTTGGTTCACATGCGGTTATCGATCCGCAGTGCATTTTATGACCCACTTCGGTGTCAATCTTTGGTTCACATGCGGTTATCGATCCGCAGTGCATTTTATGACCCACTTTAGTGTCAATGCTATGCTTGGGTTTGTTTATCCAAGTGTCGGCGATCTTTATGTAGATCGATGGTCGTTAATGAATATATGGATTACGAATATGCTGTGCAAGTGTTTTTATTTATGGGGTCGGTTCTTAGGGAAAGTGAAATATGGGATTGTGATATATGTACATAGGGTTTAAATGATTGTAGGTGCGGGGTAAGTGGTAAGTGAGGGGTGAGCAGCAAGTATAACTCCCCCAACGTTTGATTGAGGCACCGACGAAATTTGAAGTGATTGGTTATTCCACTTGGTGTATACAAATATAATTACGAATATGGTTATAGTTATGAATATAGTTATATCTTTACTTAAGCTTATTACATTCGAATTTTTGTTTGTGTAAACTATTTCATCAATATTTTTTTCAAAGTTCAATTGCTTTAAATATAGGTTTTCTAATTTAATGTCTGATATTGATATATTTTCTTTTATTTTTGTCATATAGTTCGGTAGGACTAATTCCTCGTACACCTTTATATTAGGATTAAGATATTTTTTATTATTTATTTCGATTTTGCAATTTTCAAACTTGATCATGAATGTTCCTTCATTTCTAATTCTTATCTTATTACAATTATGGTTTATCGTTTGATTATAAAAGTTTTTTAGTACCACAACACCTGGTAATATTTCTCTTATTTCTTGTTCTAATAGCATTTTCATTACACAATGAGCTTCCTCAAAATTTACAATGTTCTTCATACAATCATTTTGTAATTTTATTAGATTTTTGGCAAGATTATCTTTTACATTCGTACTAAAGATATTATTATTTGTATCTATTAATATCTCGTTTGTTTCAATATATAGAGATTTATTCTCTCTATTGGGGATTGGTTCGAACAATATTCGAGACAAGGTGTGATTGGAATATTGGGGAAAGAGTAGGATAATAATCATATTCGTTTCGTGAAAAGTAATGGCGATCTTAGTGTGTTTATAGCTGTCGTAGTCGTTAATAAATTCAAGCTCCGTATGTGTTAGAATGTCTGTTGGAATTATACCAAGTTTTCCAGAGAAAACGATTTGTCCTATGTCGTCAATATGGTTTCGCAATAGAGTTATGTCATTATCAACTTGGTAAACTTGTTGTAGAAAAGTAATTTTATCGTCTAATGTTGCTATTTTGTTTTGCATTATGTCTTTGAATTTGTTCAAATGGTCTTCTATTGTCTTTTGTTGGGTGTTTATGTGTCTTGTAATATTTAGTATTTGGGATGAGATAGTGTTGCTAACGAAAGTGAGTTTGTTAATTTTATCTGTCAGAGTGTTTTGGTTTTTTGTTAGAGATTTGAGTGCATGAGAGACTTGTTCTTCGTCGTCACTGTCCATGGTACCTGCTAAGTATTTTAGTCCTTTACCTAATAGGTTAACTAGTCCACGTTTTTGTATGAAATGTGGCAACAGATAGTTCAGTTTTGCTTTAAGCATAATGAAGTTTTTGTTAATAGTGTCTAAAATAGGTCTTACGTTCGTTGTAGATGTCTGAAGAATGTTGATGTTATTTTGAATAATTTCAATCGTTCGTTCGTACTCGGTTGTGTTGATAATATGAAGAATTTTCGTATAGTGGTCTATTACTTTAAGTTCCCCTGTCTTAATTGGAATATATCCATGGTTGTTTGTAAGGTCTCTGATATCGATTGTTTGCGTTGTTGTCAGTATGATGTTTAAGTGCAGTATAAGTAATTTTATTCGAATCATTCTGGGTAGTCCTGTAAAGATAGTTGGGTATGTTCATTTTTATTCTGAATGTAAAGTAAGGTGCATAATAATTGAGATCTCGGGCACAAGCTAAGTATGGTTATTTCTTTATCTTAGATTCGAGAGTAGGATTGTTCCTATCTTGGTATTTTTTCTTTGGTCTTATATTGGCTTTATAATATTTAAGTCCGGTCCTTTTATCATTAACATGGTCGTTGTCTATTTTTTCGGCTTCGACCTTCCTATATTTAGCGTGATTTTTTCCGCCTCTTATTTCTTTTATAAAATTTGGTCCGGATTCGATTTGTACATCAGTACTTTCTGTATTTAATTTATCGACAATCTTTTCCTTTTTTTTAAGAATTCGTTCATATATTTCTGGAAATTCCTCTTCTGTTATTTTTCCATTTATGAAGTCAATGGGTTTCTTATTAATTGTGCTATGGATTGTGTTATTATAGAAGCTTATTATCCGTAATAGTTTTTCTTCAACGGTTTCTGAGTTATTTTCGTTATCATGTCTTAGCAAACGGATGTGTTCGTTTATTGTGTTATGCAATCTTTCCACATCTGCATTTGAAGTGTGGTTACTATTTGAAGTATAATGGATTTCGATATTTTCCTTCCTTAAGAAATCACGAATGGGTATGGCTTTAAATCCTAATTCGTTGTCTACTATTATCTTCTTCATGTTACCATGCGCGCTAATATATTGTAACAACTTAGTTTTAAATTCTGTCCAACTTCTACCGCTAATCTTAAAAGCTTGAGCGTATTTCGTAAATTTGTCAATAGTTGTCATGAATAGTGTTTTTCCCAGGCTATAAAAAACATCTATATGTATAATTTCGTTTGGTCTTGAAGGTGTTTCTGTTACTTTATAGGGTATTTTAGGAGGGTTTCGGTCGTATTTTTCGATACAACAAATTTCGCAATTATTTATAAACTGAGTAATTCTAATTTTTAATTTAGGGTGGTAGATTTCATTTTTTAGTTCTTTAAATACTTCCTCGATACCTCTATGATTATTTCTCTTGTGTTCCTTTTCAATAAGTTCATCTTCAATGTCTTGCAACTCTTTAAAGCATCTTATAATCTTGAAATTGTGATTGCTAGGGAAGAATTTGACGAATGCATTATTTAGTTCTGTATAGAACTCGTCATCTATCAACAAAGCATTCAGTTGATTGGGTTTAAAATGTGTTTTTAGGAGTGTTACTGCAAATTCTTTATCTAATATTTTTGTATGTATTATTTTTCTATTATTGTTAAAGACTTTCATGTTGCGTATTTTTAATGAACCCGAATTTATTTTCTTTACGATTACTTGGTTTTTAAAGATATTTATTGCTGATTCGGAAGTTCTTATAGTGTTAGTTTGTGAGTCTGGCGTAGCTTCTGACGTATGGATCTCTGGTTGAACGATTCTTGATAGAGCGTCAGCGTTACTATTTTTTGTTCCTTTTTTGTATTTAATGGTATAATCGAATTCTGAAAGTTTCAGCCTCCAGCGGACTAATTTGGAGTTCGGTTCTTTTACGGAGAAAAGCCATGTCAGTGGTTTATGGTCTGTCTCAATAATGAATTTCCGTCCGAATAAATAGGGTCTGAAATATTTAGTGGACCAAACAATAGCCAAAAGTTCTTTTTCTATTGTGCTATAGTTGAGTTCGTGTTCGTTTAGTGTACGGCTCGCATAACAGATTGGGTGGTTGTCTTGAGAGAGTACTGCGCCAATCGCGAAATTAGATGCGTCTGTAGTCAAAGTGAATTCTTTATTGAAGTCAGGGTAGTGTAGAATGGGATCATTTGTGAGGAGTTTCTTTAATGTTTCGAAGCTTTCTTGGTAGTCTGGGTTGGATATATTAATTTTTGCATCTTTTTTTAGAAATTTAGTCATTGGTTTAGCTATCATTGAATAATCTTTAATAAATTTGCGGTAATAGCCTGTAAGTCCCAGAAATTGTTTTATTTGTTTAGTAGTCTTTGGTATAGGGAATTTGACAACACACTCAATTTTCTTGGGGTTAGGTTTAATACCGGTCGGAGTTACAATGTGCCCAAGGAATTCTGTCTCTCTTTTGAGGAATTCAGACTTATCGGGTTGTATTTTTAAGTTGACTTCTCTTAGACGTTGGAATATTTTATTTAGAGAGTCAATATGTTCTTGCAAAGAAGTCGAGAATACTATTATGTCATCTAAGTAAACCAGACATATTTTATTAATAAAATCTTTCAATACGTTATTCATTAGCCTTTGAAAGGTCGCAGGAGCCGTTTTGAGCCCAAATGGCATACGTAAAAATTCGTAGTGGCCATTTTCTACGCTAAACGCTGTTTTATGGATATCTTCCTCTGCTATCTCTATCTGGTGAAAGCCTTTCGCTAAATCTAGGGTTGTGAAATATTGGCACTTGCCGAGTTTATCTAGAATTTCGTCTATGTTTGGAATCGGAAATTTGTCGTCTATTGTTATGTCGTTAAGTTTGCGATAATCGATTACTAGCCTCCATTTTTGTTTACCGCTGGCATCGATCTTTTTAGGTACGATCCATATTGGGGCAGAATATGGGGAGTTACTAGGGCGAATTATCTTACTATTCAACATCTCCTGAATTTGTTTTTCTACTTCATTTTTATGCACGTATGGATACCTATAGGATTTTACGTGAATAGGAATTTCATTAGTAGTTCGAATTCTATGTTTGATAGAGTTTGTGAATGAGAGATCCGTACCTTCATTATAAAATACATCTGAGTATTTTTTGATAGTTTTTAAAAGTTTATTTTTTTCTTCAGTGTTCAAGTGATCTATTCGAATTTGCTCGTATATACTTTTTGAACTTTCTGAGGGGGTGAGGTTTGGGATCGTAGAATGTAGGTTTTCTTCTGGTTCGATGACTGTCTCTTGATAGTCGTCATTGTAGAAGTTTTGGGTTTCAATGTTAAAATTATGCTTGCTTTCTGAAGACTTCTGCTCCTCAAGATAAGCATAGTTTTCTTCTGAATTAACGAATTCGTCTTTATTTCGAAAGAGTAATGGGATAAGTTTTCCATTTATTTCTAATTGATTATTCTTATAATCAATTTTGGCATTAAAACGTCTGAGAATATCGTTACCGATAAGACCATCGTAAAATTCGTGGAACTTGATAACTAAAAATTCCATCATTTCTTGTGAATTTCCTAATTCACTGAATAATGGAATCTTAACTCTCTCTTCTATTCTGATTAGATGTTTAAGGGTCCTAATAGTTACTGGTATGGAGGGGATTCTCCATTTCGTGTGACAAATTTTGGGGTTTATGATGGAGTGTGTCGCTCCGGTGTCGATTAAAATTTTTAAGGGATTTAATTTTGTTTTTACCACTATATATGGGAGATATCCTGTGAGGCTGTTGAAGGAAAATTTTCAACAGTCTCATGTTTATTAATGTCCATTGGTTCTGAGGGTGGGTGGACATTTGGATTCGTTGTTCTGTTCCAATTTTCGCTAGGCAAGGCATTATATCCTTGGTTTGCAAACTGGTGGTTGCCATTGTATCGCGGCTGTGGTTGATAGTAGTTGTTGTGTCTTTGGGGTCTATTATATTGGGGTTGGTAATACTGTGGGTTATGTCGTTGCTGATTATGTTGTTGGTCTGGGTGTCTGTTAGTTATTGTATTGTTTTGAAAGCGATTGTTTTTATTTTGTTGGGGGCTATTCTGAATGGGGTTGTTATTTAGTCGCCCCTGTGATTGCTGGTTTCTCCTATCTTGTTTATTGACTCTCGGTACTTGCGTGCCGTGGGTTCCAAAGTAGGCATAACCTGCTTGGAAAAGGATATCCATAGCGGATTCTAGAGTTTCGGGGTTTCTACAGGTTAGTATCGTTTTCATTGGTTCGGGAATTTTCCCTTTGAATATATTTAGTGCTGTTCGCCTATTATTCTGTGCACAAGCATTGGTCTCTTCTCCTGTTCCTAAAACAATTAATGTTTTGCTATTCAAGTCCCTAAGTTTGCTTTTGATTTCATTATAAAAATCTACCGTGTTTGTTTTAAAGGTGATACCTCGCAATTCGTCGTATAGTTCGTCGCAACTACGTCTGTCACCGAAATTGTTTTGGAGGATGTTTTTTATTTCTGTCCAGGAAGTTGCCTGGCAATTAATTTCTAGTGCTTCCCTTGCTCTACCTTTCAATCTACTTTTAATTAGGTCCGAAAAGAAATATTGTGACTGTGCGTCAAAAGCTTGTAATATCGGATATACCCTATCAACTAAGTTCACGAATGTTTGCAATTCTCTAAGATTGCCATTAAATTCGGGGAGGTTGTTAAGGTATTTGATTGGATCGATAGAAATTGAAGGGGGATCGTTGGGATTAGGCATTTTTTTTTCTTAATATATGTATTTGTTATAAAAGTCAAAATATATAGTAAAAATATATGTAAAAAAAAAAAATCAATATATTGTAATGCTATTATGTATAGTTATATAGTATATAGTTTATTAACTTATAACTAACTTATATTTTATTTTACTTGGTGATGGAGTTGTTGGCAATTCGTTGTGTTTTGTAGTATTTTCTTCAGGAGCTGGATGATGGTGGGCTGTTTCACTTTTCTTCGTTGTATTGTCTTATTTTTTTTTTGTTCACGCACATTTATTATTTCTCACTTCTATATATTTATTATTTGTCACTTCTGTATTATATAGAGTCGTTCAGTTGTTGTTTTTTTTGTTATGATTTAATTAGTTCGCACACGATTTGCAAAGAAATAATCTTTTATTTCAATATTTTGGGAACAGATAACTGTTGAGTGTCACTACGCGATATACACTTAGACAAGAAAGTGATCTTTCACTTTTATTAGAAATAATCTTTTATTTCTAATAAGTGTTGATACACAGTATACTAAACACGAAAGTGATCTTTCACTTTTATTAGGAATAATCTTTTATTTTAATATTTTGCTAACGGACAACCGGTTAAGTGTTAATACACAATATACTAAATACGAAAGTGATCTTTCACTTTTCCGTACAGGATACCCGGTATCCTACCGACTGCGCCAATTTTAAGGAGCGAAAAGGACCAAAACTATTTTACGAATAAAACCCAAAAATCTGTTTTTAAATTTTATTTTTTATTTCTGGCCTTCCTTCTTCTGAATCTATCTTAAGACTGATTTTATAATTTTTGTTTCCTGCACACCAAACTTCGTAATCCAATCATTTCAATAAGGGTTCATATGCGGTTATCGATCCGCAGTGCAATTTATGACCCACTTTAGTATTTATGTTGACTTTTGTTTACGCGAGTATCGGCGATCTTTGGTTCACATGCGGTTATCGATCCGCAGTGCATTTTATGACCCACTTAGGTGTCAATCTTTGGTTCACATGCGGTTATCGATCCGCAGTGCATTTTATGACCCACTTCGGTGTCAATCTTTGGTTCACATGCGGTTATCGATCCGCAGTGCATTTTATGACCCACTTTAGTGTCAATGCTATGCTTGGGTTTGTTTATCCAAGTGTCGGCGATCTTTATGTAGATCGATGGTCGTCAATGAATATATGGATTACGAATATGCTGTGCAAGTGTTTTTATTTATGGGGTCGGTTCTTAGGGAAAGTGAAATATGGGATTGTGATATATGTACATAGGGTTTAAATGATTGTAGGTGCGGGGTAAGTGGTAAGTGAGGGGTGAGCAGCAAGTATAACTTTTAAACTTAGAAATTTCGAGTAAACCAGCTTTTTTCTCCAACTTGGGATTAAAAGTCTACTAACGGTTCGCGCTTTTAAACTTTGGTATTTACTGATTTTAATGGAGGGCATAGGGAGCCAATGAAAGTAGAATCAAAGAGGAATCAAGAGGACAGCGTAATAAGGCTAACTGCCACACGATTTTAAATATTTATTATATTTCACTTTGATATCTTGTTTTCTTGCTATGCTTGGAGCTCCTTTCGGTTGGGCGGATGTTTTAAGAATAATCGCATGTCCCACAGAGTTGCGATCGTCCACTCGTTGTTTAGCCAAAAGCCCCGTTATTATCATGCGTGGTTTGGGGATAAACTTGGCTGGGGTATGTATATACATTTGTGGCTTGGGATATTTACATTTGTGGCTTGGGGTGACGTAAAGAATCAATAAAAATTGGACCATTCGGTTCCGTGCCACCGTAAAAAACCGAACGATGTCATATTTTATACAAAATGGCATACATGGGCATCTATCTATCTATCTATATATATAATACGCCAGTGAAGACGCTTCTCCTCCTAAACTAAAAGTCGCACAATCAAGTGCGATACACCGTTGGAAAGGTATTTGTCTGAAGTGGTGCACTATGTAATAAAATTTAGCAAAAACTTAATGCTGGAGTGATTTAAACCGGATTTAATTAAATATTCCTTTATGTAGTTTATTTTATATTCCGTCAAATACATGAACCACATTGACCACTAAACCCAATTCCCCAACCGCCAATTGATTGTTGCATTGCATATTTTTAGGAGTTAATCGCCATCTAGATAAATTAGCAATAAAATTTGGTGTATCTAGAAAACTGGACCGAAATTGCAAAATATTTTAGTTTTTCCTTGATTTATACACTAAACACTAACTGTATTCTAAATTTCAAGCTTCTATGTCTGCTAGTTTCTAATAAAATAATAACTTTGTTCATACCTAACACACAGCTTGTTTTATTCGATTTCAACAGTCAGTCATCCCTTAAAAAATTAAAAAATTCTTTAAAAGTCTGAATGATTTGTCACCAAGATTACAACTGAGGTATGACTATGCCTTAGATACCAGTGAAAGATTTACTAGCTCTCAAGGGCAAGGAATAATGACGAACAGAATGACGAGGCAAGGAGGAATGACGAACGGAGCGAGTATAGAATTAATGTTCATGCTCATCCGGTACCCTTGCATAGTATGTCATACAAATCAAGTGGTGCTTAATGCGCAATACTTCAACGTCGCCATTGTCAAAGAAATCCGTGTGAGTGATTAACCACTACCCAACCTGGTTCATCACTCGGCGAATACTTTATTACTAATTTAAAATCAATCGGGCCAAAGAACAATACCAATTCCATTAAGAAAGGCCGAGGAAAGGAATGAGCGGGCAATAACTTTAAAATAGATTTACTAACGCAAATCGGTAAATCCAGCGAATTTGAAAATAATTATGATAAATGCACATTTGAATGCACGCCTACAAGTATCTCTTAGCTGCCGTACGAATACTAAACAATAGAAAAACACGAAGATTTATGCTTTTTTTCAAAAGGACTGATTCGCGTCATCTAATCTTCTGTTCCTTCATTCTTTATATCTTTAATTAATTGTCCTGCAAAGGGAAAAATAAAATGGAAGAAAGTATGTTTAAGGTATCTACTCCTTCGAACAACATCTGTCGATGATTTATTATAGGTTAATCAGGGAAGCAAATGAAAAAAAAAAAAAACGGTAACTTCCTTCACGCCAGTCCATATTAGTTTTTTGTTCATTCCTCTGGCGTGAAGTATGTTTGTAATATATTCAACGTAAGCCTTAATTAAAATCAAAATAAAATGTAAACAAATATTTTACGGAAAATTTGTTTCTTGTCTTTGTTTTTGGAAAACAAAATCGCAAAATGAATTTCTATATGATAAACTGAAATGATCACTGGATTAATGGAAGTAAACGGACCCTTGTGTGCTCAGGGAGCCTCAGGGGATGTTGCATCATATACTCGCCGTTCATGACACTGCGGGAGCAATTTATATTTGTCCTCATTCGTAATTATTATTTGTTTATTACACCGACCCCTATTTGTATGTGGCTGCACCCGGAATTGTTTGGTGTTGTAGGTTTCATTTAGCCTTTAATTTTTAATCAAATGTTTCACTAAGGAATATTCTGTGAAACCACAGTTGGTTGGGTGGGACAGCATGTGGGTGCGGAACAACAAGTGCTGGTTGTCAATATAGTCTGTGTACAAACATTATCCTAGGCTGGAAACAAATATAAAACTTTTAATTGAGTCGTCTCGAGGCTATCTCGAACGTTTGTGATTACACCGTTAAATAAAGAACACGGGAAAGCACACATCCTTTGCTGTTGGTATTCAAATGGGTCCTGGAACAATTGACTTTTTAATCTATTTGAAATGGCAAGAAAGCTTTAAAGACAAAGGTTACATCCTGATTCCCATGAAAATAATTTTCACAATTCAGCCAATTATTCTAGTCAACTAATGGTTGAGCTGTTTAGGTCAGTAATTCTAATTAAAACCAACAGCCGGATCTATGCGGAAGCGTCATTGAAAATTGGACAACTCGCATCCGTGTCACCGTAAAAAGTCCAGACAGGCGTTTGAGCGACGTCATATTCCGTACGAAATGGCATACATGAGCTTTTTAAGTAAAAAAAAGGATTTTGTTAATAATTCACACACGTTTGTTTTATTCCATTTCAACATTTAAATATTCCCAAAGCTGGGTATCAGGCAATCATAATTCGCAGCAGGTATACCGGAAGGTTTTTTTAACTGGCGCGGGTAGATTATGGCGGCCTTGTTTTTTTCGGTGACTACTGTCGTGTCTGTTGCTTATTATTCAGTTACTGATGCCAAAATATCAGGATTTAACCAATGGACAGATATGTACATAAGTAAGGTGAAAGTCTGACACAGAGATGGCGTTCCAAGCAGCAAAAATGTATTTTACTAAAATACTTTTTCTTTCAAGTATTAAGATTTATCACAATGGATGAGGCACACACCAGAAACGAAACAGCAGTCCAAGTGGGAGCTGGTGGTTCAACGCCAAAGGAAGCGAAGTCGTATGGCATTTGCCGGATAGGTTATGGATAGCGTGTTTTATAATGTGAAAGGGATCTTGTGATTACCTTGCAAAAGGCAGAACAATTACAGACGAATATAATTCGAACCTTTTTGATCATCTGGATGCCAATAATTCGCAAAAAGACGCCTGGCTTGAAGAAGAAAAAAATCAACTTTCACCAGGACAAAGTACCTGTAGGCAAGACTGCGTTGGCGATAGGAAAATTGAGGGATTTGGGGTACGGTCTACTCGGCGACCCACCTCCCTGGTCTGCTAATTCGGCCCCAGCAGGCTTCCATCTGGTTCCAATCTTTAAAAAAATTATTTCTAGGAAACGATTGCATCCAATGGAGAAAATGAGAGGAAGTTTTTCCTTCCAGACTCTCACTTCCGGGAAGGAATACTGACGTTAAAGAAGCGCTAGACCAACTGTATTGAAGCCAAGAGGATTATGTAAAAAATTAATTTATTTTTTAACTGAAAATCAAAGTCTTTTATTTTATTTTTATTTGTTATTTTGCTATATTACGAAAGTTTACACATTAAGATACAGTATCTTCTAAAATTGTAATAAGCTGATTAAAGGACAATGGAGAATATATTAAAAATTATGTATTACACGGGAATCGTAGTGATTTACTTAGAGGTAGATACAGATAAGTGATTTTTTAATTCACTTTTAAACCTCCGTTTATCTTTAATTTCAATGATGTGGCGTGGTATTACCAAGTCAATATTTTTTCACCTTAGCCTGGTAAACACAAGATGACCATATAGTATATGGCATGCCATGCAAGGCAAGGCGCTATCGATTACGTGGCGCCACATATGAATGGTGCCTAATGAGAGTCGCAAATATGCTTGGCATTTGCTTGGAAAAGCTGATGATAATGGTCAACTGAAAGCGCTATTCAAAGCCTTCACGTTCAATGAAGGGAGATGTTCAGTCTCCGTGGGTAGCAATAATACTTGTTTATGCTGTGCGTTCCGCCGTTTATGATTGAAAGACATTTTTCATATAATGAACTGAAATGAGCAGCTCATCAATCAAGGAAAGGGGAAGCACCACGTAATGACATTATTTCTTAAAGTCCACTGCAATATGGAGGAACTGTCGACAGAACTTACCTTTACTGGAACGGATTAAAAGCAATTATGTACTTAGTGACTACTAGGCACTTATCTAAGTCAGACGGAAGCGACTACAGAGCATGTATCAAGTCAATAAAATGTAATTTCAAGACAAAGCTTTTTGATCAGGTAAATGTAGAATTTTTGACATAATTACCATTCGAAAACAAGAAGACCCGCTCTCAGAATGTCAAGCCATGTCTGAGAATTAACATAACAATCAACTACCATACCCCTATCCTCAATATTTGTAGTTTTCAGCACTAAAACCCGGAAAGTATTCAACAGTAAGATTTCTAAATGACAATATGCGTTCCTCCTCCACATATACTTCTTGACTTGTACATATCATAAAATTGATTAATTGATGTAATTACCACACATCGACTACATTCCCGCCGATTCTACCCATATGTACGAGTATTGTTGGAGAGTTGTTACTGCTCCAATTTCACCTTTTTGACGCGAATACACACGCACATATGTATATGCCTCAGTGTCTACCCAATTAGGAATTTCGTAATCCATAAATGACCGCCACAACCACCCGTTAGGACGTTAATCAGGACAGATCTATTGTACCATATTTACCTAGAAGTTCTAAGCTATCCCAAAGACCCAATATAGTTTCTAGCCCCAGCGGTGAAAAATGATTTGTAAGGGGAAAATGAAAATTATATTGAAATGCATTGCAAGACAGGACCATATGCATTGTTTGTTTAGGACGTCAAAGAGGTACGGGCGAGCCGAAAAGGATATAAGATTTAGAGACTCTATCATTGATTGCTTGTGTCCAGAGGCTCCATCGGGGGATGTCGGTGGTGGTGTGAAATGTTGTGATGACGAACAGAACATTTCTCATCCTGTCACATAGGCGACTATTATATTAGTAGATATTGCTCTATGTGAGTAATATGCGTTCTGTTTGGTTTGTTTTCAGCTCGGGCGGGCTGCTAATTAGGATTGGTGATGTTGCTTTGAGGGCGACTCGAAGGCAGCCCATTTGTGGTTACATCTGTCAATGTAGGGTGCTTCTGTTGTTTTACGGGAGTAAATTGCTTTTGAAAAGAGTATCCCTGTGGGAGGTGTCAAGTTTTTTTGTGGATTCCCTGTGTTGTATACAATACTATGACTGGGGTTACGGCCCGTTGAGGACCAGAGCCGAATCACATATGATGTGTTCCCATAAGTGAAGCGGCCTTACTGTTTATTGCCAACTCCAAATTTGGATAAGATTTTTCCAGACAAGTGTACTACAGAGGTTTTGTCAGTATCCCGTTGGGGAGAAACACCGCAAAGGATGGCTTCGATGAATTGGCTATTGCCGTTTCATCAGAATCAAGAATCAATCAAGAGGCATCTTTGGGCCGCGATGCCTATTAAAATGAATTAATTTAATTTTTCATATACCCCTCATGCTCGCTATTAAACTGTTAGAAAGTACAGCTCAAAGGGTAATATGGAGCAACAATTTTAACAGAGCCTTTGAAAAATCTCTCCAACGTAAGATAATTTTTTAACTTAACAACTCAAGTAAGAAATGATTCTTAGTTTTGTCAATCAACTATACCCTCGACGGCCTATACTTTAAGTCGCTATCTGTTCATAGGCCGCCACTCTTTATCCTAGGTATGTACGTACTCTAGTACGTATTACCATGGTTCTTTAGATGTATGATCAGATGCAACAAGTCAATTTAATAAAAAAAAAAGGTGGCCAAAACCCAAAAATATATTCGAACATGAGACTACAAGGAATAAAATAAAGAAAATGGCTCCACCGCATTGCGATTCTCTGTAACTTACCAAAAACTCCGTAACAAATGGTGTCGGGGGAAATTCTCGAAAATAGTATTCGGGTATGGTGTCGAAATCGATATCACTTTCTGCTGTTGGAAATAAATCAAATGTTTCCGCTTCAAACAAAAAAAAAAAAATCGAAGAAACCACAAGTTGAGCCACAAATAGCCTCGTAGCACGAAAAAGGCAATTAAAAACGGATTTCTTGTTTCTTTTTATTTTGTTGTTGTTGTACGAACTTTGTGCATTAATGCGCGTAAAATACAACCTTTTAGTAGAAAAGAAAGTTTGTCGTCCACAATCGCAATATAACCGTCGTTTTAGGACCAACCAGTAAATACCTGAACATTTCACAGCACACACTTTACGAGCTTAGACCATTCGATTTTTTTTTCTCTTTAATTTCCTTCAAGCAATAAAGGACAATCACATAATCACTTGTACGACAGTCAAGCGAGTGCCCCAAGCACCTGAGCCGGTTTTAGGTTTTTTTAAATTATTCACTTATGAAAAACGACTCATAAACACCTCAGCACTCGAAACACTTCGTCAATGTTTTAGAAAACAATTAAAAAATGTTTATTTATTTTTCTATTCTTCACTTTTTCAAAAAAATCATGATGGAAAAATCACTGCTTTTACTTTGAAAATAATCAACCTTCCCGAGGCAGCTCGATGTCCGCTCGTGATGGTAATTGATGATTATTCAATGCGTTTGCTGTTGACTGGCAGGAATGATGTGTAGCACAGATACACGCACGGCTCAGATTGAGAAACGCATTACTATGGGAAAGTATGATCGGTTCTATCCAGGTAATTTACGTGCAAGAGTAAAAAAAATGTTTTTCTAGTATTGCTTTGGTTAGCGTCTGGGACATGACCCAACGACCGTAACGAAGGCTCAAATCACACTATTGTAACTGAGTGTGACTATCTGTTTGTCAAGAATGCGAGAAAGTGCCTTACTTCAGGATTGGCGTTGAGCTATAGATGTGTGGAGCATATGGTAAGAGAAGTGTTGCCATTCAGCGGATGTATCTTCATTAAATACACCCTAACACCAACGAATACATTCTCAATTCTTTGAGATGGACTATGTGGCAACACTTTTCTGCAATTCTTTGTAGGCTTGCGCAGTATAACTTTATCTCCTGGAAAATCTCCTGAATCCTGTGTATACGTTCGGAAGTACAGTGGTGTGGAAGAATGCTAGTTCATACGAGTGTAAGGTGAAAAATTCTCGGCCTGAATATGAATAGACTGCGATTTTCAGTAAAAAAAAAAACATTTATTTTTTCACGTAATCTCCCTTGACTTCAACGCACTTGATCCAACGTTTCTGCAACATACGTTTTCCTTCCCGGAGGTGAGATTGTGGAAGGCTCTGAAAATATTCATCAACGCCCCTCTCAACTTTTTCATTGGAAGCAAATCGCTTCAAGCAACAGGACAAACTTCTTCAAGTTTGGGAACACATGGAAGCTAGATCTGGCGAATAGAGGGATGGGCGTGTAAATCGTACTTCAAATCATCACTCTGTACCAGTGCGTTGTCCTGGTGAAAGATGATTTTTTTTCTTCTTCAAGCCAGGCCTCTTCTTGCGAAGAAGGTCGGAGTAATATTCGCCTGCAATTGTTCTGCCTTTTGCAAGGTAATCACTCAAACACGCTTGTCAACACCTTTCCGGCTGTTTCGTTTCTGGGGTGTATTGGAGGAACCATGGTGACAAATCGTCGCACAAAATCGGAAAACGTCTACTGCAAAAATTCGTGTAAACATAAAACTTGAGAGAAATATACTTGTAATACGAACTAATGACACGTGTCTTCAAGCAGGAAAAAATTTTGCTGATTGGAACGCCAGGCTAAGAACATTTCACATTAACCTCGTAAGTAAGTATTTTTTATCCTGTGAAATACAAAACCGGACACCGCAGCTTAGTGGTTGATATGTTGTCCTCCGAAGACGATGACATGGGATTCGAATACTGCAATATCCCACTCATCGAAATTTTATTCCGCGATGTTTCTCCTTAAGGAAAAACTCGTTGGTACACCCTATCATGGGGAATATGGCGTTCAAAATCATTGCTCCGTTCGATTGACTTCTATTCTTTTCGTGACTAACCGAATTTTGATGACCCAATTCAAGTCAACCGGTTTAGAAAATATAATCAGTCGACACTTCTTGTTGTGTAAACTGAATAACTACACTGCGTGCCAAACAGCGCTTGCTATAATAGACGTGCTCCAGAAAGGATTTCAACTTTTCGAGTTCGTGCGATTTAAAGCCTTTAGATTTCTTTTCTTTCCTTAATAGTTCCTTAAAACATAGTTAGTAATAGTGGATAGTGGATAGTTAGTAATTTATCCTTATGGAAGGACCCTTTAGATTAGAAGTCCGATACGAACTTTGTTTTATAGGAAAACGAATAAGCAGTAAGCAAACTCACTATAAAAGGTCCGAGGCCTCATGAGGTGTTTGCCGACTTGATCAGCATTAAGTCTTTTTAACAGAATAGCTGAAATCAAAGAATAAATAAACTAATTTGGCGAATGCTATTTGTATCTCATGGCAATAAACGTTTTAACGCTACTGTTTGCCAACGAGAGGGTGTTATTCCAATTTGAGAGAGAGCTGATTCCGAATCCAGGACACCATCTCCTGTACGGATACATACCCCGAGTCCGTTCATGTCTGTATCATGCTCTCGATAACGAGATATGATACCATTTAGCGTGTGAAGGTTAGCGGACTAGTTTTCTACCACCATCAGATAGAGCACTCACACAATTATCTTTCAAGCGTACAATGGAAATAATAATGGTGTCCTTGTTGTTGTCTCTCAAGACTTACACATTGATATGTATATTCCTCGTCAAGATAAAGTCTGTTTTTCTGTTAAAACTCTTAAAGTTTGCTTGTCAATTGCGATATTTTATTCCTTGCTCTACCCGCTGTGATATTCTTGCCCTCGCTCATCGTGTAGCAAAAGGTTCGTCACGGACGAGAATGAGGTGGCTTAGGGCAGTCAGAACTTCATATTGAACCGTGCTTTCTAACCTCTGCTTCTAGCTCTTCGTATAGTCGAACAATTTTCATCAAACGCTTAAAATGAATATTCACTACAGGGGTGACCGGAACTTCCTTATGAAGTTCTTAATAAAATTTCACTACATAATTTCTCTCCCTATGTTTCCGCACTATTGTCTTACATAACCTCTTTTTTATTGCTCTCGCATTCCATGGATACCAGTACTAGTGCTGCTCTCAGTTTTTATTTCTCTTTTCTTGCCATACTTTTGCCGTCCCATCGGGTGAGCGCTCTGAGCCACTATGAAAAAGGAAAACAGTAGAACCTCAATAATTCCTAGCAGAAATAAAAACACAAAACATCCTGATTGCTTTCAGAGGGCTTACTTAAACAAGGATGAAGGGATGGTTGCTTTCCACTCCGCTTCGTCGATTGTTTCCGAATTAGTATTTGCTGATTAAACTGCTTCTAAGTCAGTGTGTCCATATATAGGTTCCTGCAGCCTGACACGCTGTGCTGTTATTCAAATTATATTGTACAATGGCTGCAACGTACATTACGTATAGCTTAAATAAACATAATCATTTGGGTCCTTGCAAATTTAAGAGTTTCAAGTAGGTATGAATGTAATTAGCTGCAAATACTATTTTCCAGTAGCATGAGTGCATCTTCGAGGATTTCGCAGGACAGATAGCCGCCGATTGTTAAATTAACATAATGAT
Organism: Merodon equestris; assembly: GCA_958301585.1. NCBI lineage: Eukaryota > Metazoa > Arthropoda > Insecta > Diptera > Syrphidae > Merodon > Merodon equestris. The sequence goes on along the minus strand of OY284418.1, from coordinate 19,081,820 downwards.
ATGCCTAAGCTCACTTGCTTCATCGAGTGATAAAGGACTCAAAATAGCTTCACAGACTACACGAAATCCGGCATGCATCGAGAGGTTGACCCCAATCAACTTAACTTCGTACTATTGGAAGACGCGCAGTGGTCCACATGGACATTCTCGAACCAGGGATTCTCTTCCGCACATTCTCTTCGGATTCTCTTGCTTGCTTGTACAAACTCTCACTTCGACTCTGAAGGATTACAGCCACTCACTGATAGAGAGTAATGGAAAGGACACCAATAAGACAATCATTATTTTGCTTTAATGTACCCCTATACCTCTCAGCCTTTTTACGAAACAACTGAATTTCATCGAAACTGCGTATTTCGATGACTTTGAATTATTAGGTTATACACATCCTTTAGACTTTACAGCCAAATTTATGTACAACCTAAAACGTGACAATTTTTTCGTACTGTGATGTACACTACACTCTGTGTGCTCAATAGCCATATTCATTGTTCAAACGGATGCAATAATCTCTACAAGTCATATATCTTGTCGATCGAGGCAACAAGCAGAAGAACAGAGGATATTTCTGAGAAAATCAAATCAGGGGGACGAAAGAAGAAAGAAAGCTTATTTTGAAAGCAAAATCTACCGAGATAGGTATGTTGTCCATAAGTTTAGAAATGAGACGTCGAAAAATATATTATCGTAGGTCAGAAAGCGGTAGGGCGGGGTTATAAGGTTTTAACGGCAGAGTTGCATTTCGCAAACTTTTTATGTCAATACGGCAAAATGCGCCTCAGTGCGCGCAGTGTGGATATCGTAAGAGAGGAACCAGGCTTGACATATTCAAAAAGAGGCCTAACGAAAGTATTACCTAACCTATATATATATCAAAAACTCCTTTGACTAACGTTTCACAAAGCCGAGGTCGGAATTTGGGTTGAAGTGCTGGGTCTGGTTGTGACTGGCTTAATGCGCTTGGTGATTTTAGACTTAGAACTAGAGGTGGTCTAATTGACCTAATATTTGTAGTCCAAACCAATAATTCAGCCGGATCTATGCGGAAGAGTCATTTGAAATTGGACCACTCGGATTTGTGCCACCGTAAGAAGCCGAGGCGGGCATGTGAATGACGTCATGATGGCATATAACTCGCCCTTATTGAAAAATTATTTATATTCCCAAAGCTGGGTACCAGGCGATCATAACTCGCGGCAGGTATACCGGAAGGGTTTTTCAATTGGCCCAGGTAGTGGCGGCTTGAGAATTTGATAGTAAGAGTCTGTGATGCTGTTGATCTAAGACTTTCTTGAGGTAGAGTCAGCATAAGGCTGTGCAAAGTGCACGAGTTGATTGGATGTTTTATTATCCAGGCATTTGAGTTTATTGGAGAGCTCGGTGAGTGCCGTCACGAATTGTTTTGGGGATTAGAAAAGTGAGATAACAATTCGGACCGATCTTATTCGGTGCTGTTCCAATATTAACTAAGTGACCATCGATTTGGGATAACAGTGAAAACAAATTATCAATACAGATTGTCTGTCGGTAATTGGGAAATTTTGGAGAAGTTATGGTGCATCTCGGATTTCAGCTAGGGAGTCGCATACTGTTAGGCAGTATATGCACAAGCAATTCTCACATGTAGGTCCTTGCATTCTTGGTCAGACCTATGCAGATTGTGTGGAGGGTCTTCCCTTTGCAGGCATTCAGTCCTGAAACTCGTTGCTTGACCTTATTAAGTGCCCGCACGGGGTCAGTTAAGTTAAATTTCAACTTTTTTGCCTAGGAAATAAGAATATAATGTTGAAAGAAAATTATTTCATGGGTCATGCACGTAATCACAACCGTCCTGATGACAAATAAATTATAGCCTTTACCAGTCTATTTACCTCTCAGTCTGCACGAATTGAACTATCACCAGCAAAAGGTATCCCTAATAGATTCAAAGTATCTTTATAGACAATATTTTTGTTTGCGCTTTGGTTACAAATGGTTAGCTTTTACGAGTATTGATACATCGCATACGACACGGAATACGACCCGCGATAGTGTGTATGAATGCGGCGATAAAAGAAAATGAAGTGATTTCACACCCTTGGCCCACCATCCTCTATATCCTATTTGAAAATATAGTTTATTTATTTTTGGTGAACTGAAAAGTGAATCTCGACAGGAAAAGATATACATACCTATCGTGCTATAGTTAACGTAGTATACGGGTATGCATACACGGGTATGTAGGTAGCTGAGAGGCGGAATCTATTATCCGTTGACGGCAGTTGGTATAAATGGGTGAGATTTGTCGGGCGAGGCAACGGCATTCAATTTTCTATCAATCTATTCATCTATTTTGAGAATAAATAAGGAAAGTTTTCCCTCACAGACCGTTTCCCCTTTGTTTTTCGAACTTGCCTCATATTTCGGAGAAAAAAAACGTATGATAGATTGTGCAAACGTGTCGGGCGACTTTGAAGATTTAGTTAATTGAATGAAATTGGAATTTAAATTGTGCCTACTCTCTACCTACCTCTACCCTAGCTAGCCACTATCCGGACTGAGGTGTCATTCTTGAAAGACTGAGCTTAAGCTTCCATCTTCCCCAAACAGAGTGTATTCGACCGAATTAACCTTAATGTATCCTATATGTGCATATCACTACTTTCCTTACTCAATTGTGGCGTTAATTTTTTTGCTTAGTTTTTCTTTGTCTTCCTTCGTTTCCGGCCAAATTATTGAGAGCGAAATGGAAAACTGCACATATACGGGCATCCACGCAAGTATGTATGTGTGTATGTACGAGTATGTACTTGTTCTGTTGGTTTTCTTTTTCATATTTTGCGTTTAAAAGGCTTTGAATATAAATTCGAAAACAGATATCAATGGGAGGCGGGAAGGCGGTGAGGGAGTTGAGACCCAAAAAAAAAAAAACAAATTTCCCACATCATCCCTATACAAATGAAAGTCATGCAACAAGGATTTCGGCACGAATATTCCATTTTTTTGTTTCAATTGAAATAAACTAAAATATATTGGATCATAGACAGTTTCTGCGGTAATCTGTTCGATAACATCACCTAATGGACTCGCGGGAGAGTGCATTCACTCATCAAACACTTGCAGCTCATCACGTGTTTGCATACATCCCCCATTGCAGTGGGCACAGCAAAGGCACACTTCGACACATGTCCTGAAGGCCTGTTAAAGTCGGGTTATCCTCTTTCTCTTCGTTAACACGACCTTATTGCTTTTGCAGCCTGAATGGACTTACAGGTACATTAATTAATATTAACATCGAATTAACTTGTTTGGGTATCTGATGCGACGATTCGTTGGAGCGAATTTTCGAGCGCTTCGCTACACAAAGGAGTGAAGTTGCATAATTGAGCTAATAGAACAACTAAAATTACGTGAACGGCATCATTTAGCCTTTATGCACCCTGTCTAGCTGGTCATGTGTTAAACACCTTTTTCCTTCTATTCTTGTTCTATAACTCAAAACGTGTTTATATGTCCTCTTTAAAACACAATTGAGAAGCTCATTTGCTTGATTTGCCATTCAGATTACCACGATGATCGCTGAGCTACATATGTCCTTGTATATTACTGGCTTCTGTCGCAATTGTAGCTGGTGGCCGCTCGAGGTTAACGTTAGTGTTTGGTGTGCCTGACTCTATATATGTTGACAGTCGACAATTCTAAAAAAATTCTTCACAGCAACTCCCTTAAAACACTATCCCTTATTGAACCATTTCTTACTTCGTCGGTCGTTATTCGGTCGATTTCACGCCGATATCGAGGAGACATCTTCCGATAGCCTAAACGTTTACGGTGACTGGAGCGGTTCCTATAGCCCCTTCAAGGTAAAGCATGCCGAACGGCAATAGCAGGTTTGCATATGATATGATAGTTGAGGGCATGTTAAGGTAGGTTTGAGGCTCCGACGAAATCCTTAGATCGAGATTAATAATTATATTTTCCTTCCTTCGCGTCTCTCGGCTTCAACATAGAGAGAGAGAGAGAAAAAAAATCTCGAATTGTATGGGTGAATTGGGGGAAATCTTTGCTGAAGAGCAAGGTTATAAGGATAACTATAATTTGAAGGTCTAGATCACAGAATGAAATGTATTCCAGGCATAAAGTACTTGTTACATTTAAGTACTGAATTCGACCTCTTTCATATGACCAGGATGAGCACGTTTGCAGCGTTTCAATCTGATGCAATTTTTCCACCACATATCGTCCGATGCGTTGGCAATTTCTCGCTCCATATTGTTCCTGAGCCAACGACGGCGTTAAATCGCATTAGCGAGGTGGCTCTCCCAAAGTTCTCATTAAATCGATGAATTGTGTTACCATCTCTAGGACATCTGGCATCATCTTGGTCGAACCTTATATCGCTGATTTCTAATTCTGGCCGAAAATAACCTTTCACCATGGTACGGGGGCGAGTTCCACTGACCGTAACATAGCGATGGCTATACGGCCGAGTGGCACCTCTGCCGCCATGAATTCCCCAAAACGCGGTCACTTTTTGTGGATGCAAAAGGACTTAAAGGTTACTCGTCATTCAACGTTCAGCGAGTTTGTCTGTTTTGAGTTTCGTGTCCAGAATCATGTAGCACCTAATCTTACATGTAAACGTATCGACCTCAGTTTAACGTTAAGAAAAATACCAACACGCTCATCCGATATTATCCGTTGATGACAGTACACGTCTCGAATTGGTTGCACATCTAAAAACGGTGACACAAATCTGGTGAAAGGATATCCATGCATACATACATATATCCAGTTAATCCTTCTCGAAAGGTAATAGTTTTTGCATACCAAATACAGGTACATATTAATCGCTACCCTTGACTTGGGTAACATTTCCCCCACCGGCAAAGAATAACACAAGGACATAAAATCACTTAAAGTCCAGGCACAGGACAAAGGAAACTACATTTTTGCAACACTTTCCGGCATTGAGACTGGCCTTTTCTTCTCCATCCTCTCGACCCTCCCTTTTTTGATCCCTTTTGTGCTTTGTTGGTAAAAGTTTCATTTACTTAAACTTTTTTCTTTTGCTCGGTTCGCCCATGGTCGGACGGTGTTAGTGGTTTAAGGCGAAGATGGAGGATAGAGGAGGAATAAAAAATGAAAATAAATAAATATATGTGTAACAAAAGTCATGTCGGCGTATAGGCACACGATGGATATTTATATAGGCTGAGTTGAATCCAAGTATCAACATCTACTCGTACGTAGTATTAGGGATAAGCCAAAGCTTCTGCGTTGACTTTACCGTATATGAGTATTTATCCTTTCTTCTCAATTTTTTTTTGCGAATACATGTTTCTTTTCATTATTTTGTATTTTGCATTTCTGATTCTTTTGTTATTACGAAATGTAAAATCTGAACGGACGATGCCGGGTTGCATATCCCAGGAACGACCCTTTCCAAGAAAAAGTTTCATACTTTCATGCCGATATATGTATGTATGTATGTAATAGGCTATTTTTCGCTTACATGAATAGCATCACAGTATGGAGTTCCTCGATAGGGATATAACAATTTTTTACTTTAATACAAACGCACACCTAATCCCTGTATATGGTCTGTCAAGGTCGGCCGAGGCTTACATTCTTGCTACCGAATTTCTATGCAGTAGTCGCAGTTTTACTTCAATCTTCGGTTGTGATAATACGAGTAATCTCGCCAGAAAAGCTCTCCAGAAGAGCTATGGTCGAGTCAATGTCGAGTGAGTGCTTAAGTTCAAAATGAGCGGTCGACTCCACGTTGGAAAGCTTTCAGCTCACATCAGGCCGAGTTTTGCGTAAAGATTTTGGTCCAAGATGAATCTCATCGAAAAATCATTTTAAGCTTAGGGTCCCTGTCAATAAGCAAAATATGATTAGAGGACATCAACGAAACCCCACGTACTCCATTGCATCCATAAAAAGTCACAACCTGTTATGGATTTCGTACAGGAGGTGCGACATGGCCAGTGGAGCTCAACCTCGTGCCATGTTGGAAGACTTTTTTTCGCCAAATTGACATCAGTGATATAAGGTTCGACCAAGGTGATTCCAAATGCCATGCAGCTCGTAAAACAATTGATCGATTGAAGGAGAATTTCGTTAGAACCACCTCAGTAATACTATTTAACGCCGTCGTTGGTTTATGCCGACGGCTCAGGAACAATATCGTCCCGCCTCAATTTTGATTGACAAACCATCTACTAGTCATGAGGCTTTAAATTTACACCAGCGATTGGCCGACGTTCCTAGTACGGACTGTACTCTTAAAGTAGTGCCTCCACTTTTCGCAGTGTTTCTGTCACGACTAGAATATGGCACCAAAAGCAGCGACATTGTGAACTACATTTCATCGAAAGGCATCGATACTAGAAACATAAAATGCCACAGCCTGACAGCGGATAACCTTACTGGTCGTTTAACATCCTCTTTTAAACTTTTATCCCCTCAACCAATTGGGAAATTGCTGGTTAACCCGAGTCTTTGGCCTAAAGACATCATTGTTAAGGAATTCGTAAGCAGATCTAGCTCCAAGAAGACCCAATCAAAAAACCTTCCAAAAAACTCAGACCAAATGGTTTGACTCCTACAGCCTTTAACTTATACTACCAAAATACTGGTGGTCTAAGAACCAAACTCCGCGATGTCTTACTCTTCTCTTCTTCCGATCAATACGATGTTATTGTATTCACCGAGACGTGGCTTACTCAGAATCACCACAACGAGGAAATGTTCAACAAGATCCACTACCAAATCTTTCGCAAAGACCGTTGCTCCACTGTAACTAATTGTGAAAGAGGTGGCGGAGTGTTAATCACGGTTCGGGCCTCTTTGCGCAGTGATGAAATTAATCTACCCCCAACAGCAACTGATGTGGATGTGGACCAGGTGGCTGTCTTAATCAAATGTATTTCTGGAATTGAAGTTTTCGTTATTGCGAGTTATATACCACCAAGGAGTCCTTACTTATTATATAAAGCTCATATAGAGAATTGTACCTTTATCTTAAATAATTTAAAAGACAATCAGCACGTTATCCTTCTAGGGGACTTTAATTTGCCTAACATAATTTGGTCTTTTGACAGTGATGTCTCTAGACTTCTACCATTTAATGTTAAATTAGATTATGAGCGTGAAGTCGTTGATACTCTTGCCCAGCTAGACCTTCGCCAGATTAATAATTATCCTAATAGTTTTCATAATATTCTTGATTTGGTATTCGTTGATTCCGAGCTCGACATCAGTATCAACGACTCCACGATACCACTTTTTCGGAACTCCAATTTTCATGTAGCTTTATCAATGCAGTTTAAATTCTATGAATTCTTTAAACCAGGCTCCGGCGACACTTATTTTAAGTATAATTATGCTAAAGCCAATTACAACAACATCTCAAACTATTTGGATAGCATGAATTGGATGGATATTTTCAATAATAGTAATGTAAATAATTCTTTCAATTTCTTTATGAAAACTGTAAAAATAGCAATCGATATGTATACTCCTAAAGTGAAGTCTGTCAATCGCAATAAGCCAGTATGGTTTAATGATAGTATCATAAACTTAAATAATAGAAAGAATAAGGCCTACAAGCGGTTTCGTAATGGACATAACGATCCGGAACTTCTAAAAGCCTATCGGACGCTTCAAAAACAATTTCACGTTTTAAATAAATTTCTTTACAGACAGTATGTTCTTTCTGTCGAGTCCGATTTAAGGACCAATAGTGGACGCTTTTGGAGCTTTATTAACAGCAAAAGGCAATCTAATGGCATTCCTAACTGTATGCGTCTTAATAATGTATCCTCATCTAATCTTTCAACTATTTGTAATATGTTTGCTAACCACTTTCAGTCCGTTTATTTTCGCGGTACTACCACACCGACATCCTCTAATAATAACTCACGCGATTTCCTAAATATCGGCAACTTAGAGTGTTCAATTTCTGAGGTTCAAAACGCTCTTTCTTTACTAAGATTAGATAAAAATCTGGGTATGGATGGCATTCCACCAATTTTACTTCAGAAGTGCTCCTTAGCGTTTTCTGTACCTCTATGTTTAATTTTCAATTTGTCTCTCCGGTCTGGTCATTTTTTGAATGATTGGAAAAGTTCATTTTTAACACCCATATATAAATCTGGATCGAGACATGATATCACCAACTATCGTCCAATCTGCAAAATTTCAACTATTCCTAAATTGTTTGAAAAATCAGTTTGCGACAAACTCACACCTCTCTTAAAGAGATATATCTCTCCGTTTCAACATGGCTTTGTAGCAGGCAGATCGACTACTACTAATCTCTCAATTTTTTGTAATACTGCCTTGAATCACCTCGAGAATGGCTTACAATGTGATGTAGTTTATACTGACTTTGCCAAAGCGTTTGATCGCGTTAACCATAATACATTAATTTCAAAACTGGCTAATTTAGGATTTCACTCAAATTTGCTAAAGTGGATTAATTCCTACTTAACGGATCGTATCCAATATGTTCGCATAAATGAAACGATCTCTTCACCAGTTCATTTAATTTCCGGAGTACCTCAAGGAAGTCACCTAGGCCCTCTGCTCTTCCTCTTATTTATCAATGACATTCCTGACCTCTTTTTAAGTTCCCAGTGTCTAATGTTTGCAGACGACTTGAAGGTGTTCCGACCTATACGTTCAATGCACGACTGTACTCTTCTACAAGAGGATCTTGAACGCCTTTTCATATGGTGTCAAAATAATGACCTTCATCTTAATGTCTCTAAATGTCAAAGCCTTTCTTTTCACCGTAACCTCTCTCCAATTCCCTTTACTTACGTAATCCATAATACTCCTCTATCCATTATTTCCTCCAAGAAGGATCTGGGAGTTTTTTTTGACTCTACCCTAAGCTTTTGCAAGCACATTGAGTTTTTGGTTGCTAAAAGTAATCAGATGCTAGGTTTCATATTGAGAAATTCCAAAGACTTCCGAGATCCTCATACTCTCAAATGTCTATTTTTCGCCTTTGTTAGATCTCATCTCGAGTACTGCACTGTAGTATGGGATCCATTTTACGACGTTCATTCCTCTAGAATTGAGAAGATCCAAAAGCGTCTAACTACGGTAGCCTTTCGTAGACTGCGATGGAATATTGAAATGCTTTCGTACGAAACGAGGTGCAAACTGTTTGGTATCCTACCTCTTTTCAAACGAAGGCAATATTTTTCAGTTATGTTTATCCGTGATTTGGTAAATGGTCATATCGATTGCCCTTTTCTACTATCATTAATTGGATTTTATGCTCCTGCGAGAGTTCTTAGGAATCGCTTTTTATTTTACGTACCCTATCATAGAGTTAATTATGGATTCAACGAACCAATTTCTAGATGCCTTAGGGAATCCAATAAATACTGTAGCTTATTCGATTTCCATCTCAGTAGGCATTCATTTAGGAATAAATTAATTCTGTGTTTAGGCTTTGGTGGTAATTTTTAAGTATATTTTGGTGTTAGGTAATCTAGCGAGGACAGTTGATGTACTCATTTGATTGATTGAATTAAAATTAAAATATCGAGCGAGAAATCGCCAACGCATCGGACGATATGTGGTGGAAAAATTGCATCAGATTGAATCGCTGCAAACGTGTTCATCCTGGTCATATGAAAGAGGTCGAATTCAGTACTGAAATGTAACAAATATTTAATGCCTGGAATATATTTCAGCCTGCGATCTCGACTATTCAATTAATTATTTATAATTAAAATAATTTTTTCGTTGAAAAACCTGGATCTTGTTGCTGTCTTCATCATGCTGTGAAGAATGTGATGGTTGGATTCAAGCACAGAAGACTAAGAGGATTAATGAGGCGAATGAAAAGCCACACTCACGCCTAATGAGCCACTTATACTACCATGCTACCATACCTATAAGTGGTCAATCAGAAAGTCCAGGTATCGATATGATAAAACCTCTTCTGACACACTCACCTATTGGACCTTCGTATTATAATTTTTTTTTTTTATAATTCGTGCAGGTTCAAGAGTGTACGCTCTTTTGGTGTTTGTCACACAACCTGGACGGAATGCAGATGGTTTGTGTCGAAGATGTTCGTTCTCTACTCTCCGGGGGTGTTTGTCCTAGATAGCATTGGAGAGATTTCACTGAATTTGCGTTGCTTGCAGTTCACAGTAACTCTTTTGTTTCCATGTCATTAAGGTGTTGTATTGGAAATGCACACAAAGAGTATGAATTTTTAAGTGATCTTATGCTGCGAGTGTTATGCCTTCATCAGCACTTTTTGATCATCTCTCATTCACAACTGATGTTGTTGCACAGTTTTTCCGTATAGGAATTGTTCTTGACTATAAACGGACTTGATCTAGAGACCTTCGGCTCAACAGTCGGTGATGATTACCATTGCACCACGACCATCCCCACTCGTATTATAGTTACCTTATGATCTTTTATTTCAGCAAAGATTTCCCCCCATTCACCCATGTAATTCGAGATTCTCTCTCTCTCTATCTCCCTCTCTATCTCCCTCTCTCTCTCTTTCTCTGTAGAAGCCGAAATACGCTTCTGGCACCTTGCACTACGAAACGTATAAAGGAAGGAGCACAGAATAACCTTAACCTTCTCTAACCTGCCACAGCCTATGTAAATCTGACACTACCGTTCGGCATGCTTTACCTTAAAGAGTCTATAGGAAGCAAAGGTGTCACTTACAAAGTCCGGCATACCATCATCTTCTCGATATTCGTTGTAGAAAATTGGCGCCAAAGAATCGTTCATAACATGCTCGCATGGTCATATGTATTAGATCGAATTCCTCATCTCCGCCCTGGTACACGTAGGAACTACGCTCTCAAGGAACAAAGGAAACGAACCGTGGCAGGCCTACCTTAAATACCGCTCTGCTTCCGACCTTTCTACTTACCTGCAGTCTTGTGCGGAATTTGCACAGCCATGAAAATCTTCCTATCACCATTGCCTGGAACGAATGGAATTCTCTCTCATCATCGATCCCAAAAGCTTCTAGTTACTTCAGATCGAATAAATGCACCCGCCGGAGTTTTGTTTTATTTTTTGTTTAAGGAAACTTTCTTATAGGTTGTGACTACCTACAGTGCAACCAACCATCGCAGATAGAAGTCTTGAAGACATCAGAAAACTGCGCTCTCTGGGGGAGTACGATGCTTTTACCTTCAAAAAAACGAAAACAAGTATTTACACCACTTTTTACCCTCTCCAACAACAATCACGATAGCGGGTTACTAGACCAGAAAGAAGTGACCGACAAAGCTTTGGCAACAATAACGCAAGAGGCAAATTTGTGAAACTCCCGGTCACAGGTCGCATACCTCCCTAATCGAATTTTTAAAATGAAAAATAAAACCACAAATAAGATATGTTCGGGTCCCCTACTTTCCATAAAATACCCGGGTGTTCTTCTGCCAGGATGAAAGAAGTCCTCGAAGGACAATACGAGTAAACTACTGACTACTCCACCAAGTAACATTGTACCGTTGCTAATGGAAATTGTCAACACATGGCGGCAAGATTGGAGATTGTGTGCTGTGGTGACAAACGGATAAAGAATTGGTCAAGAATATAAGGTTATAAGACGGAAATTGGTTAATAAGGATCGGAATTTGCTTGAGGTTCTATCAGAAAAAAATGTTAGTACTTATTAATTATGTTATCAAGTCAGGAATTACATACTTCATGGCATGTGCCTGTTTCTAATTCGTTATAATCTGAGCCACCAGAGTTAAGCTGGTTAGCTTCTTCTTTATACCTCTCCCTTTAATTTGCCACGGAACAGTGTCCGTGGCCAGCGGATACATCGTCTGTCCTTTCATTCCAGATTCCACATTCAATTTTAAAATATTTCCATTTATCAGATTAAAATATGTAGAGAATGCGGAATTCATTAAGTAGCAGTGAAATAAGATGCAGATATACGGGTGACGACGGCAAAGGGATGAACGGACATCGTGATCCGGCTACACTGAGGAAGATGATGTTACAGAAATATTACGTTATTTGTTCTGCGACAACCCTCTTAAAAGTGAAATGAAAGGAAAAAAATGGAAATTGCAGGACTCAATTTAAAACGAACGGCTGAGCGAAAGAAAGAACCTAAATTTCTAGAACATGCTCATACCTCGGTGTCTGGCGGAAGGGGGTTGGGGGAATGATACATCATTGTTGTCATAGTTGATTGTTTACAGCAAAGGGGTTTTTCACGCAAACACACTATATGAACGAAGTTTGTTCAAAAGATAAGGTGACTTTATTTTTCTCGAAAAGCATTTAATTAAAACATACTTGTGCTGGCGGCCATGTTCTTTTGTTGACATCTGTCAAGTCGGTTGTTTATTATTCATACTGATGCCAAATCAGCATGGCAACTTACACGATTGAACAGCACGTCCAAATGATAATACTTTATTATCAAAATGAGTGTTCGTTAGTGAAAACGTAGCGCGAGTTACGTCCACCCGCTGATGCCTGCCACCACACCGGTGCGCCCTCACCAAGAGCCACACGTCGCTCCGCAACACCCCATCAACACCCGAACTAAACCAACAAGCACCCAGCATGACATATGTACATACATCGGTCACTCAACCCACCAACCACCATACATTAAGATCATAATAATTGTAACATTGTCATATACATATATTGTAATTGCGCAGGTGAACATGATATTGCATAGTCAGCGTCTGAGCGATATCCGACGGAAATGAAAGCTCATGAAGTCACCTGTGCAAACAAAAATTTCCTTCTCTGTGGAAGAGAACATTGTATCAGTTCGAATTATAACGTTGAGCCTAACGGCTGAGAAAAAATGAAATCTTTTTTTTTACTCTCTCCGCTACCCGTACGACGTATCTTACGCGTTGATTTGATCCTGCTAGACTTTTTCTTAAGGCTACTGCCACGCAGTTAACGACGAACGACTGAGCGATTGAACGACGTGGGATTGAGCTTAGCAAAATCACTAGTCGCTCAAGGCTTACGTGGCCACCGCCATACGATTTGATATGTTTTAATTTTTTTTGTCGCTCAATCGCTTGTCGCACAATCGCACAATCGCTCAGTCGCTCGTCGCTCACTGTGTGGCTGCAGCATAAGGGGCTTCCTGAAGTAGCAGGTCTGTGCAAATAAACCACAATCCGACCGATGCCCTTAAGCTGACTGTGGCGACCTACTACATCATGCCCTGAGCAAAGCTGTCATCAACGCGATGATGAGAGCATTGATTAAGAGAGCAGCAAGTATCGATACCGACATGTCAGTGTGGGTTTAGTTTACGATTGTAAGCCAAGTAATAAAGATCACTGAGGAACATTGAGTGGAGATGACAACATTGGCGACGAGGTAAATATTTGTATAGTGATTGCATGAATATATATATATATATGTACATACAGATGAAAAGTACATTGACATGTAACAGGTGCACTACAAACATAAGTGTACGCAATTGACAATTACATTGACACAAGTACATTCAATTGTACGCGGGAAAAATCTGGAAGGGAAAACAAATCTATTACATTAAATTGTACGTACACAGAAATATTTAAATAACATTTAATTGCAAATGAAGGTAGAAGAAAGGAAACAGGAAAAGGAAAAGAATTAAATTGTCAGGTGCTAGAAAAAAATAAAGTGACTGACAGTGGAATTAGATCATTTCTGAGCGAGACAATGGACAAGGCCGTGATTCGATCGGAATGGGAAAAGTGGCTCCGATCGTTCCGGCTGTATCTCGAAGCAGAAGGAATCACTGACGCTTCTAAGAAAAAAAGTAAGTTACTACACCTTGGAAGGCTGCAATTACAGGAAGTTATTTTCAACCTCCCCAGTGCACTTGTGGAAGAGGTAGATGTTTTTAACTGTATGGGTATCTCAACTCTACTATTTTGTACACTGCAGCCCGAAAATGGTGAAAGCTTGCAAAAATTCTTGATACGATTGAGAAATCAGGCAGCAAAATGCTAGTTTTACAAAACGGAAGAGGAAAGCCGCCATATACGAGGGTTGTCCGATAAGTACTTAGCCTCGCCACCAGATGGCGCCAGTATCGCAAGAGCAGCTTACTATCGTGTAGTACATTCTAGTAGACGGCTACTGTCGAAATTTCAGCCGGACTCATGGTTTTGTTTTGACCGCGTGTGGAAGCGGGAGTGTCCGCGGATTTTAGAAAAATGGAAAAAGAGCAATATCGGTCGATGATTCGATTCTTGTTTTTTCTTGTTTGGATGCTGTGTACGGTGACTCTTCTCCTTCGATGGCGACTATCAAAGATTGGTTTAACGAGTTTCAACGTGGTCGCACGTCGGTTTTTGATGAGCCACGTCCAGGTGCCCCGAAAACGGCTACCACGGAGGATAACGTGACAAAAATCCACAATATCGTATTGGCAGACCGCCGATTGAAGGTGCGCGAGATAGCTGAGACAGTAGGCATTTCAAACGATCGCGTGGGTCATATCCTGCGTGAAATTTTGTGCATGAGAAAGCTGTCGCCGCGATGGATGCCGCGTTTTCTCACTCCGGACAACAAGCGCAACCGTGAGACCACTTCAGAGCAGTGTTTGACGCTGTTTAAGCGCAATCCGAAGGAGTTTCTGCGGCGTTTCGTGACAGTCGACGAAACGTGGATCCACTGGTATACACCAGAGACCAAGGAACAGTCGAAACAGTGGATTTCATCCGGTGAACGTGCTCCGAAGAACGGGAAGACTGTCCCATCGGCCGGAAAGGTGATGGCCACCGTTTTCTGGGAATCACAAGGTGTGATCCACATCTGTATTATGCCAAATTATTGGGCCAATTCGACGCCGAATTGAAGAAAAAACGGCCCCACTTGGCGAAGAAAAAAGTGCTCTTCCACCATGATAACGCACCGGCTCACACCTCCGCCCTCGCCACGCCCAAATTGGTCGAATTGGGCTACGAACTGCTGCCCCATCCATTTGGCCCCGTGCGACTTATTTTTGTTTCCAAACTTAAAAGTCGCTCGCCGGGCAGAAATTTCAATCGAATGAGGAGGTCATCGCCGCCCCGGAGGCCTACTTTGCAGACCTCGAGAAAACATATTTTTCAGACGGGTTAAAGAAGTTGGAGTATCGCTGGGTCAAGTGTATCGAGCTAAAAGGAGACTATATTGAAGAATAAATCGCCATTTCTCCAAAATTTTTGTTTTTCTTTTGTAGGCTAAGTACTTATCGGACCACCCTCGTATATATATTGTATAAAGGATAAACTGACAGATGCCTGGGCATCAAAGACCTAAAGAGCCGATCATTAGAAAAAGAAAACACGTTGGAAAATATAATAGTGGTTTGTCACGTTCATGAACAGATAAGCAATCAGACAGAGGTGATAGGACCGGCAACGTCTAATATAAATAAGATCACTAGCAAAGAACCGCAATATAGAATGCACTGATCGAGAATGCGTGAGGTGCGGGCGGATGGTCCACATGGGAAATAGTGAAGCATGTCAAGCTAGGAGTATGAAATGCGATAAATGTGGGTTTCTTGGGTACTTTGCAATTAAATGCAAAACCAAAAGAGGTAAACGGAGTTACCCCCAAGACATGAGCTCTGAAACTAAACGGCGAAAGTTTGAATTATCGAATGTTCAATTCGTGAAAAATAAACTTGTAAAAATCATAAACAGAGAACATGATATTTTCCGAGAAGGGTACGACATTGAAGGAAACATGTACGGAAATATAGACTGTTGATGTTGTGGAATATCCGAAGAGAGTCACAAAACCAACTTAGGACGTATGCAGGCAAAGAACTTCTTCAAATTGAATGTGTTTTTGCATTTCCAATCCGTGTAAAAGAAGCTAAGGAAATTATAGCTAAATTTTATGTGATTAGGTTTAGATGTTAATAACGTTAAAGAGGAAAAGATATTTCCAAAAATTAATGACATCAAAGTACATCTTGCCATAGATAAGTCCATAAAACCGATTCAACAACCGTTACGACGTATTCCATCAGCGCTTGAAGAGAAAGTTGAAAAGAAGATTATTGAAGCCATAGACCACGATATTAATGAGCCAGTAGGTGGGCCAAGTGCTTGGATCTCACTGATAGTGATCGTCTTCAAGGAGACGGGTGATATTTGCTTATGCATTGATATGCGACGACCGAATTAGGCGACTTTAAGAGAAAATTATCCACTTTCAACGTTTGACTCAATGATGATTAAGATAAAAGGGGCCCAGTTATTTCCTAAAATGGATCTCAAAAACGCATACCACCAATTGGAGTTGGACGAAGAAAGTCGTTATATAACAGTTTTTATAACTCATAAGGGAATCTTTCGCTGCAAGAGGTTGCTCTTTGGAGTCAATTCGACACCAGAAATTTTCCAAAGAACAATGGAAAACATTTTGGCCTCGTGTGAAAACACATTTAATTACTTGAATGATGTTATTGTTTTCGGACGAACGGAGGAGGAGTACTATTTAGAATTGGAAAAAGTATTGAGAATTTTTAAAGAAATGAATATAACACTCAACGAGGAAAAACGTCGCTGCAAAACAAGAGAACTTCGATTTTTGGGGGATGAATCAACTGCTACTGGGACTAGAGCTGATTCGAAAAAAGTTAGGGCATTCGTGGAATTCAGGCCACCTAACAACAAAGAAGAGACGAGGAGTTTTCTAGGATTCGTAACATATCTGGGTAAATTTACACCTGTTTAGCTGATACCACAAAATCGCTCGGAATATTGGCCAAAAAGGATGTCAAATTTGTCTGGGGCAAAAGTCAGGAAAACGCATTTCAGCGGCTAAAGCAAGAACTGACAACAATTTCGTCACTATCATAATTTAATTTCAGGAATAAAACACGTTTTATTACCTATTATCTACCTGACGCCCGTCCGGTAACTCATGGGGCAGTGTTTAACCAAAGTTCCCCGCAAGTCATTTCAATTGCGAGCAAAATTCGTCTGAGGAAGAACGGCGTTATCCACAAACGGAAAAAGAAAACCTAGCTTTAGTATGGGCCATCGAACGATTTTATTATTACCTTGCTAGCATTGAATTCGAATTAGTCAGTGACCATAAGCCACTAGAGGCGATTTTCAAACCAATTGGTATTGCGTCTTCAAGCTTCCAAATTCAAAATTATCTACAAACTTGGAAAGCTCAACATTGACAATTCTCTTTCTCGATTAAGGAAAATAGAGGCCGTGAAATCGTTTGATAGTCAATGTGAGTGTATAATATTTGTAGCATGAAAAAATGACCCCAAAAACGATAACAGTTAGTGAGATGTGAAGAATTAAGCAAAGTGGTGGCAGCGATGAAAACATCGGACTAACTCTCATTATGCAAGTACTTCAAATTTCGGCACGAATCATGTTTGCTGGGGAACATTCTGTTCCGTGGCAGCAATTACGGATTACGGTCACAGTTTCTAGAAAAGTTTATAGAAAAAATTGGCTCTACAGTAGTACCACTCATGTTTAACAAGGGGATCCGTGATAAGATACTTTTTGTTCATGACATTGAAGAAAAGATCTTAGAATCGGAAGCATGAGATTCAGACACATAAGATTTAGACAGATAGCTAAACAGAAAGGCAAGGAAAAAGAAGATAGGGTGATAAGGTATTTATAGCAGCGGGTCTCAAAACAAGTTGACACCGACGTTTCTTCCAACTGAATCCAATGTAATTGAACGGTATCGAAATGAAGTCACGGTACATGGAGAAAGGAAAGCATTTAGGCGAAATGTGAGCCATGTTAGAAAATACCAAGCGCCCTGGAACAAGAAATCGAGACACGGGAAAGTACTGGTTACCAACAACGGCTGATAGACCTGTGCGAATTTGTCGCGACTACCGACAGGGGGTTGTGAGTCGATTCCACGATGTGCTTGCGTACATATGTATGTGCTCGTCGTGACGACTGACAAGTACCATAAATGACTTCATCAGTTAAAAGCGAACGCATCGTTCGCGTTCGGATATGCTCTAGTTTCTGCTATGTAACATCATATCACATGTGATTAATATGTGTTCGCATGCATCTATAGGTTTGTACAAGACACGCTGACGGGCGTAAATCATGCGTCCACCACGTTGTTTTTTTTATTTACTCTCCTTCTTATCCGACAGGCAAAAGTGTATAACATGTGCCTATCAGAGAAACGGTTAGAAAAAAGCTCGCGCCTGGTGGTTGTCGGAGTTCTAGGTCATGTCCTTTTGCACATCCTCGCGTCTAATGTTTAATACAATATATCAATTTGTCATCCCCGACATTCGCCAAAAAATTAGCTGGAATTAGGGTTGTTTACTAGAAATTGAAGGAATCTTTTTAGAATTCCACGGAAGAATAAACAGAATTCAACAAGGTTAAATTAAGTTAGGTAATTTCACCGCAAACGTACACGTGTCCTCCCATCCACATATCCTATCGGTTTTTTCTTAATAATGCTTTTCTGCTTTCTAGTTGATATTTCTGATAACAAGGATATAGTATACAGGCAGCTTACACTTACATAAATTATAAAAACAAAATCCTTGTTTGCTGATGACACCTTTGTCTCGCATATACATAGGAAATGATGATTTTAGGTATATTCATAATCATTGCCTTCACTGAGGGTGATGGTGGATAAAAAAAAAAAAGTAAAAAGGAGAGAAGGAAGGAAAACAAAAACGAGAGAAGAGAAACAATAGTTTCCCTTTCACTTTCCATCCGGAAGAAGTCTCAACATGATAAGGTTACTGAAGATTGCGTTGAAATAAATCGATTTCTCACTTTATTCTTCGCTTTCTTGCAGGTTGGTCGTCTTCCTTTCTCCTGATCCGCCTGGTTGTCCTTTGACCGATTAATGGAACCAAGATAAAATATTAATTTATTTTTTCTTGTCTTTAAGTGAGGTGAGGACAGGACAATTGTCAGGGGATGTATACGAGTAGTAGTACATACAAACACAATTATGAATAAGAAATGAAATGCTGAGTTGCACTTATAGGCAAAGTACTCGTACTATGGGAAACCCACTGCCAACCCATTTTGATTATGTGTCAATAGATGGCAACGGAACCATATCGTCGTTCTCAATGCAAATGTTTGGAATTCGAATATAGTCCTCTCGGGCATGGCTCGCGCTTCCATACACGAATATGGCTTGAACCATACATACCTTGCCCACTCA
Organism: Merodon equestris; assembly: GCA_958301585.1. Classification (NCBI taxonomy): domain Eukaryota; kingdom Metazoa; phylum Arthropoda; class Insecta; order Diptera; family Syrphidae; genus Merodon; species Merodon equestris. The sequence continues at coordinate 19,062,635 of OY284418.1, read as the reverse complement.
TTTCATTTAAGTTTAATTGATTTAAAAAAATTATAAGATTTTTGCGTATACAATTGGGCAGAGGTTAGCCTTACCTTGCACAGTATACCAAATCACTCGCATTGATATGAAATCCAGTTTCGTTGCACTCCAACGACACTTGTCGGACGTGATGGAATGCGCAGGTGGTTCAGACGCTGGGTCAGCGGTTGGAAGTGATAGGAAAAGTGAAACGTGCACTTTAAAAAATTGATTGCTTAACTCCTCCGGCGTTGAGGGTAAACGTCCGCGCTTACTAAAAAGGGAAAATCAGTAGTAAGGGTTGCAACTTATAGCAGAAGTCGATATCCTTTTAGCTAATTGAATAGGAGATGAGAGATTGATCGTAGCGTAGGATGACGAACACTATGTAGGCAAGTGCTGTTGTACCTTGAGGTTGTCTTTCAAACGCTCTATGTGCTTTATGTTATCCAGATGAGTTTCTTTAATTGAGGCTGGTTGAACTTGTTATCAAGGCCTTCTAACCATACGGTGTTGAACGCTTTTCCAAGTCAATCAGACAGGCACTCGTGCATTGGTTCTTGCATTTGTTCCAGTGTCATGCCCCGCTCTGAGACCGAATTGGTTATCCGGAATTATTTGTATGCCCTCAACCCATAGAGACAGGGCTATATGGACCATTTTCTCCATGACCTTACTGATACTCGGAGGAAACTTATTGACCAGAGATTTGCCGGGTTGGATATTCCGCTGTTTCCCAATGCACAGGATAATATGCGTCTTATCTACGGTCTGGTGGAAGGTGTCTGAACACCATATTAGGCATACCGTCGCTTCTATCGAATTTTTTCTCTTCAATGACCTAAAGATCATCTGGAGATCGTCCGTCGATATGACCAGGGCCCCTTCACTGGCGACGGCGTTATCTACCATGAATCTAGTAAAACCAAGGCACTGGGTTCCGAAATGGTAAGGAGGTGATGCTTTTTAGTCCCTGCAGCTCGGTGTTTGTTGTTGGCTGGACCCGGAAGAAAGGTTATACCCGCTTCTCCCGTTTTTCCCGCCCCGTGGTGATGACTTGACTTCCACGAACTGGAGGTCGCCGCTCTCGAACACTTTGAACTCTGAGAACAATTCCTCGAGGTGCATGTTGGAGCGCACGCCTTTAAGGAGTATCGTCTGCAACCTTTCGGCCTAGGGAGTAAAGAAGAAGAAATCCGTCGTGGTTATGTTCTTGACTCGCTCATACTGTTTCAATGTACTGCACTGGATAGCAAACCGGTTCTCGCGACAGCTACTCCTTGCTGCTATTGTCGTGGATGTTTTTGTTGTTGCTGTTGTTGTTGCTGTGACAGCTTTTGCTTTGGGTATTTCTGTTGCTGCTGACTTTATTGTGGTTTGCTGTCGTTGTTTCGGTTATTGAAGTGACTGCGGTTGGGTGGCTGTTGCCTCTTCCCTCTATTACCGCATTTCATTCAGCCTATCTACTACGGCCTTTAGTTTTACACATATTATGCGCTCTTCGTCATCAAGTTCGCCACGCACTCCCTCCGTCTCCAAACTTGAAAGAGCCGCGAAGAGATGAACTTCCCTTCCTCTCTGAAAGGTATGCAACGTTGATATTCACATGGAGTCTGGGTTGTTGGTTTTTGTTGTCGATTTTGATGTCGAAACTAACTACTCAAGTTCCACAGGGTGTTTTTCGAGTTCTAGCATTATGTCAGCATACAGCTGAAATGACATGATTTCCATATAAGTCCAATTAAATCCCCTTGCGTCCAATATCTAACCAGGGCAGTCAACACAAAAGGAAGCGTTTCCACTGTATGTATATCACTCAAGCACTCGCAACCAATATATGTATGTATGTATAGAACTATCGAACGAAGGTAGGCGTTGTAATCGTGATAATATGTTGGTCACAAGATGGTACGTTACGAAGCTGCGAACAAACGAAAAGTAAGAAAGAAGTATCGTCGTTGCCGTTTCAATTTTCCAGCTTTATTACCAAGCGAAGAAGATACATACAAACCCCCCACCGAACCACAGTGAGCGATATCCGTGCGTATGTATGTCTATGTCTAGACCAGAATGGCATTCAAGGGATGAACGCAAAGCGTATAATGAGGTATTCCACGAATTTCAAGTAATTTCCATTGAGCCAGTTGAGATCTTTTTATCTCGTTGTCTTTGGGTGGGCTTCAACAGTGCTCCAGATGCTTAATTGATACTTGTTCCTCGGAAGAGTAACCGTCATACCAGTCGTAAGGCACAAATTACTGTGACAGAGCTTGCAAGCGGCATAAAGCAAATAAAATCAAAAGTGAAATAAACCGTCGACTAGTTTTGCTTATTCATCCATTCAGTCCCTGACAAATAAAAACCACATTAGGCCAATGGAGTTATTCTTTACTCCTTTCTATCGTGTTTGTCTTAATTTTTTTTTTTCTGATGCCATGATGGTGCTTGACTATTATCCGATGTGATGAATGCACAGCAGATTACCGTCAATGGCACTCGCACAATTTTTATCAACATTTCACTTGGCTTCTTCAACTATGGTATTAATTAATGTATTTTTTCGGTTTCCCTTCTATCCCTTCCTGACTCTCAGCCTTTGTCTGATTTTATTAATTTTACTATCTGCGGAGGGCCTGTGTATAGATAACAATATCCACGTGAAGGCGAGGTGTATGTTTGCATGTCGACATTGATATCATCCAACGATGATGATGATGACGGCTATGGTTGCCTGAAGCTGGGAAAAGTTGTTCGGCAAAAGGAGTAGCTTAAATATTTTTCCAATTAAAAGGGTGAAAAGTTAGTTTACTCGTTGCGCTCGAACTTTTTAATAATCACATTAACCATGGAGTTGAATAATACTGAATCTGTTTTGGCCATACTTATAATTAGTGGAAAAGGAGTTTGGTCGTATGAAAGGATCCCAAAGTGAGAATCGTTCAGTCAATGTGCATCTCATGCACTTGTGAAGACCAGGAAACTAACTTTATGTCACCCACATGTAGTATATATGTACGTATAACGAGGCAAGATAATTAAACATTTCGAAGCCTGATATCTGCCAGATTAAATTCGCGGCGAAATACACTCTTCAGTGGTCCACAGAGAATGTCCGTCAAAGCAACCATTTATGCCTTACCGATATTGTAATATAAGATGCGAAAACCATAAATGTCTTCGAATATCATGTCGTGTAGTAGTAGCATTGGTACGAATTTAACGAAGCCAATGAATGGGCGATGAGGCTTCTTCCCGCTTTCCCCTATATGATAAAGGATAACAAAGTTAATTAAAATGTCATCCATCGTGCCGCATAGTTGCTAGACGTCGACGCTTTTGATGAAGTTTGCGTTACCATAACGAAACGAGTTTCCAGTTCATCGTAAGAGCTAATAAGTTTGTGATGTTCTACCCTGTTGTTTGCACGGCACTTCATTAGGGGCGAAAACAATTAAATTCTCATCAACAGAGTTTTTTTTTATTTTCAATTATTTTTTCTACTGTTCTTCGTCCTTTCAATAGTGAAACGGTGTGCGACAAGTGAAAAGGGATACGACAATCAACTTCCATTGCTCATTTCATCTACTCTATTTGATGTTGGTTCCGCTTCGAGATGAGATCAGATATGAGCTATGAAAAAATTACTTCTGGCCAGAAAAGGACATTCAATATTCTGGATAAACGATGTGGCAGGGTATCGATGCCTCCTTCCTTCCTTCCATCAAGGATGTTTGCTTATTACATATGTCGAATCTCTCGCCCCTTCGTTAATTTTCAAACTTAACTAACAATAAATACTTGAGTCTGCCTGTGGTATTTGAGAACAGCAAACCTTTGTGCATCTAGTCCCAAATGAATAAACATATTTCCGCTCAATCCTTTCTTCTTTTTATATGTAGGTAGTTGACTTGGATCGCAAGCAATAAAAATGCAATCCTCTTTAGTTGCGTATTCCATAGCCCCAACAGTGCAATTGCCTTTTACGCTGAGCTTGCACGAACACGGTGCATTGCCCCTCCGTCGACCTTAAATATTAAATTCTCGAGCTTTGTCCACATATCGAATGCATTACCACAACTCGAAAACCACTCATTCAATTGAGTTTGTCCTAAAATCCTTGTATGTTCCTGAGGATGTGAAAGAAGTAGCCATCAACTACTACAACATGTTCCGGCCGGCGTAGCAACAACAATTGCCTCTGCAAATACCATAACAACCATGACGACGCATATAGAAAAAATCATAACAACGCCTTTTGCAACAACCTAAAACAATCAACCAGAAAAACCAGCAAATCGCAAAAGATTTGACCAAATCGATGCTACTCCAACCACATGCACTAGTAACCAAAGCAAAAAGGAGATAGATCACTACCATCTAAACTAATTGACAACAACACTTCCCAAAAATAGTACAAACCAGAAGATCAAGGGGCATTGAATTACTGGCTAAGCAAACCCAGGGACACAACCTCTACGAATCGCTTCGAAATACTTGCCCTAGACAATAACATTGATAACAACAGTACAAGTAACAAACCCAACCAAACTCAACTTGACAAAAGAATTAACAAACCTCAACCAATTTATGTTCAAGGCGTTGAATCCATTAAAACACTAAACAATCAGAGATTCGAACTTAAACGAACTACAACGAAATTCGAATCCAATCCAGCGACTCCACCCACTACAGAACCATAATAAAAATGCTGCAAAAAAACAATACAAAATACTTTATTTTCAAACCTTGGGAAGAGCGCAGTTTCAACTTAGTATTACGTGGTATGCACCCCTCGACCGACCGACCGACACAGAAGTCATTAAGACTGATTTAGAAGGAAAAAGGATACACAGTTATAAACATCCATTATAAAACACAAATAAACACGAAAAAACCCTAACCACTCCTCTATATTGAAGTAACGAATGACACTGACAACAAAGAAATATATGATATACATATACCAACTTCTCCAATGCAACATTTCATTTGAGGCACCACACCACATAACGATAATCTCGCAGTGTACCAACTGCCAAAAATATGGGCACACTAGGAACTATTGTACAAGAGATCCAGTTTGCGTCAAATGCCAGTCATAAGAAAAAGACACAACGCAGATCAAACCAAAGCTGGCACCTTGACTATCATCCATCCATGTAAAACGTATGCTCAAGCTGCAACATCTGACATTAATATACATCAAGACAAACTGCAAAAGGACAACTCAAGGACAGAAAAAATGGCAACAAACGAAAACGCAAAAACAAATCCAAACACAAAAATCACACACTACCAAATAAGTAACAACAACATGAATGACATATCAGAGCTTAAGGAAATGATGAAAAGTCTCAAACATCAAATGACAAACATTATGAACATAATAACATTCTTGGTTACCATACGCAATGGACAATAAACTGAAAATTCTTTTCTGGAACGCAAACGGACTAAATTGCCATACTCTTGAAGTAAGCCAATTCTTAAACGACATTTTTAAATAGACATTCTTCTAGTTTCTGAAACTCACTTTACGGACAAGCATCTTAAGGGGTTAGGCCACTGTAGAGAGGGAAAAAATAGGCTTTTTTAGGATTTTTTTTCTAGAAAAACTACAAAATAAATCGAGATTCCAATTAAGAATATTTATTATATGTATTATTAGCTATTTACAAAATTTTTTTTAGAGCGATTAATTTAAAAATGGCGGCTGCACAGAATTTTTCTGATAACGTTTTCACTTTCTCAAGGTCCACGGCCGTTTGTCCGGGTAATTTTTGAGTTATAATTAGCAACTTAGTTTTTTTTGAATCTATACAATAACTGCTAGAGAAGTACGTAGGTTTTTTTTGATATTTTAATTTTCTGCAAAATGGCGCGCTTACAAAGTCGAAAGTGAAAAATTTGCTTTAAAAATCATCAAATAATTGTTAATAACAAATGAACTATGCAATTAAAAAAAAAAAATTCTACGTACTTCTGTTAACAATGATTTTTCCAAGATATGTTCAAAATTTTAAGTAAATCGGTTGAAAATTGTCTGAGTTATGTTTCCGGCCAACTTAAAAAATACAGTTTTAAGATAAACGCGTTTGAAATTTTGCTCCAATCCCCTAACGTCCCTTTTTTCGAGTAGGCCTTGTACTAAAATTCAAAAATCGTGTACTTAGAAATTTTTCCCGACTTTAATCTTTTGACACATCATTTTTAAGGTCTTAAGGGATAGTTTAAAAAAAAAAAAAAAAAATGATTTTTCGAAAATTCTAGAGTGGCCTAACCCCTTAAGAATTTCGAGATTCAATATTTATTTATTTATTTATTTTTTATTTATTGTTTTATTCCATTCATTGAATCCCGATAATATATTTCAATTATTATTGCTTAAAATTAATATTTATATTGTACATACAAGTATCTTAGAACATCTAGTATTATAGGCGTCTTTCATAGTGGGCTCAATGATGAATATTAAAACATCCTTTAGTTAAAAGTATACTAGTATCGGATGTAGTATGAAGTACAAAAAAAAATCAAACAAAACTAACAATAGATTAATTGATTGTGTGGTGATTAATATTTTAATATAATTAAGCTAAAGTAATGAAGAAGAGGTAAAAATTTAACATGATTGAATTCTCAGTTCATTAAATTAAGATTCTGATTAAATTGTTAACTTCCCTGAAACCGAAATTAACCAGTTATTTTTTAATTTTTCTGTTGAACATATAAGTTCGGTTGAAAAGTCTTGGTGCTACTGAGCTATAAAAGTTTAAGAGCGATGATTCTTGTGAGGAATTTCGATGAGGTAAATTAAGTAAAGGTGCTTAAGTGGAAGTATTTTTGAAGCAAAAAAAGGTCAAAGCTATGCTCATAGCGCCTTTTTTTCTAAATCATTCTGAAGATATGCTTTTGAATCAATATTAATGGTTGTAGATTAGTGTTACTAGTGCCACCCCAACACGAGAGACCATATTGTAACTTGGAATTGACCAGACCATAGTAAAATGTTTCAAGGAGCTTTCGTGAACAGAATTGTTTCAGATGATAAAAAACATACGTAGCTTTCAAGAGATACTTTTTTTAGTAAGGATGCGCACCCCAATTCAGCATGTTATCAATATTTAAGCCCAAGTATTTGATAGTAGATACATGTCCAATTGTGAAACACTTTATTGAGCAGCTATTACGTTACGATATTCCTATTTATGCCACAGGTGTCAAGACTAACATATATATTTTTTCCGACAGTGCTATGAAAGATAAATTCCAGTGAGTTGATGTCAAATGAGGGTACCAACCAATGTCTTAAACTTCTAAATCATGGTTAATATCCGCCACCATATCTAGCATAGAAGAATTAGCATACGCACAAGCTATATCATCCGCAAACCCAGTTTTTTTCCCTTTCAGATTCAAGTTGAAGATCGAGTTAATAAAAATAAGAAACAAGATAGGGCCAAGGACGGAACTTTGGGGAACACCTATTCTAATGTCCAGGTACTCGCTGAACACGTCTCCTATCCTTACATATGTTTCCTATTCTTAAGATAAGATGCGAACCAGTCAAGTATTAAGCCTCTAAAACCTGCCTTTTCTAACTTACTCAAAAGAAGTTCGTGATCAACTGTGTCGAAAGCTTTTGTAATATCGATGAAAAGCGCTGCACTAATTTTTTTGCCATTATGGCTATCATAAACGTGTTTGCAAAAGTTTAAAAGAGCGTGCTCCTTTTGATTTACCAACTCTGAATATATCAAGATATGTAATGATTCTGACCTTAATCACTTTTTCAAAAACTTTAGAAAAAACCGGAAGAAGAGAGATTGGCCTGTAATTATTCAGTCTTTTCCTGTTGTCTTTTTTAAACACTGCTGAGGGAATACAGCAATCTTTAATCCATCAAGGAATATACCGCAATAAATGCTCTTATTGAAAATATGAGCTCAGATGTCAACAATATTCAGAGAAATATGCTTCAAGAAGGCATTCGAATAGCTATATCTAGGCGAAGGTTGCGAGATAGGATCAAAAAAGAAGCTATTTTGTGAACCGTTTTCCTTGCTTAGACAGTGTTCTGAGCAATAGTTTTGTGTCACTGAACTTAAACACGCATCCGCAAGGGTATTAGCAGCAACACTTGTAAAAAACTCATTGAAAGAATTAGCTATTTCTATTGGTGTATCAAATTTCCTATCCTTATGTACGATGATGATGCAGGAAGGGGCATCCAATGAGACATTTTTATTGAATAGTTCATTAACAATTCCCCATTCTTTTTTAGAATTGCCTTTAGCCATTTGAAATTTCTCAATATAAAATTTTACTTTGAGTTTAGAGACCTCAGTGGCGATTTCTTTGCAAATATTTACATATAACTTACTTTATTTACTTTCACATTATTTGGCTGTTTTTTTACCTTTAAACGAAGTTTCTTTTTTGAGTTGATTTTTTGAACTCAATACTCAGATATCCATGACTTAATTGTCTTCATATTCCTTTTCCTTTTTCCTGATGCTCTTACACATTCTTCAACATGTTAATTGAGAATTTTACAAAATTTATCAAATGCAAGGGAGGGATCATTTTTTCTATATACAACAAACCAATTTTCATGTATCAAACTTGCATTTATGTTCACGAAGTTAATAATTTTAGTTGGTGCACGAAAAAGTGGCGTTTTCGATTGCTTGATCTGTCTAATAATTTTAATTTTAATACAAGACAAGTCATACAATGATCTGTGATTCTTACATCAACCACTGAGTTTAATAGGGATATATTCGCCTTTTTGTCAAGCCTAGCAAACATATGGTCGATACACGTTTGTGAGGACTCAATTACTCTGGTTGGTATGTTTATACAAGATTCAAAACCATTTGCAGACATTAATGATAGATATCTTTAAGAAACTGCAGATCTATGAAATATATCTAGGTTCATGTCACCTAGAATGAACACATTTTTCGAATTTTCATCTCGTAAGAGAAAAGAAAACTCTTCCACAAAAACGTCCTTACTTTTATTATGAAGTCTATAAAAAGTCACAAAATACAAATTTCCGAGCACTCATGGTGTACGTGACTTTAATCAAATCGGAACCTATGAATCCAGGACTACAAACCTCACAATTATCAATCAACACATCACTAATGTAAGCCGCAATACCACCCGCCGCGTAAGAGTTATTACATACAAAATAAGATTTGTATCCCGGTATTTCAAAAAATTGCTTTTCGTGATCCTATATCCGAATTTCAGAGAGAAAGATAAAATCTGGCATATTAAAAAAAGATTCCAGGTGGGCCAAGAGTAAGTTAAAGTTCTGGCTTAATCTTCGAATAATTTATTGGAGAACTGAGAAGTCGTTTCTAAATTTCCCTCTATAAAATACACTTTCAAATAGGCTTTTGTCAAAAATGCTTAAATTCAAGTTGACAGCCTTTGATCTCGTTATATAGGATTCTATTGACTTCAGTGCAGCCTGGCTGTCTACGAAGATAGTGATTATGATCACCATCATCACCATCATCACCATCATCACTATCATTATCGTCACCATAATCTCCACCGTCACCATCACCGCACTCATCACCATGATCACCATCATCACCATCATCACCATCATCACCATGATCACCATCATCACCATCATCACCATCATCACCATCATCACCATCATCACCATCATCACCATCATCACCATCATCACCATCATCACCATCATCACCATCATCACCATCATCACCATCATCACCATCATCACCATCATCACCATCATCACCATCATCACCATCATGACCAAAATCATCATCATGACCATCATCACCATCATCACCATCATCACCATCATCACCATCGTCACCCTCATCACCATCATCATCATAATCGCCATAATCACCATCCTCACCATCATTACCATCATCACCATAATCTCCACCCTCACCGTCACCGCACTCATCATCATAATCGCCATCATCACCATCACCACCATCACCACCATCAACACCATCATCACCATCACCACCATCACCACCATCAGAATCGCCATCATCGTCATCATTACCATCATCACCATCATCACCATCATCACCATCATGACCAAAATCATCATCATGACCATCATCACCATCATCACCATCATCACCATCATCACCATCATCACCATCATCACCATCATCACCATCATCACCATCATCACCATCATCACCATCATCACCATCATCACCATCATCACCATCATCACCATCATCACCATCATCACCATCATCACCATCATCACCATCATCACCATCATCACCATCATCACCATCATGACCAAAATCATCATCATGACCATCATCACCATCATCACCATCATCACCATCATCACCATCATCACCATCATCACCATCATCACCATCATCACCATCATCACCATCATCACCATCATCACCATCATCACCATCATCACCATCATCACCATCATCACCATCATCACCATCATCACCATCATCACCATCATCACCATCATCACCATCATCACCATCATCACCATCATCACCATCATCACCATCATCACCATCATCACCATCATCACCATCATCACCATCATCACCATCATGACCAAAATCATCATCATGACCATCATCACCATCATCACCATCATCACCATCGTCACCCTCATCACCATCATCATCATAATCGCCATAATCACCATCCTCACCATCATGACCATCATCACCATAATCTTCACCGTCACCATCACCGCACTCATCATCATAATCGCCATCATCACCATCATCACCATCATCACCATCATCACCATCATCACCATCATCACCATCATCACCATCATCACCATCATCACCATCATCACCCTCATCACCATCATCATCATAATCGAAATCATCATCATAATCGCCATCATCATCATAATCGAAATCATCATCATAATCGAAATCATCATCATCATCACCATCATCACCATCGTCACCCTCATCACCATCATGACCAAAATCATTATCATGACCATCATCACCATCATCACCATCATCACCCTCATCACCATCATCATCATAATCGCCATAATCACCATCCTCACCATCATGACCATCATCACCATAATCTTCACCGTCACCATCACCGCACTCATCATCATAATCGCCATCATCACCATCATCACCATCATCACCATCATCACCATCATCACCATCATCACCATCATCACCATCATCACCATCATCACCCTCATCACCATCATCATCATAATCGAAATCATCATCATAATCGCCATCATCATCATAATCGAAATCATCATCATAATCGAAATCATCATCATCATCACCATCATCACCATCGTCACCCTCATCACCATCATCATCATAATCGAAATCATCATCATAATCGAAATCATTACCATCATCACCATCATCACCATCACCACCATCATCACCATCATCACCATCATCACCATCACCACCATCACCACCATCATCACCATCATCACCATCATCACCATCATCACCATCATCACTATCATCACCATCATCACCATCATCACCATCATCACCATCATCACAATCATCACCATCACCACCATCACCACCATCATCACCATCGTCACCCTCATCACCATCACCACCATCATCACCATCATCACCATCGTCACCCTCATCACCATCATCACCCTCATCACCATCATCATCATAATCGAAATCATCATCATAATCGAAATCATCATCATCATCACCATCGTCACCCTCATCACCATCATCATCATAATCGAAATCATCATCATAATCGCCATCATCACCATCCTCACCATCATCACCATCATCACTACCATCACCATCATCACCATCATCACCATCATCGCCATCATCAAAATCTTCACCATCATCACCATCACCGCACTCATTGATGGATTAAGGTCATTGACCTCATCAAGGTCATTGACCCCTCAAGGTCATTGACCCCATCAAGGGGTCATTGAGGGTCATTGAGTCATGAGTCATTGTCATTGACCTTGATCCATCAATGAGTGCGGTGATGGTGATGATGGTGAAGATTTTGATGATGGCGATGATGGTGATGATGGTGATGATGGTGATGATGGTGATGATGGTGATGATGGTGATGATGGTGATGGTGGTGATGATGGTAAATGGCTGTTGGTAAAATTTTCCAAAAGTCCGGCATTTGATGCTGCATAAAAACATGCGGTAAATCTAGGCGATATGGTGAAAAGATAAGAATGTTTAAGTTTCCTCCCTATGACTCAGCTATGGGTCAAATTTGGCGAGAAAAATGTAATATTCCAACAAAAGATTACACAAAAAAATTGTTGATTTGCGCCAATCACTTCTCAAGTTCTGACATTGGTAAAAAAAAGTTGAAATTCTTAGCTGTTCCGGTATTTAACTTAGAAGTTATTGAGGAAGATTACAAGTCGTTGGAGCTTGATTGTCCAGCTAAAAAGAGGCGAACAAGTGACTCCGTAGATGGATGTTGTAATGACTGTGAAAAATATCTGAAATCAGCTAATTTTTTCAGAAAAAAATATTACGACATGGTAGCAAAATATAAAAATCTCCAAAGCCGCAAACAAATAGCAACAAAATCAAGCGTATTTCAAACCATCGACTCTTTCCAAATAAGCAAGGAGTCAAAAACATTTTGCAAACTTCTTCTTAGTCCACGACCTAAAGAATATAAGCAAGATGTAAAAGATTTGGTTCAAAACATTTATTATGTCTCACAGTCAACGTACCAATTTTTTTAAGAATAAATTGCATCTAAATTTGTCACATATCTCTACTGTTTATCGATGGGCCCCTGTAAATTCCCTACAACCAGGGTTTAAAAATAACGGTTTAGAGTTAATAAAAAAGAAGTGCTTAGATTTGAACCAGTACGAAAAGAATAATATGATTCTGCTGATGGATGAAATGGCGATTAGAAGGGAATTGCGATACAATTACAAATTAGATTTAGTGGATGGATTTGAGGAAAATGGGGTTGAAAGAACGAACCAGATTGGTGCGTTTTTATGATTAAATCAATGTTTTCCAACTGGGCGCTTACATTTAATTACTTTGTTTCAAAAAAATTGACTTTCTGCCGATTTACTAAAAAAGATATTTTGAACAGTTTTGCCATCATAGTTAAAGTTGTAATTTGTGACCAAAGGTCCTCTAACAGGAAGTGTTTCTTGGAATTGGGAGCTACTTTAGAAAAACCCTATTTTATGTATAATAGTAGTAAAACTTTCTGTGTATACGATTTTCCACATCTAATCAAATCATTAAGAAATGGTTGGCTTCAATGTGACCTTACAACACCAAATGGAGTTGCTAGTTTTAAAGTAGTTAAGGAACTATGGGAAATGGAGTGCAAATCTAATACAAAAATGTGTCTTAAACTTACAAGCCAGCACATATTCCGAACCCTTTCGAAAAAATGAAAGTAAAACTAGCCACCCAAATTTTTAGTAGGACTGTTCAAGCAGCAATTAAAACTGTTATTGAGACAGTAGGCTTTAAAAGTTGCTCAAAAGAAGTTTGTTTATCTACGGCATGCTTCATAGGAAATATTGACAAAATATTTGACTGCCTAAATAGTGGTTCGCTATCTTCAAAGAATTGTTATAAGTCTGCAGTTCAACTTAACAGTCCATCACACGAATATATAAAATTCTTTCTTGAATACCTCAATGAAATCTCATTTGTTGACAAAAAGAAAAAAGTATTTTTTTTAGATGGAATGAAATTTACCTCAAACGCTGTATTACAATTAGTAGACGAGCTATTTCAAAAAAAATCCCAAATATTTTTTTTAATGACAAGAGCATTAAACCAAGATAAGCTCGAAAATATGTTCTCGGTTCTAAGGCAAAAGGGTGGAAATAATATTAATCCCTCAGTTGCTGATATAAAGACTTTATTAGCACGCTTAATGTCTGCAAATATAGTGCAGTTGAGTTCTTATAGTAACTGTGAAGAGCTGAGTGATACCACATTTGAAACGCTTTCAAATATTTTGTCAAATATGGACTTAGCTGATACAAATAATGAAGAACTCAGTCGAAACGAAAACTCTGAAATAGATATTAACATAGAAATCATTGATGATTTCGTATTAAATGATGACTTTCAGAATTGTTCGGAATTCGATTATCGGTATCGATTTGGCGTCTTTAAGATACTTCATAGGTTATATCGTCTACAAAATGATACCGAAAATTAACTGCGATATTTGTGTTTCTATATTGAGAAAAGAAGACGAAGTATTAACAGTTCCTAGTGAACTTTTCTTCTTCTTCTTCTTTTCCTTTATCCGGCGTTGTTATGGTCAGAAGTGTAGGACCATAACCTTTTTTTTTTTTTTTTTTTTTTTTTTTTGTGACACGGGCATGCTCCAGATTTTTTTGTTTGATCTTACTCTTACAACACCGGTGATCTCCAGTCGTGTCAACCCACTGATTTGCATGTACACTTGTGGGGCAGTTTAATGGTGGTATATGTGTCCCTAGACTCACCTTGGTGTTTTCTAAATTGCCTAGATGTGATTTTTGTTTACCTTTGTTTTAGTCGCCTTTTACGACAAGCGAGAGGTATCGCTGCAGGGATATTCTTAACCCGTCCCTGCACGGATTCCTAGTGAAATTTTCATATTTCATAAAAATTACAATTCTCTTAAAGATTTTGGTAACCTCGTTGCTCCTTCACAAATTTTCTTGGAAATTAGCAAGAAACATATTACAGTGTTTAGCAATTTTTTTGACACACAACCACAAACTGTTGGTATAAAAAACTTGATAAAATCCAAATGCAAAAATGCCACACCGCAATGGTTTTCCACATGTTCTGATCATAAGGAAATAATATTGGACTTCATGATCTTAGTACTCTTGAGGAAGCATTGCTCGTGGGCTTCAGAGAAAAAAAATTTTACTAAAGCCCGCAAACTTAAAATCCTGTCGCACTAAAGTTTTTGGGTTATTCTTCCCTACATATATCAGATTGAAATTTGCACAAAAATCCCAAATAATGGAATAACGTTAATTGGTGTTACCCGGCCCTTTTAGTTTACATCGAAAAGCGCAACTTTCAACCGAAGAAAACTAAATATAGAAATCTAAAACTTGAAACAAAATTTTGTCAACACCACGTGCATTCACGACGTTGGATAGCAACACAATACACACACACACATAAACATTTTAAGATTGCTCTCTCGTTGATTCTCTCTGATCGTGGCTGCTCTCTGGTTGTTACTCTCTGATCATGCTTGCTCTCTCGTTGCTTGATCTTCCCTTCAGTTGTTCCGCCCGCACCACAAAGTGAAAAATCATCGCAGGCCGAGATGCGACTTCTGTATACTATTTATTCTGTGATAATATGAACGCCGCTATTGGTGAATTTCTAGGTTGAATGGAACTATAGACATGTTATCGTTCAGTTTGAGGAACGATCGGAAATGTTTCCGACTGAGGACATAGTTTCATACATGTCCTGAACTAACCAACTCTACTAAGATCCCTACCACAGCTAACAAAAAGTGGTAATAACCTTGACACGCCTGAACAGATCTTCATGAATTGTAGCAAAGAACCATCTCGATCACAGTAGCTTTCAAACAAAAAAAAATTAATCAAAATCGGTTCATTCGTTCAGGAGCTACGATGCCACAGACAGACAAACTCACAAACGGACACGTCAAACACATAACACCCCTCTTTTTGCGTCGGGGGTTAAAAAAGATATTGTGTAGGTGTATTTCTTGACGTGGCAAAAGCCTTCAACCAAGTATGGCATAAGGGTCTCCTTTACAAACTCCAAAATATGTTATCTAATTACTTCTACCTTCTGCTGAAAAGCTACTGAACGCACTTTCTATGTAAAGTATAAAGACGAATCATCAAATATCTGCCAGACAAAAGCGAGAATCCCCCAGGGAAGTGTCCTGGGCCCGACCCTATACCTTTTATACACTGCTGATATACCAGTCAGAAGATAGGAAGAAGCTATCATAGCGACATTGCAGACGATATTATATTGCTAAAGTCCGATTTCGAACTGGACGAAGCGACTAAACAACGTCAACGTATTCTGAACCACACAACTAAATGGTTCGAAGATTGGTACATTAAAACAAACCAGGACAAAACAGTACAAGTAACCTTTTCTACAAGACCTATTAATACAAATTCTCCTCTTAAAATAAAAGACAAAATTATCCCCTTGAAAAAAGTTACCAAATACCTTAGAATGTACTACTTGGATACTTGGATGTACAAAAAAAGAAAATTCAAATTGTAACCAAATACAAACAACTACTTTACTCGTTTTTCAAAAAAAGACTCAAAATTATCAATAAATAACAAAGTTCTATTGTACAAAACAATAATTAAACCAAAATAAAAAATTCGAAAATAGACATAATCCAAAGACAACAATCGAAAATCCTACGAGCTATAACCAGCGCTGAATGGTACGTAACCAATGCCGATATCCACCGTGACCTGAGAATGCCCTCTGTTAACGAACAGATAAAGACAAGAAGATGACGTCCAACAGACCGATCATCTAAAAAAAACAAAAATCGAAAAAATATATGTATATACTATTATACAGGGTGTCCCACGAGCAGTGTGCCAAAAAGCTACAGCGTGTAAGTCTAGTCAAGACAAGAAAAAAATCGTATGGGAGGGGGGGGTCTATTTCCCCCCGCTTAGCCGGGAGGGGCAATTTTCTAAAAAATTGACATATTTTGGAAAAATAATTATTAAAAATCAACAGTTACATCCACAATGCCACGATATACCTTTTTGTAAAGTCAGAAACCTCTTCTTTCATATTGATTTTAAATGAAGCTGTTTTAAGGAGTAGTTTTTGAGAAATTAATTTTCAAACTCAAAATTTTGAAAAAAAATTGAAAAAAAAAAATTCGAACTATTTTTTTTCAAAATTGTATGTAATTAAGTAGTAATTTTTTTTTCAAAAATTCAATGCTCTCATTAGTTTTTAGTTAAAAAAAGAAAACCGGATGGAAAAATGTCTTGTAGTTTTTGAGAAATTAAAAAAAAACCCGAACCATTTTTTTCTAAGAAAAACCTTTTTTTTTGGTTTTAACGCGGCTGGACTTGTAGGCAAATTAATGTATGAAAGATTGACCTCTTTTTTATTATTTTTAAAAAATTCGGAGTTTTATGAGGATACAATAAAGTGATACACTATTGGAATAACCCTGGATTAATTCTTTTTTTTCATTGATAACGCCTGAAAACTGACCTGCGAATTTCGGTTGGGTCCGCCCGCCGCAGATGGGTTCTACCCGAATTTTGAATTTGGTCCGACGCAATCCCTCCCTTAGTACAAGGAGGATGGCTATTATGCTTGGAGTGCCCAAATCAAGAGTATGGAGAGTGCTTCATACCGAAAACTTACACCCGTACCATTTTAGGCCAGTTCAGGGACTCACCTCAAACGACAAGTTTTTGAGAGCAGAGTTTTGTCGATCATTACTGCTTCGAGATGAAACTGAACGAAACTATTTTGCAAGGATATTCTGGACGGATGAAGCACAGTTTACCAGAGATGGGGTTACTAACTTCCACAATTTGCATCATTGGAGTAGCACCAATCCACACAACAAAAAACAAAATAAATCACAACACCGCTTTAGCTGTAATGTTTCGCTTGATATTGTTGGACAAACTGTAATCGGGGCCCCGTTTTTGAATGCCGTTATTAAGGGAGAATCATACCTGCAGTTCCTACGAGACCTTTTGCCCGATTTGATGGACAACGTTCCTTTGGCCATAGCAGATAATTTAATCTACCAGCAAGATGGAGCACCAGCACACTACAGCTTACGGGTTAGACACTGGCTGGATGATCATTTTAGTGACCGTTGAATCGGAAGAAGGGGCCCCACGAAATGGCCACCTAGATCACCAGATTTAACTCCTCTAGCTTTTTAAGTGTGGGGATTCATGAAGAATTATGTTTACGAAGTGGAAATAGTATCTTTGGAACAACTGAAAGAACGGATTGAAGTCGCTGGAGTCAAATTGCAGGAAAATTTGTCAAGCATAGATATGTGCAGCCATTAGGAGAAGAAGAAGATATAATCTTTACCTTCTAAAAAATGGGGATCATATTGAAAATTTATTATAATAAAACTCCGAAGTTCTTAAAAATAATAAAAAAGAGGTCAATGTTTCACACATTAATTTGCCTACAAGTCCAGCCGCGTTAAAACCAAAAAAAAAGGTTTTTCTTCGAAAAAAATGGTTCGGGTTTTTTTTAATTTCTCAAAAAAAACAAGACATTTTTGCATCCGGTTTTCTGTTTTTAACTAAAAACTAATAAGGGAATTGAATTTTGGAAAAAAAAATAGTACTTAATTACATACAATTTTGGAAAAAAGTAGTTCGAAATTTTTTTTTTCCAATTTTTTTTCAAAATTTTGAGTTTGAAAATTAATTTCTCAAAAACTATTCCTTACAACAGCTTCGTTTAAAAACAAGATCAAAGAAGAGGTTTCTGGCTTTACAAAAAAGTATATCGCGGCATTGTGGCTGTTACTGTTGATTTTTAATAATTTTTTTTCCAAATTAAGTCAATTTTTTAGAAAATTGCCCCTCCCGGCTAAACGGGGGGGGGAATAGACCCCCCCCTCCCGTACGATTTTTTTCTTGTCTTGGCCAGGGCTACACGCTCTAGCTTTTTGGCACACTGCTCGTGGGGCACCCTGTATATAAATACTGTTAAGCATCAAAATGGCTAAACGGCAACGGTTGTTAAGTCAAATATTCCAAAAAAATATTCGATGTAAAAAATGTAGCAAATTTCCAGAGGACAGATGTAAAATTCACTGTTCCTGGTTCAAAAATCGTTCATGTGAGTCGCCTGCGAAGATACCATAGAAAGGGTGCAGGCGTAGGTTGGGGCAGTGTAGCGTGACATCTGAACGACATTCAGTATTCAAATACCCTGGGTGGTGGTATTGGGTTTGTATTTTCCATCGAAGAAACACACCATGTCAGTTCGGATACTCACCGACCATCGAAAGTCACAAGAGCTTTTCTTACAAAAGCATCGAACGTAAACGACGGTTTGATTTGACACCCCCACAGGGGCACTTTATTAGTTTAATATAAGTTGTGACAATAAAACGTATCATAAGCTTAATATCTATAAGAAAAAAAATATAAAGGAAAAGTATAAAGGAGAGGGAGAATGGCGGCGGTAAAATCTTTTAAGGTTAGAAGGGAAAGCTTAGGCCAAGAGGAAGGAAGACAAGGAGGTATGGAAATCGAAATTACTACGTGCAATATTAACGAGTCGCAACATCCTGGCAGTAGGGTAGTTGGCAGTTGGTAAGTTGGATAATTAGGTGAACAAAATAATGGCAATGATAGGGCTGCAGGGAATGGTATAAAGGAAAATCGTCTCCAACAATTCGAGGGGAATCAAATAATCCATTCAGCAGTCGATGCACAAAGATCGACATACCGACATACCGATGTTTTAAGAGTTTGCGGACAAGTTGAAGTCTATGCTCGTATGGGCAGGTTGAGGGTATTAGTTCATTCTAGATTAAACCAATCAAACCTGGCTAATCTGTCTGACAAAAGTAGCACACAATGATAGCTATAGTCTCAGAGAGGTTAATGACGTGAAGACCCCCAACCCGTGCTTGTCCTGAAAATCCATGTGTGTTCGACCACTACTCGTATTTTGTGTACGATTCTTCTTGTTTATTTTCATGAGGTGAATGTCCAACATGGTGCTACTAATCCCGCCTGCTGGGAGAGGTTCCCATGTACCTTGAACAGGCAATTTCTTGGAGTTTAATGAGAAAGGCTAGAGAATTGATGCTGGTCCCAATTCTTGAATCAAGTGGACCTTAAGCCCATGAATGGCAAGATCTTTATGAACATTTTGTTCGTATCCTCATTGTGGGTTAAAGTTCGAGTAGGAGTCTAGTGCTGTAGTCATCGTGGAGCATGTCAACTTTCGCCTGCAATTGTTTCAAGCAGAGATATGTATATGCACTCCTATTAGCCTTGTAGTATGTTGGGATGTTGGCGCATTTTTATGTGCAAGTTAACGACAAAAACATTCGAAGCTGACACGCGCATTCCAAGTGACGACAAATCCCACGGCAATCCAACCATCATCCTCAAGGTTGCTGACTGTGCGCCCGCATTCCAGCAGGTATCGGTGAACGATAGAAATACGAAACACCACTTCCACCAGCCAGAGCATAGTTCCAGACGGCTTGCTATTTGATCCCTCCTATCCACCTTCCGCACGATTAGTATTTAAGGTAGTCTAAGAAAATATTGTAATCAATCTTAATTTTAAGAGTGAAGTGTAATAATTTTTAATTTTTAATTTCTTTTATGACAATTTAATAAATGACAATTTAAAATTAATTTGCAGCCTTAACATATCACCACTTTCGAAATAGTGTGTAAACCCCAGAGGTGGATTGAACATGATACAAATTCAATTATTCATTTCATTTATTATAATGAAAAAAGCTCATGACCACTAAAACAGATACTGGTTTGGATACTTGGTAGACTCTTAACATGTTCAACAAATAAATGGCAGAACCTAAGTGGAGGTTTACCCGGAGTCCCTGTATCTGAGCGGGCTATCCTACCATATCGCTCGGTAAAAGACACGCAAGCTACTCTACTCACTAAATAGAACGTGCGTCGTATTCTTATGTAATTCCATTGGAACATAGTCTACATTCGAGTGCATCACATCTACAGGTATTTGAACCCAAAACATGTATAAAGCAAGAAGACGGAACAAATTCGAGGACTATTCGATGAACGACGATGGTGGGCAGAGTTAAGATGTTGTTGTCCATATGTGCGCTTCATTAACGGATGAACAAGAGCAACGGTCTACTGAACCCAAGTATATCACATTGAAGTGATTTGAATGATTGGTTACGAAAGCACTTGATCTGCTTGTTATCGTCTTCGTTCTTCTCTTTTGGAATTTGTTTATCACCGAGGAGGAGCAGGAGAAATACTAAAGACGACGTCTCAGGTCTCAAGTGCTTATATCAATCCAATGATTACCTGTGTGGATTGTCAAGGAACACTTTTTCACTCTACGTATGCCAGGCACATACGTAGGTGTCTATTTCTCAACAAGGCTTAGTCCTTCACACACCCATACCCGCTCTGCTTTCCATCATTCTCTTATCCGCGACAATAGCAAAACATCAACACCTGTCCGAATTGGGTGAGGTTTATTTTTATTTTATGTTTCCTACCGCTGTCCGCTTTGCGTCTACGTCCTTTGATCGTATATCATGCATTTTAACACGTCTGTATTAAATGCAACACAACACTTGGCACTTAAGGCCCCATCGCTGTAAACCAATTAAGCAACGTTTGTTGTTTGGAAATTAAATCGAATGACTTTTCATTTGTTTCGTTTTCGGTTATTTTTCAAAACACCTTGACTCACTATTGGTTTTTTTTTTTTTTTTTTTCATTTTTGTTTTGGGATCGCTTTGATCGAATTCAATCTGTTTGTGTTGAAAACATCGCTGCTCTTTGTTACCACTAATTTCGTTTAATAAATTACCTAATTGCTGCGTGAGGATATACATACATCGACTAATGGAAGACTAACATTTGCTTTATAATCTCAAGACAAAGGTTGCCTTGTAATCATTGCTACCTGGTTGAATCGAAATTACAACAGTGATGCCCGAAAGCTGTTTTTGAAACATAATCTTAAGAGTCAGGATAAGTTGTTCCCGCTGATGGTTTAATATGGCTGTCGTTGGCACAGGCTTGGCAGTAACCATACTGTGTGGAAAATATCTAGCCTGAAGAGGTGTGTAAGTCCACCTTTCTTGTCACAAACCAGCTGTTTTGGCACTAAGTGAAACACAGGTGGGCGAAAATACCGAGCCTGCCTGGATATAACTTGGTGCCATTATTCTTTCTACACCATTGTCTTGCCATTTATGTCCGTAGTTATGTAGCTTACCAACTTCAACCACAATAATTATGGCCATTGTTCGGATCCGGCATTAAATTTCATGTGGCTAAGATTCCATGTCCGTAAGCATTTAATTCACTTCTGTTTCATTTACAGAAGTCCAAACCTGGACAGTAACTCGACTTTTACCAAGTTCGATGCGCTGTCCGACTCCGTTACAGGAATTGTATCCCTGTTTCCTCGCACTGAAATAACCTTCGCGTAAGACTTCAATTCTAATTGGCTTCGACATTCGGGTCAGACAACACCCGAAAAAAGGTATGTAGAGATCTTTGCTGCGGTAAACAATAACCCAGCTAGTAAATGAGTCAATACGAATACCTGACACTGTAGATGATTCCGCCAACACCCTGGACGTGTTCCTCACCTCTTATCCTGATAAGTATTCTATCGATATATTGTCACCTCTAGGCTCGTCAGACCACTGTGTCGTTTCAGCTAATTTCTCGTATTCAAACCACACAGTTAGAGAACGAATTCCTAAAAGAACAGTATGGCTCTACGAGAAAGTCAATTGGAGTGGATTCAACAAATTCTTTAGGAACTTTAACGGGTCACTATGCTTCTTGATAGTGACCTGGATGCCGCTGCTGATACGATTCAGAACATATTTCTGCTGGGTATGAGATCCTTCATTCCACATAGAGTGAAGAGTATCAAACCTAAAGCAAGTGCGTCGTATGACTCGAGCTGTAAAGAGGCAATCAGGTTGAGAGAGCTGAGTTTCCGGGCTTACAAAGCTAACCCCACGGAGGAAAACCGGAATAAGTTTAAACTAGCCAGAAATTACTGTAATGCATTGATTCGACGTGTCAAATTCTCCCATGACCAAAAGTTGAGGTAAAAAGTGCTAAATTGTCCCAAAGGCTGCTAAAACTGTTGGTCACTTGGGGAAAACACAGTCAAAAAGGACATAAATACTATACACCACCTAACATACGACGACAAATACAAGATAAAAGAAAACTTAGAAAACAATGGCAGTCCAGCAGATCACCAGAAGACAAAAAGAAATACAACAAAGTGATAAAGGAACTAAAAGCAAGTTTGAAACTAAACCAAAACGCACAAATAGCTGAATATTTAAAAAATCTCTCCTCGACATCAGAAACGAATTACTCGCTATGCAAAGCTACGAAGAAACTTAAAAACAGGATAGCGCATGAACCACCACTTAAAAAACCAGATGGATCATGGGCCAGAACGAATCAAGACAAAGCAGATACTTTTGCTAAGCACTTGGAACAAACTTTCACAAATCCAAAGGACGGTGCGGACATCCCACATCAACCTAACATAAACTCCAGCAATCTAAGGATAAGGAAAATAAAGATAATCGAAATAGAACACTGCATCAAAAAAAGACTAGACCACAGAAAAGCTCCAGGTTATGACTCCCTAAATGGTAAATTACTATGTGAACTACCCAGACAAGCCTTTGAGTACCTTAGAAACATCTTCAATACACTAATCCGACTAAAATATTTTCGTGAATGACAGCATTCGCCCAAACCGCGACCTGGAAAACAGAGTCATCACTTCTACCTTCAAAATGATATTGATCATTGGGGATCGGAGAAACTTGGTTTTACTAGGTACAATGATGATTACATGGCAAACAATGCCGTCGCCAGTGAAGGGGCTGACACCCTGTTCATTTCTACGGAAGATCTTCAGATGATCTTCGAATCACTGAAAAGAAAAAAATCCATGGGGTTCCCATTGGATTATCTAATGTTGTGCTCAGGCACCTCCCACCAGTGGCTGTAGAGATGTACCATACTGTTTAACAATGCACTGAATAATGCATATTATCCAATGCACTGGAAGACAGCGGTAGTGCAACAAATCCCCAAGAGGGGGAAAGACGCCTCTAACCCGGCAAATCTCCGGTCAATAAGTCTCCTTCCGTGTATCAGCAAGGTCTTCTAGAAGGTAGTCCATAGAACCCTGTCTAAATGGGTTGAGGACAATAAAATCATCCCGGATAACCAATTCGAATTCAGAGCCGGGCATGACGCTAAGAACCAATGCACGGGTGCCTGTCTGATTGACTTGGAAAAAGCTTTCGACACCGTATGGTTAGAAGGACTTTACTACAAGCTCAGTCGGTTAGGCATAAGTAAACCACTGCTATACATATATGATTTTTGACATGTGACTTCTACCCAAACATTTGATATTAACAACAGACTGCAACTGGGTACGGTAAACCGGACAGTAGTGAATGAACATCTTCGAAACAAACCATCTACACCCCGTACAGGTTGTAATGACAAACACCATAAGAGCGTACACTTTTGAACCTGCACGAATTATAAAAAAAAAATAAAAATCCATATTTTTCAGCATATAACTTCGAAAAAATTCAGCAGTTTTGTAATGACTGGAAGTTGAAGAACAACTGAGAGCCAGCTTAATGAAAAGAATTCGGGTGTTTGAGAGACAGTGTATCAGGATTTGTCTCGGGTTACATAGGACACCTGAATCTGAGTACACGAAATTTTACCCGAACGAGGTCCTATACAATAGGGCCAGGATTTTACGGGTGGACAATCAGTCAGTTGGTGGACCACCAGACGATCAGTCAGTTAGTGGATCACCAGACGATTGGTTAGTTGGTGGACCATCAGACGATCAGTGAGTTGGTGATTCATCAGACGATCAGTCAGTTGGTGGACGATCAGTCAGTTGGTGGACCAACAAACGATCAGTCAGTTGGTGGACCAACAAACGATCAGTCAGTTGGTGGACCAACAAACGATCAGTCAGTTGGTGGACCAACAAACGATCAGTCAGTTTTATAGGAATTGTTGGAAATCATGTATGGACTGTTTTCATGGTTGGACCTGCTTTCATGGATTTCAATGGTAAAAAATGAAATTTACAATTAGATTTCATTTTACGGCCAGTGTCGGCACCTATTGGCCGCACTCATAAGCCCTTTTTTTCTTCGCAGACGGCAGATTAAAAGTCAGATTGGAAGAGATTCTGCGCGCTGGTTTGTTGCAAGCGAGATTTAGCTGAGTTAAATGATTCAAACGTGCACTATTTTGAAAGGTTTCACACATCGAGGAGGGCATGTGTGACATTGTCAGACAATCAGTTTTTCATATGTATATTGACTTATACTGACTTACTTGAGACTTTTTTCGTATGTGCGTAATGAGCGATTTCGTCGTACGGAATCTCGCATGTGAACGAGGCTGATGGCAGATCGAGGAATTTGAGAGTAGCGGGGCGACACAGATGTTGACTAAAATATTCGAACACGTTTTCCACTCATAGCACGACTTATCTGTTAGAGTATGCTAGCTACAACGTAAAATGTCAATATCTCTGACGCCCTTGCACCCATCGATGCAGCAATACCAGCGTCTTATAGAGCATCCTATAAGCTGTTAAGTGCTATACAGAGTCACCTTGGGTGTACCAGAAATTCGGCATAAATAGGTCGATATCGAAGAAAAGAGCATCTGTTAGAGTATGCCAGCTACAATGTAAAATGTCAATATCTCTGACGCCCTTGCACCCATCGATGCAGCAATACCACCGTCTTATAGAGCATCCTATAAGCTGTTAAGTGCTATACAGAGTCACCTTGGGTGTACCAGAAATTCGGCATAAATAGGTCAATATCTAAGAAAAGGGTATCTGTTAGAGTATGCCAGCTACAATGTAAAATGTCAATATCTCTGACGCCCTTGCACCCATCGATGCAGCAATACCACCGTCTTATAGAGCATCCTATAAGCTGTTAAGTGCTATACAGAATCAATTTCAGAGTCCCAGAAACCCGGCATAAATAGGTCGAAATCTAAGAAAAGGGCATCTGTTAGAGTATGCCAGCTACAATGTAAAATGTCAATATCTCTGACGCCCTTGCACCCATCGATGCAGCAATACCACCGTCTTATAGAGCATCCTATAAGCTGTTAAGTGCTATACAGAGTCGCCTTGGGTGTACCAGAAATTCGGCATAAATAGGTGACATTGTCAGACAATAAATTTTTCATATGTATATTGACTTATACTGACTTACTTGAGACTTGTTCCGCACGTGGAGGAGCGTAATGAGCGATCTTAAAGTCATACGGAATCTCGCATGTGAACAAGGGTGATGGCAGATCGGGGAACTTGAGACCTTTTCAAATTCAGTACCTTTTTCAAAAAAATCTTATGACGAGTGTGCTTTAATATTTATATATCATTTAAAGATTAATGTTTATATATCGCTCAAAGATTTGTTGATAAGCCTGGCGACTTCCCTGTCATGAGTGTGTTTCTTCCATGTTTCACTTTTCTGTTCCATGGGCGCTAAAAACCGTTCACTGTTTTCGACAAGGTGGTTTCTGCAAGAGGTTACACAGCTTACACCATTTTTTACATACCAGAACAGCAACTGATGTAACGAGGCGACGCAAATTTTCTTGTGGTGGATCGGTAGTCAGGTTTTCATGATACATTTTATTGTAACTTATCGATCAACATTTTTTAAGTACCAACTGAATGTAAGTAAATCGTTCACTATACGCCGTGCACGGATAGCTTGGCAATGGTCGCCTAGACCTACTAGTCACGAAAATCTCAAAAATAGAGAATATGATAAAAAGCCTAAATATTTAAACGCTGATTATGAGATTGAGCCTTACTTATGACTAGACACACATCTGAAAAGCCTTTAGGCAGTTTCAATATATGTATTTATTTGTTCCTAAGCTCTGAAATTCATGCATGAACACATATTGCGAAGTTTAATGTCCAAATACTTGGTCAGATCTGATCGATATTGGCAAGAAAGCATACGAAACACCATTAATTTCCTTGGCTTCAGACGGTGAGACAGTTATTTAAGGTTGTAGAGTCTCGCCTCTAATGATCAGTTCGTTTCAAGACGGTCCGGGGATTTCTGCATAAAGATTTTGATTGAATCAGAGGTGCAAGCGCCACATTTGGGTGGAAGCAAGAAAATCTAGGTGAGAAATACAAGCAATGATATATGTATGCTTTTGTCTAGTGCAAGCCTTTGAGTAAAATAAACGTATAAAGTGGAGGAGAACAGAGGATACGACACATCCGCGGGACTTATCTAAGAAAGGATATCTCATAACGGTACTTGAAGAAGTGTATTTTTGTTATTTCAATATATCTATATTCCCCAGAAAAAAAGGTGGGCTTCTCATAAAGTTAGGTTTGTTAAAAGATTTTGTCAAGGCTGTGTTTTTATCGGACCGCAAATCAAAAAATGTTGAAGGATGACATATTTGTAACCGGTCTTTCGGATACTGAAAGCTCTGCCTGGAATTCACTGCTTGTTATCCAAGTGTTTTTATGCAACAGAAAACAAAATGAAAGTAACCAATAGTTGACTGCTGATGTTTTACATTAATTTCAACGTATGGGTGTCAAAATGTCTCTTAAAATTAATTTCCATCAGTCGCACCTCGACTCTTTCCTGAAAACCTCGGACATTTCAGCGACGAACATGGAAAACCTTTTCACCAGGATCTTAAATTCTCTAAGAAATATAATCATGGATAATGGGCCCAGGCCATGTTAGGTGACAATTGCTGGTCTGCTTTAAGATACACAGATACAAATAAATTTAACGACAAAACTAAGGCTTTTGAATTTTTGTATCCGTATTTTTAACTTCCCAGTGGGAAGTTCTTGTAATGGGGCCGATTTTGAGAATCCCAAATTTTGACATATCTCCACGTTTCAAGGTCACCAGAATCTAAATCCAACGTTTTTATAGAGATGTCCGTGTGTGTGTATGTACGTATGTGCGTATGTGTGTATGTGTGTTCGTATTCATTTTTTTCGTCTCGATTATCTTGAGAACCAAAGATGATATTAACATGGGACTAGATACATTAGACGCGTAATTACATAACAAAGAACTGAAAGAATTTTCAGCGAAATCGGTCCAGCCGTTTTTTTTTTTTTTTTAACGAGAAATCCAAGAAAAAACAAAAAACAAGCTGAATTTTAAAATGAATGAAGTGTATAATTTATTCATGACCATTGTTGATAATAATTGAATATTGTTGATAACAATTGAATATTGTTGATAACAATTGAATTTTGTGAATAACAATCGAATATTGTAAATAATAATTGAATACATTTCTCCGTGCAGGGACGGTTTAAGAATATCCCTGCAGCGATACCAGGCGATAGCAGGCGACTAAAACAAAGGTAAACAAAAATCACATCTAGGCAATTTAGAAAACACCAAGGTGAGCCTAGGGACACATATACCACCATTAAACTACCCCACAAGTGTACATGCAAATCAGTGGGTTGACACGACTGGAGATCACCGGTGTTGTAAGAGTAAGATCAAACCAAAAAAATCTGGAGCATGCCCGTGTCACAAAAAAAAAAAAAAAAAGGCAGGCCGAAAAATAATTGGTGCAAACAAATGCAAAAACACCAGCATTTGATTGGCCTCAGCGATGAAGTAATCCCAAACCGGGAAGCCTGCCGCTACTTTCTGAGGTCAAACCGGCGGACCCCACAAGCCGACCAGTAGGAATGCAGTTAAGTGGGAAGGTTACGGTCCTACACTTCTGACCATAACAACGCCGGAAAAAGGAAAAGAAGAAGAATAATTGAATACATTTGAAAAAAATTTAATATTGTTTGTAACAGTTGGATATTGTTGATAACGTTTAGTGAATAGTGTCGATAAATTTTTGTTTATAATAAAACAAAGTTTTAATAGTTCAAATATCCACTGTTCGGGAAAGGTAACAATTTTTTATTCAGCAGCACTTCAACTATATGGTTCCGCATAATAGGTATATACATCATATGGCATTTGCTCTTCCGGTAACTGACGTAACACAACACTGCTGCAAAATATATTGCGAATGCCCCACAATCTATACCATTGCTCTGTTCCTGAACCTTATGAAATATATACCTTTTTTTAAATCTATACAGAGCATTCAAAAAATCGATTTGATCGTTTTCCAAGTAATTCTTATTTAAACTGTCGTAGATGTAGACATTGCCATTACCGTCATATTTTGTACAAATCCAGTGACCTATAATGTTAACACCAATTTGACCGCTATAAATGATCTGAATATTAATCTCAGATTTAGGTATTACTTGTAAATTACGTAGAAACGCGCCGACGTAACCTACATCCTGTGCGAATTATGTATCCGTTGAGCTTTGAGTTTTCTGTTCATTATTTCATGGAATAAATTGATGTTTGTCGGACAAATAAAATTCACTATGAGCCACTTCTTGACATTCTGCGATCGGAATATCAAAATCATATGGTACGTCATTATCATCGGTATTATCGTAAATATTTTTCATATCATTTTGAACACCAGAATGAATACTATATCCATTAGTTTCTTTGTGGTTTATATCATCATTATCAACATCTATAGGAATTAAATCTATGATATTGTCATTGTAAGTGTCCATGCCAACATAGCTACTAATGATAATTTCATCGCAATTTTGTTTTCATCTGTACTGTTAACACTAGTGCTACAATGATTGTTAGAATTTTTTCTATTGTAACTGTTATTATAAATAGCATATTATATTGGCTTATGGTATGTGAAATATGATTCATAAACTCCACATTGTATGATGGAAACATTGGAGAAAATTACATCTATTTGAGTATTTAATGACGTAGTAATACTGTCTGGCGGCAATTGTGTTAATAATTTATATTTTTTTAAATAATTGATCAAAAAATTATTTTTTTTGTCACCTTGATTAATGATATCGTAGTTGAAATCTCCAATTAATATAAAAAGACTATCAGAAGGTAATTTTTGTATAATATCATCGATAGCTTCTTCGAACATAGTCGTAGTTGTTTTAGGAGATTTGTACCCACTAATTAAATACCAATTATCTACTTTCATTGTAAATAGTTGTGCATGTCCCTTATTGCTGTAAAGATGCTTTGACGATAATATTGTAGATTGTACGCTATTTTTTACATAGCATATTAGTCCATGATTGTTTTTATTGCGATCAATTCCCAAAAAAATCGTTGAAGATTTTCCAGATTTCCGAAGCCTCTAAAATCGTCATCACTACGTAATGATGCCATGCGTTTTTGAGTGCTCATTCTTTCGAGTTCTCTGTATTCATCGCCTTTACGTAAGTCAGAGACTCATTAGAGATTTTTCAGATTCTCAAAACTTCGATAACCTCCATCACTTCGTAGCGACGCCATAAGTTGTTTATTTTTTTCTCTTTCATGGTCTCTGATTACAGATACTACGGTTAAAATTATAAAAGAAAATATTGAATAAATTTGAATAAATTTGAAATAATAAATAATAATAAAAAAAAATTGTTCTTTAATTCGACTCACTGGGAAGTTAGTCGTGTGGACTTTACGGTTCACACCTTGACCACATTTTTTTATTTTTTTATCGAAAGGTATAATTTAATCTGCTTACTTTAGAGTGTCCGTATAGGGCCTGTAAGGTATTTTTAAGTTAGTTAAGCTAGTTTAAGCATTTTTGTCTAGCGAGTAAGGTTGTTTTAAGGAATTAATAATAAAAATGAATTAAAAAAAAATGGGTTTGTACAGACTTGAACTACAGACCTTCCGCTCAACATTCGGTGATGATTACCATCGCACAAAGAATTTTGCTACATCAGCGACTCAAATTACAAAATGAAAAGAAGAAATTTGTGAATATAAGGACATGGCGATTATTATCGAGTTTGTCTTATGTCTCCGGCTTCGACTGCTCCTGTTAAAAGAGTTTTTCTAGCTATGAATTAAACGTGGCGGAAGAGAAAACACATCTTAGAATTGAAACATTGAAAGCTATTCTTACTACAAAAATAAATTCAAAACTGATTTGGATTTTTTTAACAGTTAAAAACACAACCAGATGTGCTTGAAAAACAAATATGGAGACAGTATGTATTGACAATAGATTGAATGCTTCCAAAACACAATATTGTCTACTGTCACTCAAGCTATCTATCAATACTAATCAGCAATTATCCTTGATCAGCGCTTGTGTCGATAAAACCGAAACACTTTCTATCCTTGGTATGTGTGTTACCAAAACTCTTAGTTGGAATGACCACATATTCGAGGTCGCCAAGAACGCTGCCAAATGCCTAGGTTTCCTTAAACGATGCAAGAAATATCTCTTCCCCTCTGATCTGTCTTCAATTTGCAAGGCCTACATCCGCCCCAAGCTTGAGTATAACGCACTTATCTGGTCTGATGCTCCCAAGACCTCTTTGCACGTGCTAGATAGAATACAAAAGCTCCTCTCTCTCTCTGTTTTATCGTTTATTTTACAAACAATACTCAAGTGAGCTAACCGATTGCATTTCTCCCCTTACACGTCTCGACCGGAATGCTCATCAGTTCACCCTCAAGCCTGTCTTCGGATGCACAGTCAAATTTAGAGACTTTTTAGGCGAACCTCACAAATGTGGAATGCTCTGGCTCAACTTTTCCCACTCATTACAATCCATAAACATTTAAAACCAATACTCACCGGTATCTCCTTTCCCTCTCTCCCCCTACATCTTCGGCCCGTGGTGTGTCTTGACTTCTTGACACTCAAGGGTAGTCATAACCCCTTGTGCACGTGTCAATACGTGTCCTTTAGATCCTTGTATTTGTATTTTGTATCTTGTATTGTATTTGTTATTCATTTTCAATTTACAATATTGTGTAAAATTCAGTAACAAGTAACGAGTAAAATATATAAAAAGTCATTAAATTGAAAATAAAATAAACATTCTGTAGTTAGAGAACTAGTGACGAATGTATTGTAGTATATAAGCAATTTAATGTAACAACATTTCGGTTACGGACATAGAAATCAAATTTTAACGTACATCAAAAACCAAGAAAAACAATTTACTTTAAACTGTGCGACTGCCAACATTTTTATTTAACCTTTCTATTGATAGGCTATTGATACATCTAATCTCAGACGGCAACTTATTGTTCATTCAGTTATTGAACAATGATGAGTTTTGAATGAGGGAAATACAGCTAACTGCATACTACAACTTCGAAGGGAAGGATAGGTCGGGCGCCTGTCAGTAGTGTAACCACGCCTCACAAAACATGCTTTAAGAACTTTGTTAAAGTACAGATGTTTAAGAGAGAGTACCTTAGAATTGACGAAAAGCACAAAACTACTTTGAATATGTGTTTTTGTACAACAAGCAAGGGTTGAACTTTATTCAAATGAGTACCACCCCAACAAACTATACCATACTGTAGTTTTAATTGTACTAGTCCAAGTATATAGTTTCCAACAGTTTCTGTGAACAGGAAAGCCTCAGACGATACATAACCCTTGTAGTTTTAAGTAAGTATTCTTTCAGATTAGTACTATGAGCATACCAGTTCAATTTGCTATCTATTTCAAGTTGAAGATATTTAAAAAGTTCCGTTCTTTCTATATGAAAGCATTGAGGTGAACATCCTTTGTTGCAATTGCGCTGCAGATTTCTGGACTAAGTAATAAGTGTTGGCAGCCTGCCAACAAAGAAGGAGAGTTAACAGAGTTACTCGAAAGATCAAAGAACATAATTCTAGTTTTATCACGTATCATCAATTTATGTATAAGAAACCAATGCCTAAGTTGTTCTAAATCGTGGTGTATATTGGCAATTAATTGTAAGTCTAGTAGAGAGCTTTCAGACTAAAAGCATGCTACGTCATCAGTAAACCCGGTACGATGGTCTCTAAAAGTTATATTAAAAATTGAGTTTATGTACACCAAAACAAAAAATCGGGCCTAGAACAGGGCCCTGTGGAACGCCAGTTTTGATGTCCAAAGTTTGGCTGAAACCATCTTACATTTTTACAACCTGCCTGCCATAATCTGCCCTAAGCCATAACTGGCTAGGAGAGAATTATAGTTAAAGGCACTTGAGATACGATATCTATGTTGATGTCTCCCAATATAAATAAGTTCTTTGTCCTTACTTCAGACAACAAGATGCTCAATTCCTCAATTTATGTATTTATTCTGTAACCTAACTTAAACGTAAACTTACTGATTTTAATGGCACAAGAAACACACACATAAGCACATCTGCGCTTAACTTGTAACTCATCAGTAATAAAAACCGCCACTCCACCAGCCGCATAAGAGTTGTTACCCGCAGTATAGAATTTATAACCCGGCATGGTATAGAGATTAGATTCAGTGTCATAAATCCATATTTCAGCTAGAAAAATCAAATCTGGTTTATTAACAAATAACTCTAAGTGTAATAAAAATAAATCAAAGTTTTTACGAATACTGCGAATATTTTGATGTATATTAAAAAATGTTTTCAACGGTATTTCAGGGCAATAGTAACATTGAATATAAGGAATTATAAAATTAATATCATAAAAAAATAAACTTGGAATGATTATTTAGGAAGTAATTTCTTCAATATCTTCCAGAGCGTTAATTTTAAAAGTCTTATCACCTTCTTGTTTTTTTTAAATATTACACCATTTTTAACCCACAGAAAAAAGATGTTATGTTCAGTTTTAAAAGTTGTAGCTTTGTTGTAAACAACTCCGTTATAATAAGTCAAACTATCGTTGATATAAATTGAGTTGTGTGGTGATATAAAACCTGTATCACTTGTGCTAAGTTTACATTTCCTCTTCTTTTGTGCAACTTTTTGTTTTAGTTTAAGCGTCTTAAATTTAATTCTTAAAATACTTCGATGATAAGCTCGTGGTTAATTTCTTTTAGTGCAGAGATCTCCTTGAAAACAGCATCTCTACACCTGATGCCAACGCTAGAGGGTAATTTCATTTAGTATTTAAGGTAGACTAAGTCATTTTGGAGTTGAGGTGAATCCTGAGTTTATAAGGGAAAGTGCTGCTCCGGATTAAATATATATTTTTTAATACTCATTAGAGGTAACCAGTGCTAAAAGGAAATCCGTCACCAAAGCGGGTATGTTTTTGGAATGGAAAGAGAATGTCACAGAACTATCTGAATAATGTTAGCTTTCTATTTATCCACCCATGATGAACCCTTAAAATTCAAATCATCCAAAGAGGAAATCAGAACTTCCATAAACATCACAACACGGACTGCGCACATCCATTGTATAAGCCTAATTTGTACTACAATGCTGGAAACAAAAGGTGAATCGAAACGAACAAAGGAAAAATCAGACAGAACAGAGAAAGGAAAGTAAGTAGAGAACAGACAAAAAAAAATAATAATAAAAAACTCTAAACCAAAGAATTGTTAGCTATTTTTTCACAAAAAATGTCGATGAATATGTGCCCCAAATAAACACTCCACAAAATACCACTTAACAGATACTTGAAATAATGAGTAAGAGACACAAGACACGGCACACCTAGCTTAAGAGTGTTGATGAAGGCTCGAAGCAGGTTTGGAGCTGAGGCTAGAGTGCAATCTCAACATAAAACTCAAACTTGTGCCCTCGTTGATTTATGTATACTCACTACACTGACACTTGACGCGATAGCCTCTCGGCACAGAAGTGACCAAAGTAACTACAGTGCACTGCAGCATTTATATACCATTCCGCGTCGGGTATTATTCTAATGCCTGGCCGCACGCCGTGCTCGTACTCGTTTACGAGGGTATGAACAACAAGAATCTACCACAAACAAATGTACTTTCTTTTAAATTAACATAACAAAAATCCATTGATGGCTATTGAAATTCCAGTGATGCTGGCGCTGGTGATGGAACCGATGGCACTTGACTATTTCGCGAGCACGCTACGATAAACCACTCCACAACTCTTCGGTTTCGTGGGCATACATATGACTTTATTCTTCCTTAACAACGTTCACGATTGCATAGGATAAAGGCGAGGATGAAGACGGCCGGCTTCGTATTCTACTCGTAATAGCCATCCGATCGAACACGTGTGATACGCCCCACACGAGCATTGTTTTCATTAGTGTTTCTTTATTCCGTTTTGTCCGTGTGTTATGGCCCATTTATTTCTTAGGTTTCGAATCGTAACAAATCAAGCTAGTGTTTATCTATTACTTCACCTATTTTCTCTCGACCTTCAAACAATACGACCATTGACTCTCGATGATCATCGACCATGGACGATGCAGCACTATCGATCACTTTGGGTGGTTGAGGAAAACAACACTAATTTGGATAACAGGGACGAGAGTACTGATAATTCAGCCTTCAGTCTTGAGTAATGAGTCTTACGATCCGCTCTTCTTCTTGTTCGAATCGTTGCCTTGGGGCATGGTGATCCAAACAAAAATAGATCATAAATAGACGGTTACGATAGATAAACCTATGCGTTATCGTGATTATTGTTGTTGTTGTTCAATTAAACAGCTTTGACTGCTATTTTTCGTTGATGAATAAACGTCTTGTTAAGCCCACACAAGTGGTGGTGAATTGATCGTTCCATCGATCGAACACTGATCGTATATGTAGCACGTGCGTTTTAAATTATTTTTGTTTTTCTAATAGTTGTGTCGCGAGCCGGTGAGTAGTTTTAGGTGACGACAAAGTTCAATATGAGCCATGGTATGGCAACGATCCCTTCTGTTAAGGTTTGCCTTGACTCTTCCCTTCCAGATTTAAGAACCCTTAACGTGATGTGATAGATGGAGCAATGGAAGTGCATATAGCAGATGAATCGGACCATAGCAAAAATGTTTCCTTCATGGTGCAGTGTTGACGAGAGTAAAACAGAGATGAGAAATTTGAAAACGCTTTGAAAAGCACTGGATAAACCATAGCAAATCACCTCTTCGAACCAGGCTGCGTACTGTTTGATACAATAGACATTACCGAATGTGACACTGGTCCCTAAGAACGTCTGCATCGTTTCTGTGGTATCGACGTAGACGATCCACATGCGCAATTTTTAGCCAGCCTCTCAATTACCGTCGAATTCTGTAAACAACGTTGTTGACCCGCGTATAGGGACCCTCCCAGTCCAACTGCAGTTTCGGAAACCCCATTTTTTTCCTTCTTCCTGAAATCCCAGTCACTGCTCAGGCTATCTTGGTTTTCGTCCTAGTTCTTTCGTATATATCGGTGTTCTTCCAGATTTTGACTCTTCCATAAGGGATCCAAATTTCACCGAACTAGGCAGCCAGATTGATCGACCAAAATTAATTTCGGATGAAGTGTGTCGGTGAGCTGTGAATTGCATTTTCATATCCCATCAGGCACAAGTGAATATGTCGATCCCAACCATGTTGGTTGGAGAGATTTTCTTTCAATGCTCTGTTGAACCGTTCCTCCATCCCGTCAGATGGGTGAAGTGGAAGCTTTCCGGTCCCTTTGATTCCGAGGAGTTGACACACTTTCCAGAGTTGATCCGAATGCAGTTCCATAGGAACACCGAACCTGCGCAGCTTTTGACGACCTGTTTTGCGAGGATCGTAGCCTCTTGAATTGGAAATTTGATTACAGACACACATACCTACCAAACGTATTCTCTAACCATATTCAAGCCACAAACGGTTCAAACGCACTCTCGGCCCTGTACTCTCTTACTCCCTATTAGGTGTGTTCAATAAATAAGGTTACTTTTTTTTTATTTTTCTCGAAAAATATTTTTTCATTCATCAAAATCATTTTCATCCCTTCAAAGTAATCTCCCTGAGATGTAATACACTTCTTGACCTTCTATGAACATGATAAGACCCGCCAAACGCTACAGTTGACATTTCAAGTATCTACATACATAGATACGGTGGAGCACTTCATCATTTTTCACACGAAATTTAATACAGATCCGGTGATCCATTTTCTTCTAATTTTTATATCTAACCTTTATATCTATGAAAAATAAACTAAATATGGCTGACAGTGTCAGCATATGTTACGGAACAT
Source organism: Merodon equestris (assembly GCA_958301585.1). Classification (NCBI taxonomy): domain Eukaryota; kingdom Metazoa; phylum Arthropoda; class Insecta; order Diptera; family Syrphidae; genus Merodon; species Merodon equestris. Next base: position 19,025,746 of record OY284418.1, on the reverse strand, counting down.
ATGCACTATTTACCAAAATAGAGAAAACCGAATGTACACTTTATTTATTGAACAAACCTCGTATTTGCCCTATTAGTTTTCAAAGCAATTTATTTGGCATAAAAGAGTTTTTGTCGAAGATCGATTCTTTTTGACCTAGTGTAGCACGGCAAAACCCACTGATTGTATCCGATTCGCTTGTTTTTTGCTTGCTCAGAGTTGGTTTCTTAAATTTAAAGCCGCGTTCGTCGTTATCATAGCCCCTGTCGCATCAACAATCATGGCAAAGAAAACACCAAAAAAAGAAAATAAATAAAAAGCAAAACAATCGCAAAGCGTGATATATGTACAACTGGTCGTAGATAGGTGCACACGTATAGATACATATACAGATACGATTATTAAATCTCCAGAGGCACGTAAACTTTTAACGACACAAACAAAAAAGATGCAACTCAACCCACCGTCGCAATACACGCACGCACCCGTAGGCCTCTTATCTGAAATGAAAACCATCCTACACAGACGCCCGTGAATGCATCCAGTCCGCGTTAAGCGCATGTTCCTTCCAAGTGTCCATGAACGTGAATGTGGGTGGATCCACTGGCACTCTTCTACGCGCATATGTTCACGTATACCGAGGAGGCGGAGTCTTTCGGTGAACATTGATATAGAAGTGGGCGTTAATGAAGTATCCGTGGGATACGTCCGAAGTAAATACCAAATCAAAACATCTTCAGAACGGTTGAGAGGGGGCATGGGACGGGAGAAGGGGTATTTGCATGTATTGGAAAGTGTATGCGCTTTCGGATGAAAAAGCCAAGGTCAGCGGCAGACCTGGAGCGGGTGATAATGATGATTACCACTATGACAACGACTATTATGACGACAAAATCGTATTCACGGAAGTGTTGATTCATAAATATGTAGATAATTTTTGTCTGTCTTTACTGTGCTAGATACGTAACTACAATCAAGTATGGCTACATTATTTAGGTACTTTGGGTAAGACTATCATAATTTCGATAGTTCGAGATGAACAATCTTCCTCAATGGTCGGTTACTGGGTGGCGGATAGAGAAAAACTTGTTTTCTCTACGAGAACCTTTATGGGGCTTCCCTTTAATTGGGTTAGAGGAAAGATGTTTGTGCAAAGATTAACTCGAAGGAAAATTCATCTTTTGTTTCGACTTACGTTGCTTGTCAGGCATATTATCTTGTGCGGAAGCACCGAGAATTCCAGAACGGGATGTGGTAATCTATCAATAATAACTCGATGAAGAATTGCGAGAGTTTTGTCTACACACGTTGGCATGTTGCTGTGTCTCACTTGTGACAGGAACTTGGAACTTGAGAGAAATTACAGGAGCCGCAATTTTCGAAAAATAATTATTCGACACCAACGGCAATTTTTTTGAAAATATTTTAAAGAGACGATGGCAGGTTGAGTCATTTAAATAAGCTCATTTCTGGTTATATCACGAAGACTAGTAAACCAAATTTACTAAGTTCTGACAATGATCTTTATACAACATTTGTGAAGCACCACACTCTATCTCAAAACCTTGATGACTTAGCCACAAACTCTTTCGCAAAAGAAGCATGTGATAGTCTTCGTTCGCTGTATTTTGAGCCTTCTACAGATGATCTAAGAGTCTAAAACCAAGAAAATCAACCGACCTAGACGGAATAAAGAATCTGTCTGCCATGTAATTGCCTAAAGCAGGAATAAATGTTTTCACTTTTCTTTCAAATGCATGCCTTACAATCGCCAAAGCAATTCCGATGTTGAAAGCTGATAAACTAATTCAAAACCCAAATAGCTACAGACCAGCTTACAATTTGAGATTTACATTTATGTTGGGTACCAGACGATCATAATTCGTAGCAGGTTTGCCAAAAGAATTTTTCAATTGGCGCGGGCAGATTTTGGCGGCCTGTGGCGCCATGTTGTTTTGACGACATCCATCAATTTTGTTGTTTATTATTCAGTTACTGATGCCAAATTAACATGGCAATTTACACGATTAAACAGCACGTCCAAAAGATAACACTTTAGATATTATCAAAATCAGTGTTCATGCAAACCTTGCGCGTTAATTTGACCCCGCTAGATTTTTTCTTGTGCGGTTTCCTGAAGTCGCTAGCAAGGGCCTTAAAAATATTGACATTTGATCTTGTCGTTGGCATGCAGTGATATAATCTTACTTTTACTCTGATTTTCTCATATATCTCAAGAGATATTAACTTAATCACAAGAAAACCATGAAATTAATTGTAGCCTGGAGGGTGCCCTTAAAAATGAATGTAAAATCACATCAAGAGCAACAAGGACCTTAGAAATATTGATATTTGATCTTGTCCCTGTGATATAAATTCATAATTTCTCTTATGTCCTCATATATCTCAAGACACATTAATATAAACTTAATCACAAAAAAGTCGTAGAATAAATTGTAGTCTGCAGGATGTTCTTAAAAACGGGTTATATAGTACAGCATAGGGTGATCCAAAAGTAATGATAATCGGTTAATTCAAGTCCATTATGTTGACGTAAAAAATCGTATAAAAATCATATAAAAAACCATTTAGTACCACAATGGCGGACTGGGATCTCGCCGATTTTTGGTGCTTGACGGGTACTTCGCAGATAAGTGCGTTACTCCGATGAGATCCTCCTCACTCCCTTTGCTCATAAGTTAGATTAGGGTTAGCTAGGGGACCTTTTGGAAGCTGGGCACCCCATCATGCTTAGATGAACCTGAAAACTGACTGAGGCCTGTTAGCCTTGGTGAGGTCTCGAGCATGCAAAGTGAGCGCGATGACGAAGCCCAGTAGTTGAAAGACGCAATCCGAAGGTGACCATTCACAGCTTAAAAATCAAGTATCCATCATATGCTAAGTTTTTTTTATAAAACAATTTTCTTTAGCTTAAATTAGCTATAATAATGTTAGTTCTAAGTTTATATGTATATAGTTGTCGAAAGGCATAGATTTAAGTTTGTTTTAGAGTGTCTGCTAGGGCCTGTAAGATATTTTAATTTGTAAGGACAGTTAAGCTAGTTTTGAACATTTTTGTCTAGGATAATGTCAATCTGATACCCAGTTTATTAAAGCAAGTTGAAGTAAGAAAGAAAATAATTGGATATTAGCAATTAAAAACACTAAGTGGAATTTATTTAAATATACAGGGCCTGATCGGGAACTTTGCAATTTTATAGGAATTAGTGTATAAAAGTGGTTTTGATTTTGTAGTATTAAGTGAAACGCATATAACGGCAGACATCAGAATATAAATGAAATGGATATAGATCGTTTAACTGTTTATCTAACTCAAGACATACAGGGAGAGTTATCATATTTGTAAATGATAGAATGAAGGCAGTTGAAATTAAATCGAAAACAGAAGACTATAAAGTTTGGCTACTTATGATAAAAATGAAAAAGGATGTTGGAATATTATTAGATTACCGGTCAAATAAAATGTCTATTTCGGATTTTAATGAAACTTTAAGCGAATTCATAGAAAATAACTTGAACTTTAATGAAAATATGTGTATAGTCGGGGACTTTAATATAGATTACAAGACTGATAGTAGCGATAAGAAAAAAATTGAAGTGAACATTTTGAATAAGTTCTGTTTACGACAGTTAGTCAAAGACTGCACTAGAAACGCAAGATCCACATCTGCACTCATCGCCTGTGTGATAAATGATTATGTCTCCAACATAAAGGTAAAAATGAAGAAAAAAAATGGATAATATCGGGCCATGAATTAATAAAAATTGAATTAAGTGTTAATGAAAGGAGTAATGAACATCGGTCTATAAGATACTTGAAATATGACAGATTAAAATTTATAACAGAATTAAGAAACAGAAAGTTCGCGAGTATTTTACAAACAAATAATATAATAACTATGGAGCTTAAAATGTGTATTCTTGTATAGGTACCTTAATTAAACTATCAAAAGCAAAACCATATTTCGTGGAATGTTTCAATGAAGAATTAAGTGACCGTAAACGAGACAAAATAAGATTATATAAAATAAATATTGTACTATCTTTTGAAATGCTGAAAGTTGGGAAAAATACAGAATAGCCAGAAATAAGTATAAAAATAAATGTATAAAATTCAAAAATAGGTATATTGAAAGAAAAATTCAAGAAAAAAACAGGTGAACAGAGAGATATGTGGAAGGTGATCAAGAAGTATGTATGTTTTGTCTGAAGTCCATCAAGAACTGTGTGAAATCGAAGTGAATAATGTAAGAATTAGCAATTAGAATTAGAATTCTTTGTAAATAGTATATAATTGAATTAAATGAAACCATACCCAATATCGAATACAATGACAATATAAGTGAATCAGTATGTGAGTTTAAATTAAGAGAAATAGACATGAATGAACTTGAGCAGATAATCAAAAGCATAAAAAATAAAAACGATTATAATTTTTTTTTTTTTTTTGTTGGAGGCTTCTACAATCTGCTGGAGCACTCAGACACAAATACTGGTCCATTGTACTACCAGACAGACACCTTGTCTTTATTGTATTTTCCCCGTTGTCCGGAGAAAAGTGAGGAGGGGCTTCAGTGATGTTGAGCTAAGAGATTCGGCACCCACCACGTCGGCCCCAAGGGTGCGCCACCGTGCACGAGCGAAGGCGGGACAGTCGCAGAGAAAGTGTTCCGCTGTGTCGTCGTCCTCGCAACAAGCAGCACAGGTAGGCGTCTCACTGATGCCAAGCACGTAAAGATGCCTGGCAAAAGTGTAATGGCCCGTAATTGACCGTACTTGAGCAGATAATCAAAAGCATAAAAAATAAAAACGATTATAATGGTCTTAATACAAATATATTGTTAGAATGTAAAGAAAATATCTCCAGAATTAATATTGTACGTGGAGTTAATTGTTGTACCTGTGGAGAAAGAAACAAAAAAACGAAAAAGTATTGGAAAAAAATTGTATGCGCACAACTAAAATGTTACTTTTCCAAAAACGGAACGCTGTGCCGTGAACAGTCGGGATTTCGTAAAGGACACTCTACGGAAACAGCTTTAGCATGGGTGCTAAATGAATGAAAAAAAGAGATGGATGACGAAAATCTAGTGTTTGCGTTATTCTTGGATCTGAAGAGAGCCTTCGAAACAGTAGACAGGAGTATTCTTTTGAAAAAGCTGTTCAAATATGGGATACGACACAAGGAGTTTCAAATTCTTTCATGTCTGGAAGGTCTCAAAGGACAAAACAGGGAGAACTTTATTCAACACCAAAAGCGGTAAACTTAGGAGTACCACAAGGAACAATTTTAGGGGTTATTTTATTTCTAATGTATGTAAATGATTTGAAAGACTGTCTTTAATTTTCAAATTAGTCTCGTTATTTGCGGATGATAAATTGGTGTATATGTGGGGGATAACTTTTAATATTTGTGAACATCGTCTAAACGCAGATGCAAACAGCGTATTTGAATGGCTAGTTAAAAACAAACAGAAATTAAATATAACGAAAACCAAATCTATGTGTATTAGTAGTAGGAGTAGTAATATAAACATTAAAATAAGTAATAATAATAACGAATGTGTGGATCAAATTAAGTATTTAGGAGCAATGGTGGATAATAGGTTATATTTTAATGTACACGCAGACTTCGTAGCTTCAAATATTGCAAAAAAATTTAATTTTTTTTTATAGAATAAGAAAAAGTATCTCTAAAAATTGTGCAACTCGATTATATTACCGCATATAAATTATTTTTCATCAATTTTATATTTATGTACCTAGAACTGGAAAAATAGACAATCTCCAAACTCTACAAAGCAGCGTGATGATATCTATATTAAAATGTAGTTTAAGAATGCATATTGTTGACATGTTTAATGAGTTGAAATGGATGAATGTTACATAAAGACTTAAATTGAATGTCTTAATTTTCATCTTTAAGCTAAAACATGGATGTTATCCAACGTATTTGCAAAGAAGCCTCCAATATGTTGGTGGGTATTATAATCTTAGAAATGTAGGCAACTTACGATTACCCTTATTTAGAAGAGCTAGTTCACAAAATAATATATTGTACGAAGGAGCCCAATTATTTAACAATTTAGATGCGTCTATAAAAATGGAAACTAGCTTAATTAGATTTAAGAAGCAAATTGAACAGCATATTATGAATTTCTGAATTTTTATTATGTAAATGAATTTTGTAAGAGTTCTTTTGAACTAATAAAGAATTACATTACACTACATTACATTACATCTAAGAACTTATTAATAAAAAATGGATTAAAAACTAAAAAAAAAACAAAAACTAAAAAAGCAATTATCCACATACCTAAGTTTGTCATGAAGGTGATAAATAAGTGCAATTGACATGCAATAAATTGAATTCATATGGCAATGGCAAATAGTTTTTGTCGATATATATATGTATGTCCGCATGGACAATTTCGATTTGGAGGACGAAAAACATTAAGTTGATTGGCTCAGACTAAATCACAATAAAGACATAGATTTACAAAATGCATTAACAAGTCTTATAGCGACTCTTTTGAAGACTATGTGAGTGATGACAACCTTATATTTAAAAGTAGAACAAAAGTTAGTATCTTTAGGATATCACTTATAATGAACCAATTTGGTTCGACTACGTTATAAGCGGACATTACTGCATGTAGATATTGCCCTGTTTTTTATTGCAATTATAACAATGTTTTATTATAACAATACTTCCTTCGTCATCAACACTTTTAAGTTATGCACCTCGATAACACCGTCGGTGATATCACATGATTCACCTGTGACCAAAAGCTTATTTTTCTGCCGCCAAAATGAATATTTAACTGCCTGATTGAACGCCTTGTACTCTTGTGTTTTGGAAAAGCTTCATTACCTCATCGGACTATGTTACGTTAAATACTGTCGAAATTTCATAGTAAATATATAAACCCATTGCTTGTTTCCGCCGGGTTCACCATCTCCAACTTGAATGGAGATTGGAGTTCTTCCCAACGGCTTTCCAACCATTTTCTGTTACAAAACTCTCACACCGTGGAGATAACATCATTCAAACGTCTATAATTTGCCAATTATCCTATTATTCTTAGTTTTCCTTTGAATCCATAGGGAGTAAGAATATAAAACGCAAATTCAAAACCTTTTTTCTCCCCAATGGTTTCCAAATAAATACGTGCCGACACCGCGTCTCATTTCCACCCTCTTTCCAATCGAAAAAAAAGGGGTTGACAAAAGACGACCAAACTGTGTACACACATATGACAGGACATTTAATAATAACAACATTTGGTGATTATGGTTAGGATAAGGACTGTTCCTGTGAAGGATCAAGATATACCAGGTAAACTGGACAGGAATCTAAAACGATAGAAAGGAAATTTTCAGAAAACTAAAGTGGAGATTATCACACATTAGAAATGTTGGTTTTTCGATTTTGGATTTTACAGTCTTAAGGCTAGGGGATTAACTTTACAATCATTTTAAGGAGGTGCTCGGGTGTGAATGATGTTTGGAATTCTTAGTAAGCTAAGATCAGGCTCAGAATGGTGGCGATGGAGTGAATGGAAGTGTTTAAGGTTATTTGTGTTCAAGGATTTTCCATAATCTTAATATTAATCCGACTAATTTACGATGTACCTTGTCTGATCCCATCAAGAGGTTGTTCTGTTACTCTCTGTTGCAATAGATTTATCTTATTAAAATGGTGCGAAATTCTCTATGTTTTTTATTGAACCAATCAGTCTCTGTCAATTCATATTAAAATGAAGGACTGACATTGTAAATGACTTTGTGGTTTGTCGTTGACCACAGATGATATAGCGGAAGACATGTGAGTAACGCACAGACGCCAACTTAAGCCAACTTGATTATAAGTTCTCCAGGGAGAGTATGATTTGCTATGGGTACTCCATTTAGACAAGAGGGACGTCTAACAAAAATGAGTTATAGTGAAAAAAAAAAACTAAAAATAACAATCGAAGTAGAAATTAATCAAAACTTTAGTAAGTGAACACAACTATGTATATTAATATTTAGTAGAATTGCCAGAGTTTTTAATGACAGCCTTACAACGTCGTGGCATCGAATCGACCAACGGTTGACAGCGTTCTTTGGATATTGCGTACCAAGCACTTCTTACAATTTCCCAAAGTTGTAAGTTATTTGTCGGTTTTGCACTATACACAGCCTTCTTTATATCAACCCACAAATTTTCTATGGGATTTAGGTCAGGAGACTGTGCTGGCCAGTCCATGACCTGAATCCGGTTAACCCGAAACCATTCCCTTGCTTTCCGACTCGTATGCTTCGGGTCATTGTCTTGCTGGAAGACCCATTTCAGTGGCATTTCCTCTTCGCTGTAAGGCAGCATGACGTTTTCTAATATATCTACATAAACATGCTGGCCCATAATGTCGTCAATCTTATGGATAGGACCAACGCCGTTGTAGGAGAAACATCCCCACACCATGGATCTTCGAACCACCGTGCTTCACCGTTTTTGTGGTATATCTTGGCTGTTGTTCTGTATTGGGCGGACGTCTTACATATTGGCGAAAACCTACGCCTCCATACAGAACAACTTTGGACTCATCTGTCCACAAAATGTTTCGCCGTTTGCTATCAGGCCAACCCACATATTTTTTAGCAAATTCAAGTCGTTTCTTCCTATGTTTATTTGTTAGCAAAGGCTTTTTTCTCGGACTGCGGGCAGCCAAATTGGCTTCAGGTAACCTTCTGCGCACCGTTATGTCACTTACAGAAAGATTCATTTCTTTCTTATTTGGACAGCTAATTTTGATGGATCCAACTTAGACATCCGAACTATTTGGCGATCATCCTGAATGCGTGTTTTCCTTTTTCGACCTCTATTTTCGGGTTTGTTGACAAATTTGATGGCATTTGATATCATTTTTGCAGAACACGACACAATTTTCTGTATTTCTTTGTATGAGTGTCCTTCATCCCTCAGTTTTATGATCTGCTTACGTTGTTCATCACTACAATGTTTTGCCCGACCCACTTATGATCGTGGAAAAGAAAAAAAATTGTTCATATTTGTTTTATTCGCTTGCTATTAAGTTAAACTTACTATTAGTAACACTACGAGAGTATGTGTTGATAATTTTACTATTTTTACTATTTTAAACCTACGCACTGCTATTTTTATGTTCGGTCAAATTATGACGTTGAATAACAAAATGTACCGCTATTTGTCAGAGTAGGGGTAGATCGGTCACTTATCCTTCTCATTTGCTCCTTGCTGTTACTTACTGTATGATTCCATCCATTTGACAATTGGCAGCCACTAATTCGACATGGTCAAGGATTTCGTCTACCTTGGCTCACAAGTGACCAGCGTTGAGATTAAACACACGGTTTGCCAACCGCTGCTTCTTTGGATTCAAGAGGAAACTGAAAAATAGAGCCCTCTCTTGATAAACCAAGGCAGCACTATACAAATAATTGATCAAACCGGTCCTCCTTTATGGGGCAGAGGCCTTAACGAAAACAGATGAGGATGCCCTTGGTCGCTTCGAGAGAACAATTCTGCGTTCAATTCGTTCGAGGAGTCTTCGGGACGACGATGCAGCAGAGGACGACAGAATCTAAGGTGGCGCACGCGGATGGAAGTGGATCTTAAACAACTGGGAGTGCGGCACTGAAAGAAACTGGCAAAAGATCTTGCCAGCCGAAGACAATTGTTACTTGAGGCCCAAGTTCACACGGAACTGCAGCGCCAACTAAGTAAGTAAGTTTTTTTGAGAAAATTGAGTTCATTTGATTATTCCAGCACAGACAGCAAGTGGGGGTGTTCGTGGTGCAATGGTAATCATCAGCGACTGGTGAGCCGAAGGTCTGCCGTTCAAGTCCGTCCATAGTCAAGAACAATTTCTAAACGGAAAATCTGTGCAATGACATCAGTTGTGAATGAGATGTGATCAAAAAGTGCTGACGAATCCATAGGGTAAAAGTGGGAGGGACACCATAGTTTTTTGCAAGTGTGAAATTTTATAAGAAAAAGTCAATATAATAAAAAGAATTATTTTTTATATAAAAGTTACTCTTATATACTATGTGGCAAAAAACAATTTACGACATTATTTCAAAAAAAAGAAAAAAAAATCTAGAAATTAAAACATCACAAATTTCAAAATTTCATCTTTCCCACATAGTGTGGGAGAGATGCCATGACACGAGGGAGGGATACCATACATATTATTTTGTTTGTTTAAGGTTTTTTTTTTGCATACTAATTTCCTCCCACAATTAATGCACCGACTTTTGGCTGTATTATGCTTCCTTTCTGGACATTCTCAAATAGTAAATACAGCTAAAGTCTTCTATAGTCGTATCGACATTATCGGTGCAGCCTTCCACTATATCTTGTTCAAATTAAACAGTAAAACACACATCTCTCAACGTGACGTCTCTCCTCACTTTATATAAACAATGATACAAAAATATTTTTTTATCATGTTAAAAATAAGCTGAACAAAACATTAAGACAGGTACTCAATTTAACTTATGCTGTACTTATATTGTAAAACATAATTTTTTATATTTAATAAATTACAATACGTAACGTACTTAAGGACATTCGAACAGGCACTGACCCGCTACGACAACAACTTCGAAAAACAATTATTTCCAGTATAAAGTATAGGGCTATCTTTTTCACATCGCGAGATAAGGAATGTGTGGCGTCTCTCCTCATATGGCGTCTCTCCAGCATAGGAACACTTCAAAATTCATACTCTGTGTGTGCATTTCCAATATAACACCTTAATGACATGGAAACAAAAGAGTTACTGTGAACTACAACCAACGCAAATTCAGTCGAATCTCTCAAATCCTATCTAGGACAAACACCCCCGGAGAGTAGTGAACGAACATCTTCTATACGAACCGTCTGCACCCCGTCCAGATTGTGTGAAAAACACGATAAAATAAAAAAAAATTTGTTTCACTCAGAATGCATCGCCAGAGAAGGTAGGCGCATTGCATTACTCTCCAGTCAGTCAGTGAATTTTAAATAGTCAAGTCGATGTTCAAATATTTTTAAAAATTGTTGTCAGCTTAAAGTCGTCATCTGTAGATTTGTTTCTTTAGAGCTCGTCGACAATGGGAGGCGTCTACTTGGTCTTGGTGGAGTAACATTCTCTAGGTTTTCAGTCTGAACAGTGGGTGGATCAAAATCTTTTAAGGGTAATCCCATACCTTCGGCTCCATCCTCACACGTTAAGTGCCTTTTTCCTTTCCTACTGAATTCGAGATTAATTTTGTTGACTGCAGGTGAGATTCTCGTAAGTAAACATCCCACCAACATGTCAGTTATATATTTTCAACACATCTATGGGAGCGTGTCCGACGCTATCAAATTCGACAGTTTTTCATATGTGTGTCGAGTACGAGTGGGAGCTTTCTCGCATGTGCAACAGTGTTCAACGAATAGGTTTGAAAACATATGGTATTTTGCATAGTGACGAGAGTGATGGAAGATCAGCCAATTTGCCAATTATGGTCCGAACAGATGGTAACAAAAGTTTTCGTACACCTTTTCCACTCAATCGGCTGGCTGCAACACTTACATACACATTTTGGACAGATCTGTTTGAAAGACGATTTATTCCAAGGTCTGAGTGTATGGTACGCTGTGGTGGTACCTATGTATGTCAATGCTCAGGGGGGAGTAGTTTTCTTTTTTCTAATCAAAGTGCAAGTTTACAATATAGGGATCAATTCTCACTGGGTAAATTAACGTTTTTATTTTGCGAACGAATGTTTGCCCCTTGTTCGCCTTATCACGACGTCCATTTGTATTTGTATTTGTATTTGTATTGTTGAAGGCGTAAGTCGATTTCGTCGTTTGTCAAGCTTCGATCTGGAGAAGAGTGGCCAGCGTACCTTTCGATAGTCGACCGTCCATACTGGGTCATACTGTTCCAGTTGCGAAAGTACGATGTCTGTAAGCGGTCACAAGCGGTATGTCCATACACTTTCATAGATTTTTGCTAGAAATTTTGTCAACTAGACCGTGACATTAGAGAGCCTTATAGTAAGTTTTCTTAAGAAGCCCCTTTCAATATATATGTAAGTTCTTCATACATCTATAGTTTTTATACCATAACACCTACTAAGATTCATACATATGAGTAGTCGTGGTAGTGACTATGAGTGACTACGAGTGACTATGAGCAGCTCAAGTGCATTGAAACGAATATTCAACTTCCGTTTTCCACTCTCAGATCAGCCCGGAGATGTTTTTAAATCGAATTCAGTCCGTGATCAAACAAATAAAAACCGTATTCGAATGCTTTTAAGGCATCCGCCCAATCCTCGATATCGTATGTAGGCGTTCCACTCCCACCCCCATATATCACTAGACTACCATCGACCCCAGCAAAAGACTGCCTCTCCTCAAGCACTTTATTGCACTTAGCAGTGTTCGTTCCATTAATATCACCTCGTCTCACTCTACGCCGCGCCCGGAAGACAAGTGCCAAATAGAGTACCGACGATGCATGAATATAATTAATAAAAACGTTCACAAATGTTCTGGAAAATATCTTGCTACTCAAAGGACTAATTCGATTTGCACATTTCATTGAAGGCATAATCAGTTTAGGTCGCCCAGTGTAACTGGATACCTACGCATTATTGACGCCGAATAGAGCCATGCGATGGTGGTGGGAAAGCTATAGAAATAACATTTGAGCGCGAATGTGGTGTTATTCGGCATAAGGGTGAAAAGTTTCTCTCCTGTTTGCTCTGACTTTTGGTGTTTAATTTATCAATTTAATATACATTTTAGACTTTTGGATTCGTTTCGAATTGGAACTTTAGTTGAACTTCACTTGAATCACCAAAACTGGCCACACTAATCACCTACAACATTTTATTTTCACTTCTGCTCTACTAGCCTCGATCTGAAAGGACCATAACGAGCTCTATGAGAACTAGGAACAACACATTTCAATCCATTTCATAGTGCCAACTCAAGTGTGAACGAATGAATGATGCAAACTTATTCCATCTAATCGACAGTGCATATACCATCTATACGCACTCGCTAGAGCCACATGTCCATAATTCGTTAACTTCCTTTCGCTTCACAAAAGTGTTACATCGAATTGTAAACACTCTCCACGGCAACCGCTAAAACATACACACACATCACACCATTCCTTTGACGCGATTGATTTCCATGGCTCTTTTCGACATTCCTTCCAATCCAATGGAGTCATTATGGACCGCATTATGAAGCAACTGACTTCTTTCTTTCATGATAAAATAGATTCCTTCAAGTGTAAATAAAAACTTTTCTGCGTAACAATGTGTCGTTTGGCGCGAGAGGACATTCGGCCTGGGTAGCCTTCGGGCGTATGGTGTAGTATGAGGCCCTGGGGATTCGAAACTGGGTTTGGCGTTGACGCTGATTTTCCACTCGTTGATGTCGTGCTGTGAATGTCTTGATGTTTTAATATTTTGTTGTTCTGACTGGGCACACGTGGAGTGTTGAAACTGTTTTCTGCTGTAATGAGCCCTTTTGTTTGGTGCAGTTGACTGGTTTTGGTGGACGAGGAAAAGATTTTTTATTGAGAACTTATATTTTGGTTGAGCAATCATGGTTCCCTGATAAGAGTTGAAGCTGAAAAAAATCAGTCAATTGATTAGACAAAAGTGTTGTCCAACACGTATCATCTACTTATCAATCTTTGGAGGCACCATCAAAGCCGTTTCCCTCTGATTTGGTTTGATCTCATCTCTAGTCCTAGAAATTCCAGGTTGATTTGTCAGTAAATCGCACTTCTTCAGGTTGACCAGCCTCTTTTAACATCTTGAGGAGTCGTTTCATCTTCTGCAAGTCTGCCACTGTTTTACTTTGGAATGATTATAACGTCGAGATAGACAGCGATGTCCCCTCTACACTTGCGGGTTTTGAATCAAGCACGTGCATGAATCAAACACGCTTGGAGTGCAGCAGATGCATTCACTAAGCCAAACGGCATCCTTGTAAATTTTTTCAACCATAGAAACCATACTTTCATCGGCGACTCTGATCTGGTGGTATCCTGACACCGCACAGACTCACTCCTGTCTTCCTTCTTCGTCAAGACGATTGTAGCGGAGTAGTCCGACTTGATGGTAGTACAACTTGGTCTTTGATAATGCTCCTCTTCGCAAAGGGCACTCGATAGGGTCGAATGCAAATGGGTATTTCAGTTTTCAGTTAGATGCTGAAGACTCCCTGCTAACTCCGTGTACTCGTTAGCTTTTTCAACTTCCAGTTCCGGAAGTGAAATTTCAGTTCTGTTCCGTTTAGTCGGGATGAAATATTGGTTGATCTTGGTGAGACATGAAAAACCCCCAAAGGATTTTTGGCGCAAATGCACCATATCATTTTTATGGAGTTTTGAAGATTTTACCATTTTTAGCCATTTATTCGGCGGGATTTTGTTTTAAAGCGTTGGGAGCGCGAGGTCTCCATGTGCCCGTACATCTGCAATTTGTAAATATGTTACAGTGTGTTGTCGCGATCTCTTGTTGTATAGTAACTAAAGGTAACGGTAAATATACATTTATACTCAAAATATTGAGTCGTCGTGTCGCTGGATGAGGCGAGAATTATCGAAGGGTGGAGTCCGTAAGGAAAGCATTGTCGATCATTTGTGTGAGTTTATGTAGCGCCGTCGTTGTCGACTTCTCAAACGTGAACCTTTCCCCGAACTGTTGTATATGTACATATGTATGTATGTATGTATGTATGTATAATCAAAATTTGTTATCCAGGATGGATAGCGAATAGCAACACGGACAATGATGATGATGATAAATCTAATAGTTCAAGAGTTGTATAAAATTGTGCCTTCTTCGGGTGTCATTGATACGAATAAATATGTAGCATCAAACTGGGAAAACTTTAAGCCCCCATGAAAAGTTTGTCTTCATCATCGTCAACAATTGAATACGACGTAAAAACGAAAACCCCCATAAAGACCCATAATTAGGCTTCCTTTCGGGGCACTTTATATGCATTCGCGGCCAGCCTAATCTCAATATTTGACCTATTTTAGGAGTCAACACCATGAACAAATTATTAAAAATCGTTAAAACTTTAAACCTCCATAAAAAAATTATGGTCCATTTGCGCTAAAAATCCCTTTAGGAATTTTCATCACTAAAGAGGTAAACACGTAAAAAAACGTTGGTCCAAATCGGGGGTGCCCCCTAAACGGAACTACATACATATATCCGAAATTTCTTCCTTCGGACTCATTCGAGTATACTGCTTCCAACCGAATACTTGATCTAAACTCTCTGCTCCGATATGACTAATCTTCAGTTTCTGATATGACTTCTCAATTTTTACCTGAGGTTGGCCCAACAGTGTTCGTTCGATAATAAGCGGATACGGTTGGCTATGATCCGGCATAATTAGGAACCAACTCTTCACGCGGTTCACTTCGATCTTTAAGTACGCCTTCCATTAATTCAAACCTGACATCCACCACTCCCGAATGCTGGAAGACCAAGATCAATGAATGTTGGAATCTTGCTTCCATTCACTTGCACATTCTTTTCATACTCGCGGATTACCAATTGCTGTGACCGATTCGGCCCTCCTAGTTAACCGCCATTACTTCGTGACGGGCAGTTCTGGCTAATACGCCCGCTGAAATACGTCTCCTTCTTCTGCCTGCAGAATTCACTTGCCTCGTCCTGGTCTGTCTTTCTGATCGATACTCGTATCACCTTCTCAATCCGGTAGTCCAACGTATCTTCTTGAGTATATCCTGCACCGACTCCGGTGGAGCTACTTTGAGCACATCTGTCTTGGACAATGTATTTTATAAGCGAATACTGATTCATCTCGAACACATATTCTTCTGCTTCATCTGCCATCAGCATTCATTTTTCATCCAAATTGTGGATTCGTTTTAGCGAGTATTTCTGCTACATACGTCCCTTGTGCATTCCATGGACAGTGTTTGTCTTCAGGATTGCTACTCCCTGCCACATATTTTCACCTTTTCAGCTCTTCCAGTTCCTGTTGCGCCCTGTGCTTATCAGTGTCCTCAGTAACCTCTTTTTCCTCTTCAACAGTTCCCTCAAACTCCAACAAACTCTTCAGTAGATCTGCCTTGGTACCTGTTTGCTCCAGGCCTCGAGTTCGAATATTTCTATACTCGTTTCCATGCTGCACTTCTTACTCGATTCCGTTCTCCCAGTCAGATAAGCCTCTAAACACTTTTGGTCTTGTCCGATGGTGGTGTGAAGCCATGTTACGAGCTATTATCGTCGATACGAGATTTATCGTCGAGGACCATCTTCTAAATTGGAGCCTCATCGTGGCAAAGCTTAAATCCAAATAACCAAACATCAGCCTTAATCTCACCTCAGTTCCATCGATCGAGAACATGTAAGTAAGTTCAATAAAACTAGGTGAGTAGGCTCCAGACGCTTACGGCAATCCTGATACCAATTTTTTTGGAAAAAAAAACCCTAAAACATACATAAACGAGCCCATGCACACATGGATCCATACCTCCCTTATAAAACGGAAATATGAAACCAACTCTGTCGGCATAAAAGGCTTTCGTCGAACTCAAACGACCGACGTGAAAAGATAATATAAGCCATGGCGCCGGGTGACACCAGCAACGAAGGAATACTGTTACCGTTTTACGAACGGAAAGCACACACACACTAATACACGCATACAAATTGTTCGTAACAATTACCACACAAAGGCACATTCATCCAGGAGCACACGGGCAGTAGATAAAAGGTATAGAGCCATAGCAGAAGCCCGGCAATCCGGCAATCTTCTCTTGCGTGACGGTAGCAGGAAGCCGACGGAATGAAATGAAAAGGAAAAAGGAAACGAAGAAAGAAATGGAAAATGTTCAACGCCCTTTATGCGACTACAAGACTATTGTTATGCCATTAATAGAACACTCTAATTGCGCATACACATAATCGTAAGTCCGGACGTGTGAGCTCATATATGTATGTATGTATGACGGGATGAAACAGCAAAATATTCCTTGATATTTAGTCAGCCAGTCAGGGAATAAGTAAGGAACAAAGAGCGAAAGAGGGAACGACCATAGGCGTGAACAGCAGAAGAAGAGTAAGAGAGGCGTATATCCTGCACCTGTATGGGTTTGTATCGTCTATTCATTATATGAAATGCGATACATCGGTGTACTAATCGTCCAAACAGAGTTTTGGTTGTGTTTGTTAGTCGAAGTAATATTGGATGATAGACAGGCAATGGGAAGTGTAATCAGGTAATCACGGTGACTAAAGACTGACGTACGGATGATTAGAATTAGAACGTCGATGCTTGAGTTGTAAAGGCTTTTATAGAAGCTTGCTGTTGCAGGAGTCAAGGTAATGGTAATTGTGTTTAAATGGGAAGGAAACTGATTTCTAGCCTGGAGATTTTAGCGATGGTGGATTACTAGAACAGGTAAATCTTCGATGGGGATTTTTGGGGAATTTTTGTTCCAGATTTGTGCTACAATATTATGAGCAGGGTAGGTATTATGCATTCGTAAATGAACTACACAAACTTTGAGATACAAATACATACTATTTTCATTTAAAGTTAGATAGGATTTCGACTTTCGAACACCATGTAATTGCTGTTGCAATAAAAAAGCTTCCAGGAAGTATTAAGCTTTCCCATCTCTCTTTGGCCTAGACATTATTAATTGGTAACAATTGGAAAAAGATGCCTTATGAGAGCGGTTACCAATTCCCGAGCTACCACACAAACAAATATTCATCGACGACAAGGCAATGAACACATTTTCAATTTACATCCTCCTTGCAAAGTCATTCGGATGGATCGATAACCCCCTGGGGAATTTCCTGCCTTGTTATGCCAATTCAATTCCCGTTCTTCCCTTTCACATCATGAAGACATGACTACTGGTGGTTATCCTGCGGCTGATTTCGATTATGGCAATGTCGACAATAAAATAAATACACATCCAAGGGAAAGATTATCAAAACAATTAGAGAGGAGTAAAGCAGATCTCGAGATACGACACGAGCTCATGGCAGTAGGTAACATCATCCTCTTGTCCGTCCTTGTGATTTATTTAACAAAAGCAAATAATTCAACAAGCATTTATGGTAGCGATAATCGAATTTACCGCTAATAATTCGACGCTTAGCCGTTCGGCCTGAGGATTGTAAGGGTGATATATAACGACAAAATGATACCCCTTACCCCTGTGAGGATTCGATATTCATGTCAGTGTTGTTCTAAAAGCGGAGATCTAGTTATAAGGACGTTTTTGCGATAATTTGACAGCAATTAAATGCGTGACGCATCTATTCAATGGTTGGGAGATACCCAACAATAACTGAATTACGTTTGCTATTGCCTCTCCCCTAATAAGATTTGTTTACAGAAAAGCTTTTATAATCGTTTCCTACCGGGCTATCACATGGGTACATCAGAACCGGCTATTCATTCAGTTGATTCTAATTCACCGTCAACAAATGGACTGTTTTGACCACACGCATTGTTTAGATCTAATATAATATATGTCATTACAGACAAGGAAAATCGGGCACGACAGCCTACACGAACTCGGAACAGGACAATGCCGAGGGTGGATTCAGGTAACAAGTACTGGTCATACCGTGTACAATAAACGAAATCGGAAATAGGGCTCAGTCACGTGTTCTGAAATTAAAATAGTTACGTTGATCATATGCTCTGCGCCATTGTGATGAAAAACACTTCGGACTGGGGCTTTTGCTTTTATTTTTCATCAGTGAACATTTTTCTTAAATTAGGTTTTATTAATCCTTTTCGCGACTGAGGCTCATTTAGGATGCGACTAGTGAAATCGAGATAAACGAGTTTCTGAATATATTTGAAGTGAGTCACTCCAGCTGCAATGATTAGGATACCTGAAAGTAACGGTAGCACATTACGAACTTCTGCTCAAACCTGCCAATGAGTCTTGCCTCATTGCTCATGGGACGCGAAGCCTTCTTTTTAGCACTGCTTTGCTTATAGCATATCATATTAGTAATGTTGAAGCATGTGTAAGGTAAGAGGTTTGATGTCAATCGCCAAGTATTTCCGGATTCATCGATCTAGCATTTAGGAGAGTAACAATAATTGTTTGACTTTGGCCCTCTGATGCTTAATGATGCTTTAGTATGTCGTAGAATTCTCTCAACCTAACCCGCTTCTCCTATCAAAAATTCACAAACCATCAACTAACCCTAACCCTTCCCTACCTTCTACCGCCTTCTAACTCCGAACGCTCTAACAAAAATCCGCCACTCACAACAGTCGCATATTTTTCAATATTTTTCAATCCGGCTTACATATCACGTTAATACAACTCCCTCCCTCAACCCTTAGGATCCACAAGACAATCGTCTGTACCCAAACCTTATACACTCTCCAAACCTTTTTTTTTTTTGTCCTGCGGAAAAAATGCATTTACGCATATCCGGAATTGAAAATCTTAGCGTTCCGGGTTATGTGGGACTCAGCCGTCCGGATTGATTCCTTTCAGCCCACTAAAACAACCGCAGTGCACCACTTCGCCTGGGAAGGAGAGTGTCGGCATAATTGCTTGCTGCCACGAGGATGTTAGGGCGAAAATTACCCTGGGTGTTAGTTTTGCTCTCACCCACTCACCACACACCAAGTCTGGGCCATTGTCCAGTTTGCGTCATCTTGTTCCAACTCGACCAGTTTGTATGGCTTCCCTGGAGCACTCTTAGTGTAACAAACCCTAAGAGTTTCCTGGTAAGCCTCATGGCTATAAGGAAGTCAGCGGATTTTGAGGCCCAGATTCCCCTCCAGGAGAAAAACGGATGTCAGATGGTCGGACTTGGTATTTTTGCGCGACATGGGATACGATATCCGAATTGTCGACATAGTATTTCCGTTTCCTCTCGTGGGCCTCATTCAATGATGTTGCTCCGCTGACTATCTGGCTATCTATGACGCAGACTTTGCCATCTCGAGCCACAACAAGGTCAGGTTTTCGGGGACCCTGTCGCGTGAGAAACCGTGGCTCCTGTTCAACTGACCATCCCTTGTCACGTACGCCGGATGATAGCACTTTGCATACCGCATCGTGTCTCAGAATACGCCCTCCGTGCGTCCGGAAGCAGTTCTGGATAATGTGTGCCGTGGTCTCGGTGACTTGACACCCGGCACGACATAGGACATCCTGTTCTGCTCGCCGGACACCACGAGATGTTCGGATTCGTGAAGGGAGGCAGTTGATGCGGACGTGGTGATAATGGACATAGTCCCGTCCGGAGAGCTAAAAAAACTTCCACCAGTCCCTCCCCATCTTTCTATCGAATCCTTTCTTCCATAGTCAAACTTACGAAATCTACGAAAACGTGCTTCCCTATCTTCACGACAAAAATGACTGCGTCTGCATTGATGGCAAAACCAAAATGAACGTGATGGTATCGATCCACCAAGAAAAGCTCCCGACTGACCGAGCTGATGAAAACCATTATCCGGGCTCGTAACTAACGAGCTCCCCACGTTCGCTGCCCACTTAGGCTCCAAGTGCCTCTCACACTTGCAGAGAACCCATTCTTACTTTCAAAAGAATCTTCAATCCCAACGGTAGATCTCTGCACCAAATGCTGAGTTCAGCCAAATATAGATAGATACATATGTATATCTCCTTCCACTACCAGAGGATGGCACCTTATGTCCACCCTAGTACACCAAGAACCTCGCTTCGTGCGCAACAAAAGATAGAAACGTCGGCAGGCATGCCTTAACCCTTCAATGCATCTTGTATCAAAAATGATACAATACTTTTTATTAGCTCTAAAAGTGTTTTTGTTTTGATTAACAACAATCCGTATATATTATACGATAGAACAATATTTCCTTAACCAAATCAAAGTAAAAAAAATGGATGATGGACCCGTTGTCAGTAGTTTCTTTGATTTCGTTGATCTATAGCCAACAATTGTGAAATAGAGTGAAATTTAGAAAATAAAAAATCATGCATTTAAGGGTTAAATCCCACTCTACGTCCGACTTTCTACTTACCTACAGTGTTGGACGGAGCTCACACAACTATCCGAATCTCTCTAATGCAATCCTCTCCTATCGGAACTTCTACCACTTTATTCCAATGATCCGAAAATAATTGCCATTTTTTTGCCCATATTTTCAGCCAGTCATTCACCGAACAGGTCCTTCAACCCGATCATGACTTATTCAATCTGGTCCCCTTCTTACGGTAGGCCGTTTGGCATAGGTTTATTCGTTTTGCCCTTCTTCTTGGCCTTCCCTGAGCCTTATAAGGATCGTTTAAAACTAATCAACCTACAAACCTTAGGAGACCGACGCAAGGTCGCAATCATACTTTTTACCCATGTCCTGTATCAAATGTTAAAACTGTATAATTAAAATAATAATTTATGTCAACATATTTGGCCGCAAACATACACACTTTCCTCTCAATAAATGTTCCCTTTTCTTGTTTTTGACATCCGACTCAAACAATTCGTTTTCTTTTTAAATTCTGTTAACAGGTTATGGGCCCAGTCACCCAGAAAAACGTGGCGTGATCATTTATTTCTTAGTTCGCATAGAAGTTGTATGCGAACGCTCTTGAAGGTTATGCTTTCGTTCGTAGTAGTTTTGATCCAGTAACACACAAAAAGGTATTTGAGTCGGATGAAGCTGATGACTGTATGACGGCTATGGACGATAAAATGGAAGCTCATCAGAAAAATGGGACATGGCAACTTCTTGATCCGCCGCTGAGTCTTAAAGTCATCAAGAACTTAATGACATGGAAACAAAAAAGTTACTGTGAACTACAACCGAATCTCTCGAATCCTATCTGGGACCACCACCACGGAGAGTAGTGAACGAACATCTTCAACACAAACCATCTGCCCCCCTTTCAGATTGTGTGACAAACACAAACATTCAGTCATGTTGCAAAATTTACGTCGATTCTTACGATTTTTGCTTTAGCTGCAAGTAAGGATTTAGTTCTTTACCAATTTTTGGTGCAGGGGTGGTAGTGGTGCAATGGTAATCATCACCGACTGTTAAGCGGAAGGTCTGTAGTTCAAGTCTGACCATAGCCAAGAAAAATTCCTATACGGAAAAAAACCCATGCAACAACACCAGTTGTGAATGAGAGATGATCAAAAAATGCTGACGAAGGCATAACACTCGCAGTATAAGATCACTTCAAAATTCATACTCTGCGTGTGCATTTCCAATATAAGATCTTAATGGCATGGAATAAAGTTACTGTAAAACTACAAACAACGCGACAAATTCAGTCGAATCTCTCGAATCCCAAGACAACCACCCCCGGAGAGTAGTGAACGAACATCTTCGACACAAACCATCTGCACCCCGTCCAGGTTGTGTGACAAACATCATAAGAGCGCAACTCTTGAACCTGCACGAATTAAAAAAAAAATAAAAAAAAAATAAAAATAAAAAGGATTTAGTTCTTTACCAATTTGACATAAAAAAGTTAACTTCCAGTCGATTTGGACGTATTTCCCATTGTCTCCGTCCCCAGTCATTTAATCAAAATAAAAACGTAAAAACAAAAGACAAATCAATAATAAAACAAACAGAGTCTGTCTGTCAGCATCATCGCCTTTTTCGGCGGTGGTGCCGGCCATAACAGGACCCTGAACACCTCCAGCTCCGTTAGTTTTGGAACCTGGCACACTCTTATTGGGGATTTGACCGTCACCAATAAGAGGAGGAGTGTTTGAGGCGCATGCCGAAAGCGCTGGCATGCCTGTGCCTCCTGCAGCCTTTACTAGCTGCCGACGCTTTCTGCGCTGCGCGCCGCCAAGAAGTGCGGGGCTGCAGATGAGGGGGTCGGATGGGTTTCGGTAGGGGATACCTCCGCCGACCTAATCCTCTTAACTGCTTTCCACAGAGGTTCGCCTTCAATCTTCGTGCCTTCGGCTGTGCCAGCCTCTTTGCACGATTTCCCGTGCCGCGCCATCGTCGGTGTCGCCTCCGTTGGTTGCACCACTCATGCTCAGTCCAACCAGGTGATCGGACAGTGAGCCGCAGGAGTCGGTGTCGTTCCGGGCTGCCGGAGAGTTGTGAGTGAGTGGTGGGGCCTCCAGAATCCATGCCCCGGCCGCGATCAGGGAGATCGCGGGTGGATTTCCGCTATTGCGGGTGCCACCTGGAGTAATACCATCCATTAGGTTGTCCATTCATCCATAATAAACTCGGTTCTCCGGGTCTTAGTTCGAGGTCATTTACCTCTTAAGCCCCTCCGCCCCGACAAGGCGCCTTCTCTCATACTTCTACATGTGTTCTCTCTAGCTGACCGATTTGTCAGATTTACTCTCTTTAGCGTTTTCCCTTCCCCGATTTCAGTCATAAATGTTTGCCAGCGTTGTGTTCCACTTAGCCTTTCGTCCTCACACTGGGGTATGAGATACCCCAGAAAAATTTGAAAGTTTATTTTATTTATATTTTATTTATTCGAAGCAGACCGTTTTTACCCAATAAAAAAAAGCTAATTCGCACTGCCGCGTGAGTCGCCTGCGCGCCTTGACGATTGAGTAGAAACAATGAGTGCCTATGGAATCAACAGATCGATTGGATCGGTAGCACGCTTTAATGAACGGATGTAGTTTTTGGTGAAGCGGTTGTGTGACGTAAAGGGTTGCGTGGCGTAAAGACGCAATTCACGCGGCATTGTGAATTATGGCCGTGTCACAATGTGGCGTTCGAGCGATCGGACTTTTGACAGCATGAGTAGGAACAATGAATTCATACGGAGTAATACGAATTGCTACCTCGAGCGTTGCCTTCAGCTAATATCGTAAGCTCGAGCTCAATGCCAGAGTAGAACTACTGGCTACTCGGTCGTGCGTTTTGACAGCCATTAGGCTTAAGAATACTTTGAAGTTTGTATTGGGTATCTTATATCTGCGTGCAGTCCCTGCTAGTGATATTTTAAAGTTTATGAATTAATGTGTTAGGTGAAAATTTAGTGTATTAGTGTATTATATCTCCGCGAAAATGCGACGATACAAGCGCAGTCGCGATGTCGACCACCACTGCATCGCTCAATCGTTCATTGATAAGGACAAAATTTTGTGTTTTCCTACATTCTTTGTTATCTCACCTTTTATTATCTCATTGGTTATTATTTCATTTTGTTTTTCTTTGAAACAATGAAAACACTCTCGTGAATCATTACGTAGTGGGCAGACGCCTTACAGTAAAAATGGCACTTTCACGTGACGTAGCCCACAAAACACTTACATATGTTAGAGGTTGAAGATGAACCAGAGTTGTTTGCGGTGATAATTCGGATAATGACTCTGACTACGTAGTAGAACACTATGATTCAACGAGTGCTCAGAGTATTGAAGAAGAGATTGTGGAAGCTCCACAGAAAAAAACGGAGGTTGGCGGTACTGAACGGAGAATCGGACTACAAATGGAGTTCGGTTGCGCCCGGAATACGCGAGGTGGCGTCAGATGTGAAAGGTTCGGTGTTTCTCTATTCAAAGCAACAATGTCTCAACATCGTTTTGAGTTTCTGGCAATATGCTTGCGTTTTGATGACAAAACAACGACAGTTGAACGCAAAGGGAATGACAAATTTGCACCGATTCGAGAAATATGGGAACCTTTCATTAAAAACTGCAAACCACTTTCTACTCCGTTCGAGTACAGCACAATTGATGGACTACAGAGGTAACTGCCCATTCCGTATATACGCCTCGAAACCAGACAATATATGGATTAGAATTTGTAATGATAAATGATATGATATATACAATTCCCTACTATGGCAAAGTTGAAGTTGAAGCGGGTGAATCAGTACCGTCCTTCTATATTCGAAATTTATTCCGCTGTTTCCGACAATTCTGACACAGTACACTTTGACAATGCTGGGCACTCTTTGCAAAAACAAAAGAGAGATTCCACCACAGTTTTTAGCTCCAAACAAATAAAATTGTTCCAAGTTCACATTCGATTAAAATAAGCCCAAAAAAAAAACAAAATTGTATTGGTTTTATCCACTAACCATATACTCTGAGGATGTGGATAGTTTTGGATTATAATAGCACCAAAGGGGTTCGATAAATTGTGTCATTCATACACACCATCAAGAGCTTGCGTTGGTGGCCTATGCGGGTTGTCTGCGGAATTTTAGCCCATGCTGGCGTAAATGCAATGATATTACACTTGCTCAACCAAACAGAAAAAAATCAGGGAAAGAGTTTCTCTGCGAACTTTTGTATAGGATTGTTGAGCTCCATCTAAAAAGAAGGATCCAGATGCCTAACTTAAGACTGCGTTTGAGGCAAGTTATTGAAGTTCTTCTGAAGAAAATCGCGCAGATCACAACCACAACCAGTTTTTTACAACAACCAATAAAATTGGAAAAATATGTTCGTTGCCACTTTTGTGATAGAAACAAAGATCGGAAAGCAAAAAAAATATGTGTACGACGTATCAGCAGCCTATGTGAGCTGTGAGCAGCCGTTCGCCTTGCTGTATCGAAGGCAGTAAATAAAAATTACATACATATGTATATACATATGCATTGCATTTATTCCAATACTGTGCTAACGCTGCGCTGGTTTGAGATGAAAATTACGTCAAATTGATTTTAAAAATATTAATGTCATTTCTAGAACGAAATGTGAGACTTTTGTTTTTAATTTAGTTTATACACTTTTAAAAGTAATAATTTAAATTAACATGTCTTTTAGTACAATAATTTTTTAATTTACAAAGAATTTAAATAACTTTTTTTCTGTAGTAATTTTTTTTATGTGAGTGAATTATTAAATACTATTTGAATGAACTAAAAACATTAGAATTAAAATTAGAATTAATAAATACACTTTTTTGTGTTATTTCTGATTAGGGTATGTCACACCTCAGTGTGAGGAACGTGTAAAAAAATGTAGATTTCTTGAAGCAACATGAAGAAACAACAAGCTCCTGTGCAAGATTCAGCAGCAGTTACCACTGAATTTGAATTTTAGCCTGTAAGCTATTGACATGTTCCCGGCATTATCATATGACAGTCCCACCTGCTTCAAATGATTTCCCTTAACACCAATCACCGAAACCTTTGGTCCATGCTCCTCTTCCGCATCAACTCCTATAGAAGCAACATGAAGAAACAACAAGCTCCTGTGCAAGATTCAGCAGCAGTTACCACTGAATTTGAATTTTAGCCTGTAAGCTATTGAAATGTTCCCGGCATTATTATATGACAGTCCCTCCTGCTTCAAATGATTTCCCTTAACACCAATCACCGAAACCTTTGGTCCTTGCCCCTCTTCCGCATCAACTCCTATAGAAGCAACATGAAGAAACAACAAACTCCTGTGCAAGATTCAGCAGCAGTTACCACTGAATTTGAATTTTAGCCTGTAAGCTATTGACATGTTCCCGGCATTATCATATGACAGTCCCACCTGCTTCAAATGATTTCCCTTAACACCAATCACCGAAACCTTTGGTCCATACTCCTCTTCCGCATCAACTCCTATAGAAGCAACATGAAGAAACAACAAGCTCCTGTGCAAGATTCAGCAGCAGTTACCACTGAATTTGAATTTTAGCCTGTAAGCTATTGAAATGTTCCCGGCATTATTATATGACAGTCCCTCCTGCTTCAAATGATTTCCCTTAACACCAATCACCGAAACCTTTGGTCCTTGCCCCTCTTCCGCATCAACTCCTATAGAAGCAACATGAAGAAACAACAAGCTCCTGTGCAAGATTCAGCAGCAGTTACCACTGAATTTGAATTTTAGCCTGTAAGCTATTGACATGTTCCCGGCATTATCATATGACAGTCCCTCCTGCTTCAAATGATTTCCCTTAACACTAATCACCGAAACCTTTGGTACATGCTCCTCTTCGGTATCGACTCCCATAGAACGAACTACGGTTACCATGAGCCAAAATCCAGAATACTGCGTGAGGATTACTCCGCTTTTTCGACATACCTCTCACCAAGCCCTGTCTTTGAAATGTCCTCTACCGCCGCCGTTCACCACCTCCTTAATTTTTCCCTTCCTAAGGCTTGCATTAAGCCAAGTCTTTGGTTACCTACGGGGACGTCGAATTCAGAACTCATGTTCCCCGCTTTAGACCAAGAGATTCTGTCTGGTTTCACAGACCCAGAAGAAAGGTACATATGTCACCGAAGCTTCAATCTGATTTGGAGGTGACATGACTCTCAAGCCAAGGATTGTGCACATTGACCGTTTTCCCGTTTATGGAGATAATAATGTTAAAGGGAACCCCCACCGAAGATGCTTAATGGAGATGCTGTAATCCAAGGAGGAGATGGTGTGACAAGTATGTTACGCATGCTGAAAACGCCTTGCATAGTTAGCCAAGACAATATTAAGACTTTCCTACGCACGTTCGCAATGTTTTTGATTGAGAGCCAGAGATTTCCCGGGATTATCATGCACCATACATGCACGTGCACAGGGATTAGCACCAAGGAAGATCCGAAAGGACATTATGAATAATTATCACCAATAGAAACACACTACTTACACGAATTATGATTGCAAAATAATTGAAAGGAATTCTTAAGTAAATATGAACAAGGACGGTAAGTAGTAAGCAAGAGATGAGCTGGGACGAATGACTGAAGGTCTAAATCGGCTGATTGTTAGGCTTTGTTTGCGCCCCTGGCAGTTGGGTAAACAGTTTCATTTGTGTTTTCCTTTATTATTATTAGTTTTCGTTATTGCTTCGTCTCTCAGGTAGTCCTATTCTGCGAATCAAGCTATTTGGATTGGCCCTTAGACTTGATTGCGATGAACGATGTAATGAGATATGCGAGGTGGGGAGGAGTGTGTGTCAAATAGAGACATAAGTATTCGTGAAGTGTAAAGCATTTAACAAAGTATCAACAAGAAAGTAGAAAGGTAAATCTCGTGTTCATAAAGAAATCGTCCTGAATCTCTTCCGCTCCTTTCTCTTCGTTTCTTTTCATTTCCATTCATTGCACTTCACTTTGTTTCCCATTCTTCATGTTTTCTTACGACCATTGTTGCGGTTGGCATGTTGGCATGGAGTACATTGTGAATACATGAAGGGCCGGGACAAACCACTCTAAAAAACAAAAAAAAAAAAAACCAAAGCAAGTTCAAATAGGCTTTGGATGCCCTCGATAGGCAGGGTGTCAAAATCGTATGAGCGGAGAACGAATATCATCGCACCATTAAGGATCCTTTGTTGTTTTTCTGCTAATGTTATTATTATTATTTCATTTTGTTGGTCTCGTCATTCACTTCTAGGTTCCCTGATCTTACATTGTGTGACTGTGTGTGATTTGACGCGTATAATGATCATTAGTAGCGTAAGTGTTCAGGAGATGGAATTGCTTTTATATGAAACTGAATTCTCTCTTTTTTCACACTCTCCCTTAATCTGATTCCTGGTAAACCAGACACAGACAACAGGACAATTCCTCTTGACTTAACTTTGGGTTATTATTCCATTAGGGGAACGCATATTCACTGCAGGCATTCGCCGGATGCATTTCGAAGTGTACACGGCCACAGAGCAGATCAACTAATTGAGGATATGTGTGTGCTAATAAGGGTAAGACGCATGGTAAGGATGGGTGAAAGATAGTGTTCTCGAGAGGTGTGTGAAATTAATTGGTTTAAAGACCCGATACTTTTTATGTACTCTATGGGTCTGTGTTAAGTGCAATTTGAGATGATCGCAATCAATTTGGTATTTAAATGAACGATTAGGATTGAATCGAATGACGACGGTTGGGTATGTGGCCTGTAGGCAAGAGATCCTTTTTTTTCTTTTATACGAGTATAGAAGCTACAATTAGATTAGAATAGAAAAATCCAGGTGTAGTGTGGTGGTCACACGGAGCAGCCAAACAATAATGGAGGAGTACTGACGGACAGATTAAACGTTAATTAATTCAATAAGGTTCCGACCATGGATGAGACATGGGTCCACCACTACACACCAGACACGAAACAACAGCCCAAGGAATGGGGGGAAGCAAGTGGTTCAACGCCAAAGAAATCGAAGTTGATCGGCAACTGCTAGAAAAGTCGTAGACAGTGTGTTTAGGGATTCAAAGGGGAGCCTGTTAATTGATTACTTGCAAAAAGTTAAGTTCACTCAAACTTTTTTGACCAGCTGGATGCCAAAACTCGCGCGAAGAGACCTGGCTTGAAGAAGAAAAAATAATTTTTCACCAGAACAACGCAACGTAGGCAAGGAAAACTGCGGAGTTTGGGGTGCGATCGGCTCTCCCCCTTTTTTCCTGGCTTCCAGGTGTTTCCAAACTTGAGGAAATACATATATCTTCACATTTAATGATGAAGTTGAGAGGGTCGTAGATGAATATTTTCACAGCGTTCCAAACTCTCACTTCCGGGAAGGAATACTGATGTTTATACTGATTCATTATGTTTAAGCTACTTAGTGAAAACCAAACTGCAGGAGCAGATGGCCTTAGAGCACTGAACATCCAAACTTATGGCAATGTTTTTGCGCCGATAATCGCGAGATTTTTATAAACCTAAGCTTAACTAAGACCGTAGTTCCTCATGTGTTGAAGACTGTTGTGACTTAGCTAATTTATAAAGGCGGTACCAAAAGTTATGGTATTCAACTACAGGCCGATATCAATTTTGGCGGTGATTGAAGAATCTGGAGGAAGTAATTCATATGTATGCGGATGACGTCTTAATCTACATCCCGCGCCCAATCGGATTGCGTGAAGACTGTATAGCAAGAATCAACGAGGATTTTATTAGTATTGCATTGTGGTCATCGCAGAATAAGCTCAAGCTTAATCCTTCTAAGTCCACGAGTCTTATCTGTTCTAGAAACACATTTGACCTACATAATTTTCCGAAAATATTACTTAATAATGAAGTAATACAGTTTGAAAATAATGTGAGATATCTTGGGTACCACATTAATTCATCATTGACCTGTTGTGATGCCATAGCTGACACCATCAAAAAAATGTACACTAGTCTGCGATACCTCCGCTTACGTGTTAAATATGTATGTCAATAAAACTACATCTTTTTAAAAGTTTGATAATGCCGTTCTTTACTTATAATTGCTCTGTTTATCCCCATCTTGACTGTGAATGTAAAAGAAGACTAAATGTGGCTTTTAATGACTGTGTTCGCTTTATTTATAATGTCCCTAGGTACTGTAGTGTGTCTCGTATTAATACTGATGTCCTAGATGTGAAACTGGACGTATTTCTAGATTTTCGAAATATCTTGAAATTATATCGAATTATTTATCGCATGTGCCCAGATTACCTTCATGACATGATAACATTTGCACGTTCAACTCGCGGTTTGAGTTTAATCTAACCACGATTCACACATTGCGTTGGTGAACAGTCCTTCCTCGTATCTGCAATTCGCTTGTGGAATCGTCTTCCCCACGAATTGCAGACAATAAACACAATTGCCGAATTCCAAAGAAAACTTTTTATCCATCTCTCTGTAAACAGTACCATAAGTTAAAATTCCAATATCTATAATACATTAGCTCCTTTCTATTTTATTTTATTTTCAAAATTCTCTCTATTTTAGTTTGTATTTATTAGTTTTTAAGTTTTGTTTATTTTTTTTATTTTAATTTTTTTTTCTTGTAATTTAACCTAAGCTTTGTAACTTAATGTCATCTTGCTTTGAAAAGACCACTGTGTCTTGTAGCATATTGTTACACACAAATAAATGCAATGAATGAAAAAAAAAAAAAAAAAAGTATGGCTCCCATAAAAGTGCGGTAAAACTTCTTATTGAATTTTCAAATGCTGTAAACGAACGAAGGTTTAAACAAAAACTTTCATGTTCTTTTGCTTTGTATACATTTTAGTATTCACACTTAATCATGTGAAATTTTTGAGTATTCAAAACAACTTAAGCTCTAGATCTTTTTGAGTAGGGATCAAAGGTACTTGCAGCGATGATACGACGATTTTTTGTTTTTTAATTTCTACATGGTTCGAAGCTGGGACCAATTTTATTCCTCTTGTCCAACAATGACCTACTTCGCACTTACAAAAACCCATTTGCTTCAAACCTACATATATCCTTTTGTCGATGACACCGCAATAATCGTGGAGCCTAAATGCATGTAATTCCTGAGTTCGCCACGGTAATGGGCTTGAATTATTCAAAAGCCACAACGATGAGCATTCATCATAAAGTCACTCATCAAATGATTCATTTCCGTTATGTCAATTCGCACCTCCGGATCATTTGATCGAAATAGTTGAAAGCTACAGATATCTGAGAATTACCAACTTCTTTTGGAATAGACATATATGTATATAAGTTTCGTTCTGATGTCAAAAAGGCATTCTTCACACTATATTTTCTGGGTCGGTACTCGAAAACACAGGTTCAAAAGCACGATAAGGGGTACTTGCTTAAGACAAGACATCCAACACGCACTTGAATAAGCATCAAACATTTCAAAACACCATCTGTTCAGAAAAGGCAAGCTTTTGTGCTTTCCTAATATGCTGCGGCTATACACGGTCTGGCAGTATCCCAAAAAAAGAAAACTATTTTAAATGACGGCGTAATGACACACATGTTAATTGTTTAACCTTTTTTAATTTCTGGGAGAGAGGGAATGACATATATCTAGTTAGCTAATCAAAAAAATTACAGCCAGAAGAGCTTAAACAAATCTGAGTTATCTTATAAAAAAGTAAAGCAAGATGTTAAGATATTAATGACGATATTATATTAACATCCAACCCCCGCTTGAAGGGCTCCACGTCGTTCAACAGGTAACTAGTGAGGTTTTGCAACAGCATGTTGAGTTTATCTTTGAGTTTGTTTGAGTTTGTCTTTACCAGGATGCGCCCGTATAACTCGTCGCAGCTTCCACTTAAGAGGTGGTAGGTTTTCTTCCTTCACTAACTGGCTTGCCTGCCTTGGCCCATTTAGTACGATGCTGCAGACTTTGCAGGTACTGCTTTGACCATCGCCACCAGAACTGCTGGGAAAACCATTGAAGCTGCTGGTATCTGTTAAAACAATTTCCGCCCGCACCATAAAGTGAAAAATCATCGCAGGCCGAGATGCGACCTCTGTATACTATTTATTCTGTGCTAGTAGTCACCCTGTTTGACACAAAGGTCTTCCAATCCTCTGCAATTCTGCAATGCAATTAAGCACTATTGGCTGTATCACAGTGTGGCGTTCGAGCGCTCGGTCTTTTGACAGGCGTTGTACCGATTTACGACAAACATACATACATATTAGAGATCTGCATGAATACATTCATTTGTTCCACTGCAGTATGTACAGTACTATGCTGTACTCAAATTTACTGAACACTATTCGCGTTGTACTGTGTACACATGCAAGCGAAGGAAAAAGGGTTCAACGTTTTGCTATACTCAGGCTAAATGAATGCTATATATGCCCTTTGTATACAATCGTGTACACAAGATAAAAGCATGTGT
Organism: Merodon equestris; assembly: GCA_958301585.1. Classification (NCBI taxonomy): domain Eukaryota; kingdom Metazoa; phylum Arthropoda; class Insecta; order Diptera; family Syrphidae; genus Merodon; species Merodon equestris. Next base: position 18,993,224 of record OY284418.1, on the reverse strand, counting down.
ATAGTGATAATGGAACCAATGCAACAAGATCAGTAGTGTACAAAGTGAAGAAAGCGGACACAACAAAAATATATGTTGCGAAAATCAAATTGAAAAATCAAGAAATCGAATTAAAGCCGAAAAATGAGTTTTTTTTTTTTGGAAAATTTAAGTATTATTGTTGAAGTGAATTGATTGTTCTGTCTGTTTGTGTGTGAATTGTCTTTTTGCGTGCATGTTCATAAGTTTAGTGGTAACCCAGATGTACCTGACGTCCTACATGTAGGCCGGTCAGAAGTTGCACAAACTTGAATAAACCGTATGGCACGTGTTGTGCAAACAACAGGCCCACATATATGACGGCAGGCACATCTGGGCACGTGTCTTTGGCCCAGTCTTTTCTTATATTAATAAATAAAAATCGTGCTCATATTAGATTTCAACATTGGATATAACGAACAAAGCGTCTCCTCCGAAGTACGAAAACGCACTTATTTAAGCTAAACTTATAAGTGGGAAATATTATTTATATTGATTAAAAATATTGAAAATGTCTTATAATAATAAAAAAACCATGTACATATATTTATTTTGATGTTATTTACTTCGTTTTAGGTCTGTAATAAATCTATTTTATAATCTATAATAAACATATGTATAAAAAAACTGACCAACCATTTCATTCACTGCACAGTAAGTAAAGTGTGCAGTAAACACTATACTCTTAATTTACTGTACACTATTCAGCATTCAACCAATAATTCATGTGCATAGGAATATGTGAATAGGGACACTATTCTCTTAAACAGAAAGAAGTACATAATCCATACGCACTCACTTAAAAGGGAACCGCGAAACATACATGTGTTTTTAGAATGAATGTTTCATATGCTACTTTGAATGCATTCATGCAGATCTCTAATACATATGTATGTATGTCAAACGCGCGACCTAGAAATTTCTACAACGTAATGTGGCTTCAGCCGCTCTGCGGTTCAAAGATCGGGAATATGACAGAATGCAAGCAAAATTTCCTCAAACACCCATTCAGCGCACCTATACAAGCATTGTCAGCTGTCAAAACGCACCACCGAGTAGAGAGTAGCTCTACTCTGGCGTGGAGCTCAAGCTTACGATATCAGCCGAGATAACGCCTGAGGTCGCATTCCGTGTTTCTCCATATGAATTCATTGTTCCTACTCAGCTGTCAAAAGCCCGAGCGGTCGAAAGTCACATTGTGATACAGCCATAAAATATCTTTTATTCGTTCCACCAGTCGTACCATCAACTGCTACACACAGTTCCAGTCTGGGTAGAGTAATTGTCTTCACGGGAGCTACTTTCAAGCTCGTGTCGAAAAAGCTCCACCTTTACTATACCTTTGTGATCCACAGAACGAACATATACGCAAGTACCATAAGCATTCTCGGAACTATTAGCAAACGCGTGCAGTTTACAGTGGCGTGGGTCGCCAAAGAATGCAGGTCGTCTTATTTGCAAACTGTTATTTTTTTTCAAGCTTTCCCTGAAGTCGATCCATCGATAATGATAGTCCTGCATCAGTACCTCGTCCAAGGTGATTTTCAACTTCCACAACTGTTCCACAATTTTAGCAATAAAAACGATCGGGCTTATCAGGGCGAGAGGTTCAGACAAACTAGATATAACAGAAAGCACGGTACGTTTAGTGACAGCTTTCACTAAAACTGGACTGTTGTCATAATAGGTCTGTTCCCGTACTTTTTGGGCAGAAATTCACAGATTCTCATTTTTCCAAGAGTGGGGATGAAATTCTTTCAAAGAGAAGTGGAAACACAAAAAAGTACGGGAACGCGTTGAACCAAAAAAGTTGCACACATTTTAAATGTCAAAAACATATGTTTGAATTTGATACATTCTTGGATTCGTTAGCAGGTGCAACATACTAATTTGCAAAAACATACATATTATTTTCAGATTACTATTTATTAGATGATTCAGCATATACATTCATCATTTAATAACGCCATATAGAGACAATGCACATCTTAAAAATGCACAAAAGAATTTTAATATAAAATTGAGCTCTTGTCGTATGACGGAATGACGGAAATCAGCTGATTTCACGAAGCTGTGACAAACTACCCACATAAATTTCTTGGGTTGAAATTCACAGCATGGGGAAATTTTTTACTCTCTCGAGAGCGCTCTCTTTTGTCCAAAAGTGTGAATTTTTGGAGTACGGGAACAGACTTTCGTAGTTTTTCGTAGTTTTTCGTAGATTTGGACTGTTTTGTCGTTTAACAATCGTGTATTAACTGAAATCTACATTTACAATTTTTACTATTTTACAATTTTACTTGAACATCTAATCTTAGATTTACGCAAGTGATACCATAGCCTGCAGTTTTGAATTTGGGTTGGAAATTGGCCAGACGTTGGGACTGCAAGTTTACAATTTAACCTGTGCAATTACAATTGAATTTAGAAATATCTCACGATCGTTGTGTCGTTGCATGGGATCATCGGCTTGTGGATGACGAGATCTTGTGTTTTCCGGTGGCTGGTAGCTATTGCAACTCAGCATTTGGATGGGTTGGTCAGGAGGCAATGCGGTGCGGGTAGACGTCAGGCAGACGTCGTAACTCACGTGTAGCTAGGTAGGGGGCCGATGCAGTGCCGAACGTCACTGTACCTATACACAGTCGGTTTATACGAATATCATCATGTTGATTTCTTCTCCATAATATCAAATGAAAATTTCTATCAGCTGGATCTAACTGTACTTGGTGATACATTTTCGATAGGTAGAATATCAGGTTGTATACGGGTCCAACCATTAATATCCCGTTTAATGATTCATCTGAGCTGAATTTTGCGGAAGCGTCGCATACCATTCGCAACTTGGTGGAAGAACTCGAGGGCTTTAATGCGCAGTGATGGGGTAATAAATAATGCAGCTTTGTTAAATCTACCTTGGGTGCAATATCCATATGTGATTGACTAAGAATCTCGTCCATAAATTCCAAATATTGCTGAAATAGCTCACGATTTTTTATGAATTTTCTTTCTAGAGAAAGCTGAAATTGCATGAAATGTTATTGGACGAAGGAATTTTTCCGGCGACTACCTAACCGAACACTGTATTCTGTATAGGCAAGCTCGAACCAATTTTTATTTGGCCAACGCGCGGTATATTATAAAAAAATGTCAACTCCAAGCAATAAATCCAATTGTTGAGGCAGATTAAATAGTGGATCAGATAAGCGAATGTTATTAGGAATTTTCCAGTCACTCGTATCAGTAAAATGTCAGGTAGTAATCCCGTGATCTTGATATTATGAACGGCGTCGATCGTAGCCGTAAATGTGTGGAGATGAGATCCAATCAAAAGGGTAGTTTTGTATTTCGTTAATGTCTCAGTAGAACAATGTCAGAGTGGAGGCGCGGAACTCCTAATCGCTGCATGAGCCTTTCGCGTATCATATGAATTTGGGAGCCAGAATCCAAGAGGACGCGGCAGGGTACTGGTTGGTTGAGTTTATTAAAAATGTTAACAGTGGCTGTTGCTAAGATAATATTTTCAGAGCAGCTAACGTGCATAGTGTAACTTTGAGCACGGCCAACGACGGCTGATGGAGACGCATAAGATTTACTAACTATGGATTGGTTACAGTTCGAGGGGCGACTGACTAACCTACATATGTATGTGAGAGAGCGCCGTGGGTAGTGTGTCAGCCGCTGACGCAAGATGAGCGAGTTCGGATGCCGATAACACCAACGCCATCGAATGATTATTTCGCGGCTTCTCTCCTCGGCAGGGTACTGGCAATACCCCCCGTTGTATACTTGCCTTGAAAATTTTTCTCAGCTCTCGCCGTTCGGAATCGACATTAAGCTCTAGGTTCCGTTCACTTGTGTGAAAAAACAAATCGCACACAACATAAGTGGATAAAAAGAAGCTTGGCTCTGGCTCTTCATGAGCTGTCTGTCTGATGATGTCTGTCTGGCAGTACAATGGGTCAGCTATGTGAGAGTGATGGTACCAGTGTCCGAGAAATTCGATGTATGTATGTATGTATATGCAAATGTGTGTGGTGCCTTTTTCCAAATTCATCGCAAGAGATTGTTGGGCAATTTGGGCAATTAACGCTGGAATGCTCTGTAGTTTTTAAACAATTGAAGCAAAAATTTAGGCGTTTAATTTGTTGAATACGATCTTTCAAAGGCAAATTAAAAAATTAGTGGCAACGGTAAAAAAAATGACCTGCATTCGAACAATAGCTGCAAGAATTCTTGGTTGCAAGAAAGAATTTTGAATGGGATTTTGGTGTACTTTTATAGTTTTGGCTGACTGTGATGTTTCGGAAATATAGATATAAATTATTTGATAAATTACATTCCAAGTTTTGTGCTCTCTTTTTTAGAAAATTGACTAATTTCATGAGACTTGGGAGGCGATCTATTTGAGCTTCATCAATTGGGGGGGGGGGGGGGTCGTGGTACAATGGTAATCATCACCGACTGTTGAGCCGAAGGTCTGTAGTTCAAGTCCGTCTGTCAGTTTTTCTATACGGAAAAACTGTGTAACAACATCAGTTGTGAATGAGAGATGATCAAAAAAGTGCTGATGAAGGCATAACACTCGCAGCGGCTTAAACAAATCTGGGTTATCTTATAAGAAAGTAAAGCGAAGATGTTAATATATTAATATTCACAATAATGATATTGAATTAACACCATCGTAAACAAGATTAATAGCAGAAATGGATCAAATTCGTTACAAAACTAATTTAGCCAATCATAGTTCCAGATTCTCTATATAGAGGGTGGTCGTGGTGCGATGATAACCATCACCGACTGTTGAGCGGAAGGTCTGTAGTTCAAGTCTGTCCATATCCAAGAACAATTCCTATACGGAAAAACGGAACGGGAGATGATCAATAAAAGTTGACGAAGGCATAATACTCGCGGCATAAGGTCACTTCAAAATTCGTACTCATTGTGTGCATTTCCAATATAATGCCTTAATGGCATGGAAATAAAACAGTTACTGTGAACTACAACCAACGCGACAAATTTAGTCTTATCCAGGACAACCATCCCCGGAGAGTAGTGAACGAACATCTTCGTCACAACCATCCCGTCCAGATTGTGTGCGAAACACCATAAGAGCGTACACTCTTGACCAGCACGAACCTTATAAAAAAAAAATTAAAAACTGGCCATTGAAATTACAAAAGTGATTTTCAAAATCAAGCATCTTACCTGAAGTCACCTATTTCTCAAGTCGTCACACGAGATCATGATATGGATTATACTAGGTCCACGCAGCAGACACCACCACCCAAATACGACGTACAGTCCCAACCCGCCACACGTTTTCCTTGACATATCTGTTCCCGGAAAACGTATGTTCCTTGCCGTAGATAACATTTTCATTATATGCATCAATTCCCATCACGCTCTCCCATTGACAAATTGCCTCTTCATCTCATATGTCTCATTACCGTCGCGTCTTATATGAACTTTCGATAGTCGAGCATCCCTCACTTGCACATCAATACTAGTTCCACCCCGTTCTCCGTCGTATGCAACATTTCATTATTCGCCTAATTACATTAGCTTGGCGAATTGTGCGTAAGCGTTTCCTCCGTCGACAGAGTACACCGGACGGCAGGGAGTCGGCAAATGTTTATCTTTATTAAAATAAGAAAACGACTTAAAACTGTTATACGCTTTGATGCTCATAACAACATCGTCGACATTGGTTGGAATTTCCCGTGGGACATGGGCTAAGCCTTTAGCGAAATCCCCCGAAACAATATTAAACTCGGGCGGCATTACAAAACCGCACAACTGTGCTTATTTCATTCATCCCGCGTATGCCTGTGGATGCTCGTGTGCGTACATCCTGAGGAAGTAGATAGAGAACATGCACATCCCACTTTTAATCATGTTGTCGCTATTGTCTGTTGTCGGTTGATGGCCTCTTCGGCATCATCCTGTGTGGAATGCATTTGCAATGTTTTTACTTCGTTTTGCCTCTTTGAGTCGGTGCATTTATCCGGCTTCGAAACGTGTGTAGCTGGTCTTCAATAGACGTTCTGATGTTTCTCTCTGCCGGTCGGACATGGACCACGACAACGGTGGATCAGTCCCAGATAAAGGTATTAAGAAAAATTAAATATTTTTTTGAGGCAGAGGGGTAGGAGATAAGTAAGTAAGTAATCATGATAATTAGATGTATTAGGGATGACAAGGGTAGTAATTGTTCCATTGGGATGTGGCGAACGCGGAAATTAGTTGATGATTTCATAGTTGACCGGGGTGTTTTGTAGATTGTAGCTTGCAGGGAGGGAAGGAGAAAAGGAATAGTTTTGAGGTGATACAATTAGGCAAGGACATGTTAAAACGTCGTGATGGAAAAACAGGAGGGACAACCCGAAACTACTTATAACTGGAGGTCACTGATGGTGTTGAAGTTTTCTACTGCAACATTGATATTTGAAGAGCTTTGTCTTCAATACGTTATTAACGCTGGGAGGAGGATGACGTCCATCAATGATGGCCTGATAGACTACCCAGTACACCATATGTTACAATCCGTATTGCCAAATCTATAGAATTGTCCTGGAAGTAGGATCATCTAAGCTGGAGCAAACTGAAGAAAACATGTCAAACGGAATTAGGTCAGATAGATCGTGGACAATGCAACTATGCACTAAGATAAGATCAGATGCAGTGACCCTATTAATTTCTTTAACAAATCACCAGTTTCACAAGCAATGTGAAGGCTTAATATCAAGTCTATTAACTTAAGTCTTATTAGGCCAGCCGATGGCAGGACTGGGTTTCCCATTGTTACCGTGTTCAAGGCTTTCCCGATATAGGAACGAACATTTTGAGTTGTGTCAGTAATTTCCTTAGATTCCACTGCATTATATAGGTGTGGAAACAGGCGTCTAAGCCAGAACATTGAACATTGACCACTTTACTGAAATCAACAGATTTAGATTCTTGCCAAGCACCCGATTAGGGCAATTATCCTTTTCATCAAGAACCGCGAGCTTCATTTGCCTATGCACGCCCCACTTAGTGGCTCCCAAATCCACACATTGATAACAATGCAGTCACGGAAAAATCGAGGGCGAACCCGGAAAATTCAATCAGAGATAAGCTGCTTTTCACCATCGACACGATTCATGTCGTCTCGTCCATGTATTCGAGATGTACCCTCACCTGGCCGCATATCGTAAAATTGGAAACAAGATGTGGCCGATATATGTACGTTTTTCCCGATATTATACAGAAAAGAAATTGGAAACAGATTATTTCCTTTACCCTCCTATGCCGGATTAAGATTTGCACTTTGAGATTGGATTCAAGATGTATATTCCGTTTTACATACACCTGTGATTCCGATTGTTGTAGAAAAATGAATCCAAATATTTTGAAGGAAGTAATCAAGAATCAAATGGAACCAGAAGTTGTTATCCGTGAGAAAATCATTCGGCGATGAGACACGGCTAGCGAGGGTAGATCGATGTGGCTGCAGTTGAGATAGACCACGATTGCTTCTCATGTGACCAACTATTTAAGCCTTTCGAATATCACGGAAAAGGAATTAAAAATAAGCTATGCATCTCAATACCTGCTGAGTGAATATTCCCGTCAAAATGTCCGCGACATACATGAGAATCACGTCCCAACCACAAGTCTCACCATTCGTAATATCAAATATCAATGGTTAAGTATTCGTATTCAAATAACCAATTATAAATCGAGACAGAGCCAACAAAAGATGGTAGAAGTTTAAACCCCCGAGTTCACAGAACCAAACAACAGGAACCAACGCTATAGTTTCTTACATCTAAAATCAAACTCGGCTTAAACATTAAGTAAACGTGGAAGATCATTAAGACGCTGGGTATGAGTAAACCATTCAAAGCTTAGATCTCAGAAGACATAGTTAATACATCACACGTAGATTGTTTTATAAAAAGATATTTAAATATCGTAAATGACTTTATTATCAAAATGAATGTTCGTTAGTGCAAATGTTGCGTGGAGTTTCCTGAAGTCGCTAGCAAATACTTTAGAGATATTGACATGACCCTGGCATACTGTTCATATACCTCGAGGAATTGAATTTAATCACAAAGAATTCAGGTAATAAATTGCAGTCCACAGGATGTTCTTCAAAACGGTTGTGTAAAATCATATCAATAGCAGCAAGCATCTTAGAGATATTGACATTTGATCTTGTCCCTGACATGCTGTGATATAATTTTTTTTCCTTAGAAGCATGAAGGTCTAGTTTTAAAAGATAAGTTTAAGTCGAGTTATTAATATTGGGGCTCACTAACGCATCCTCATTGTAGAAATGCTGGAAAAAAATATTTTGACTAACCTTATCCAAGGGTTCCGGTGGCATATTTTTCGGACAAATTTTCAGTGTTGTTTTCAATTAACAAAGGCGATACTTTGCCATTCTTGCAAACACTTAAGCTTCAAGTTCTTTAAACAAAACAATATGAAGCAAGAAAAAACCTAACTAAGACAGCTCGCCAATAAAAAGCGAGTGAACACGAAAACGACCAGGTAAAAAAACGACATCAATTTGCCACATCCGGCGAAAAACAATTCTGAACAACATTACTCCACTCCGGTGTGTTTCGCCTTGGGGGCTGCCGGAATGAGTGATATGTGCGGTAAGCCCTTATCCACAACAACACCATTTTGTTTTTATTTCACTACCATCCTTAAATTGTCGTTTTCAACTAACGCGCACCAATTAATGACGACAGCTGCTGACATTGTCACTACACGAAGACGTCATTTCGAGTGCAAGGAACGTGAAAAACAAATGAAAAAAACAACATTTCAAAAATAGGAGGGGTCTTTATTCCATTTTCTTTTCACTGGAACAACATCCATAACGATGATAATGATGATGACTACGACTACAACGACAACTACCACCACGCTATGCCACGCCACACCGATACTCTTGGGTGCACTTGGTATTCTAAGATATGAAACAACTTTTCTTTCGACTGTTTTTAGTTCGTCCCATTTTTGGGGTGAAAAACACCCATTCAAAGGAAAGCAGATTATAAACAACAAACAACAATATTCATGGTGCCTGGCTGACTGTTTAGCCGCCAGACGGCTGCTTGACTACCGTGGCTCAGTAATTTTTGGGATTGAATCACGTATTGGAAATGGCGTGCGAACGATAGAGATAACAAAACCGAAAGTAGAGTCGATTCGAAGAGGTACAATAACAAGGCAGAAGGAAAACCAAAACCACCACCAACGGCGTCACGGCCAAGAGTTGAAGGGTAAGGCAACAATGAATAACAACAACAATAACAAGGTACCATCGACACAGCAATAAAACAGACGACGACAATCGGGTAACGAAATAAGTAACCACCCTCCACCCATGGAATCATTCTTCCGATCTGCGCTCTCATTCGCTACAGATACGAATGGGAATACAACACCCTCCCTCGGACCGGACTCTCAGTCTCGTATATCGTTTTTCTCTGCTTTGTTTGCATACACACGATGTTGTTATTTCACAAACTCCTCTGCATATTGGTTGTTGCTTCCGACGACCTGGAATTTCTTCCTCAGAGCTGCGTTATGCTCTTAATGTGAATGTTGATGCGATAAACATTCTTTCAATTTGACGACAAATGCTCTACCCAACCAACACACTCTACAGACTCAATACGCATACACACTCAACTGAGAGTGTATTTCTGGGATTTATGGATTTATTTTGTTTTTCCTATATTTATGTGGTGTATATTGAATAAGGGCTCATTCCACACGACCGTTGCACAGTCGTTTTGTAGGCCGGCTCAGTCGATATGTCTTGTCGTACGTATTCAGTCGGGTCGCATCTATTACTTGATCAATATCGCGCTTGTCAAATTCCATCTGAATTTTTTGTGTCATATTTTGAGATTTACTTTTCGTTACACTACCGTATCATCGTCCCACCAATTGGAAACGATTTATTTTGTTTTTAACTTTCTCGTCTCAGTGTGCCATTATTGACGGATATGACGTCGCGGTGTTGTGATCCTATGCTAGTGAAATATTGATTCCTTTGATGGTTGCATTCTATTGTGTTCGCCCGATTGTGGCTCGCGGTGATATAGTTGAACGCCGTCAACAATGAGTTCAAGTGAATCTCCAACGGCCAATAGTAGTAGTGAATTAATTTTGAAAACGGAGCAATACGAAATCGACGGAACAGCAAATCAATTGCAGCCGCCGTCGGTGTTTCTTAAAAGTTTAACCTCTTCACCGCCGGTAACCGTCGCCAATCGACTCGGTATCCTTAATTTTAACAACAATATAACCAACAATTACAGTAAGACAAACAATTCGATCGGGCATCCGTCGCCGTCGCCGAAATTGGAGGCGTTGTTTTGTACGTCGCCGGCCGAAAAAATGCCCATACCCACCGCAGGTGATATGCAGTTGACCACGATGGCTGGGACGACACCGGGACAGCATTCGATTTCACCGTCATTGCCCCTACAATCAGCTCCCACATCAGCACCTGCACAACAAGCACCACCGTTGCCACAAGCTCCCTCACTGATTCCGAATGGTAGCAGCAATGAGCAGTTACTCAACTCACGTCGTATGAGCTCGATCCTTGGTGGTTATGGCCTCGTACCGTCGAGCATTCTGGGACCACTCGACCATTACCGCCTGCAGTTGTATAGTTATGCGATGAATGTGGAACGTTTACGCGGATGCGGAGCACCACAACAATATCCCACACCGATATACTCTGGTTATCCAGGTGGTTCTGGCAGTTGTGTAGGCAACAGTCCATATGCACCCACTCGTTTCGCTCTATCCATGGGACTGTTCTCGAATCGGATGTTTCAACCTGAAGAACCGAAACCACAGCATAGCTACATCGGTCTCATTGCGATGGCAATCTTGAGCTCGGCCGAAGCAAAACTAGTCCTTTCGGATATCTATCAGCACATTCTCGACAACTATCCATATTTTCGGACACGCGGGCCCGGCTGGCGCAACTCAATCCGCCATAACCTTTCGCTGAACGATTGTTTCATCAAAGCGGGACGAAGTGCAAATGGCAAAGGCCATTATTGGGCGATTCATCCGGCAAACGTGGAAGATTTTCGAAAGGGCGATTTTCGTCGACGCAAAGCTCAGCGAAAGGTGCGCAAGCACATGGGTCTGGCTGTAGATGATGAAGGCACCGACTCGCCGAGCCCGCCGCCACTTGCTGTAACTCCTCCACCGATGGCGCCACCACCGCATCCTGGTGTTCTCTTAGTCGGATCACCATACAGCAGTGCACAGCACCCCAGTCATCAGCACTATACCAGTTCCTTGTCGACAGTGATTACAAGCAATAACGTTAACACCGAAAACAATAGTGATTCGACTACACCGACGGAAGCCGGTGTCATTGCAAATCTATATTCGCAAACGCGTAAGCGACAATTCGACGTTGCATCACTATTGGCGCCCGATGATAACCCGGGCTACCATCACCTGCCGCTGCTAAATAAGCAACGCATTACGTTAGCCGAGGATGAGGACATCGATGTAGTCGCAAGCGATGTTGATGTCGACGACGACGAGTCCTATCAAAATCGTCACTCCAACAGTAGCTATCACGATCACTATCATCAACAACATCACCAGCAGCAGGAATTGACTCATCCACCATATTCACCTCAGCCCAATCGACACTACCAAACATCTAGTCCGGTCAGCCAGCAAGAAACATCTTCCTCCGATCTACCGCCACTGCAAGCTAACAACGCCAATAACCTGAATCCCACCGCAAGCAACTGGCAGGGCCTGATACAGCATTGGCCAAATGAATTCGGCACAGCTGCTGCTGCGGCGGCTGCTGCTATGGATCCACGTGTATTTGGCCGCTACTACAGTCAGTATATGGCCGCGGCTGCCGCCCGTCGGGTTGCTGGCGTGTTCCCGGCAGCAGCTGCAGCCGCAGCAGCAGCCGTCATCGGTCATCAAAATACCGCAACGAAGCAACAACAATCGCCGACGCTGCAGCAGAAACAGCAACAACAACAGCAGTCGTATGAATGTTAATATTTAATTATCTTGTTGTATCTATTATTTTTATCTTGGTTAACTATTTCTTTACCATTCCCCAATGCCAACAAGATGGATATGTGACTTCCATTTGACTGTCGGTTGGCTCAAATCTATTTGAAGAATGTCCCATTATTTTATGTTTTTATAAGAAAATGAGCGAGTCTTCTAATGTCCTTCAGACCGAGTTCACTTCTATTTGGTATGAAAAAAATTGATTAAACTTTTAACGGCCATTTGTGGTTGTGCTGTTTTTCCGGTCCAAATCTTTCCAATTTAACGGACCAATCCACCAATCCAATCTTTCCACCACCTACAAAAATCAGTCCAGCTGACACCGGTAGCTTCGGAATATTATTTTTTCTATTTAGTTTAAATTAATTCAATTGTGTACCTGTTCTATAACCTTCCCTTTCCTTTCCTACTTCTGTATTTTATATCCTCGAAAAACTATCTCCTAAAGCATCACTCTTCAGGAAATGTGCTATACAAATAACAAATTAAAATATGAAAATAAATTAATAAACTAATTGTAAATATAAGCAACAACTAAATATATTTTTTCGTTCTGTAGTGTAAGCCCTGTTCGCTAGATAAAATCTTGTAAATGTCACAACGTAGTGAAATCATTAGTTCACGAAATAAAAAATCACCTAATTGTCTATAAATTAATTATAAAATCAAAAAAGAAAAAATAAAACAAATGAAAAAGAAAAAAACGGAAAAGAAGATAAAAATAGAAAATGTGTTTTAGGGGTTTAACCATAAGTTTGTAGATTGGATGTGAAGCAATACGAATTGAATTGTTGTTCTTACTATAATACGATATTTACGATAATAACGATACTATAAGTCACAGAATATACAAACTGAAATTGTTTAAATTAAATTTGAATTTTTCTTTTTGCCATACGAAAAGCAAAATAACAGTTTTTTTTTCTTAAGTTTAACGGAAGCTTCTTGAGGTCGGTAATAGATTTTATAGCACTAGAACTAGCACTAGCACTAGCACTAACTTTCTATAGATCTCTACTCTAACTGCCACTCTAAGGACTTTAGAAACTGGATTATGGAGCCATTTGTCATAACCAGAAACCACCAATGAGACGTACCACTTAAAATGGCCGCCGACGTTTGCCTACAAGCTGCGGCGAGCACGTGGGAACCCGGGGTTCCGTCAAAATTATGTCAACAATCACGCACATTGTTATAATTCCAAGAATGTGTGTGGTGGGAGTACACTGCGGTAAAATGAAATGAGCTCACGCGTATTCACGAATAGAGTTTGTTTGCTACATGTTTTGTCGCTACGAACCTGCACTTCATTCAAAATATCAGGGTTCATTCAAGACATACGAAAGACGCACATCTCGTTCTGGTTTCTGATCGTAACCAGCGTGAACATAGAAGACCATTCGTGTGAGGTCAAATGATTAAACAACACACCAAAATCAAGAAACGAAGATACTTCTGCACAGGTTAGTAATCTCTTTAGGTCACCAAATGTGCCTCCGCATCGTCATCAAGACTGATGGAAATATTTCCCCCATTACCACGCGGACTTCCTGGCGACCTTTTTCCTACGGGTTTTTCACTCATTAATTGTTTGACTGTCCGTAGAATACTACGTGTCCTGCTCATCTTAGTCTTTGCGATTTTATCATTAGGCCAACATCTATGTACATATACAAGGTTGGTCCGATAAGTACTTAGCCTACAAAAGAAAAACAAAAATTTTGGAGAAATGACGATTTAGTGACTTTTCCAAGTTTGGAAACAAAAAGAAGCTGCACTGGGCCAAATCTGGACAATACGGTGGATGGGGCATCAGTTCGTAGCCCAATTCGACCAATTCGGCCGTGGCGAGGGCGGAGGTGTGAGCCGGTGCGTTATCATGGTGGAAGAGCACTTTTTTCTTCGCCAAGTGGGCCCGTTTTTTCTTCAATTCGGCGTCGAGTCGGCCCAATAATTTGGCATACTACAGCCCTGTGACCATTTTGCCCTTCTCCAAGTAGTCGATGTGGATCACACCTTGTGAATCCCAGAAAACGGTGGCCATCACCTTTCCGGCCGATGGGACAGCCTTCGCCTTATTCGGAGCACGTTCGCCGGGTGAAGTCCACTGTTTCGACTGTTCCTTGGTCTCTGGTGTGTACCAATGGATCCATGTTTCGTCGACTGTCACGAAACGACGCAGAAACTCCTCCGGATTGCGCTTAAACAGCGTCAAACACTGCTCTGAAGTGGTCTCACGGTTGCGCTTGTTGTCCAGAGTGAGCAAACGCGACACCCACCGCGCCGACAGCTTTCTCATGCCTAAAATTTCACGCAGGATATGACTCAGGCGATCTTTTGAAATGCCTACTGTCTCAGCTATCTCGCACACCTTCAATCGGCGGTCTGCTAATACGAGATCGTGGATTTTTGTCACGTTATCCTCCGTGGTAGCCGTTTTCGGGGCACCTGGACGTGACTCATCAAAAACCGACGTGCGACCACGTTGAAACTCGTTAAACCAATTTTTGATGGTCGCCATCGAAGGAGAAGAGTCACCGTACACAGCATCCAAACGCTCTTTGGTTTCGATGCGCGATTTCCCGTCCAAAAACAAGAATCGAATCACCGACCGATATTGCTCTTTTTCCATTCTTCTGAAATCCGCGGACACTCCCGCTTCCACACTCGGTGAAAACAAAACTACGAGTCCGATCCGGCTGAAATCGACAGTAGCCGTCTACTAGAATGTACTACACGATAGTTAATTGCTCTTGCAATACTGGCGCCATCTGGCGGTGAGTCTAAGTACTTATCGGACCACCTGCGAAATGCGGTGCAAAGTGATTACAGATAGACCGAATTCGTGTAATCGCCTCAGCCAAAAGCAGCATGAACTTAACGTGGCGTTTTCATGAAACCTAAAATAACACATATTACTGTGCCACATATATTTAGGTAGTATGAGTCACAGTGTCGGTTGCGCTGCTCTCTTGAATGGGGCTTCACGCCATCTGAGACGAAATCCCTATCTGTTGTAACGTTCCTCGGGCTTGATTTCGCAGACTTTTCGAGCCGAAACACTACTGTTCATATATTTCTCGGCTTCAGTCGTCGGAGACTTTTAACAAAGTCCATGCCGCTATACAACTAATATAGATCGCTTTTATACGATTATTATCTCTTTAATCCATGGAAACGTTCCTCTTGAAACCACTAAGAACGATTTTATGAGTTTTAAATACAGCCTTTGTTTTGTGCCATAAAGCAGGACTGGAATGTTGCAGGCCACAGTAGACCAAGCCACTCTTATTCATGTCGGAATCTCACACAAACTTCTCCAAAATAATATTGACAATTCATATAGCAACGGATAGCCTTGCCTAGACCCTCTGGCGTCGTTGAAGTGATAGTGGGTTACGTGAGATTAGTAAATGAGCTTTCCTAGAATCTTAGTAGACGATAATTTGATTTTGAATGGTTTTTTCATCGGTAGACTCCAAGCTTAAATACATTTAAGATAGTTAGTGGAGTCCACATCTCCTATGGACCGGCCAAGAAGGCGTTTGTTGTCTGCTGAAGCACTCAGACGGGACTACTGGTCCATTATACTGCCAGACAGTAATACCCCAAAATTCAATTTCGATGGGCTTTGCGAGGGGCTCTAGGATAACAAATAGAAAAGTAAATATCCTTCTAGGTGCACTTAATTACCCAGCACACGGAAATCACCATATAGGCACGCAGAAATGAACCTGACCTCATAGACTTCTGTATATACATAGGTACATAAAGTTATACCGAAGGAGAAGCTTAATCACAAAAACTTGCCTTGAAATCTTATCTGACCACTCCCCCATTATTATCACTTACGTGACCAAAGCTATAGATAGAAGTATCCATTCTAACGTACTAGATGTTAAAGCATGCAGAGGAGCGGATTGCAATTAAGATCACATCCGTACATCCTAATCATCGCCAAAATTAAAAGCCGAATCTAAATTCACAGAAACATTCCTTCTTGTTGATTCTCATGAGCAACACCTCAGTTGAAGTGAAATGCTCGACATTGGTGCTCTTATTCCCGCATGCTGGGATAGGTTCCCTTGCACCTGGGACAGGTAGTTTTTTGGAGTTTAATGAGAAATCTGTAATGCTCTTGCGCGATTGCTTCTACCACTAGACAATTGATGCTGGTCCCAATTCTTGTGTCAAATGGACCTTGAACCCATGAATGGTAAAATTTTTATAAACATTTTTTCTTGTCTTGTGCTGTGGTCTTTGTGGAGCTAGTCAACTTTCGCCTGCATTTATTTCAAGTAGAGATGTACGCAATCCTATTAGCCATGTAGTACCTACATTGGGATATACATATAGGTGAAAGAGAACCACTTTCGAAATAATGCTTGAACTCAAGAGGTGGAAAACCGAATTGATAACCGAGGTCCATTCCTCGGGGATAGTTTCATTGTTCCATATAGTTGTGATGAGTCCATGTAACTTCTGCTTTTAATTCCGATGGTAATAGGTCGACGCTTGTGGCCTGGTTATTCTTAAGTCGATGAATTGCTTCTTTTACTTTCCCGATGCTTGGTAGTTCTGCTGTGTGGATAACGCCCTTTTTCATTCCTGCTTTTGTTGTCTAAAACAAGCTCCCCATTATCGTTGGGTATTAATCCTGAACTGGCCTGGTATCCTTTTCGTATTTTACTCAAGGAAGACTTTGGTGTTGTAAAGGTGCATTGTCTCCAGTGATGTGAGTCTGTAGAGTCGTCAGCTCAGCACCTACCTCAGTCTTTGTTTCATGGGGCAGAGATCCATTATAGCCGTATCACAATGTGGCGTTCGAGCGCACGGGCTTTTGACAGGGGTTTTACCGACTTACGATAAACATATGTCAAACGCGCGACCTCGGAAAATCTCTAACGGCAAGATTGGGAATATGACAGAATGCAAGCAATGTTTCTTCAAACAACCAATACTTCAACCAATAATTCAGCGAACCTATACAAGCCGTCAAAACGCACGACCGAGTAGCCAGAAGCTCGAGCTTACGATATTAGCCGAGACAACACCTGAGGTCGCATTCTGTGTTGTTCCATATGAATTCATTGTTCCTACTCATACTGTCAAAAGCCCGAGCGCTAGAACGTCGCATTGTGATACGATTAGGCCCGCGGGTATATTCTAACCCCTATCCCGCAGGGAAAATTCCTGAAGATTAAGGAGAGGGTGAATGCCGGTGATAGAAGACATTTCTAAGACAATGTTTGGTGAGACGTAGATTGAAAAGAGCGGAGTTTGCTTCGTGTAGCATGCTGGACATTGGCTCATGGTAGCCATAAGTTCGTTCGATGGGAGTTGATGCGAAAGAGGGTCATGGGCCAAAGGTTTCGGGCATTGGTGTTTGAAGCAGTGGAGGCAGTTAATACTACCGGTAAGTAGATCTTGGATAAAAAGTATGTCTGCGACCTTCTATTAGTAGGGTGATTAGTTTTAAGCGATCCTTATAAGGCCCAAACAAGACCACGAAGGACAAAACGAATAAATCGAAGGGAGCAGAAATAAAGAGGGAAGATTTGAAGGGAGAGAGGGAGGGTTTGGGAATTTTCATATCATCAACGTGTACGAAGTAAGTAAGTTTGCAGTGTACACAACGAATGTAGGACAAATTCAATTATTGCTGACCATACTGATATGCCATCTGGTAGGGCGATCCGGTTATTACTTTCGACCTCGTATTAACGCTGCATCCGAGGGTCCTTTAATTTTTCCATACAGTTAAAGTGGCTTTTTCATGGGGCAGGCATCCATTAAGAATTAAGTTGCTACTAACGACTGCCACTCCGAGCCGCGGGTATTGTCCAACGCCTATCCCGCAGGACAACAATTCGTTGTCAAAGAAGTTAATCAGAAAGGCTTTTTAAACGTAAGTAGCCGTAATAACACTAGTCAACACGACTTTTTGTCGTTAGTCTAATTTCCCCAGAAAAATAATTTAAAAAAATTAAATTATATTACATCGAAATATTTAAATAAAAATGTATGACGGTATATCCAAAAAAAGTATCATGAATTGGCCATAATAAGTTGGTTGTGACAATTAATTTTATTTCATTTGCATACATTTTGGTTTTAAGGAAGTGTTCTATACATGTAGACTACAATATGAATCGAAAATGCTCAAATGAGTTACTAAATATTGGGGGCGCAACTAAGTTCTCGCTGTTTTTTTAATGAAAATGCAACTTTATTGTGGAAAAACGGTTACAAATGAATCATTCAAAGTATTGCTAGCGACAACTTTTTTCCATCTTTCTGGCAGAGCTCGCATACCGTCACGGAAGTAGTGTTCATCTTTTGAGGTTATCGACGAATCAAGTAATTTTGAGATGTCTTTAAATGAATGGAACTGCGGATCAGCCGTACGCCATACGCCATCGAACGGAACGAGTTATAATCGGACGGTGGGGTAAGAATTCCTATTTGAGCGTTTCTAAGTAGGTTTTAACGGCTTTTGCAACGTGAGGCCGAGCGTTGTCATGCTGTAGAATCACTTTTTCGTGCCTCTGCTCGTATTGCGTCCGCTTTTCGCGCAGTGCTCGGCTTAATCGCATCAATTGAGTTCGATACCGTGCCCCAGTGATGGTTTCGTTTGGTTTCAACAGCTCATAATAACTAACACCGCCCTGATCCCATCAAATAGACAGCATCACCTTCGCAGCGTGAATATTCGGCCGAGCCGACGACATAGGAGCATGACCGGGCTATCCCCATGATTTTTTTCTCTTTGGGTTGCTGTAAAGAATCCATTTCTCATCACCCGTAACGATGCGATGAAGGAAACCCTTCCTTGCTGGAGCAGGTGTTCACAGGCGAAAATACGACGATCAACGTCTCTTGGCTTCAAATCATAAGGAACCCAAGTTCCTTGCTTTTGAACCTTTCCCAACGCATGCAACCGCTTGGAAATAGCTTGGCGGGTAACTTCTAATACTGAAACAAGCTCTTTTTGCTTTTGGCATGGATCCTCATCGAGCAATGCCTCAAATTTAGCGTCTTCGACGGTTTTTGGCATTCCTTCACGCGAACGGTCGTCAACATCGAAATCATCGTCCTTGAAGCGACGAAATCAATCACGGCACGTTGTTTCACTAAAAGCAGCATCTTCTTAAGCTTTTGGAGTTCTGGATGCGTTTCAGCCTCCGTTTTTTTCCAATGAAAGAAGAAAAGCAACACTTCCCGCAAATGACGATTATTTGGCAAAAAATCAGACGTTGTCACACAACCAAAAGTATATGACGCAAAAACAAAATCACTAATGTGTCAAAGCGGTTTGTTTAAGGTTGGTTCATGACGTTTTGGATACGTCACAATCGACCAGCACATACTACTGGAATCATCTCTTGATATACAGCGATAACTTAGTTGCACACCTAATAACACTTGCAATTTGTATTTCGGTTTCATCATTCCTGAGACTACTTGGGCACCAAGTTATTTTTGTTTAAGATGTGAAAGCTATTTAAGAGGTTGGGTAAAAGGTACCTACCCAGCAATGCCATTTTCCAAAACTCTGATTTGGAGGGAACAGAATGATCATGTTACGGGCGGTTATGTCCGTGTCTAATGAAACTGAAGGAATATTCTTACAAAACAAGAGATAGAATTGTGTATCCTGATGTGGAGTCAGTAACTAAACCGCTTCCTCATACTGAAGACTACCGACCACCGCAAACTCCAATGAAGAAAAAAGATGCAGAGAAACAGGTAAGCGAGATCGAATTCGAAGCTTCAACTCAGACCAGATTTCCGTCACAACGTTCTGTTGTAAATGAAAATGACTTAAATTTGTCTAAACCTCAAGCTGAACTCTTAGGTTTCAGACTTCAGCAATGGAATTTACTTCATCCGAGAACAAAAGTTTCAGTTTAACGACAACCCGGTGCTGAATTTTTAGACTTTTTTGAAGAAAAACGTGGTCTTACATGTTGCAATGATGTGCAGGGGCTTATGAATAAATTAGGCTTTGACTATTCACCCGATAAATGGAGACTATTCACTGACTCTTCAAAATTAAGTTTAAAAACAGTCTTATTATATAATGGCAATAATAATCTTTCATTTGTACCTTTAGCACATGGCATCCGTATAAAAGAAACATATGCTAATAAATCTACTCGAGAAAATTCAGTACAACCGTCATTCTTGGAAAATATGTGCAGATGTTAAAGTTGTTGGAATAATGTTTGGGTTGCAAGGAGTCTATACGAAATATTGTTGTTTTCTATGCGATTGGGACAGTGGAGGTAGAAGTCAACACTACATAAAAAAGAAGAGGCCGAAGAGGACTAATTTCATTCCTGGACAAAGAAATGTTCCTGAAAACCCTTTTGTAGAATCAAACAATATTATTTTGCCGCCCTTGCGCATCAAATTAGGTCTCATAAAATAAATTGTCAAAGCCATGTAGAAATAGACAAGGTTTCTTGTATTTCAAAACTTTATTTCCTAGACTGAGTGAAGCTTAATCAAAAGAAGGAATTTTTGTAGAGTGGGATGATATAAGGAAGATTATGAAGGATTCCAAACTTATTGAACACAGAATAAAAAATATGCTTTCTTTTGTTGATACAGCGACAATTTTTTTGGGGAATTAGAAAGTCTGCAAATTATGAAGAGATGGTTTCTAAACTACTACAGGAGTATACAAACTTAGGATGTAATATGTCCTTAAAGATCTATTTCCTTCATTTCCATCTCGACTTTTTGCCCGAAAACTTAGGTGCGGTGAACGAGGAACAAGAAGAAACATTTCATCAAGATATCATGGAGATGGAAAAAAATATCAAGGAAAATGGTCGCCGATTTTTGTTGGACACTAAAATGAGATCATCCACCGTATTGTTATAAGAGACGAGCAAACGATCAAAAAAATCTTCAGAATAATTTTTAAATTTTTTTTTTTTTTTAATAAACATATTATATAACGGAAATGAGTGTTTTTATTTTTTTTTCCACACACATATTTTAATTGATCTCTGGCCAAGATATAAAAAAATTATTTTTTTGTTTACTAGTGTAAGGAGACAACCACGAGGATATGATTCGACGGAAAAAAAACCCTCACTTTGAATAAAAACAATGATTTCTCCGTGGTCTTTTTAGACCTAGGCTCTCCCGTCTTATTGCCACAGATGTAATTGACTTAAGAATATACTGGCCTTGAAATCTTGTGAAGATTTGTTTTGATCATAAATCGAGTCGGACTCTAAAATGATCGTTAAGTACTAAAATTAGTTCTAAAATTACATCATCATAATCGAAGCATGCTCAACGAACATACCCAACCCACATAGAAGCAGTCATACCACATCACTGGTGCGAAAACAAGAGGAAGAAAGAAATAAGGAAAAATTAAAAAAGGAAAGAATGAAAAACAGGCAAAATGGAAAACAAATTCCACGATCGTTGACCGAAAATCAACATTATCAACAAGAACCAGTTGGAGGTAAATATTTTAAACTCTACTATTCGTTCCATATCCCCCTTTAAATGGTTTTCTATCTGAAATTTGATTTGGATAATTGTGGTAGCTTATACGGTGGAATTAGTGATCGCAGTATCGTGGCAATTGGATCACAGGTGCAGCTTTGCGGAAAAGGCATTAAGAGTGATTGGTTGATCGAATTGCTTGGCGTTTGTGCCTTAAAATTGTTGTTTGTGATCGGAATTTGTTGTTATTTGAAAAACACTGTACCTGGGAGGATCTTTACACTGATCAATCGTGTCCAGTGCCAAGACTACACCTAGTGTATTAATTCGAATTTATGGGCGACCACTGTAGGGATGGTTTGAGTGTAGAACGACTCTTGTGTATAATTGATCGATTGTTTTTCCAGAGAAATGCGTTCACAGAACTCAGTGCTAGCACATACAACGAAATCTCTCAGTTCACTTACATTGACAACACATCAACCACACATAAGGGATCAGCATCGTCAGCGATCCACAACTTCTACATTACGCGCTTGTGGAACAAAAGAACCCATGACTACAGGCAGTGGAATCAGTGGAGGGAATAGCAACTCAGCACCTGCTTCCCAAAAAACCAATTCGTCTACCCTTCCCGCATGTATTTCGATAGTGTCAAATAAAAATCACACAACGCCAATGATCATTCGTCACAGTAATGGAAACCTGTCATCGAATAACAACGTGAATACCTCGGCTTCAACAACGAATAATAATAACATTAAGGCGAATAGTACGAACAACAACAATCAAAACCCAAATTGGAGTAAACTCCAGACACTTGAGCAGCGCAAATTGGAACTCGAGAAACTGCTGAATGAAAAAAATTGGTTGCTTGCCCAGATACACAAGCAGGTAAGTGGGTTTTGTTACTTTTCCAACATTCGTATCATCATACCTCATATCTAGGAATCACAAATCCTGAACGGTAACTACGAGAATTTCCATTTGTTTGAGTCAGGCAAGGTTAGTTCCGGGACAGGAAACTCCATTCTACGACGTAAAGGCAGTTCAAGTCTGAAGCTGAACAAGAATAACGTACATTTTAACGGCGAAAACGTAATCGAACACATCGTCCAGTTGGCTCAATCAAACTAATGTTTCTCTTCATTCCAGAGCCGTCTAACTCTATCTAAGTCCGAATATGACTTGGCCCAAGAGAACAAGCACAATAACCAGCTAGTGTGTGCTAATACGAATGTGGCCAGCCTAAAGAAACGCCAAGGAGTGCCGTTAAAGACAAATTCCTTTCACGACAGTACATCAACCTCCGCACTAAGCCTCACTAAGTCGCCATCGTTTGAGTATAATGGCAATGTCGCATCAAACGTGAGTGACGGTACCAACACCAGGCATAGTATCAAGTACAGCTTGGGACGTCCGCATGGAAGCAACGAAAACCTAACCAATAGCATATCAGGCCCCTATTCCCCCGGATCACAGCAACAAATTGATAAATCTTCATCCACTCTTCGTTCAGTGGCTCAATGTGATAAATATTATTTGTCGCCAACGAGCCAAATGTACACGGATGGCAACGGTTTTATCAAGGCCAGTCAGAACATCAAGCAATGTCTTTCACCGTCACCCATGCATAAGGTCATTGCACTCAACGACACGGCCGAAGCTCACCGAAGTAAGCAGCACCAAGGGGATGGTAGTCATAACCTAGTGGTGCATCACAACGGCAGCCAACCACACTTGGAGCAGTATGAAAACGTCGATGCACTCTCCTTGTCACCATCAACTATATGCACATTCGACCAGGTTCAGGCTGGTAGTCATTGGGGAACAATGTCGAGCAACGATCGTTTGGCTTGGTGCGATGCTACAAGGTAGGCTCTTTGAACACATGCCATCATGGGTATCATGATTCCCTGATGTTTCCTTTAGCTACGTGGAACTGGACAATGAGATTGCGAATTCATATAACGTTAAACCGCTGCCGAAGAGGACGTTTCCGACTTCTTTTTCTGGGTCGTCAATGGTAAGTCGACTCTTTAGACTATAAACGAATCATTTACCACCAAACCATCTTAGGAACACTCTCCCGAGTCGTCGTCGATGGGGAATTTTTATACCATCGGGGGATCGAGCGTTATCGGATATCCGACTGCAACTGGTGACGAGATATCCATCTCCTCGGTGAATAGTGAGACCAATAAAAAGCCAAAAAACAAACAATGGTAAGTAGCCAGATACATATTCGGCAATTGTTCTCCTTTTCAAACTCGTGATAGGATGGAGTCATCTCTGGACGGTCCGGTAATCCGACCGAATATTCTGCAGAATACATCATCGCTAGTTGACGCGAATGCTCTGCAATACTCGTACTATAGCACATCCCGTCAAACCAAGTCGCCAAGTGCAATGATTCCAAGTGGTGGAGGCAAAATAGCACCATCACCGAACCAAGGTACATTACTTACTACCATGCCGGGCAGTTCACGACCTCCAACCCGTACACTAACTCATCACTCGCATCCGCATCACAAGCAAAGTTTTCGAGAACGTACCAAACTATCGTCACAGTCGATGTCAAGCGGCACTTACAAGGCACCAAAGGAAAAACTAGACGATGACAGCAATCACCTAAGCCACTCGACGTCGTTCTTAAACGTCGACCCCTATCACCATCATCACTTCCATTTACAACCAACGCCTCAGCACCAGCAACATAGTCAACAACAACCATTTCCGCAGCTCTACCATCACAATCACTACTTGATGAACATCTCCAACAGTAGCGCCTATCCACTGACCCATATCCAGAACTACCAAATGCAACAAAAGCCACCAAAACAAGTCTTGCCGCCATCCACCTCGCCTCTTCCAAAGCTTAGTCCCACCACACAACATGCTGATACAACAGCTCAGTCGTCTTCCAGACCAAGCCAGGGTATGGTCAAGAACTCGATGCATATGACATTTCCAAACCCAGTGCAACAAACGGGTGTGTGCTCCACTACATCGCCCGATATTCGGATCGAATCGCCCAAGAATATGACTGTTGTCCAACAAGCCACATTTCTTCCATATAAAGAGGTGACCAAGCCATTCGAAATGTCCGACTTTTACAAGTATTCGACTAAATTTCGCCAGAAAGAAGCTAACGCAACGAAGAACACGACCTAATTAATGTGCCACGTCACCATGATTGTTTCTCTTTCTGTATATCTAGCCTAGATACAAAGATTTATGTAAATATTACTCCTCTGTACGTATGTATTCGTATTAAAGACGCTTGAATTGGTGGATCACTTAAGAAGAATAAAGTTTGTGCCACAGAGCAACGAAGCATGTCACTTTAGGGCTTCCTTGTTTACTTCTCCCTAGGCTCGATTATGATGGTCGTGACGCTAGCTTTTAACGATGTTTTCCGGTGGAACATGGTTCCCGTTTGGTATATCCTCACCATTGATTTTAGTAGATAGGTTCTTTGGGAAAGTTGCGTATTCCTTGACCTCATTTATTCACATAAATTCAAGGAAACATAATTAAATTACAAATTACTTAACTTATAGTAGTTAGAAATAATATAGGTGGCACTTTTTATTTTATATACATAGGGTACTAAAATAGTTTCAAATGCCACTTCAAAGGTTGAACTAAAACAATAAAAGTATGGGTGCGGTGACCCAAGTAATTTTATACACTTTAACTATGAAAATTCAGATTAACGTATAAGAAAAATAGTAATGACATACAGATACACAAAAGAAGGAGATAATGCGATTCTTCAAGAAGAAAAAACTCATGGTTATATCAGAATATTAGAGAAAAGATTTTCTAGTGTCGCGATTCACAAGCCTGCTAGAAAATGCCATTATTTTGATTGAAGGTGGTAGTCCATTAAAGAGACGGCACGAAGAAACTAAATAAAAATTACGAAATGCAATAGTGCGAAAAGTTAGAACAGATATACGTACAACATTTGAGAAGTTTCGACGTAAATTGTAATCTGAAATTACCGTGATAAACATTCATTTAAACGCATTACATTTTTTGAGAACAAAATGGAATTACTCCGTGAGAAAGTTTAATTTCACTAGTCACAGTATTCATTAGTACAAAAATTAACTACAGCGAGGTTTTATTTTAAAAACTATCATTTTAGCATTTAAGAAATCAAATCCGGATGGAAAAATAATGTAGTATAATTAATTGTTTGAGTTTTTAACAAAATTTAATATTTTGTATGATTACCCTTATTTTTTATCACTTCGAATATCCTATTTGTCATTGAATTTGTTAGATTTTCAAGGATGTTTGGAGTGATTTCTCGCCGAAATGCTTGGATACACTGACGGAGCTCCGAAACAGAACCAAATTGTCTTCCATTTGCATAAACCTTGGAAGCAAGGAGAGCCCAAAGGTTTTCCATGGGATTACAGTCGGGGCTACAGGCCGGCCAATCCAACAAAGAGATGTTTTTTTGACGAAACCACTCCTTTGACTCTTTCGAAACATGGATTGCGGCATTATTTTGCTGGAAAATTAACTCCTCTTGGTGTTGTTCATCCAGAAAAGAAACAAGAACGTCATCTAATAATTCTGTGTACATTTGGGAATTCATTTTCGTGCTGATAAAGCAAATTGGTAGCTTTCAATTGTAGGCAAAAGCCCCCCATACCATAACACTACCATCGCCGAAATTCCGCCTTGACCGGGGAACACTATTTTTCGAAAGATCATGCCAGTAGCAGCTGTAACAGTCTGGACACCTTTTCTCGACCGAAAAAATTACGTTGTGCCACTCTACTGTCCAGTGCATATACCTTATAGCAAACAGCAATCTTTTTTCTTTGTGTGCAGCTGTGAGCCTTGGTTTTCCCTGCATTTTCTTCCATTTAACGGCTCTCGATTCACGAAGAATTCTGGCAATGTGTTGTTTTGTGGTTGGTAAAACTAATTTCTCCTTAATTTGCCTACAATTAAGGCGATTTTTTATTGCTTCCTCAAACATTTGACCTCTTTGACGGAGGGTGAGTTTTGTGTTACCCTTGGTTTTTCACTTTTTTCCATAATTTGCTCCTTTCTTTAAGAAATTGCGGACAACTGTCTCCAATCTTCCAATTTGTCGATTAGACGGTTGAACATGTGTTTGTGATTTTAAGAATTGAATCTGTTCAATTCCTTGAGCTGTTTACCGCTTTCCTTTTCCCATGTCTGCAAAACCTTTTTTATTATTATTTTGAATCAATAAGAATAACTAGAAACCATCGTGTCATACCGTTGGAAAACAAAACCAATCAAAATGTATCTACTTATTTTTTAATCGCACAAAAACTTAGCTGCGTTTGATTGAATGTTTAACTCGCGAAAAATCGATTCCTTATGCGCGGAAGCAATATGCCACACAAAACAAAGTCCACATGCTCGATCCTTTTTTTTTTTGGAGATAAGCAATAGCGGCAGGTCTGTGTCGACATTCTTTGAGAAAGATAAACATACATATGTATGTACATATATTCTGAAAGCGGCTTTCAACAAATCCTGCCCTTTGCAGCGTGCTCGCAGGAAGACCAGCGCAGTCTGGTGGACCACAGAGCTAAAGCAACTCAGGACCAGGACCCGAACTCTATTCAATAGAGCAAAGATCTCAAACAGAACCGAAGACTGGGATAATTACAAGTCCAGCTTCAATGAATACAAGAGCTAAACAAGAGCAGCAAAATCTAAATCCTGGCGGGAGTTCTGCGAATCAATAGAGGATCTCAACGAAGCCGCAAGGCTCAGGAAGATCCTATCCAAAGACCCCTGCGTCCCTGGATTCATCCTTAAACCAGATGGTTCTTGGACAGAATCCAGTCGGGAATCTTTAGAACTGCTGACTGAAACCCACTTCCCAGGCTGTAAAGTCCCTGAAACCACAGTCTCCTTCGAGACGACGGTTCCTACGGTTCACACAACCGAAGAAGTGATAATCAAGATTATCACAGCGGATAAAGTATCATGGGCTATAAATTCGTTCAAACCCTTTAAATCTCCGGGCCCGGACGATATCTTGCCAGCGATGCTTCAAAAAACACAGATCCACACTGTACCCCATCTCGTAAGCATTTTTTCCAATTGCCTGCGAACGGGGTACACCCCAACACAGTGGAGAGAAATTAAGGTAATTTTCATACCTAAGGCAGGTAAACCATCCCATACTGCCGCAAAGGACTATAGGCCAATTAGTCTCTCGTCATTTCTATTAAAAACCTTGGAGGGACTCCTTCCAGAGGACTCACAAATTCACGAAACCTATGCAACACTCAACACGCCTACCTCAAAGACAGATCAGTGGAGAGTGCTCTGCATAGTGTTGTCCGTGAGATTGAGGGCTCGCTGTACTTAAAAGAGTTTACAATGGCAGCCTTCCTCGACATAGAGGGGGCCTTCAACAATGTAAACACAGAGGCCATAACAACAGCTCTTGAGGACATAAAAGTAGACAAATCCATTGTAATCTGGATTGAGAATATGTTGAAGAACAGGATCATCAATGCAGACATTGGACACAGTTGCATAAGGAAGGTGACAACTAGAGGCACACCACAAGGAGGAGTTCTCTCCCCCCTTCTGTGGCTTCTTACAGTCAACAAGATCCTCAAATTCTTTATGGAGAAAGACACAAAGATCATAGCGTACGCGGATGACCTGGTTATCTTGATAAAAGGTAAATTTCTACCAACTATCAGTGAACTAATGGAATCTGCGCTTAGTGAACTCTCCTCGTGGACAAGACAGAACGGTCTGAGAATAAACCCCCAGAAAACCGAGCTGGTCTTGTTCACCAGGAAAAGGAAAATTCCGGTATTTGCTCCCCCAAAGTTAGAGGGTACTCCACTCAAACTCAAAGCGGAAGCAAAATATCTAGGCATCATTCTTGACTCAAAACTCTCCTGGAAAAGGAACCTGGAGGAAAGGATGAAAAAAAGGATTGAACGCTTTTTATGCATGCAAAAAGACCCTCGCAAAAAGATGGGGCTTGCAACCGTACATCATTCATTGGATGTACACAGCAATCATCAGACCCATTTTAACTTATGGGGTCCTAGTCTAAAAAAGCTTTATGAACATGCTCAACAATGTACAAAGGTTAGCAGCTGTTTGTACAACGGGAGCCATGAGAAGCACGCCGCAAGCAGGGTAGGACATGATTCTTCATCTCCTTCCCCTGGATCTATTCATAAAAGGCTACGCTGCAAAGAGCGCTCTCAGACTAAGGGAGTCCTCTCTGTGGAAGCAAGCCAACTATGAACATGCGGCCATACTCAGAATAACAGACGACCTGGGAAGGAAACATGGTTTTAGTAGCCTCGCAGCTACGACCGACTATATTTCGCCCCAAAATGACTTCTCTCTCAGTATACCTATCCTTTTCCCCGACAGAGAAGAGTGGCTATCAAACGCCGTAATCAACGACCATGAGATCCCCCTCTTCACCGACGGATCGAAAATGGACACAGGCACTGGGGCCGGGTTTTACTCTGATACCCTACACAAACAGGAATCATTGAGACTCCCTGATCTGTGTAGCGTGTTCCAAGCAGAAGTCCTGGCAATAGAGAAAGCATCCAAACACCTACAGGTAGCCGATATCCCACCATCTGATATCACCATCTTCGTAGACAGCCAGGCTGCACTGAAGTCAATAGAATCCTGTGTAACGAGATCAAAGGCTGTCAAGAAATGTCGCGACTCACTGAAGTCCATCAGACACCATAAAGTTAAACTCTGGGTCCCGGGCCACAGCTCAATCGCAGGGAACGAAAGAGCAGACGAGCTGGCCAGGCAAGGTTCTGAAATGGACATCAGCGAAGCGGACACGTCATTGCAACCACCGATCAGCGCATTATACAGGATCATAAGCGACACAATCATCAAAGAGGCCAACTTGTCTTGGCTTTCAAGAAACGACAGCTACACGACAAGATCATCGTGGCCAGAGCTCAACGTCGGAAAAACAAAGAAGCTCCTGGCGCTGGACCGTAACTCGATCCGTATGCTCGTCGGGGTGATCACAGGACACTGTCCCATTGGAGCAATGCTCCGGAAATGGGACTCGGGATCCGGCGATCTCTGCCGGAGCTGCGGCGATGAGGAAGAAACTGAGACGATCCAACATCTGCTCTGCCACTGACCAGCTCTCCAGAATCAACGCCTAGTGTCGCTAGGCCAAAGATTCTTTTCAGAGATTGCGGACGTGGCTAATGCAGATATATCGGATCTTCTAAGATTCATCAAGAGCACGGGGTGGTTTCAGCCACCACAGCCAAAGGACGAATATTCATATCACGAAACAAAGGATAACTTCGATGGCGATGATTTTTACGGCATATTTTTCTTAAAACATTTTTTTTTGTAGAATTAAAAGAGGCGTAATTTTATACACATTTGTACCTCCCCAGCACGTAATACCATATTGGAGCTTGGAATGGATGATACCATAATAAATGACTTTAAGTAATTTTGTAGAACATATATTTTTTAGATAGAAAAAGTTTCGGAGAGTGCTGCAAAAATTCTTCCTTAACGACTCAGTATGGTCCTAGAAGCTATAATAAGGCCCAAGTATTTGAATTCGTCCACTTTCTCAATTGAAAAGCAATTATTGCTGCAACTTGAATTACTACAGAAAGTAGAGGAAGGTAAAATGGAGATACAACCACAACCTGTAAGTTTGTATCTTGGATACTCAGGTGCGTGAAAAAAATACTTCAACGTTGTTACAGATTTTGATAGAGGGATTAAAATGTATGTTTTGGGGCTAATATTTAATTTGTGCTCAGCGAACCAGATCCTCAATAAATCTGGGTCCCGAGATTTAGAGCACTGTCCGATCCATAAGAGCAGCCCACGTCATCAGGAAATGCAGTAATTTTTGCTTTGAAGCTAAGTCCAAATAGAGAGTCAATGTAGATCAGGAACAGAAAAGGTCCCAGCACAGAACATTGTGGCACTCCTAAATTGAAAAACAGCATTTCGCTCCTCGCTTCTTCAATCTTTACTCTTTGAGATCGATCAGAGAGGTATGACTTAAACCAGTCGAGCATGAATCCACTTAGCCCTGCTTTTTCTAATTTTGTCAATAGGATGGCGTGCTTTCGCAAATAGGCCTGCAGTGAATTTTCTCGCATCTTGAAAAAATATGGGAACAAAAATTTAGTAGAGCGTCTTCAGTAGATCTACCCCACTGAAAACCAAATTGCACTGAGCTGAAAAAATTAGTTTTACTTAGAAAGGACAAAAACTTTACTAAAAACAGAGAGAAGAGAGATGGCCCTTTAATTGCCCGTATCTTCTTTAGAACCTTTTTTGAACAGGGGAACAACGTCAGCGCACTTAAGTTTGTCAGGAATGCGTTAAGCAAAAAATATTATTAGTGTGGCGTATTTTTGGGCTTATTAAAAAATAAATTCAATGCCTGGCCACGGATATTGTAATCGCGCCCAGATGCAACTTAAGGTCCAAATATTTTTATCATTTCTTTCGGGTTTTAAACTAGGATTCCTGTCATTAAATTTGATTGTTAATTGTTTTTTATAACCTATTTCATTAATTTTCACAATCTACTACTGAATTCACCTACTACATCGGTCTCTGTCTACCATATGTATGCTACTAGTCTCGTTCTGACCTGTCATTGTTTGTCATTTTTCGCTTTGCTTGGGTTTGTTTTCATTCGTGGTAGACGGTTCTTGTTTTTATTTTTTTTAATTTTTATTTTTTAAACATTTTTCATGAAACAATAGAAGGAATCAACTATTCAGCAACATTTATTTAAAGATTCACTTGAATAATGGACAAGTTACGCAGAGTTTTAAGCGGCGAAGACCGATCAACCGACGAAGAAAGTAGCATAATTTCACAGGTAAATTATAAAATCCGAATATTTATCTATTTACATCATTCGCCAGCAAACAATCTAATCGGAGAATCGAAAATCATGACTAATACGCGGTTACAGGAAGATTTTTCCTTTCATTCGCCCCCAATATTCACTGGAAACTGGCTAATGCGGAACAATAGGCGTCACATGTGCGGGCACTAAGCACATTTCTAAGTAAGAATTTACCATTTTTCCTTTTTTTTTTTATTTCAGCTCAATGAGGTCTCAACACTGAGTTGGTCGACGCGCGTTAAGGGCTTTTGTATATGCTTCATCATCGGCATTTTGCTCTCATTCCTCGGATCGCTGGCACTGTTCCTGCCGCGCGGTATCATTCTTTTTGCTGTCCTCTACACACTTGGCAATGTTTTGTCCATGGCCAGGTAACCGTCATAACCGTGGTTCCAATCTCCAATTAGCGTCTTTTCTTTTTCATTTGGTTTTTATTATTATTTTTTGTCTAGTACTTGTTTCCTGATGGGACCCTTTAATCAGATCAAAAAAATGTTCGATCCCAATAGGCTTATCGCTACCTGCATAGTCATTGTAACGTTTGTTTTGACAATTGTAGCGGCTTTAGTGGTAAATATCCCTTTTTTTAGTTTTCATTTATTTCGCTTTTTTTGGTTTATTATTTCCTTTGTTTTTCATACCATCTGTAGCTGCATAAGGCCGGCCTCACGTTGATTCTTGTCATCATTCAATCGTTGGCCATGACCTGGTACTCGTTGTCGTACATTCCATGGGCTCGCGATGCTGTTAAAAAGACTGTTTCGAGTTGTCTTGATGTTTAGAGACTAACACTTATATCTAAGCCTGTCCGGGGCCAAGCTGGTGAACAAGTATTAGCTTAGAGTTGATATAGTTTTTCAATCCCTTCATATTGTTTATTAAATATTAAGTGTCGTTGGAAATACAGAACGTGAGATACACTCGAAATATATTTACAGAAAATACATACACTTTAAACCACAGTTGTGAGACGATGTCTGGATTGAAAAATATACCATGGTTAAGGTAAGTAGTCCATTGTTACCTTTCTGTAAATCAGTCCAACCGCGGCGATACACGGTACCAGCAAACCAAAGAAATGCTAAAAACGATCGCTAAACCCCTCTACTTTCCTTGCAATACCTACTCAACAGTAGCAAACAAGGGTAAACTGCAAAAAACAATGCGCCGTCCATCTTAAATAGTCCTGTCGAAAATTAATCCAAACAAACAGCCGCGGAAAATTCTTCTTCCAATTTCACACCAATCTTAACTCTTAAACTACCCAAAAATAACAAATTAAAATTTATAATTTTGTTCACCCATTCAGCCTCACCTCAATCACTTCTGATAATAGTCTTAAGCATAACTTTACTCTACAAGCCACACTTTCAAACAACAACAACATCAAAATCTGACATCCATGACCTTAAGCAGTAAACACAATCATTCATTCTTCAACTTACCCTTGATATATAATACATATATCGCCCAAGATCTACACTTAGTATGGGTGTCAAGTATTGTAGAATAGCATTGGAGAGTTTATGCTCAGCCTGACATGATCAGTTATACCTCTATTGGGTTATTCATCGGCTTTCTAAGCAAAGACATAATCTATTCGTGACATCGTCTTTGGTCGAAGCTCTAATTTTTCGTTTATATGTTACCATTGTACTCGTCTTTGTTCGGCTTCCTAGCAAGACGTTGACGTGACCCAATTTTAAACCGAGTCAAGATAAGAATATCAAACAGAACTGGTCCTAAACAAACAACCTTTACAAGTTCCTCACAATTACGGGAATAAGCTCACAACATCTTCTACCAGGTTCCCAGCAACGGACAGCATCCTTCATTTAAGGTCATTTAACCTATTCAGTTAAGTGTATTTGAAAGTTTTCGATTTTGGTTTGGTTTTTTCTAAGCAGATGATGCCGGTTAGTTTCAAACCAAGGGCAACGTCGACGCCGCTTCCACGTAGCTTTTTTACGGATAAGCTTGATGTACCACGTTATAATGTCCGTTTTCAGCGAATGAAATTGCAACCTATCGTCGACAACTTGGGATGTAAGTCAAGGCAACCAGTTTACAAAACTGATGAGCCAGAAGCCAACTACGCAGTTTCGTGTTCTCTATACAAGTTTTTGATGGGTGATCACAAGAGCAACGTGAAAATGAAGGAAAATGGTTTCAAACGAAAAGGCGGACATTTGAATCGGAGATCCTCAAAGGATTCGTGCGAAACATGGATTGCTATGAATGATTCAACACGTTGCCTGTTTCAGAGTGTTTTCAATGACGAAAAAAATCGGCAAAGGCAAAGAAGACTGAGCTTAGAAGGAAGCGTGTGCAGCCAAAGGGGATCTGTTATGTTGAAGGTATGGAGATTTGTTGTTCTATAGAAGTTTGATAGCTTGAAAGCTGCAGGAGTCAGGATCTTACAGACTTTAAGATTGTTCCCGTATATATAGGATGCTAAATCAGAGGGTGCACATGACACGGGGTTAGAATCAGGCAAAAGCCAAGCCAAGTTAGACCT
The DNA here is from genome assembly GCA_958301585.1 of Merodon equestris. Classification (NCBI taxonomy): domain Eukaryota; kingdom Metazoa; phylum Arthropoda; class Insecta; order Diptera; family Syrphidae; genus Merodon; species Merodon equestris. Next base: position 18,959,193 of record OY284418.1, on the reverse strand, counting down.
CTACGAGGTTTGTTCAAAGAATAAGGTGACTTTTCGAATTTCTCTGCGAGGCTTACTACCCTACTTATAGATCGAGCTTTATTCCCCCCCGAAAGCATTTCTCTCCATACTTGTTGGCATGTTCCTGATGTTGTACGGGAAGAATGCGGGGACAGATTCACGTCTTAGTTTAGTCTACGTTGCTGAGTCAAATATCTATTTCTATTGCATAATTGGCAAATGGCATATACTACAACTTGATCCTTCGTATCCACTTTCTTTTATTACAGTCATCTTCGCAACCAAATCATATTAAGTCCGAAAATTGGAAGCGAAACAAACCAAGGATCTCTAGAGAACAACAGATGGGGGTCACTAAAGACAACTCCTCGATCTACCCCAATGAAGTAGTTGCAAAGGACACAAGCAATGAAACAATTCAGTTTTGGGGCATCGACGATGACCTGTCCTTTCTCGGCTATCTCATGAAAAGTGGTTAAATTTTGTAATTTTTTTTTTCATTTATTATTTTTTGTTTACATTGTTTTTTGATCTTGTTTCATAATTTCTAATGAATGTTATCTGAAGAAGAATTTTTTTTGATTTCTATACATACATTAATTTTTTTTTTTGATTTTTATTAAGTATCAGAGACCTTTACATGTCTTTTTTGATTTAATGAGGATTTTTGTTTGTCTCATGTCTTATACGTGCATATGGCACCGCAGAAAGTAAAAAGAAAATAATTATCTATAACAACAATGCCACTCACTTCGTTATACAGTCAGTCACATGAAGGTCTACTCATAGTCCTGCAAAGGTGATGGTTTGGGGGTAATGGCAGTTTTGGGTGTCGGAAGCTAGTTTTCATTGAATGCAATATGGATCGATAACAATATCTTGATATTTTGAGTGATAACCTTCACACCTTTGTTGATGCACTAGGGCTTGGGAACAGCTTGATACTTAGTACATAATTAAAATTTATAAAAGATTGGCTGGTGTTAAGGGCTAGTTACTTACTACTTAACCAACCCGGTAATCTCCAGATTTAAATGCCACGGAACACATCTGGGATGAACTGAGAAAAATTTAAGATTATGGATATAAATTCCTTCAAAACGGCTCTTCTTAATGCCTGGGTTTCAATTACCCCTGACGTAACCGAAAATCTAGTTCTTTCCAAGCCAAGAAGACTTAGAGCTATCCAGGCATCAAAAGGCGGTCTAACGATGCAAAGCCTCTAATGCAAATTCTTGGTTTGACAAAGAATGCGAGGAAATGTGTTATCCACACAGTAGTGTTCAGGTAGAACTGCCAACCATTGAGGAAGTAAAGGGAACAATCCATCGGCTTAAAAATAACAATGGAATTGATAAAATATGTGGAAGAGGAGTTTCATCGCCTATCACAACTACAGGGGTTGATGCAAAAATAATGATAATCAGTTATTTCCAGTCCATTAGGTTAGCGTGATAATAGTAGATAAACCATGATTCCAAGGAGGTACATTCAGTTTAATATGAACTGTCGAAGGGATAAGATCAATTAGGTGTTGTCATCAACTACCTCTGCTTGAAAAACCGTCTACCAAAGACACACACAGTGACTCGGTGAAAACACGCTGGGCAAAGGAGCTTAAGTTGATGAACATTTTGAAGGACGCCCCTCCATGTCTCTCACTGAAGATAACGGGGAAAAAGTCGAAAATAATGTGCTGGCAGATCGAAGAGTGACCATCAGGCATATAGCTTAGGTCACAGGGATTTCATATGACAGTGTCAACTACACAATTAAGAAATTGAGGAACTATTCAGGCCGAAGCTGATATTATCTGATGCCGGTGGTACGGAATTCGAGCCCCTCAAAGCCTATCGAAATTATATTTTGGGTGCTTATCGCCTGGCAGTATAAGTAGTTGGTAGTTGTCAAATATTTGCGTATACAACGATTGCGACGGCTCGGGCACGAGAAATATACGGACCGTAGTGCTTCAGCTCGAAAAGTCTACGAAATCAAACCGGAAGAACGTTATAACAGATGGGATCTCGTCTCAGGTGGCGTGAAGTTTTATTTAAAGGAGTAGCGCAACCGTCATTTGGCTTCTCGATCTTCTACGAATCGTAACACTATAATATTAATGGCACACTGAGCATTTGTTGCGCCACTATCACGGATGGAAATTGGTTGAAATGGAAGTGTAAAAGGGTCGTCCAACAATAGGTTTAATTTTTGGTTTCGTAATTATTACCTACTAAAATTGTGAAAATGCTTCGCAAAGTTTATGCTGCTTTCGTTTACACGAATTCGGCCACGAATTCCGTAACCACTTAGCACCACAATTCGCATATACATATGTAGATCTTGGTCTAGTGATAAAATCGCGAAATCTAAGAAGGGTATGACACGTAGAACGAATGGACAGTAGACCAACAGTCAAACGAATAATGACATGGAAACCCGTAGGGAAAAAGCCGACAGAAAGGCTGTGCAGTAGATGTGAGAACAACATAAAGATGGACCTATAAGATATGGAACACACTCATGACAGGCTTGACGAGAAGGGCGGTGTAAATAAATCTTTAAAACGCTGTTTTAGCACTTTACAGGGCTATATGTGGACTTCCTTGACTGACTGGGCATACATATATTCATTAAAATACATGTTTATATACATATCTGCATACATGTTTACATAACTCTTAATTCGATTAACATTTAGGTCACATATCACAGTGTGAAATATACATAAATCTATTTATCTTCTCTTCGGTTCTATAATATTTGCATTTGATTTTTTTGAAATTTAACAAAATTTGTTTGCTCTTAATGAAAAAATATTTTCGAATTTGTTCGCCATGCCTCTTATTTCCTGCTTTATCTTAAACGTTTCTCAAAATATATATCTAAATATACATATATATACATACGTACATAGGTGTGTATATATTTCGTTTCTGCTATAATTAACAACATTTAGTTAGTGAATTTCAGTAGTTACTCCTATGGATTTGTAAATTTAACATTTAACTGATGAGTTTCTCATTGTACATAATCGTTTTTGGATTTTTTAGTTTTTTTTTTAGTTTTTTTTTACTCGTAAACATTTAAACATTTATTCACTATTGAATTATTTTTTTTTATTTTGGTTCGTTAATATACCTCGTTTAAGTTGTGAACATGGGTAACACATGCAAGTTAATATCTCCTTTGTCCTGCTCAAATGGAAACGATTCTATTCGGAATTTGAATTTAATTTTTTTTCTATTTGCTTGGTACTTATTCTTAATTCTTATCTTATCTTAAGCTTATCTAGGTTTTTGGGGTCTCCTACTAATTTCGAAAATTGGACTAAGCAGACTTGTAGTACATATGTATGAATACGCACGTATAAGTTGTGTAACATTGATTTAAGGTCGTGTTCCAAATTAAATTGATTGGAGCTCGATACATGTTGAACTGGAAATTTTTGTGTCAGCATTTTTGAAGGTCGTGTTCCAAATTAAATTGATTGGAGCTCGATACATGTTGAACATGCGATTTTTGTGTCAGTGGTTGTTTTTCTTGGTATGAGCCGTTTATATAAATTTGAAAAAATAATATTTTTCAACCTAGTTAGTCGACAAACAGGTTTTTGATATAAAGAGGGGTAGCGTCACAACCAATAAACTACTGCGAAAGCCGAATTTGATGTGGTCTGTATCAAGTATTGGAATAATCATTTTACGTTGCTTTCTAGCGTTTATTTGCTCAGCAACACAGCACTGTTTCTCCGAATTTTGGTCCTATAATTGATACTAAGTGCAAAAGGCTATCAAGGTGTCAAGAATTTAGTAAGACAACTGCACGAGTACATCAGGTCAAAGATTAACTAAAGAAACTTTAAAATTAGAACTACAAATGTAGTTTATCTGCCTATTTAGATCCATCTAGGTAAAGCTCTTGAGCTAGTCAGCTTTGGGATGCTGACAAGCGTTCCGCCATTTTATTTTATTTTCGAGGGAAGTTATGTTCTTGGCTGGACAAAAAGTGTAGTGATTCCACCCTGCTGCGCCTACGAATTTGAAGTATGAGAAGATATTTGGTTTAATTGGCGATTTTTCGCTATTGAAAAAAGCAACTAAAAGCGCATTTCCTCAAGAATTCTAAAGATAAAATCAAACACCCATATCTCGAAAACCGTCAAACCTATTGACAAGCCGATGTTACCGTCTTGTAGAGCAACGCAGAATCTACGATATTGGTTGATACTGAGATAATCGAGAGAATCAACAACGGATGAAAATCTGAAAGCAGTGAAGAAAATTGCTACGGAGAATCATTGAATCACTATCAGAGAAGTTGCTGAGGAGCTGACGTGAATCATGATAAGGGTCAGCACGAAACATGGGTATGTTGTTATGACGTCGAGACCAAATTCCAATCATCCTAACGTAAGCGCCTAGAAGAGATTTGCCACTATTGAGGAGATCAAGACCACATCGCTGGAAGAGCTTAAGGCTATACCAAAAAGCTCATGTCCATTGTGCTTCGAGGATTGGAAAAAACGCTGCCACAAGTGTATTATATCTGAGAGGGATTACTTTGAAGGGGATTATTATGCAAATGTAACACTTGAGTTCGATCAAGTTTTTGAGAAACCCAAGACGTTTTCTCTTTATAATTAGCGGGTGCAAATGGGTTAAGTGATCTTTATCAAGACACAGCAATGGTCGAAGGTATAGTAAGAGAGAAAAGGATAAGAGCTTGGGCTGGGAAGAGAACTCCATATTCGTGTGGTTCGGCTTAGAAACTGTAAGTATGAAATGAGGCTTAAGGGTAAACTGATTCGTATTGATTCCTAGGGACTCAGTCTCAGTCCAGTTTAAACAGGGCCGCAGGAAGAATACTCGACTAAATATCAAATTAGCCAAAAAGGGAGGGCTAGAGCCAAGGCTACTCTCAATCGAACAATCTTTTTCTTCGAGAAACTTACCAGACAAGTTTTTTGATGGGGCCTAGAGGAAAAATCGGGAAATATAATTTTGGTGCCTTGGTTGTTGGGGGATTCAAACCTTGTGTTATGAAAGTCAAAGGTCAACAAGTGCATTATTAGTTGCCGTCAAAGGTATAGGCAAATATACTAGTCGCCATCCGACTCATGTCAGATCAACCCCTGAATTATGGAAATAGTTTTAGAGTAAATTGAAATTATTTCTAAGGCTTTCACAGTAAAATCTATAAGTAAAACGATTAGGGTAACCAGTTACATGACATAAAGAAGGAACTTGCTATCTCCTTTAAACAGATGAAACGTGGCAAGTGGTTCGGCCTATGTACATATATTGTGTGCGTGTAGATAACATAGTTCTTGCTATTATCTATTATCTATTTTGTATCTTAAGCAAAACGAAACTGGCAGTGATATCTGACTGTCCGTGTATATGATTAACAGCGATGGACTTGAAATAATCGGGCTAAGCTCATCAGAACTGATCTCGATTTTTCTTTACATACTTCGTCTAGGGGAGTGTTAAATAATTTTCGTTCCTTACATGCTCGTGCTGTTACTGTGCGTCCTGATTGTCCTTAGCTAAACTCGTTTCAAACCGTCCTCAGATAAAATATATAAAACTTTACAATATATGGGCAATGACTGATTAGAATTAGATAGTTAGTACGACATAGTAGGTAATTAAGTACAGTTAATATATACATACTCGTAGGTATGTACATACTACTTAAAAACAAGCCCGATTTGATCCTTATCCCTGTCATTGTTCCCGTACCATTATCCTTCTTACCATGAATCGAAAGTTAGGAAAGATATTGACATTCGAAACGTCAACGTCAATCCCATCGGCAGCCATTTTGAATTTAATGTCACTCGAATATCAAGGGTTAAATGATTTAAATGAATTGAGAATGAGGGCAATGTCCTGTTTGTTTTGATTATTCATCTTACCATGGCAGATCTATTGTCGAGATTGCCATTTGGCTTTTGTCTCAAACGGATGAGGTTGCGTGTCGCTCGCTGTCAATGGTCAAGCTGGACGCTCGAAGACTCAGCGATGCTAGTGACAGGTTACTGCGGTATAAAGGTCGCGGCGAAGAGGTCAAGAGCAAGGTTGTACTTTCGACACCGGGCATAGTGGTTAAACCGTTTTTGGCTGCATTATTACAAACAACTGCACTAAAAGAGTTATTGATGCAGGATGATGATGCATTAACACCTGGGCCAGTTGATCCACCGCCGACGTTTGCTGCACTTGTGCCGGTTGTTTCACTAGCAACGTTAGTTTCGCCGTAGAGGTGAAGACGTGAGCTCAGAACCTTATTGCACGCCGGGCATGACCGTGACGTACCTTTTTCTCGGCGACGCAGAATCTCATGTGCACACCTCCAAGGAAGAAAACCTAAAAATCAATATCGAAATATTATAAGAAGTGCATTACCTTGCGTGTAAGATATGGGCGCATGGTAAAGCTTCAAGTGTATCAGCTTCGATGCCAAAAACCTCTCCACAAGCACCACAGTTCAGACCTAGAGCCGCTTCGGTCTGGGTAGCTAATCGTGAGTGGTTATTATATTGCTCCTCATCCCCTAAAGCTCGATAAATTAAGGCTAGACGTGTACGAATTTTGCGCACTAAAAGCTACAAATAACGCAAATTGAAAAAAAAAGACTTAAATATTATAAATATAAGGTTGATACCTTAGCTCCAATCGAACTAGCAACTTCTAATAGACGCGTGTTAAATTCTAAAGGACGGCAATTGCAGATCTTCTGTTGTAATCTAAGCGCTTCTAAGCAACGTGCTGCCCCATCCATTGCTTCCATCTGTGCCATTCGATCACCTAGCGCTGCAGCCGTGCCCATTGCCTGCTCGTATTGACGAAATGCTCTCTAAACAAAAACAAAAAAGAAATCAAAAGGAGATCAATTGTTATAGGACGATTTTAAGACGTTGTCACACATCGATATCCATTTTCTTCCGATAGATGTCTCCCATTACACGTATGCTGCGAGTATAGGTTGCTTGATCGCCAGATATCAGTGCCAGCCTTGTTGCTTCCTAAATAATATTTTGTTTAGGATTCAATATGGGACCATGTTCTTCATCCTACTCACAGTACAATAATCCTGGGCGTCACCGAGATCTCCTTGTTTTCTAAGTGCTGCAGCCATCCGAAGAAGCGCTGCTCGATGATGTGATGAATTCAAGTCACCTAATTGTAGCGATCGCGATAAATCGTACGCCTTCGAAGCATATGTGGCACTCTTGTCATTGTCCTGTAATCGGCCGAAGAGTTCGGACAAAGCAACGTAAACCTGTAGCTCCAATGATGGATCCCCGATTGAAGTGGCGATTTTATGTGCGCCCTGAAGGCCCTCTAGGGCACGCGAAAAACCACCCATTTCCAAATATACCTTGGCCACAGTTAAATGTACCAAACCTCCCGTCTGACATTGTGTTCCACATTCGTTATAGAGTGAGTGACGAGCATAACTTAGGGCTCGTTCCAATCCGCCTAGACGCTCGTGCGCACGAGCTAAATTCAAATATGTTTCTGCACGCATAGTCGGCGAGTCCAATTCCTCCGATATGCCCAATTGACGATGTCCGAACTCGATGGCTTCTCTATACTTGCCCCAGTCCATGTGTGCCTGATACAGATAACCAAGCAATGTGAATCGGTCCTCGCGACGACTCGTTGATTTCAGCGCACTACGCCAAGTACGAACGGCCGCATTCTGATTATGTTGTTCATATAGTCGTAGACCGCGTTCCATCTACATGAACCATGCAACATAAGATTTAATCAGAATGAATTTGTGACTTACTTTTCTTCGAGCTAGATATTGTTTTAGGCTTCGTTGGCAAGCCAAAAAGCAGTTGATCACTGAATTCCTTGACCTGGAGAACCCGTGCCGTGCCCACACGGATGTACCATCGGGACTTGACCCGTATCCAGCCAGTCGGGAAAAGCTTTCGTCCAATTGACAAATATCTAATGAACACTCAACGTAAATGCTCGGGAAAATGGTTTGAAAGCATATCATTCACCCAAGTACCTGTTGAGTTTTCGAGTAAATAGCGAGATCCATCGGGCGATGCTAGAAGGTGTGTGGCCGAGAGGTTATGACTGTGTGGTATGCTGCTGGAAAATATGAATGCATTTCCCCCTTCCATTTAGATATACTGAGTTGATGAGACTTATCTTACCTAAGAAGATCTCGCGACGCTATACTCTCCCATGACATGACTCCTTGAAATATAATTTTACTCAACTCACTCTCCTCGCCGTGTGGCCTAAATTTTTTCCTTTCACTTGTGTTTTTTGTTCTATGATGGGTAATTGCTTGCTTTTTGCTCGAGGCTTGTGCTTATTCCTATTTGTAAGGAAATGTTGAAATGAAGGATGACGGATGATGGATGATTGATGGCGGAAAAACGGGTCAGATTTATGGGTCATGATAGTACTGTTGATGTTCATATCTTGGTAATGATTGTGGTATAACAACTTAAGGACCAAAAATACAACTATACGAAAAGGATACCTAAGCGATTCAATCGCACGAACAATTCGAATTCATCGTCCTTGGACAACACATACTGTAACTTTGACCCAGACAGACTTATACATGCATACACACTCTACATATGGTCGCCTTATGCATGAACACTTGCAAAAATTAACACCCAACCTAGGAAGCATGGATAGGAAAACGCCTTTACCGCAACCACTGAGATACCTGTACCCCCCCCCCCCACACAACTTGTATATATGTACATATGTATGTACAAACACACAAAACACATTCAATGGCACAGATGAAGTCTAACAGCCACTGCCGTGGTATTCCGATTGCTTCTGCTACTTTCACCCAAGTATCCATTTCATCAATGCGCTTTTTTAAGGCAGATTAAGAGAAATAAAAGAATCGGCCATAAGCTCTTAATATTCATTCATTAGAAATGTGGCCTACGCATCATTCAACCGCAAGGATACTACCTACAAGGGTAAGGTATGGGAGTCAAAGAAATGCCAAAACAACCTTGAAGCCTTAGATATGAGCACTGGAAATCGATCTATATTCTATAGCGAAACGTAGCATATCCCACAAAAATAGGTTAATTAATTGGACAGTTATGTATACTGATGCGAGCATCTACAACGACAAAGGCAGGACGTTTGTTTTCGTCTCTAATCTGTCCTCTTGTTATCTGTTAACCCGAAGCCTCCACTGATTTTCTACGTAATTACCATTAGAACATCATTAACAGTACAACCAAGCAATACAATGTCAATGTACAATGCTCACTCACAGATAATCATTGTTTTGATCCTTCGCCTTAGGAATTAGGCTGGGACTTCTGGAGCACGCACGTCACATATCACACAAAAAATCACACATTAGAGTTCTAAACGACTTTTCGACCTTAAGACACTGTAGAAGTAATGGAAAAAGAGGACTTACACTTCACATATTGTGCACGCAACAAATAGGATATACCCACCCGAGAATTCGAAACAGGATACATTACCGAAGGGAAGGAATTCCGATTCACACATTAATGAAAAATGCACGATAGATACACAAATCGGATGTCACCGAGAAAAATATGAAGGAGAAGAAAGGAATAAGCACACAGCATGACGAGAACCGAAATAAGTTCTAAACAAAGTGCTAACACTATCCATTAACGTCAAGGAAAACAAGATGTGATAATTAAATACAATATTTTCTTAATTTCTTATACCACTAATTGGTGGTTGGGCGGGTAGCATGTATTCAATAAAAGTGTTCGTTCACGAGAGGCTTTCACACATTCCAAGATGATGATGATGATTCCCACTCATCAAGCACGGTACCTTCTTGTTGTGATGTATTAAGTTTAAGTGACTACTGTGAAATAGATTCTTGAAGCTTTGGATGCAATGAAGCAGCATAAGGATGCTTGGACAGAGACATCGTCGTCGTTTGCTCTTTTAGCTGGTCGGTCGGTTGGACATTCTATCGGTTAGTGGGTCATGCGCTATCGTCACGTTATCTGCCTGGTGAGCTTTGACGTTGGCATAAAGCTTTTGCTGGATGGTCGCGGTGGCTGTGAAAGGGTTCAACAAAGGTCCTGCATTCTATTTACGATTAACTTAATAAAGCTGTATACAAAAAAAGTCACAAATCAGGAAATAATAGCAAACTTCTTGGTGGTGGCCTTGTCCGGACTTTTTCCCTGGCTACGAGAATGTGTGCATGTTTCTGCTGCTGCATCTCTCTATACCTCTGCAGCTTAGCTTTTACTCGCATGCGGAACACAAGTTTTACAGGATTTACTCCGCGTCCAAGGGCAAGTAGGTTATGATCCTGACCTAATTTAATTATTTTATTGCCTGCAAAATTTTGAAGATTCTACGCGCATGTGCTTAAAATAATGGCGATGGCAACAAATATCGATTTGCTGTCATTTCCAAGGAATACGGCTTCAGTTATTCTTATTTCCACTGATTTCGGTTCAGTAATTATGATACATGACCTTCTCGTTGGATGGTATTTTGTATGGGGTCACGAGAGGATTCACAACAAGCATTATTCATTCATATTTCTGCGGTTACCTGCGCTGCCATCGTTCAATACTATTAAGGCTTTCAAAGTCTTTATTCTACACAGGTTCGCCAGCTAATTTCATTGACACTCTGGTCATATATGTATACCACAACATGATAAAATTGTATTATCAAAATAATTATTTGTTTATGCAAACGTGCATTCAAAGGCATTGACCGAATTCTGGTGCTCACTACTTCCGCACAAAAATTTTATTGCTTGATCGACAAAATCAAGTTCGATGCACTTTGGCATATTTGCAGTCTCTTTCGGCCGTAATTTGCGCTTGCCCAAATGTCGCAATCGAACTAATGAACCTTCTGTGCTAAACTTGCTAATAGGTATTTTTAATTAAGTCATAAAAAAATTCATTTATTGTAGAACTAATAAAAAAAGACAGACCGAACAAAATCAGTACTCACTGTATATTTTCAAAATACTGAACCTTCGTATAAAGTGAATTAATCCTCGTACAATAGTATTAAATTCATATTTATTCATATTGAAAAAAAGAAAAAAAGCTGTATGAAATAGTGAGTCAGAAACAAAATAAAATTAAATAAAAAGGAAATAATAAAATAAATAAGATCAATATATATTAAAAGTGTATTAAAAACCAGCTCAACACGAACAACCGAGGAAGTTTTGAGAGCACAGATACCGACTCTCAGGGCAGTAATCCAAGCACAGGAAGAGCGGATCCAATAGCCAGATTCCCGTTCAACGAATTATCAATGTGAATTTGGTATACTCATACGTCCGGATAAAGTTTTCAACCAGTTTCGGCAACTAAAACCCTTCGATCGAATGGACAACAACAGACTTACATCATTTACCAAGTCAGTGGAGGCAACTACGAGGAACTGTACAAATACGCCGTTAGCATGGTGATCAGGGACAAAATACAGAGGAAAGGTGCATTGTGTATATGGTTACTTGGAAACGATGCTACATGGACAGCGGTAAAAGATCAGTTGCGACAACATTTCCGACCAAATAAAACTTACGCGGAAGTCTTTAATTTTTGCCGATATGTTAAGGTTAGTAATTTAAGAGAACTTTTGAATATATTTATAATGCCAGTCTTGAATTAAATGAAATTTACGACTATGATGAATTAAAGCCAGATTTATGTAATCCTAGTCGTATAGAAAGAGATCATAAAGAGATTCTCTTAGAAAATATGGATGGTACTTTTGGAAAACATATTGGATTAATCTACAGTATGATAGATATATATACTAAATATTGAAAGTTAAAGCTGTTAGATGACGAGAGAACAATAGATATAAGGCACAAAAAAATTAACAGTAAAAATACAATATAATACATCAAAATAAACATTTTCCCTGTAATTGGAACTATATATCTCGAGGAATCTTCTTCTTCTTCTTCTTCTCCTCTTCCGGCCTTTTTATGGTCAGAAGTTTAGGACCATAACCTTCCCACTTAACTGCATTTCTACTGGTCCGCTTGTGGGGTCCGCCGGTTTGACCTCAGAAAGTAGCGGCAGGCTTCCCGGTTTGGGATTACTTCATCGCTGAGGCCAATCAAATGCTGGTGTTTTTGCATTTGTTTGCACCAATTGTTTTTCGGGCTGCCTTTTTTTTTTGTGACACGGGCATGCTCCAGATTTTTTTGTTTGATTTTACTCTTACAACACCGGTGATCTTCAGTCGTGTCAACCCACTGATTTGCATGTACACTTGTGGGGCAGTTTAACTGTGGTATATGTGTCCCTAGGCTAAGCTTGGTGTTTTCTAAATTGCCTAGTTGTGATTTTTGTTTACCTTTGTTTTAGTCGCCTTTTACGACAAGCGAGAGGTATCGCTGCAGGGATATTCTTAACCTGTCCCTGCACAGAACCTCATATATCTCGAGGAATATTAATTTAATCACGAAAAAGCGGTACAATAAATTGTAGCCTGCAGGATGCTCTTCAAAACGAATGTAAAATTGCATCAATAGCAGCAAGGACCTTACAGATATTGACATTTTATCTTTTCGCTGGCATCTTGTGATATAATTTTATAATACTTTTTCTCCAATTTGCTCATACATCTCGAGGAATATTAATTTAATCACGCAAAAGCGGTACAATAAATTGTAGCCTGCAAAATGCTCTTCAAAACGAATGTAAAATTGCATCAATAGCAGCAAGGACCTTAGAGATATTGACATTTTACCTTTTCGCTGGCATGTTGTGATATAATTTTATAATACTTTTTCTCCAATTTGCTCATACATCTCTAGGAATATTAATTTAATCACGAAAAAGCGGTACAATAAATTGTAGCCTGCAGGATGCCCTTCAAAACAAATGTAAAATTGCATCAATATCAGCAAGGACCTTAGAGATATTGACATTTTATCTTTTCGCTGGCAAGTTGTGATATACAATAATTTTATAGAACTTTTTCTCCAATTTGCTCATATATCTCGAGGAATATTAATTTAATCACGAAAAAGCGGTACAATAAATTGTAGCCTGCAGGATGCTCTTCAAAACGAATGTAAAATTGCATCAATAGCAGCAAGGACCTTACAGATATTGACATTTTATCTTTTCGCTGGCATCTTGTGATATAATTTTATAATACTTTTTCTCCAATTTGCTCATACATCTCGAGGAATATTAATTTAATCACGAAAAAGCGGTACAATAAATTGTAGCCTGCAAAATGCTCTTCAGAACGAATGTAAAATTGCATCAATAGCAGCAAGGACCTTAGAGATATTGACATTTTACCTTTTCGCTGGCATGTTGTGATATAATTTTATAATACTTTTTCTCCAATTTGCTCATACATCTCTAGGAATATTAATTTAATCACGAAAAAGCGGTACAATAAATTGTAGCCTGCAGGATGCCCTTCAAAACAAATGTAAAATTGCATCAATATCAGCAAGGACCTTAGAGATATTGACATTTTATCTTTTCGCTGGCAAGTTGTGATATACAATAATTTTATAGAACTTTTTCTCCAATTTGCTCATATATCTCGAGGAATATTAATTTAATCACGAAAAAGCGGTACAATAAATTGTAGCCTGCAGGATGCTCTTCAAAACGAATGTAAAATTGCATCAATAGCAGCAAGGACCTTACAGATATTGACATTTTATCTTTTCGCTGGCATCTTGTGATATAATTTTATAATACTTTTTCTCCAATTTGCTCATACATCTCGAGGAATATTAATTTAATCACGAAAAAGCGGTACAATAAATTGTAGCCTGCAAAATGCTCTTCAGAACGAATGTAAAATTGCATCAATAGCAGCAAGGACCTTAGAGATATTGACATTTTACCTTTTCGCTGGCATGTTGTGATATAATTTTATAATACTTTTTCTCCAATTTGCTCATACATCTCTAGGAATATTAATTTAATCACGAAAAAGCGGTACAATAAATTGTAGCCTGCAGGATGCCCTTCAAAACAAATGTAAAATTGCATCAATATCAGCAAGGACCTTAGAGATATTGACATTTTATCTTTTCGCTGGCAAGTTGTGATATACAATAATTTTATAATACTTTTTCTCCAATTTGCTCATACACCTAGCTGACATCATATCAAGAGGAGCAATCGTCGCCAACTTACTTGATTCAATTTGGTTCCAAGGCCCTGAGTTTTTGCACCATCATCCTCATCGATGGCCTGTAACTGGACAGCGTTTTTCCAAAAATGTTCCTGAACGGCGAAAGATAAATTGCGTCTTGATGGGAACAACGCACAAAAATGCTTCTAACATTGAAATGGAGGATATTATTGAAAAAACCAAATTAGTAAATAATTACTCCAAAACTGTCAGAGTTTTCGTTTATTGCAATAGATTTATCGAAAGGTGTATGAAAGCCCGTTTAAGTAACCATAGAAACGAGAATTTAGTGTTGGGTGAATTGTCGGTTGGTGAGTACAAAGCGGCCTTGACCAGAATAATTTTTTGTATTCAGCAAAGCAGGTTTCGGAGCGAGATAGTCAGCCTGAACTCTAAAAACTGTGTTGGCCCAAAGAGTCGAATCAGAAAACTGAACCCGTTTTTGCAACCCGATCCTACGGTGTCTTATTTGGTTCGCGTTGGTGGACGACTCAACTTGTCAGAGCTGCCATATGATGTCAAGCACCCGATACTCTTGTTAAATTCGCATCCGTTTGTTCTTAGCTATCTCAACCATATACACCTGAAGAACTACCTTGCCGGTGCTCAAGCATTGGTGTCAATTTCACGACAGATGTTCTGGATTATTATTGTGGTCCCTTCCGCACGACGGTGAAGATTAGAGGGAGTCGTGTTACAAAATCATATATGGCTATGTTTGTGTGCTTCTCAACCAAAGCCGTTCACTTGGAAATTGTGTCGGATTTATCGTTGAAGGGATTTTTAGCTGCTTTACGAAGATTCATTTCTCGTCGTGGCATTTGTTGTCATTTGTACTGTGACAATGCCACAAATTTCGTTCGAGCAAGAAACGAATTAGCTGAACTGCGAAAGCATTTTTTTAATCAGAATGTTCAGTCATCGATTTACCGAATCTGTGCAGAAGACAACATTGAGTTCCACCACATTCCACCCCGCTCGCCTCACTTTGGTGACTTGTGGGAGTCCGCCGTTAAAGCAGCGAAGAGTCTTTTGATTCGAACCTGCAGTCCGTTTACGTTAACTTATGAGGAACTTTCAACAGTATCAGCAGAAATTGAGGCCATACTCAACACCCTTAACATCGGATCCAAGTGATGAACTGGCCCTAACCCCAGGGCGTTTTCAAATCGGCAGCCCTCTTACTTCCTTTCCAGAACCAGATGTCACTAATGTATTGTATCTTGCCTTCGTCGCTGGCAACATATAAATGGTATACGTCAACATTTCTGGAAACGATGGTCGCGGGAATATGTGGTACAGCTGCAACAACGATACAAATGGAACTCTCGATCCGCCGACGTGAGGCCTGGTATGATGGTTTTAGTATCCGACGACAATCTTTCCCCACGAAAGTGGCTACTTGGGCGCATAGCTGAAACTATTCCTGGCAGAGATGGCCATGTTCGGGTCGTCAACATCAAAACAAAGAATGGCGTCATATCCCGAGCTATACATAAGATAGCGCCATTGTCCTATGAAGACATTTCTTAAAGAATCTGCGATCTTTCAGAGGTGGCGGATTGTTTAATCATGATTGTGAACAAGCTTTTAAAATGCAATGTAACCCTAACGTAGAATACTTATATATTTAAAATTTGTATTAGATCGATCAATGAAATCTACTACAGTCCACTATAAAGGAGAAGGATCACTCTTTTCTGAATTATCGAACCATTGAGATCGAGGACGATAGAATATGTAAAGTTAAAGTTTAATTAAAATTAGTTTGAGCTGTTTTTTGTTATATTTATCAATTTTCGTTCTTGTTCTAACAGTTAGCGTGCATCGCGATAACAGGGGCACTGCGAACGATCCCCACTGCAGCCCTCGAAACGATGCTTCACTTACTCCACTTGGATCTCTTTGGCAAGGAAAAGGCAATGCAATCGGCACTGCGACTTTAGTAATCCGTTCACTGGAAGTTCTCCGAAATAGGGCGCACTAGTATTCTGCGCCAAAGCAATGACATATGTACATAAGTGAAGTTACGGGCTACTTAATTCCGACCCTTGACTTCAAGATTCTCTACAAAACAACAATTCCCAAGCGATGACAATGGCAGGGGAACGAAAAAAGGTACTGCACTGACGGGTCTAGGTCAGGCAATTGTGTGAGTGCCGGTGTCTATGCACCGACCCTAAAAATCAGCCAACTCTTTAGACACTATGCATATTTCAAGCTGAATTAACGGCAATTCGTGAGGCCGCCGACTGGCTGTCTGGGGAATCGATGAACAACAAAGACATCGTCATCTACACAGATAGCCAAGCTGAAATAAAAGCACTCGAATCAGCAATAATAAGATCAAAATTGGTCAGGCACCGCCGCACGTCTCAAAATGATATATCGAGCAGATGCGCTTTAACGTTGTGCTGGGTACCTGGACATAGTGACATACCAGGTAACTGTGAAGCAGACGAACTAGCCAAAATAGGCACCACACTGGAGCTGTTAAAGGGGAAATCCACCCACCAATGGAAACGCAAAAATATAAAATCTCGAAAAATGCACTGCAACAGACAAATGAGAGATGGCGGGACCTTGAAACATGCAACTATGCAAGACAAACCTGGCCCAGGTACTATCAACGTAAAATCACAAGCCTGCTAGAAATACGCAGGCAGATTATAAGCGGCCTTATCGGAGTCCTAACAGGACATTGTGCTTTGGGAAAACATGCCGCAAAATTAGGACTGCCATATAACGACTACTGCAGTAGGTGTCATGATGAGGAAGAGGAAGAATCTCCATCCCATCTCATATGCTCTAGTCGCCTCAAGAAGAGGCGAGAATATTTTTTCAACGAACTAACGGATTTATCCGAGATCTAATAAATATCGAATTTTATTCAGCACTCAAAATGGTTCCAACAGTAAAGGGCAAGTCACATAGAATGCGCGCTTGCGTGCTTCCGCTGACAGCAAAGTAGAATACACACATTCTTATGGGAGGTGGCACATAGCCGACGGAAGCACGCGCCTCGATAGACAAAGTAGAGCTACTTTCTACTTTTTTATGCGCTGACAGTTCATACATTCACATATCGGAGCTCACACATTTACAATTTGAAGTTCACATATAGACAAATTGAGAGTAAACACCTTCATTGGTGGATGCTTTGAGAGAATGTTTAGGAACTCTCTCGCAGTGAGAGAAATTTCAAATTCGGTTGACATTTAAGTATTATTCTGTTTGGTGTCACATGCGAGGTATGTTTTGTTGGTGCAAAGTGAAAGAAATGTTTGAAGAAAAATTTATTGAAACAATTAAAGACCATCCGTGTCTTTATTACAAAAGTTTAAAGTGCTACAGAAATAAATCCCATTATTATCTTGTACATTTCAAATGCTTGCGATAATATTAATATAAATATTATTACCGAAATAAAATCGTCCATATTTTTTAAGTATTATATAACAAGTAACGAATGTTTTCTAATTGAACGCACAACACCAATTAATAAATGTCATTGAATGATTTGACATTCAATTTTGACAGATCAACGCACGCACGGATTCTATGTGGCTATGCATGCCTGCAATGCGTTGAAGGTCAATTGAAATTAACGGACGCACGCAAGCGCGCATTCTATGTGACTTGCCCTTAACGCTGACTAAGTCGACTCAAGTGGTAGCACAATCAGAACCCACCAACGAGTGGTACCACTTAAAATGGCTGCCGACGCTACGTTTGCCTACAAGCTCGGGCGAGCACGTGGGAACCTCAAGTGCTGTCAAAATTTTGTAAACAATCACGCACTTGTTATAATTCCAAGAGTGTGTGTGGCGGGTGTACACTGCGGTACAATGAAATGAGCTCACACGTATTCACGATTACAGTTTGTTTGTAACGGATTTTGTCGCTACGAACCTGAACTTCTTTCAAAATTTCAGGGTGTCGGGGGAAGACGCACGTCTCATTCTGGTTTCTGAGCACCGTTCCTGGTCCATTGGTATCACTATCCCCACCTTTTTTACGTAGGGAAGCCACCTAACCTAACCTAACATTTGATCTGTCATCAAACAAATCAATTTCTGTTTTTTTCTGGGTTTCATGGTTGCTCCGATTTCGTTTTGTTAAATAAAATTGAATATTGTGAAGGCATTTAAAAGAACTCAATCAACGACAGTGTGACCGCATCCATTTTCTTCCTTTTTGAATTCGAACATACATATGTCATCTATTTCTTTCTGGGAATTCAAAAATTGTATTTTTGCTGTAAACTGTTTCTTTCCCTTACGAAACGATGCCATAGACTTTTCCATTGTTGCTTGCATTTTTCAACTGGAAAATAATCAAATGGAGATATTTAAATTCACATTTTAAATCAACAACTTATCTGGTTCGTCAACGCACCAACGTCATTGAATATTCATTTCGCGGCTCTTCTCCTCGGCGGGGTACTGGAAAAACCCCCCTTGAAAAAGCTTCTCGGTTCTCGCCGTTCGGAATCGGCATTAAACAGTAAGTCCCGTTCACTTGTGTGAAGTCGCAAACCAGAAACCACCAATGAGACGTCCCACTCAAAATGGCCGCCGACGTTTGCCTACAAGCTCGGGCGAGCACGTGGGTACCTCAAGTGCTGTCAAAAGAGCATGTGGGTACCTCAAGTGCTGTCAAAATTTTGTAAACAATCACGCACTTGTTATAATTCCAAGAGTGTGTGTGGCGGGAGTACACTGCGGTAAAATGAAATGAACTCACACGTATTCACGGATAGAAGCTCGTTTGTAACGGGTTTTGTGGCTATGCACCTGAACCTCTGTCAGAATCTCTTCAAAATTTCAGGGTGTCACGGGGGAAGACGTACGAAAGACGCACGTCTCATTCTGGTTTCAGTCGCAAACGACATAAGTGAATGAGAGAAACTTGGCTCTGGCTCTTCTTGAGCTGGAACGCCATCTAAGAAGATCTTAAAAAAAATCGATTAAAATTCACTCAAACTCATCAAATGCGAATATATGTAAATGCATGCACCAGAAAAAAGGAAATTGCAAAACTCCGACGTGAACACAATCGCGTGATGTCATATTTATCTTATCCTCGCATGTTTTTCCCCAATCTGTCAAAACACGCGCCCCAAATTGTGTTTTGCCCATAATGCAACCTTGTGTCTAGGAAAATACTGTGTTTCTGATAATTTTTTCCAATATTTGTAGCGATGTTGATAAGAACAATAATATGATATTGATTAATTTTCGAAGTTAAGTTTGTGTTTACGTATTGAATGGTGGGATTTTATATACATAATTGCAGTGAAAAAACAATCGAAACTCACCTCAGGAGAACAAGTATGAAAAGCAATTCTACCCACACCGTAAACTGTCAGAAAAACCTACCGCGTCATTTTTAAAGGAGATTCATATGTGTAGAATGCATGTAGCACAAAAAACAACAAACTGCTCAGAAGAACCGCGGTAAGAGAGACGAAAGCTGAGGCTCTCTACTTGTCCCTGTTTGCAGCGTTTGGATTTGTTTGTCAGCTTCTGTTGGTGAATTCCGCACAAATCTAGCTTTGCGCTGGCAACTATTTGCACTTATATCGGCCCGCGTGCATCGTCGTTTCCGGCAGCACTTATTAAACAGCAATAATAACAAGCAATAACAAGTCGCACATAAAGTATTTTAAATATTTTAAAATAAATAACGAACATTTATCCGAATCCACAAATAACATGACTGAGGAGCTAGAGGTAAACTCGAATGACATTGGAGATGCATTTGTCACTGGAGGGTGAGTGGCTTTTGTTTTTTTTTTTTTTGTTTTATCCCATTGTATTGTGAACTTGTGTCTATGACTTGAAAATACCGAAAAAGTTAAGCGGCTGGCCTTAGTATCGCCTTGCCTTATATTTCAGCAGTGCAAAGCGCCTTGGATCACCTGTTCTTTTGTTTTGTTTTAAATGCATCTATGTGTATGTCGATGAAATTGAGTGATCGTTTCGTTATAACATTTCATTTCATTGTTTTATTTTGTCTGTTTTGGTTTTTATTTCTGTGTTAACAGGAGTCTAACATGACCCTATTTATAGGTACTATACGAGTGGAAACAAGCTTACTGCCCGAATGCCCGTGGAGCGATATGCAACCGAATATAATATGAAACATAAGAACCGTGGTCATGCGCTTATATTCAATCATGAATCGTTCGATATACCATCATTGAAATCACGGTCGGGGACCGAGGAGGATTGCAAACGTCTCATAGCATCGCTGAAGAATTTGCACTTCGAAGTTCATGTGCATAAGGACAAGAAGCTAAAGGAGATTCAAAGCATTGTTAAGGAGGGTTAGCTTAACTTATAAGTATATCTATGAGCAGCAAATTATATTATTGGTTTCTTTTAGTTTCGCAGTTGGATCATACAGACAATGATTGTGTTCTGGTTGCCATACTCTCGCATGGCGAGTTGGGATACATTTACGCCAAAGACTTACAGTATAAACTCGATACAATTACAAACTATTTTACCGCGGAAAACTGCCGAACGCTTGCGGGTAAGCCAAAGTTGTTCTTCATTCAAGCCTGTCAAGGCGATCATCTGGATGCTGGTGTTACTCTCATTAAGACTGAGACGGATGGCGAATCTTCAATGAATTATCGAATTCCGATTCATGCAGATTTTCTCGTTGCTTATTCGACGATTCCAGGTGAGTTTTGTCACAGACACTAAGATCTTGTATTAAACCAATTGCCGACTAAATTTGGGAACCTACTGTAGAGTGTCGGTTTAATTGGTAAGTTGGGTCACGGATTACCCTGCGAAATAATTGTACATTATGTCCCTAGATCCTAATTTCGTTCATTCTTCTCTGATAATGCACCACACACTTCTACTTTATAGGATTCTATTCCTGGCGTAACACAACCAAAGGATCGTGGTTTATGCAGTCGCTGTGCAAAGAATTGGATGAAAACGGCAAAACCTACGACATCTTGACTTTGCTGACATTCGTTTGCCAACGCGTCGCTCTCGACTTTGAATCCTGCACTCCTGACTCCATACTTATGCACCAACAAAAGCAAATTCCATGTACTACAACTATGCTTACGCGGATTCTTCACTTTTACGACAAGGGCAATGTGAAGTAGGACTGTCTATTCCTTCCGTTTTGTATACAAATTATTTTGTCTTTTTTGCCTACTTATGCATCTTAACACACCAGATATGTATTAATGTGTTCCATACTTTTCCTTCAAAATCTATTATTCAAATACATTTGTTCGTGTATACGGCGTGTATATATGTAGTTCTTCTAAGGAATACTTCATGAATATTACAATTAAATATCAATTTAAACTAGTTACGTAGAAATTGTTTTATTGCGAACTCGATAAGGTGATGCCAATTACTATTTCTGATGTAAAATAAACTCGAACGTTACAAGGTTAGCCGACTACCTTGTTGTCCAACTTTGATGTATTGCATGGCTACTGTTCGGATAAGGCAAGAAGAAAATATCGATGAAAACCGAGTTTTGATCCCAATTAGCAGTGAAATGCGAGCATAGTACTGGACAGAGTACTGCATACTAAGATAATAAATCGATCAGTGTAACCCGAATGTGGAAACAGTTTACATAGTAGCACTCGATCTGGGCAGCGTCGTTATAAGAAATATAATTAAATACTAGTCTCTCCTTTAAAGGTAGCTTTCAGTGATTCTGTTGGCAATGACCGTATTGTATTTTACGGCCGATGCGACAGCTTGATGCTTTGTATGTTTTAAAGGCAATTTGAATGGAATTTGCTACTAGTTGGCTAGTACTCGTGTGTTCCGTTTCGAGTGGTCGACTGGGCTTCGTCATCTCGCTCACTCTGCATGCCTCAGTCAGTTTTCAGGCTCATCTAAGCATTATGACGCGTTCAGCCTCGAAAAGAACTTTTGTATTTTTTTTCCGTTTTTTTCATTTTTTATTTTAATTTTTACTAAGCCTATCCGCATCCCTAGCAAGTTTGACCCTACCCTAACCTATACTAAATCCCTAACCTACTCTGCCCATTTTATATCTACTCGAATTAATTTGTACTCCTAATAACAAAGAAAAATTCCTAAAATCCGATTGCAGCGGAATTACAGCTACAATTGTTCATAATAATAGGTGCGCATATACAAGGTGGTGCAAAATTAATCATACAATTTTGTTTTTGAATTACATACTTTTTTAGTGAATAAAAAAAAAATATTTTGAGTGATGGAAATTTTTACTTGGACTTTTAAAATGTTTTGTGTTGATACACATTTGTACCCGTTTTATCGCATTTTCCATGACTTTACTGTTTGCATTATTGTCGAATATTTTCCTTAAGTGCTGCGATTGTCTGATGCTTGTTGGGGTAAACCCGCAACTTCAAGTAGCCCCCCCGAGAGAAGGGATGGTTAAATCAGGCGATCTTGCTGGCCATGTCACCAAGAAACACTTCCTTCATAATATCCAGTGTGGCTCCTGCTTTGCGTGCGTTCTGTAGCATTCGCCAGTAACAGTGACCGTATTGCCGATAGCGTCCTCAAAAAATACGCCGCAATCACTTTTTTGTTTTTAATTCATTTTTATTAATTTCAACTTAGAGCTACCTTACGCTAGACAAAAATTCTTAAAACTAGCTTAATTATGTTAAATATCTTATTATAACTTACTGGCCCCGTGCGGACACTCTAAGCTAAACAGTACATTTATTTGCCCTTCGACTATTAATATCTATACTTGTGGGCTAACTTCTTAATTTAGGCTAAGAAAATATTTCACCAAAAAAATTAACATACGATTCTTTCTTTGTTTAAATAAAATCTAAAATTACCTTAAACTAACTATATTTACCTTAATCTATTTTAACTAATATATATATATATATCAAAATGTATACTTAATATATAAAGTGTATATACATATGTATATCTTTTTTTTAAATATATACCTATATATTTTTTTTTTAATTAAAAAAAAAATCCTACCCGCCATCCTAGCCTACCTTATCCTACCCTAAGCCACCCTAAAATATACCCTAACCTACCCTAGCCTATGTAGGCCTGTTATTGGCATTTGGCAGGCCTTGCCTTGAAGAGACTATTAGTTTGTTCAATGAGACTGTTCTGGACAGAAAAGTACACGTTTTGCTGTTCAGTGAGAAAAATTTCTGTCCGAAAGTGTTCTGCTTGGTGTTCAGTCACGGTGTTTCGGGGACTTCAGAACACGATTTTCTGCACCTACTCTGGAGTCAGAACAGATTCGTACAAAGTGTCAAAAGCAGCTGTCAGTAAAGTTCACGCTAAAACATACATATCATCACTGAAAAATGTTGTTGACGAGGCACTAATCACAGTAATTTCTTCTTCGAAAGCATTTTTATGTGAATTCACTTTTGTTTATTATTTAATTCTGAAACATGTTTATTACAATCTGATATATAATATGTTTTCGCTTTTTGACAACTAACATACGGCCGTACTTTTCTGTTCTAACTTGAACTGACAGTTTTCACGAATCTGTGCTGCCCTGTTCTGATCTGATATTT
This sequence comes from Merodon equestris, assembly GCA_958301585.1. Taxonomy (NCBI): domain Eukaryota; kingdom Metazoa; phylum Arthropoda; class Insecta; order Diptera; family Syrphidae; genus Merodon; species Merodon equestris. The sequence continues at coordinate 18,935,463 of OY284418.1, read as the reverse complement.
TCGTCATTAAACACAGCTTATATGAACTGGAGGCAACATTGGCGAAGTCCGCTCCAACCACCAAAAGCGTTGATGTTGACGAACGTCAGACTGACTGCGAACGAGGGGAGCGCCGTGGCGCAGTGGGTAGTGTGTCGGCCGCTGACGCAAGGTGAGCGAGTTCGGATCCCGATAACACCAACGCCATCGAATGATTATTTCGCGGCGTCCCTCCTCGGCGGGGTATTGGCAAAACCTCCCGTTGTACACTTGCCTTGAAAAAGCTTCTCGGCTCTCGCCGTTCGGAATCGGCATTAAGCTTTAGGTTTCGTTCACTTGTGTGGAAAAACAAATGGCACACAACATAAGTGAATAAAAAGAAGCTTGGCTAACGCCATCTAAGGTGTCTGTCTGGCAGTACAATGGACCAGTGTTTGTGTCTGAGTGCTCCAACAGATAGCAGAAGCCTCCACCAATAAAAAAAAAAAAAAAGACTGCGAACGATAGACAGACTGCCAGAATTTACTGGTATAACAACCGAATTACAAACATTCTGTGACTTAGTAGACCGAATACAACCACTACTTCAGACATACGACAATTTAGCGCAGAGACTCTTTTCCGTCATAATTAAGACTAAACTCAAAGGTAGAGCAAAAGAAGTAATAGACATAAATTACCAAGCAATCTCATGGGCTGACATCAAACAAATCCTCTCCAACAACTTCGGAGATAAAGCAACCTGTGAAGAATTGTTTGACGAAATGAGAAGTACCCAATTCCAAACAAATTATTTGCCAATTTCACGATTACTACAATGGCATAATTGGTGATGATATGCTAAAACAAATAAAAATAAAAATCGACTACGAAAATAATAAACACAAAACGCAAAAACAAATCCCAATACACTTTCAACACGAAACTAAGAAAGAGATATACTCGTACTACAAAACTAAATTGGGAAAAGTTACCGTCACTAATACTTTGAACCACATACAAACTAACATCCAATACTCATTGAAAATATAAAAATACGAATGGAACACTTAAACAAAGAAGAAATACAAAAATTATTGCCATTAATTAAGAGATTTCATAGTATATTTACAAATGCTATAAAACATAGAATTCGAACGAAAAACCACCCACCCATAGTAGCAGAAACGTATAGATATTCCTACATCCAATAAGACGAGGTACGAAAACATATACAAGACATGTTAAAATTAGGCATAATCAGACAGCCAATCTCCATACTCCGCACCCGTTTGGGTCGTACCCAAAAAACTCGATGCAAGCGGTGAACGTAAGTAGGGGCTTGTGATCGACTATCGGAAACTGAACGACATAACCAAATATGGACGAAATCATAGAAAAACTCGGAAGGTGTCAATACTTTATTACATTGGACCTTGCTAAAGGATTCCACCAAATAGAAATTGCTGAAGAAGATATTCACAAAACCGCGTTCAGTGTAGAAGATGGCCAGTACGAATTCATGCGCATGCCATTTGGCTTAAAGACGGCACCAGCGTCTAGTAAATAACATTCTTCGAGATTATATCAATAAGATATGCCCAGCATACATGGATGATATAATAATATTTTCGACCTCCCTGCAAGAAGATCTATAGGTATGTAGAATCCTTAACGAAAATATTCGAAAGACTTCGAGATACGAATCTCAAAGTTCAGCTAAATAAGTCCGAATTTTTAAAACGCGAAACAGAATTCCTCGGCCACATTGTGACTAAAGATGGTGTAAAACCTAACCCACAAAAAATAGCATGTGTACAAAAATTTCCTTTACCAAAAACAGCCAAGGAAATAAAGCAATTTCTAGGTCTCACAGGCTTTTATCGGAAATCCATTCGAGAGTACTCGAAAATCGCAAAGTCAATGACGAAATACCTGAAAAAGGATGCCAAAATGGACATAAACGACAAACTAAAATGGACAAAACTCTTGACAAACGATCCAATATTACGCTACCCAGATTTTAACAAACAATTCGTCTTATAAACTGATGCAAGTAACTATGCCCTAGGCGCAGTCCTGTCCCAAGACGGGCATCCTGTCTGTTTTGCTAGTCGTTCACTTAACGGCCACGAACAAAATTACAGCACTATCGAAAAGGAACTCCTTGCCGTTGTATGGACAACACAATATTTTGGGCTTTATCTTTTCGGCAGAAAATTCTTGATTGAGACGGATCATCGACCTCCCGCGTGGCTCTTCTCCATTAAAAAACCAAATTACGATTTCCAAATTAAATATAAAAAAGGTGTACAAAACGGAAACGCCGACGTCTTGTCACTCGCAATAATAAATTTTACCGAAGTAATGGACCCTATAATTATAGAATCAACTTGCCCAATTAACATCTACAAAAACTGAATCATATTTAGAAAATTAAATTCAGGCTCTTTAAAAATAAAGAAGCTCAAAATATTTAAAGCAAACAGGAAAATAATATCAGCTAAAAATGTCGGCTACATACATATAATACAATTACTAATATAATCCAAAACCATTTTTACGATGGGAAAACCAACGCAATACTTATAGAAGACGCGATATTATTTACCCATTTTAAAAGGGTTATAACCGAAAGACAGATACCACGAAAAACAATTCTCAGATCTAATAATGGAAGAGCACCTGAAGAACGACCATAGAGATTACCCTAATTTAAAGGAAAAAAATAACGCAATTCATAAATAACTGCGAAATTTGCAACATAGAAAAATACAACAGGCAACCAATCAAACAAAAGCTACAATTAACAGAAACACCGAAAGACCCAAGAGAAGTAGTCCATATAGACGTCTTTTACAGCTTAAATAAGACATTGTTTTTAACTATAATAGATAAATTCTCTAAATATGCCCAAGCAATAGAAATATCAAACCGTTCATGGATCGAATTTAAAAGAGCCCTTATACAATACATTAGTATTGCTGGTCATTTCAAGAAGATATAAGTGGATAACGAACTAGGTTTTACAGCACGAGCCATTAAACAATTCCTTGAAGAACAGAATATCGACATACACTTTACATCCAATAACCACCACACATCTAATTCCTATATCGAACGTTTACATAACACAATAAGCGAACATTTAAGGCTTTTAAGACATGACCCCAACAAGGACTTAGATACATCAGAAGTGTTTGTGGATCAGCGAAAGATTCTAATGGTGTGTCTTTAAATAACTCCTTATTTATCGGTCCACCAATCCAGCGGGATCTATTTGGAGTTTGTCTGCGTTTCCGACAACATAACGTAGTATTTACTGCTAACATTGTCAAAATGTTTCGGCAGATTTGGGTAAGTGAACAACTCACGGCGAATGTTTGGCGAGAAAATCCTACCGACGAGATTCATTATTTCCGTTTGTGCACGGTTACCTACGGTACTGCATCGGCCCCTTTCTTATCAATTCGCGTTCTTCAACAATTGGCGGTAGATTATCGGGATAAATAGATGCATCAAGGGTCTTACACAATGATGTCTATGTCGATGACATCATGGCGGGATCGAGCTCCTTAGGAGAGCTTATTTCATTAAAGTCAGAGGTGGTACCGCTTTTATCTGAAGCTAAATTTGAATTACGGAAGTGGAGTTCTAATTATTCGCAGTTTCTGAAGACTCTTCCTAAGGAAGACTATGACCTTTCAATCTACGACCCTAACCGTTCGGCACATTTTGATTTTTGATGGACTTCGGATTTAAAGCTGTCGTGGGATACTCCCTTGCCCAATTCCATAGCTCAACGATGGGCCACGGTAGGTGCCTCACTTCGAGCAGATTCGGATTCCACGAAAGATATTGGTATCTAGGAAAGTGTTAGAACTACATGGTTTTTCGGATGCATCATCGGTTGCTTATGCTGCAGTAGTCTATAGTCGGTATATAACTGAGGATGGCGAGGTTGAAGTTAATATCGTTGCCGCTAAAACAAAGGTCGCTCCCCTTAAGCCAGTGTCGATTCCTAGACTCGAGCTATTGGGAGCCTTACTTCTAACTCGACTGGTTTCCCTAATCACTTCTTCTATGCCTAGCCATTCATTCAACATCTTTGCTTGGTGCGATTCTGAAATCGTATTACATTGGTGGCGAGGTGGCGAAGACACCTCGTCGCTGGACACTTTTGTAGCCAATCGAACTTCTGCTATAGTAGATGTTATACCACGACATTCTTGGCGCTATGTTTGCTCTCAAGATAATCCTGCTGATGCTGGCTCGAGAGTTGTGTCATCCGAGCTTCTTTTAGATAAGGAAATCTGGTGGAAGGGTCCTTCTTGGTTGCAATTAGATTCTTCGCTATGGCCACAGTCTAAATCAAACTATAAACCTCATGGAGGCGACAATTTAGAAGAAAGGATGCAAGGTTCCCAAGTGTTGGCTGTGTCAATAAACAACGATTTACTGGAGCAACTCTTTATCAAGATCTCGTCCTGGTTTAAAATACAATTGTCATACTTCCAGAGCTACTCGTCGACATTCGTCGCTTCAATTCATTGATATATACTGAAAAATAACTGTTATTAAATTAATTCAACAAGTTTCATTCGCAGAGGACATTCGAGCCCTAACCCAAAATCGTCAGCTATCTGCACAATCGAGGCTAAAAAAGCTGGCTCCATTCGTTGACAAGGAAGGAGTTTTACGTGTTGGAGGGAGGATCAAGTAGGCACCAGTTTCCTTTAATATTAAACATCCAGTTATCTTGCCCAGCAATCATATTCTTTCAGCATTGATCGTTAGAGATATTCATCAGAAATACTTTCATCCTGGCATATTCGAAACATTTGCGCTGGTTCGTCAAGAATTCTGGATATTGGGTTCTCGGAATCTCATAAGAAGAATTATTTTTCACTGCAAGACTTGTTTTACTCAGAGGAAGAAAACCAACTCATGGGTGATCTACCCTCCTATCGACTTCAACCCAGTCGCCTTTACTAATTCGGGGGTGGACTATGCTGGCCCTATTATGATAAAGCTATCTCGAACTCGAAAACCAAGGCTTTCCGAGGCATACATCGCTCTATTTATATGCATGGCTACAAAGGCCATTCACCTGGAGTTGGTTAGTGACTTGACAACAGATGCCTTTATTGCCGCTCTTCGCCGCTTTATCTCACGTCGTGGAAAATGCAGCAATCTATACTCGGACAACAGAACTAACTTCCAAGGAGCACGCCGCTGTCTACCTGAATTGTATAAGTTGGCATTGTCATCGTCTCACAATGAAACTGTTTCCGCGGCCCATGCGAAAGATGGGATCGCTTGGCACTTTTCTCCGCCATCTGCACCTCATTTTGGTGGCTCAAGTCGGTAAAATCGCATTTACGTCGAGTAATAGGATCTACCATCCTAACCTTTGAGGATCTGTAGACTATATTATGCCAAATCGAAGCTGTTGTCAATTCACGTCCTTTATGCGCACTGTCAGACTCCGACATTAACCCCCTAACACCTGCTCATTTTCTTGTAGGCGAGCCGATGACTGCGGTTCCAGAACCCAACTATCTACACATTCCATAAAATCGGCTTGATCACTACTGCCAACTTCAATCTATGGTGCAAGGCTTCTGGAAAAGATAGCATATCGAGTACCTGACATCCCTTAAGGAGAGGCATAAATGGCAACAAACTACATCCAATCTGAAGAAGGGTGACCTTGTAGTCGTAAAGGAGCCCAATCTACCACCAACCAAATGGGTCATGGGTCGTGTAACTGAAGTCATTCCCGGTCACGATGGGCGTGTAAGAGTAGCAGAAGTAAGGACCTCCACCGGCACCTTTATCAGACCTATCACAAAATTAGCTATTTTACCGGTTTCCTGAAATCTAGTTCAGGGGGGCCGGGATGTTTAAGATTGTAATTAACCTTTTACCATAAATTGTCAATTTTAAATTTTATATTTGTTAGCGAGATAGTTGGCACTCATTGTACATGTATCACATATCCAAACCAAAGTGACACGTCATTGATCGTGCGAATGCTAACTTATCCCACTCTCAACATCAGCCACGCCTGCGAACATCGGATGTTCGTTATTACCGCATTTTTCGAAATCGTACCATATCTATGTAGTTATCACGCCACTGCGAGTGCATCTCGTCACTTGACTTTTGGGCACGGTGCGAACAAGATCAATAAATTGTTATTCTATATTTTCGGCGCGTTTTACTTTATACATTTTTTTTTCTTTTGGGTGCTCGCAGTCTCTGCCGGTAATTGTTTAAAGTGTTAAACAGTCTTTGCATACAACAAAAAAGAATACAAATTAAATTTAATAATCGAATTCAGGAGAATTCTAATCATCAGGAGGGAGAAGTTACGTATCACCCAGCACCAGACAAATTCCAAGAATTCATTGAACAAATAACGAAAACAACACACTGAGCATTCATGCCGATCGAACGATCGATTCCCGGAATCAATCATGCAATTTTATTTTAGATCAAATGCAATTATGCTGATCTTTCAATTATATCCCAAATAAATACTGGTAACAGATGATGGGTTGTACGTAATCCGTTCCTCCATACTAGTGGATAAGTATTGAATGTAGTATAGGTACAGCTAAATAAAGTATTTGCTTTTGTTGTTTTTTTTTTATCCCCATAAAAGAATTTTTTTTATAAGTCGCGCGATCCCACTTCTGAAGAAAATGTAGAAAAAAGGATAGGTAAAAACAGAAGTTCAACTAAAAACAACTTTATTTGGACTGTGTCAAGAAATATGGTTACATGGTTTAGGTATATACAATTTGAGTATCGGAACATAATTCCGCAATTGGAGACTTTCGGGTGGATCACACGATCAGATTAAGCAGTACAGTATTGATAATATATAAATGATATATGTAGATACATGAATACAGTGGTGACAAAGAAAATCATACACTATTAATAATTTTGCCTACACGACCTTCCAGCAAACCTCGGAAATGACGAATGGCCAAGTACATTGCGGTAAGTTCTCTGTAATACGTAGAATAACGTTGCTGCGTCACCGAGAATTTTTTTTTGAAAAATAACCAAGAGATTCTGCTACGTTATTTACTATTTGCTGTAAAGCGGCACCGGCTGCTACGGTTGATGCATCCGTGACCAAGCTCAACTCTACTTCTGCTACGGGATGTGGCATGCGCACTACTTGAGCGAGTAGTTGGCGGCAATTGTCGAAGGCTCCGTTCGTGGCCTGGGAGCTGGTCAGAGTCGATCTATAATTTTTTCGGTTACCTGGGGTGGAATCGGCTAAGATGATAAGTGATAGTCACTTTGGTGACAGTCATTTGTGACTATCATCATCTTTCGGTATCGGGTAAGATTATCACAAAAAAAATCAGAAAAGGAGCAACACTTGCTTTTTTGAAGTTGATGACAGATAAGAGTTGTCAAATTATCCAAGAAAAAAATTCAAAAATTAAACAAAGCAATAAAATGTAATTTGTTGCAAAATCATTGCTTTATTTTATTTATAATAGAGTGTCTCTAACAGCATCACACATTTTCGCCTTCTCTGTTTGATGGTTGGAGGTCTTTCTGCATATTGGATTGGTGGATAAGATTGGTTGGTTGTTGGGGCAGGTCACTTTCATTCAACGGCATCTGCAATTCACAGCAAATCTTGTGCAGCCCAACACTAACATGAATCTAAAAAAAGCAATAATTTAGCATAATTTTAACAATATGAACTGTGAAATTATTCCCACTTACATGTCATCTGCAAATAATAGACAAAAGCACAAAAAGAAGTCACTTCAAACACAAAACATATGAAAGTGATAGCTAAAAAGCTGTCACCAGAAAACTATCACAAAAATATGACAATCACAGTGACTATCACCTTACACGATACCGAAAACGACAATGTGACTGTCACTTATCACAAATCACCTTAGCCGAAAATTGTCACAAAAATGTGACAATCACAGTGACTATCACCTTACACGATACCGAAAACGACAATGTGACTGTCACTTATCACAAATCACCTTAGCCGATACCGCCCCTGGAATTCATTGTTAGCAGAGAAATTTATGTGGTGGCAGCATGGGGCATGAACTTGCGGTAGAAGTTTATCGTGGCGATGAAGCCCTTCAGCTTTGTCTCTGGTCGCTTAATCCGCTGGATGGCCGCTATCCGTGAAAGTAGGGAAGATATTCAGTCCTTAGTTATTAGGTGGCCGAGAAATTCCATCTCCTGCTGTCCGAAAACACACGAAGGGCGTTATGGTGGCAGTCTTCGGGACGTCGTCTGAGTTGATGGGGATCTGGCAACGATGAAGACTCACGCAAAAGGACGATCGAGGCCAAGGTCGAGCTCGAGTGTTACTTCTTCGTATACCTTTAAGGGGGATCGCTTTACGGCAAGCAATTGCATAGTAGTTGAGCGCGTTTTTTTCGACGATGATGATGGTGGAATGCAGGATACTTCCGAACCTGTATCGACAAGAAAATTTTAGTTGGTATTATGCTCACGTAAACAAAGGCGGCTGATGAAGGCTGACATTTTTTGGCGTTCTGGTGATGTATCCGAGGGCGGCGGTCGGAGCCACGATTGTTGCGACGGGTTGGGTAATGGCGGCCGGCGGAAGCGGCAGGGTGGACGGAAGCTGCAATGAAATTAACACTCGTCGAATCGTTCGATGGATTGTTCCCGTCTGCGTTGTTTAGAAATTCGCGTTTGAGTAGTGGGCAGCGTACGAATGCGCGACCGTGATCGTGGTAATTGTTGTCCACGATGTCGAGTAAGTAGCTTGGAAGGCTCCAATACCAATTGAACACTTTCGGCCATGTCGGTGTCCGGTTGTCGGGCGCACCCATTGAAATTTAATGTGGTTGGTTCTACTGCGTTTAACTGGCGGAGTTCGACGTTTTCCATGACTGCATCAGCAATTCAAGTTTTGTCAGCAACAGAGCCCTTTACTACGACAGTCACTACGTGATCCTTTTGGCTGGCTGTACCATTTCGTAATAGAGTGGGTTAGGTTTTTGTCGCCTAACGGCCTGTGGTGGAGTACGCGGCGAGGTCTTTTCTGTGACTGTCGATAAGGTAGCTGATGAGCTGGGAGCGGATGTAATTTTTTTTTGCGTTCCGGGGTTGCTTCGATTATAGGCCGTAGTTCTTGTGATCCGTGTGATCGACAATTGCGACCAAAGGTATCGAACTTACGAGTGTCTTGTACAATTCCAGAAGCGCGGAAGTAAAAGCCCAAAAGAAAAACCCAGTTATCGACATCCGATTCGACGAACAATGGTATGAGACGGGTGTAATAATCTGATTTTTTTATTCGTCAGAGGATATCACGTCAAGGTAACCATTTTAGGCAGTGAGGCAACAAAACTTTATTCTTAAAACAATTTTAATTTATTTCCCTGAACGACGCCAAAACACAATGTTAACCTATTTCTTCGGACTCGTGCACGACTGAGACGGCAGCCTATCGACTTGCTGTTGTTCTGTTCATCTCTTTCCCGCGTCCAGGCGGCTTCCATCGTCGTGTCTGTTTTTGGTGATATGATGTATGGTGTCGCCAGCATTGGTCGTCCGCCACAGCAGTTATGGTGAAGCAGGACTCTGTTCCCCCGGTCGCTCTATTGTTCACCTTATACACTTCCTGAAAGATAGCTCCCACTGTTGCCACTCCTCCTGATGGATCCTCCTGAGGATCAACGGTCACGAAGAAATCGTCATCAAAGACGGCACTCTCCAGATCAAAGGATTTTACAGCGTGAGTTATATTGATCTAATGCAAACTAAGAGATATTCTGTAAATTTCCTTAATGAGATTTAGGAAGTTTTTAATCAGTCAGCAAGAGTTTGAGTCTTGACAGGAGTCTACTTTCCTGACTGTGCAGTACGTCTATTGTCGTGTTTCTGTACGAAGTATGTCGGTGCCGTTATCGTGGTCCTTCTGTGCATTGTCTGTTTGTTTTTTTTGTAAAGGGGGCTAATGTTAACATAGAGCATGGGGCACTGCGACCAATGGGGATCTATTGTGCCAATCAGACGAGAAGTTCTTTTACTTTCTTAATAAAGTTGAGTATGTCTCTTGGAGGTGCTCAGTTGATGCTCTCATGATCCTAATTTCTCTGACGAGGACACGTTTCCTAAGGCGATAGAGGGCAGCGTACTCACATAGTATGTGCTCTGCAGTTTCTTCGTCCTGAAGACAGAGTTGACACTCAGTTTCAGACGAGGGGCTTATTTTGTTGAGATTAGAGCCGAGTTCAATCGCAGAAAAAAAAAGGAACTCGAAAATATGGGGTTAGATGCTTCAAGTGCATACGGTGCTATAATGTACATCCTTTTTTCATTTTGGAGAGGGATCAAAACAATGCAGACCCCTAGCAACTGGGACCTCCGCACTTCACCGTTGTATATGATTGTATGTTCTTAATTGTATTTTTATGAAGATCGCAACTCTTTCGCCTCGTATGGCGTTGGGTCATTCTTTTCTTATTTATTTTGGCCACTCATTATTTGGAAACAAATATAGCTTTTCAAAATATTCAAATAAGCAACAGTTTGCGGATTAATTTTAATTTCAGTAAAAACCTATAAAAATGCTCAACGGTTTTTCCTCGTGCACTTTTCTTCCAACGTTTGATAGCGAACAAATTAAAGAAAACAGAAACAAGCAATATATAAGAACGAACAAGAATTGCACCCACCTCCATGCGGATAATGTCAGAGCACCCTTCTACCCCAAAATGGTTTAAATCTATGCCTTTATACTACGTATAGTATGCCTCTCGTTCCTCTCTATGAAGTTGTTTCGTTTTTCTTTCTATGTCTATTCATTCTATTTAGTTTCCCACAAGATTATAATTGAAAGCCAAATGCCATGTAGGAAAAAAAATAACAAAAAGCAGAACAAAAAAAATCAACACCACCCCAAGAGGAGAACTGAAAAAAATACGATTCCAGTCATGCTACAATCTCGTAAACGCCAGGCAACACTCCTTCCGGTATCCGACTTCAGCACGATGAACATTATTAAGATTTTTTTTGTTTTTCCCGAAACTGTAACAATCTACAATAATCTCATTTAGAATTTTTTTTTAACGGGTACAGGTGGAAATAGTCAAAACGGAATTTAAAAAAAAATAACAAAACTTTTTTTATTTTATAATTTTTTTTTTGTTTTTTTGTAAGCAAGAAATGCTAACGCGCGCGTTTTCAAGCCCCCTTTTGCTATAAGCTGACACGTCGACTGACGACATGTTTTAAATTCTGTTCCGAAGGCATGTTAAATGAGTGCGTAGCGAAAGAGTGACTACTTCCGGACAAAGTTTTATTAATATTACATAAAAAAAGAAAAGTTCTAAAATTCTAGCTAATTGCTAGTTTGTTTTACCCGGTGTGCAAGTGAATGACAGCTAAGCAAAGTAAAAAAGGATAAACAATATCAAGAAGTTTAAATCCAATTGTCTTCAAATAAAATTTCAAAGCCAAGTCTTATATTGGACACTAGATCACAAGCGAAAAAGGAAAGGGAACCTATGAAAAGTTATGGGCGGGACTGAAAGTCGCGAACACTAACAATAAGGATTGACGTGTATTGGATTATTGATACATATATCCAATGATAAGAGTGTAATTAGTAACGGCAGCCGCAGCAGGGAACCAAGTACATATAGTTATATACCTCGCTAGCTTAGTAGTATGACAAGTCTTTTGAAAGCAAATAAAGAATTATACGATGAGCTGGAATAATTGTCGATTGTGATTTATGAATGAATGAATTTATGGATCATAGTGTTGCGAAAGGATTCAACGGTATTAACGGGCTTCATTCCATTATCCTTGGCTAAGGGTTTGATTTTGTAACCTCGAAATGACTTAATGCACTTATCCATTACCTGCTATTCTACCATTTTTATCAGTATACAGTGAATGAAAACGCGTGTAATGGTATGTTTGGGTTTTTTTCCAATTAGTTCGGTTTTTTTTCTAAAGCACGCAATTCGAAAAATGTAAACAGGAAGTTCAAGAAGTGCAACATATGGTTTAAAATACTGTAGCTCTGTCATTATTCTATTTAAAATGCAAATGGGCTAGATTCAGATGTACATATGTATGTATGTGCAGCATATTCGATGCCGCGTGTTGGAAACATATTCGAGACGAAAACGTGACGATTTCTATTTTCTGTTGACCCAGATTGAATTATTCTTCTCTCGATCGCGGATTTCTCTTAAAGGGTTTTTCTATACCTAAATTCATCCATCCTTGTAATGGCATCCAATTTTAGTTCCTCAACACGTATAGTACTATAAGTTGTATAGCATAGAACGCCATATATGTACTTGTCTCTCGTTGGATGCATTTATCGAAGTCGTAGAACATTCAAATCAAAAACAAAATAAAATTAATAAAGACCCAACATCTGGACTAAGTAAATGGGATGTAAACAATCTTGATTCAGCAACTCGCTACAGTTTTCTAAAAAACCGACGGGACGTTCAACGCTTATTCGTTTTCTTTTCTTATCATAATCAAAATATTAGAAAAAAGTACGACACATTACGGATACAGATTTAAAGAAAGAAATAAACAAACCATGAGCAGATACTACGATTCGGATTCGGAGTAAGCTTAAACGCAATGTTGAGAGAAATCGTCTATTGTCCTACGTTCAAGTGAATTTAAATTGGTGCTGTGGATAGATGTTTTTGAAAATAGCTGTGTTTACTGTTTAAATATAAAATAACGTGCTGCGTACGTTTGTTCTTGTAATTTGTGGATTTAATGTGCTTTTAACTTATCGTGGATATTGAGATCAAAGAAACATTATCGACCTTCGGGAAACAATTTAGTGAGAATTTAGTGAGATAGTTCAAGCGATATTTTTAGTAGTATAAGTACCATTTCTATAGTTACATTAACCAATACAGCAATGAGTGCGTAGGATACTGATGCATACGTTATTAATATATTGAATCTTGATAACAAAAGGCTGGAAAAAAAATTGAATTAGTGTCATCTTGTAACCCCTTCAGTTCTTTCAATCCCATTCGCTAGTTTCTATTTTTTTTTTTTGTTTCTTGTCTTCTTTTCATTCAATTATTTTGTGTGATACTCACCCTTAGCTTAGCATTCTTTTCGTTATGTGGTAAATGCATACGTAAGTCTGTCGTCTCGTGCCAAACATGCCTATTATTCTCTGTACTTCCAGACAAGTAAAACGTTATATGCACATACATACGTATGTGTGGATGTCAATGTTACGAGTATGTATGTTTTGAAAGTAACATCTGAAAGCGATAGTGCATGTGGACATCTGTAGGTTATAGAATCGAAAGAGAAAATGAAATGTTGTTTTAAATGGCACCTAACTATGCGCACTATTTAGGTATCACATGGCAACTGTGTACACCTTAGTTCGTTATGTACACGTGATAGTTAACACTAAGTATCTCACAGAGGCACTGAAAAATATTGTAGAAAGGGCGATACAACCGGCGTCGTCATATTTCCCTTTAGACCTTTACCATCGTAATTTTATTATTATTATCGGCCCCGTTGACCACCCTCCGCCGAGCCTTCTGTCATGAGTGTGTTCTTTCCATGTTTCGCTGTTCCGTCCCATCTCTTCTAGTTCTCTATCTACAGAGCGGTTTGACTGTTCATCAACTGTCCACTCGTTCTACGTACGTAACCTACCATGACAAGCTTGGAGTTCCTAGAGCTCATGATTGTGTAGTTTTCTCCATTCGCTTGTTTTGTGTTTGGTAGATCATTTTAAACAGGGAAATGATGTCTAAGTTTTTCTATTTCTCGTAGACAATTTTTTTGATCCATACAAGTACAAGTATATGTACATAGTTCCCATGAGTTGAAGTGGAATCCTGACATTATTGCCATTACTCTCATTTGCTGGGATTCAAACTGGAAGTTTGACTGAAAACCCACGTGGGTCCATTCCGAGTGGATACTATTTTGTCTTCTTGTTGATTCTCATAAGTAACCCCTCAGTTGAAGCCGAATATTACTCTCCCCTGTTGGGATTAAAACTAGAAGTACATACATATGACTAAAAACCCATGGGGGTCCATTTCGAGCGGCTACAATTTCGCGTACGCCTTCTAGTTGATTCTCATCAGCAACACAGTTGTAGTACATTGTTGCTATTATTCCTGCCTGGTAAATATCTCGCTCACTCCGCAAGGCCGAGACCTCATCAAGGTTAACGGGCATCAGTCAGTTCTCGGGCTCATTTAAGCATGATGAGGCGCCAAGTCTGCAGAAGATCCCGAATCTAACGGAAACACTAATCTAACCTACGAATTAAAGAGTGAGGATTATCTCACCGGTAATCGCTCTGGGAAGCGGTTTCACCCGGCAACCACCAAAAATTGGCGTGCTGTTTAGATACCATCAGCGATTGGTATCTGCCACTGCGGTACTAAAAAGCCTGAGGTGCTCCGTTGGCGGTGGCCAATTACCGGGATATCATCTCTTTTCTGCACTAATCTTTTGGAATCTATATGGAGAAATGCTTCTGGGAAAATAACGCCAGATCGGAGTGTGCTCTCGTAGTCTCTATAATTGTGGTAGTGAGCCCCGGAGATCAGTTTATTGTTATTGCTCTTGCGATGTGCTTCCGGATAATTTTAACAAGAAAATCGTAGATTATATTTAGGCCTGCTCCGTCACACAGGACCTTATTGAGGTAGTACTTAATGAACTGGCACGCCGGCGTTCTGTACATTCTAAGACATACTCTAAGGCACTGCCTCTTGAATACACGAATCTCTTCCATATAAGATGGCACTACATTAAGCCACGTCGAGAAACCATGCGCGATGATGGGCCTTATTAAGACCCCTTTTTATCCTGCGGTCAAGTTGAGTGCTGTGAAACAGACTCTTTGTCATATCGAAGGCTGTCTTAGCTCCCGAAAGTCAAGGCCTATATGTCAATTGTAATATAAATGCTGGTCACGCCGGATACCAAGATGCCTAACCGCGTTTCTCACCGATAATGGTTGTTCATGTTGCCCAATGCTCGCAAATTTCCTCCATTTTTTTTTTCTGGTATCCCTTGACGTATCATATGAGGTCGTTTTCGAGTTTGAAAGTCAATTTCGAACTTCCATTCATCGCATTATCTCTTAATATGATCGAAGTCACACTGCAGCATTGGGTTGATGACCTCAATTTTTGGACCTGATCTGTTCGTTACTAAATCATCTGCATACGCTATTATTTGGTTGAGAAAACTTATAAGATTGTCTGTGTAAATGTTAAACAGTATCGGAAAATTAATGTCATGCATTTCATACATTGTAACCCTCCATTGAGCAGAGTAGGTTCTTTTAAAATATCACTCGCGTAAGGTCTCATGTTCCCCAGAGAAGTGAATTCTCAGGCTCACGATGTTGCTTTAGGTACAGCTTTTGATTACTATACTAAGACAAATGCCATTCAGAAGCAATCGACAATTGTTGCTAAGCTCACAAATTATTCTTTATTTTTATTTGGCACTAGCATTAAAAAGAAAACCAAAACACGGAAGCATGCTTGAAAGGAACAACGCGTCAACTTATGCATCATATCCAACAATTTCTCTAAGATACTTGTTGGTTTGCTTTCTTCATTTCATATTACGTAACAAAATATGCTACGAGAGCGAAGGCGGCATGCACATTATAAACTTAATGCAAGGTAATTGAATCGAAGGTTTTTGAAATGCTTATTTATTTCTTGTTGTTATAGGGGTAGTCGAAGTCCAAAATGTTTTCTTGGAATATGGGTTTCTAACACCAAGTTGTGCGATTTAGGTCCAGAAGTATATATTTGATCTCTTTTGCCATATCAGTACTTGAATGTAAACTATTTGAAACAAATTCCAGTCGAAAGTATGTTGCGTTATGAGCTACATGGAGCATGAACTAGAATAAGATTAAAAGTATTTTCCCATACAAGACAGTGTTGGGTAGGACACGTATTTTTATTGAGTTTGTATGAGGTACTCATTTGAGGGAGTGAAGTGGCACATTGTCCCACCTCATTTGAGGTAAAGGTTGTTTTTTATAGAGGTAGAGAACTTTGAAATGGAATAAAACAAAGATGATTTTTTTAAATTGACATAAAATTGACTTTATTCGAAAGATAATCTTCCGATATTATAATTTAAATATAACTTCTGGCATATGACCGCCACCGCTGGCTCGGACGTAGTCTAATCTGAATGTCCAATTTTCAATGATTTTTTCCAACATTTGTGGCCGTATATCGGCAATAACGCGGCGAATGTTGTCCTCCAAGTGGTCAATCGTTTCGGGTTTATCGGTGTAGACTAGCGACTTCACATATCGCACGATCTTGGAGGCCAATACACGGGTCCGTAACGTTAAATTATGCGCTTACCAAACGTTTCCTTCAATAAATCAATTGTGGCACGAGCTGTGTGAAATGTTGCGCCGTCTTGTTGAAACCACAGCTCCTGCACATCATGGTTATTCAATTGATGAACGAAACAGTCAGTAATCATGGCTCTATAGCGGTCACCGTTGACTGTAACGTTCTGGCCAGCATCGTTTATAAAGAAGTACGGACCAACCCATAAAGCACACCAAACAGTCAGTTTTTGTGGATGTAACGGTGCCTCAACATACACTTGAGGATTATCATCACTCCAAATACGGCAGTTTTGTTTATTGACGTATCCAAAAGTGAGCTTCATCGCTAAACAAAATTCGCTTATGAAAATTGGGATCAACGGCAATCTTGTTTTGGGCGGTCATATGCCAGAAATTATTTTTAAATTATAATGTTAGAAGATTATCTTTCGAATAAAGTCAATTTCATGTCAATTTAAAAAAATCATCTTTGTTTTATTCCATTTCAAAGTTCTATACCTCTATAAAATACACCCTTTACATCTTGTCACATGTCCCATTAATAGCTTGCAATATGTACTAACGCAAAAGTCGTGAGGTGCCTCTGACTATGACAAGAATTGAAGTGGGAAAAATATTTTTTTTGAGGTGTTGGGATATTTTTGTACTGGTGTATGGGACATGAGGACTTGAGGTGCCTTGACTATGACAAGATTTGAAGTGGGAAAAATATTTTTTTTGAGGTGTTGGGATATTTTTGTACTGGTGTATGGGACATGAGGACTTGAGGTGCCTTGACTATGACAAGAATTGAAGTGGGACAAATAATTTTTTTGAGGTGTTGGGACATTTTTGTACTGGTGTATGGGACATGAGGATGTGAGGTGCTTCTGTCTATGACAAGAATTGAAGTGGGACAAATAATTTTTTTGAGGTGTTGGGACATTTTTGTAGTGATGTATGGGGCGTTTGTAGTGCATCTTGTATCAGTAACGCAACACTAATTACAAGATTGGAATGAGGAGAGGAATTAGTCCAGAAAACTTTTTTTTAGCCTGGCCTTTGCAGAGTACGCACATGAGCTGAATCCTAACTTCAACTCTACTATTATTCCCCTCGACTGTGGTCGTGATCCATTTAACTGCATGTTGCAGCTAACTGCGACATTATTGATTGAATCACTGGCAATGGTGCTAGTTGCATGAAATAGAATGTTTTTTTCTTTGTCCTTGGCATTTTGTACCTCAAACAAATTTTTGTTTTATTGAATTAGACAAATATTCTAATCAAATGATTTTATTTCGCTCTATAGTTGTCTGCTACGGAGTCAAAGCGAGTATTGCGCAGGCGTATGCATTAGTGTTAAAGCCACGTCAGCTGATATCTTTCTCTCTCTCTCTTCTATTAGTCCGAGCCATTTCTATGTAGAGCTAAATAACGCAGCGTTAATGTAAAAACGACAGACAAAAACACGTAATTTTTAGCTACTAAAATTTGTTTTTTTTTTTAATATACATATGTACATAAGTACATATTTGTGATAAAATCAATCGGAAAACAAATTTAGATTCAGCGCACAACGATTCAATTTAAAACATTTCTTCGGCAGCATACAATTAACGGTATTTCCCCGAACCTTATTCATTTAAAGAACAAATAATCAAGAGCAGAGTAAAAGAACGGAACAGAAAAAATCGCTAGTATCTAGCTCAATATTTTGAATGTTGCAAGTATTGAGTACATAATGAAAAAAAAAATTGTCACAAGTATCGAGTGCATGTTCACAGAAGAGAATCATTTCTGATCAATTGATTGATAAAAGTATTAGCGATTCGAGCAGCAAGTAAGAGAAATAAAAATTTCCAGGAAAAGCAATAGAAAAGAATAGGTTTTTTTCGCTCTCCAGCAACGACAATATATGTAGATATTTTCCGAGATATTTTTGTCTAAATGTAAATGCCGTAGTATTCGTCGTATCGCATGTAGATACTTATCATGTTGTAGATACGAGTACATGTTTTGTAAAATCGTATCGCAGCAGCGTCATCATCGAGGTACGTCCTGATTTTTTGTTCAGAGGAACGAAAACGAAATAGAGGCCATCGTGCCAGCCAAGCGTATTTCGATCGAAGTGATGGAAATACATACATATGTATGTATGTATGTAGGTGAAATGGTTTTGTTCAAATCTGATTTCTAAACCAATCGATCTTTCTTGTGGGGGTGAAAACTAAAAAAAACAATTTCCAATTTCGTCGCGTTTCCATCGAATGCAAATTAAAAAAAAAAAAACCAAAGCCTTGTAAGAAGAAAATAATAATTTGTCATCCGCGTCCACCGCGCATTGTCAAGACTGGGAAAGAAAATTCACAACGAATCGATCGCTTTTCGGAAACGCACTGAACGTTCGTTTTATCATATTTTGTTTTTGTTTTGATTAATTCAACAGGCATCCATGTGAATAGTTTGTGCAAATTTTATATGAAGAGCTCAAAAAAAGGTTCGAGTTCTACGCAACATAGACATGGTAGTAAGAAATCTGGTGAGAAGGGATCATCCGTCAAGTAATTATATTTTTTTTCTATTTGATTATTCAGCCTTTTGTTTGTGCTTTTACCATTGGCTATCTATTTTTAGTGTGTGTTGGCACTGACATCAATTGAAATTGCTTATGAATTCGTACGGGGTAATCGATGCATATTGTGCTTATGATCTCAACCTACATACATACCTATCTGATAACGGGTACCGAGTTGTCAGAAATTTCAGTAATGAAGAAAGTTATAATAGTGGTCACCATTGTTGGTCATTAGAAAACATTTTTGCATGAATATTTTTACTTTAACGAGCGAAACAGACACAGGATCCCATCTGTCCTCTTAACAGGGACGCAAAGTAAAAAATTAGATAAACACAAAGTGTAAATACTATTAGGATCTATGTATCTATCTAGGGACTATTAGGCTCTGTATATATTGTATCTATATTGTACATGGATGTACGAATGTGTGATTCACGTGTCTATCCATATGGGCGCCATATTATTTGAGGATCTCTCGCAAAATGAGAACTAACACAATGCTATTTAGTATTACGCTCTACCCCATGCGTGTTTTCTTAAACATCTTTCTGATTTTTACTTAGGTTAGACCGAAAATCCTCCCGTGGAATGATCTATGAAAATGAAGAACTAAGATTGAGAACGATTAATATTAATGCAGAAGTCGAACGTGGTAAGTGAAAACCAAATTTCTGGACTTACATATGTCCTTGTATTCCATGTGTTCCATGTATCCAGTCATGCTTTTACCGTTCATCAGGTCAGTCAGATATAAGAAAGTTACGTCGTGAAAATGAACAACTAAGACGAGAGATCTGGTCCCTTCGCGACGAATATGATCGTTTGAATAAGCGTTTTAAAGCGGGTAAATATTTGCCGGATAGCATTAGTGAGCATGGTCAGAGTGAAACCAATAGTGAGGTAGCTCTGCTATTACTTTCCCATATTCAATTCAGCTTAATGGTTTTTTTTCAGGATTCTGACTCCTGTGATACCTGTAGAGATGAAACGAATATCAATGATGAGTGTGGACATTATTCCTCTTTGGCCGGCCATCAGCACTACGACCAGTGTACAGTAGATGGGACCATTAATTATCAAGGTGATTCGTCACTAAACTCCGACACCACATCAATATCAACTGAAGGTAATGAGAATAGCAACACGGCTAGATTACGTGATCATCTACACGTGAACTTTGATCACTTATCGATCGTGTCCGAAGAAAACCTTAGTACAAGCGATGGAAATATAGCGCAACCAACAGAATTTAGCCAACACAATGAGCAGCAACAGTTGAGTAAACAACATATATATCATCATGACAGAACTGCGTTCGCTGTCGATGGGCTGCAGTCAACAGCCGGTATGCAGCCACCTAGCCTGATTGGCTCACTAACGCCTGTGACTCCCGTCGAGATGGTAGCCAATCAACTTAATGACTTGCAGTCTATCGTGCCACCCCTATCCTATTTCGAAAATATAATTCAACATCACATGGATTCTTCCACTGGTAAGCCGGGTTTGTGCTTTATGAAAATGTATTGATATTTCTTAAGACCTATAATGAGCTGAGGCCTATTTTATTATGAGAATAAAACCATATAACGTAATAGAATGAGATGTATTGTATGGGTTAAGATTTGTTCCGAGATCACTGATAGCCTAGAAAGCGCCCTCGGTTCAAATGTTCTACTTCCAAAATGGTCCATCCTGTAAGATGGGTGAGTTCCCTCGCTCTTCGACTGAATTGGTTTTTCGATTCTATGTGGATTCACTTTATGTGACGTCATTTGTTTATATTTCTTTACTCATATCCTAGTCTTTACCATCACCATCATCAGTATTTGTGACTCCACCTTACATGGTACGTCTTTTCAGGTAGCAATTCATCAACAAAAACAGGTGAAACTGTCATTCAATCTAACGGATGGGATTACAACATTCAATCACCATTTATGCATAGACAATGCCACATGTCTGAACCCTCTTCTTCCATTTCAACATCGACTACAATGTCTCCGACACATTTGCCTAATCAGCCACTATCAGAATCATCCAATGAAAACTCCCAAATACAGGCCAATACGAAGACAAATATCAGCACATCTAGCGTTACAGACCGAACGCCCAAGCATTTCTTCTCCCCCATCAAGCCGCGTATAAAGTTAGACACAGTCATGACATCCAAATCAACCACACCACCTGTTGCAATACCACATCTCGAAAACATGTATCAAAACTGTGATTCGCCTGATATTTACGTCAACAATGTCCTTGCAGCTCCATACTATCCCCAACCATTAGCAGTACTCACGCTTCCATCAGATGTAATTTCATCCAGTCAGCAGTCATTCTCCGAACCAATTTACTCTACAGCACAAAAAAAAACTCAGTGTTCTGAACAGAATCCGATTGCTGATACAAATTCAAAGGTTACTTAGTCCTTCTACTTTATTTATAAATATTTATATAAATTTTTTTTTTTTTTAAGAATTTAGTTAATATTGATCAAATATTGACTGAATTGGGCATGATATCTGACGACATTCTACAAATGCAACGTAATAAAAGCAAATCACAAGAAAGACTTAATACAACCGACATAGTAACGCAACATCATTACCCTACAACAACAACAACGAACAATATCGTCAACACATTGCCCTTGCACACAGCTACAACTCAAACGCAAACAGTTACGTCAATTAGCAGCCCAAAATGCCAACATATGCCAACTGATAAGCATCGTAAGCCCTACCGCTCAGAAATGAATTTAATCTTAAGTTATAATGGAACCAGTCCAGTTATAGTACCGTTAGATAAAAATACAACCGGTGGCACTGAAGACCCAGGAGTTCAATTTGCCGAGAAAATTATGAGTGAGCAGGATGGTAGCAGTCCAACACTACCTCAGCTACCAACGCCTATGGCACCTTTTCCAACCAATTTCATGTACTTGGGATTCGATCGACTTAACAAGCGTCACGAGTCTGAAGGCCTGTCATTAAAAATTCCTATCCCACTGGATATTCCATCACCGTCACCTCCTCCACCATCAACGCCGGCATCAGTGTCGTCGTCTACATCCCCGCCACTTATGTTTCCAGTTCAACTGAGTCAAGCGTCAAAAAAAGAAATAATCGATGATAATAGTGGGGGCCTTAAACGTGATCAAGATCCGCCCAATCCAGTTTTAACGATAAGCAGTCCTGATCTATCAATTCTGCCTTCCAGTGGTAATAATTTTGGTGTCATGGCTCCAATCAAACGCCGCACGTTTGGTAGGCTCTATGATGGCAGCAGTTGCCTAGATATTACTCGATCATTCGACGCGGGCGATGTGAACCTTGCTAACAATGGCGCGAAACGACAGACTAATGATACCGGTAAGGATAAACCCACGATAGAAGGCAACGTTAACGAGATGAGTAGTTACGAGGTATATAAATAAACGATCTGTCCAAATACTATTTATTCAATTCCATATTTTCTCAATTGCAGAGTTCATCAGGGTCTGAGGTCACCAAGCAAAAGTCATCACGACGAGTATCGATAGCATGTCATGATCCAATCGAAGCATTGCTTAAACTTTCCAATCAACATCACGAACGGCAGGCGCAGACGTCCTCGGCTTCGGTTGATAAGCTCGACGATATGATACCGTCATTAGTAGTCAATGTCAAACACGCCCACAGCACCCCAAACTCACCACATTCCAGCAGACATCGCGGTGGCAACACGAATTCAGCAATTTCAACGAACAGCGGAAGCAGCACATTACATCATCATGGTCACCATCATCATCATCACCACCATCAACATAGTCGAAAGCTGAGTCAGGAATCCATGACTGATGTACGTGGTGCTAGTGTGGCCAATAATATTGTAAATAGTAGCCAGGATAATGCACATCAGCACGTCACTCGGTACAAATGCTCACGACGGCATTCAGAAGGCACTTTGTCATCGATGGCTGGCGACCGCGGCACCGTCGGCAGTACAGCTGGTGCACGAGTAGCTGGTATATCCAGCCATCATCATCATCACCATCATCACCAAGACAGTAATCAAGAAACAGGCACTTCGATATCAGAGAGGAATAGCGGTAGTTTGATGTCATCACGTGAGTCCTCCACCAGCTTAAGTATGCGGTCGCAGCGTCGTAAGATCTCTGTCAGTTCGCACACTGGTGGCAAAATTCCTTGGTGTGGTTGCTGGGGCAATGGATGCTTGTAGGATATAGATTAAACGAAACAAAAATAACAAAAAAGTATTCTATTTAAGTTCTGTTAAAAGTGCAATATAAAATGTTATTTATCACTTCATAGAAATATAGTACGAACTGAGAATTCCGGTTTATTATTCACAAGTTGCCAGCATAAAAGATGATTTGTATCCAAATTCGCCTGACTATTCTCGAATCCCGATGGTCGCAGTATTAACCTAGAACACTGTATACCTCCTTGTCCAAACGCTTCCTTATGACGTCTCTGTCCTTATTATTTTAATTACCGGCCATCCTTCCACCCATGTTGTGTCCATTTCGAGACGACCACTATTTTGTGTACGTTCCTTCTTGTTGCTTCTCATAAGTAATACCCCATTTGAAGTGGAATATTACTCCCGCCGGCTGGGATTGAAACTGGAAGTTTGACAGAAAACCCGTTTATATTGGTTCTATTTTGAGACGAGCACTATTTTGTGTACGTTATTCTATTGCTGTTGGTGGCTTTCTCCTAGAAAATTAATGTGAACACTGTATACCTCCTTGTCCAAACGCTTCCTTATGACGTCTCTGTCCTTATTATTATAATTACCGGCCATCCTTCCACCCATGTTGTGTCCATTTCGAGACGACCACTATTTTGTGTACGTTCCTTCTTGTTGCTTCTCATAAGTAATACCCCATTTGAAGTGGAATATTACTCCCGCCGGCTGGGATTGAAACTGGAAGTTTGACAGAAAACCCATTTATATTGGTTCTATTTTGAGACGAGCACTATTTTGTGTACGTTATTCTATTGTTGTTGGTGGCTTTCTCCTAGAAAATTAATGTGATTTTGTATGAACTGCGGAGTTTTGATGGTTTCGTCGCCAAGGGCAAATCTTAATTGCTAACTATAGCACCTCGCACGCAAAAGTAACCGATTTTGGATGGTCACTTTAATATATTCTCAACCGCCTTAAACAAGTGCCATATGAATTAGGTATGCATATCCTTTTCGTATTATACCAATGTATATGTATATGCGACATGCATCTGTATCATATCATGAAGAGACTTTTTTTAGGAATATGAACCGGAAGTGGTTCAAAACGACATCCGAAGCATAAACCGTATATGAGTGACATGCCAGTATATAGGCCGGTATGCATAGACGTACGCCAAGCTAACCACGTCCGCTTAATCAATAAACGAATATTTCCAAAAAGGAAAAAACCGTACACATATGGTAAAATGCAAGTAAAATTTGAATCATAATGCAGTCTAAGAGTATAAAGTGACTTAAAAAATAATTACAAAGTAGAAATAATGGTTTAAACCGTTCGAACATTCGGCGAACATGTTGCATAACGACAAATGTCACAACAACAAGAATTCGATACCTCAAACGACTAACAAGAGTTTTCCTTTGACAATGAAAAGGAGTTTTTTTTTTAATTTTACCAACCACTCCACCTAACTCTGTATGAGTATGGAGTTGCGTGTATGACGGTGGCATGAGTTGCTCCGCTTGAATATGGCAATGGCTTGCCGAAAATTAGTAGGACAGTCGTGTTCTGTACACTGCTGTGTTCGGTTAGTGGTGCGGTGAGTCTTCCATAGAATAAATGTATTAAGTCGTTGGACTTGAGTGATTTTGTTTAAAACAAATTCGATCCATAACGACGTATAAGGCTATGAGCTGTTTCGATTCAAGACAACTGTCCAGTGAAAATAAGTAAACAAAAACAAGAGCTTTAATACGTAATAATGTAAAAGATTTAGCCACCGGAAATCCGACTTTAATGAACCGGAAAGTACTCGAATATTCATTTCATTGTATTGTCGTGCTCTATCGCGGCTTAGTGAGACAACACAAAATCACTTATTTCATGTAAATTGAGAAGAATAAATAAAATGTCATCAAACAACAAATATAAAAAACATAAGCTACTTGCACGTCATAGTGATAATAGTGTTCGATGGAATAGTGTAATGTTGTTTTGCGGCCTCCTGATTGCAGACAAATGCTCGTCACCCCGGGCGTTAAGATTTGAAAAGTCTGCTTATCATGATGTGACTATTGACATCCGCGAGTCTGTACCGGCGGGTATCTGCAGTGTTCTTTTGGAGAACTTGGAGGTATGTAATGTTATGTTAGTTGCATGCATAAGGGTAAGCGGGAAATTTGTTGGGCCTAGAAACCCCGGATAGGTAATTACATGTGTGCACATGTGAGCCCATCTGGGCTAGCTAATCTGTATCAATAACTTATGTAGAGTGCATGCACGAGAAATATTTCTTCCCAGTAAAGAACAGTTTGTTATCTAATAGGAGTCGAAAAACAGAAGCTATTCCTCTGTGTCTACTGAAATATTTTCTACGCCCATATCTACTGCATATGTTCCTCTTCCATACTTTACGCGTTTCTTTTCACTTTGAAATGACCATACTGAACAAACGTTACCAAGTGCTTTGCTTTCATGCCATCCATTATGCACATCATGACGGTGTTGAATTACTCCTGTTTAGGGTCACAACAGGACGGTGTTACTTACTTATGTAAGCGAGTAGAGTACACCTGTTGGGATTATTACTACTTTATCAGTGTTTCAACAGAAAGTTGATTTTTTTTGTATACATTCTGCTGATTCCGGTCATCCACATCTAAAGAGACATACATACATATGTCGTCAACCGGAAGTGGGGAATAAGTGAAGCATACCGAAATAATAAACAACAAGAGGGTGGTAATGAGTTGTATTCCATTTTTGTTCGCTCTTTTTCTGCGTTTTTTGTTTGCTGTTCGTTCCTTTGTTGTCTACTTGGTCAATGCAACTAAAATGTGTCGCACAAGTAAATAAAAATCGAACCCTACATTCAACGGATTTAACCTTTTTTGTTTATGAAAACATATTGTAATATTTTGTACACGAAAAATTGGATTTACCATATGAATCATGAAAGACAGGTGGTATAGGTTGCGAGGACGGAGCACTATTGTTTACTCTGGGATAACTTAGCAACCGTGAAGTAAAACCATCGAATCAATATTTATTCATTCTAGTTTCGGTCGTTTCAGTTGTATAAGAAGGGACATAAATAGTTATATCCCTAGTGTGGGTTCAGAATAATTAATTAACACATATTATAATGGGAGGTTAAGGTAGTTGAATCCTGTGCTTTAATTGAGTAAATAGCAGCCGGTTACTATCAGGTTTTCGTTAAGTTGTAGTAGAAATTCAATCTTCTAAAACTGCAAGAGGCATAAGGCGTGACTCAAATTAAACGCTTTTAGTTTGGTCTCCAAATCTGACCCTTGGCTTCCGACCAAATGTAGGATAGTGGTGCAGTTTGTTGGTAAACACATAGTGACTATTATTCCATCATCACTTTTCAGTTCGCTGTCCTTTGGATGACAATTTGCGTTGTCCAACAGCCACAGAGCCTTCTTTGGAAGATTTTCAGACCCCAAAAAACTGTCTTACCTAAATAAAGAAACAAATAAACAAAGAAGAAAAGGTTGTAAAAGCCGATCAACGTCATTGAACATGTTACCTCTGGAACAAACGTTGTGTGAAACCATTCTTCAAAAAACGAGAATGTCACCCATGCATTTTTGTTGCCCTTATAAACAACAGGTTTGTTTTCAAAATTTGTAAGTGCTCTAGGATTTAGAGCTTTTCTGATAACGAATAATTTTATTTTGTGAATCCTAGATGCATTTGTGCAAGCAAGAAACATATTCTCTCTTTGCTTGCCTTCCGACCTGGAGCGGTTGCTTCTTTAAAGCTGACAAGGGTTTTATTTGGCGTAAGCTTAAAAAGTAGGCCGGACTCGTCCGCATTGTAAATCTGGTCAGGTGATAGATCGAGCTCTTTAATTTTATCTTTGAACTTAACCAAAAATGGTTCAACGAGTTTCGGCTTATTTGAGAGCTTTTCTCCAGAATTTTTTAGGTTGCGAATTCCATTTGGTTTTTTAAAATTTGAAAACCAACCATTGCTGGCATTAAATGATCCTGGTTTTTCCTTGATCTTGTTGTGTAGTTTACAAGCCCGTGCTTTAAGAACTTCGATGAAAATAGGCACATTTCGATGTCGATTTTCCAGAAACCATTTGGACAAGGCTTTTTCCTAACGTGGAAACTCACACGCTCTCAAAGTTATTAGTTTTCCTGGTCCACATTCAGAATTTGCAACGAATTTTGTCAGCGCATCTTCTTTCTTCTTAATTCTACTTATGCTGGAATTATTCACTTTATATTTTTCATAAAGCGATTTAACTGTTACAATCTTATTTATTTGAAATAAAATTTCACTTTTTTGCTTTTCACAATAGGCATAATTAATACCACACAGTACTCGTAATATACATACAAATAGCGAACAAATATCAAACAATCAGTTGCTTTTATCGAGTCACCTTTTTTTGAGGAGTTGCAATTACTGAGTCAATAATGACAAAATTTTAGGTGTTGCTTTTATCAAGTTGCACGTATCGAGGGTTGCTTTTATTGAGGTCGTACTGTATTTCTATTCCAAACTCTGATGTGTCCAGGCACTTCGTTTCTTTTTTGGCAACAAATACGTTCTTGGGTTCGACAAATATATTTGCCATTTGTGCGCTCAACGATTAGAAACCGGCGGTAAAATCTTGTTCAGTCCTTCAGTCAATATTTTAGCTTCCACAAGAAACGCGCCACAAAATCTTTATATTCCTAAAGCTGGGGGCCAGGCGATCATAATTCGCACCAGGTCTGTATAACGGATTTAGTATGGGCGGGTTAATATTAAAATAGAAGCAACCAAGCTGGGTGTGAGGTATTAACAAAATTCTTTTTGTCATTGAAAGGCCCATGTAGGCCATTATGTCATTGAAAAGCCGAGGTGGGCATTTGAATGATATCACATTCCATACATTTTTTTCTAAGTGAAAAATTGACTTGTGTTTCATGAATTTTTGTTTTGTTTCCTGTACACAGAACAATCTTATGTTTTTATTATTATTTTCTTTAATAAAATGTAAAAACTGAGTAAAAAAAATCATTTTTATTGCTTCACTCCGACGTCCGTTGTAACCAAAATCAATAGTTTGTTCATGAGGAGTGCTTTAGTTTAATCCAATACTGTATCTCGAGAAATATTAATCAAATCGCAAAAAAGTAATAAACAAGTTGTAGCCTGCAGGATGTTGTTCCGTTGTAAGATCACATCAATAGTAGAAAAGGCATTAGAGATATTGACATTTCATCTTGGCATACTATGATATAATTTTACTTTTTCTCTGAATTTCCATATATCTCGAGAAAAATTAATTTAATCATAAAAAGGCCTACAAAAAATTGTAGTTTGCAAGATGATCTTCATAACGGTTGTAAAATCACATCAATAGCAACAAGGGCCTAACAGATATTGACATTTGATCTTGTCGCTGGCATTCTCTGAGATAATTATGAGTTTACTTTTTCTCTGAATTTCTCTTATATCTCGAAAAATTTTAATTTAACCACAAAAAGTCGTGCAATAAATTGTAGCGTGCAGGATGTTCTTCAAAACAGTTGTAAGATCACATCAATAGCAGAAAGGACCTTAGAGATATTGAATTTTACTTTTTCTCTGAATGTCTTATAAATATGTATGTATAGGGTCCGCCAAATAACTTCTTTTTTTTTTTGAAAATGCTATAAAAAAAACTACTGAATATTTTCTCAAATTTCTTTTTTTATTTGAAAGTACAATCCTTCCGGTTAATAATGGAAAATAATTTCATTCAAATGGCTGCCTCGGCTGGCCATGCAGTAGCCTACACGATCGGTCCAATTTTTAAGCACATTATCGATTGTGTGCAGCTGTATTTCACCTATGGCTTCACGAATATTGTCCTTTAAAGCGTCAATTGTCTCTGGCTTGTCGGCGTAACACTTATCTTTGACGGCACCCCACAAATAATAGTCCAACGGTGTCAAATCGCAGCTCCGAGGTGGCCAAACGACATCAGCTCTGCGGCTGATAATGCGATCTTCAAAAACAGGGCGCAAAACATCGAGTGTAGCTTCAGCTGTGTGGCACGTAGCGCCGTCCTGTTGAAACCAAATGTTGCCAATATCCTCCTCTTCAATTTTTGTGAACAAAAATTCGTTCAACATGGCCCGATAACGATCGCCATTGACTGTAACGGCCACTCCTTGCTCATTTTCGAAGAAAAATGGCCCAATTATGCCTCTGGACCAAAATCCGCACCAAACAGTGGCTCGTTTTGGGTGCACCGGCTTTTCAATGTATGCGTGCGGGTTTTCTGTGCCCCAAATGCGACAATTTTGCTTGTTTACATACCCGCCAAGATCAAAATGAGCTTCATCTGAAAAGATGATTTTTTTTGGCAAAATCGGCATCTTCTGTAAGTCGATGATTTTCAAAGTAATGTCGCAATATTTCCGAGCGTTGTTCAAGCGTATACACAACCATATTCGTTCAGCGGAAGGATAAAACTAATTATCTGTCAAATCAGACATGAGCTAAGTGTTACCATTCACGAAATAAGCACTACTTGAAAAAAAAAACGTTAGATGGCGGACCCTTTATATCTCGAGAAACTTTAATATATATAAAAGCCCGTCTAGCATTAATCGTCTGGTAGATTATATGTTTATATATACATATAATACATAGCTTGTTTTATTTCATTTTAACATCTACCCGCACTTATTGAAAATCATCATGTTCCCAAAGCTTGGTACCAGGCGATCATAATTCGCAACGGGTATACCTCCCTGCTCCACGATCGAATGAGGTCAGGAAGTTGATGATGAAGACCAATTGGATGACGAGGGGGTCACGTATAAGTGGTGTGCGGGGAGTTGCTAGTGTGCAGGTATGAGCAGAAAGCCAACAAAACACACGTGATTACCGGCTGATAATCCAAATGCACTCCATAAATACAGGATTAGCAAAGCCAAAAATTTCATAGGCAAGCTAATGGGGAAAAGTAATTGAATGAATCAGCCAACAGTTAGTTTCACGTCATGATAGTAGCAGATAGGTGCAGGGTGCATGTTTCCACATTATTACGAAATAATATGGAAGCATAAAAGCAATGTGAATGCATTGGATTGGCTTATTATGTCATTCGGGGGTGGCTTGTGTCAAGCTCGCAAGCATTGCTCTATTAATGAAAAGAAAAACGAAGAGAGCGAATGAATGGATTAGAGTCTTTCAAGTGTCAATGCCCCTATTTTCTGAGTGTAAACAAGATTTTTGTTTATTTTTTGTTGTATGCGTTGCTTATTTTAACGACTGTAATCCTCACCGACACTCCTAAAGACGATAGTTGAGATCAACTTATAAGTGTATAAGTATATGCGGAGATAAGTGAGGCCCAGATATAGAAGAGGTGGGTTGCAAACTTGTCGTATCGTTAGTCGTCCTGTTTGTTTTGCATTAAATGTTCACAGGGGTTGCATACTACACGTGCATATTTACGTGGTTCGGAAAGTCAACTCAGAGTATTGCATTTGGTATTCAATTGCTGAGGAGTAAGAACATCTGACCCCGTACGAAGCTTATAATGTACATATACCTCAACGTAGGTGTATGTATGACCGATTGGTTGTCGAGAGTGAGATAGAAGGTGTGCAAACACCTATCCGCGAATCGGGGTCATTCTTTCTTCCATATATAATCCAACCTGCTAGGCTAAGTACTAACGGTACAAATAAAAATAAAATGCAAAGTAAATAAAGATAAGTTTAGTATCTAAGCAAGATACAAATGTCGAATTTCGAAGCGTACATAAACATGATTACCTTTTTCTATCTTAGATAACTTTTAAAAGCACATCAGAGTATTTGTACGCGTCGCTGGATGGACGGGCTTACTTCAGCAGTGTGATTGTTAACCTCCCAGACTCATGGCCAGACTCATGTGTTCCGAAGACAAGTAAACCACCGACATCATCACAAGGTGGTAAAAGTGATTTTGCAATCACTGGCACAAATCTGCTCTTTGGCGATAGAGTATGGACTCAGCAGGTCGGCGGATGCGGTACCCAAGGCGATCAAATCTATATTCCTTATCGTGCACTGAAGAGAAAAAAGACTGGGAAGGAACTGGTGAAAGAATGGTCAAAGTACCGTTATGGTATCTTTGATGAAATCGGCTTCTATGATGACAAAATATATCCGCAATGCTACTTCGATGATTCTCTACATGTGACTGGTTGCTCCGATGGACCTATAAAGGATATTGGGTAAGCAGTGCAATTTAATTCTGTGTTTTTCAATTAATGCCTTGTATTCATAGTTTTTGTATGAACCCGAATCCGTATGCGGACATGGTGAAGACGCTTAACAAAACTGCACGCAGTAGTCTGATGTATGTTCCGCAAGGTGAGGGCGTAACGATGTTCTGCGACGAGGGAACACACAATCGTTATGCACCCACAAAACATAATTTACTCTGTGATCGTAAGAGTACGATTGAGGTGATCCAGAGTCATATGGACTTTGCGCTACCGAACTCAGGCATTGTAAACTCAACGACCATAACAAACAATAATCCATCGTTTTACTATAGGCGCCGTGTTATGACACGTTACGTAGTTATAATCGACGAGACACAGGAAATTCTTTTAAGAGAATCATGGAATTTCCTGAGGAATGCAATTCGCAAATGGGTTGTATATGACTTACGAGCAAACACTGAGGTTGGAGTAGTACTAGCTGGTGGCTTACCTGCAACTAAAATTCTTCCAGTTACCAGTCTTGAGGCGCAGAAAAATCGCGATCTTGTCGCATCATTTATTCCGTATGCTCCAAGTGATTCAAGACAACCTGCCTGCATCAAATGTGCGATAAAAATTTCACTTGATATGCTGGAAGAAAGACGTAGAAAACAGGGTAACGCTAGTCACATCATAGTTGTTATTGCCCCTGGAATGGATTTCGCAACTGATTTTCATGAAGTGATTTCAAACAGCGTGACAGCATCAACACGAATCGTGACAATAAATTTCCCTTCAATATCTAGGCGACAACCATTGGATAAATTAGCCCATTACACCAGTGGGCTTGCATTTAGCATCCGTGAGAAAAAATATAACAGCGAAAAAAGCTACCTAGATACTTATTTCGAATTGAGTGAGGTTTTATTCCACATAAGTCAGGAATTTCACGAAGGTCCAGCATACCAGAAAACCGTTGAAATTCATACGAAAAAAATCGTAGATGTCTCAAGCGACTATGCAACCCAATCGAAACGTGCAAGTCGCATAGCGCAGGGAACTTTTTTTCTCGATGGAAACATGGGTAACCCTTTGGGTTTCTTCATCTATACACACAGCATTGAAACGCCTCTTATTCAGAATATGAGACTCATTAGCCCAACTGGAGTCATGTACACTACCCGTAGTGATCAACGAATGCCCGTTAAGCAGCTAACCTTATTGGCAAATCTTAATGAAACTGGCGCATGGGCATATATGATTGAACGATTTAATGGTAATCCACAGCCACATTTCGTACAAGTCATTGCCACTCCGAAATCCGAAACTGTCAATATAGTTCGTACTAGATGGTGGATAGTGCCTCTACAGCCGGCTGGTCCATTTGCTATATATTGTGAGGTTAAACGAGGAGATTATCCGATTCATGCAGCTTACGTCAAAGTCACTGTAACTAGACCAGATATACCATGCAACTATACTGTATGTGAGGTTAGTTTTAAGCTTTTAGACACTGGCGCGGGCGATCCAGATATCACGAGGGGTGACGGCATTTACTCCAGATACATCCATATTGATACTGGACCTGGTATGTACATGCTCAATTTATTTGCCGACGATAATGGAAATACCGCATATTCGCTACAAGACAATGCTTCTATTCAGAACCTTGCTTGCTGCGGCAGTTCAATACCGACCAAGCAAACCCGTCAGACAGCTCCATTCCTGCGGCACTTACCTCCAATGGCCATTCATATATCTGACGAGGACATTGCTAAAATGGTCTTTATCCCAGTAGGTCGAATTGGAGACTTAGTCACAACTTTTATGGATGATGGTAAAGTACGAATGACGTGGACTACCCCAGATATGGGAGGCGAGAATGTGGCTCGCTATGAAATTAAATTTGCCTTTACGATCGAAGATATAGTTGACCGATATGAAACGGCAGCGTTAATGTGGAACCACGCAACACCGTACCCATATGATGTCGGAGATATATGTAGTTTTATTCTCGATATTAATCTTGAACCTCGACTTTTTGGACAGGCAGTGTTTTTTGCGATTCGACCATATGCTAAACTAGCAACAAACGCCATCGGTGGACCCATTTCGAACGCAGTACGGACATACATCCCCAACAAACTTGAATCCACTCTACCGCCACCTGTTATTTCGTCGACATTGGAATTTCCTGCCGGAATTCTGGGCTCTGATCTAGACGTAGACACTCCCTATAATAACAATTTAACGTATAACAACATCGATAAAAAGGTTATGTACTCGATTCCGATAATTGCCTGCACCTTATGTGTCCTATCGGTAGTTGTAATATTTTATTTACTGTGTCGTTACCGCCGCACTTGGCAGCGAAAAGACCAACAGGAACGACAAAACTCAACAACCCAAACTCCTAAAGAGACTCAAAGGGATGAATCGAATAATTCTTTGACCTTAAATCAAACGTCTCCAAATACATCGCCGTCCAGATCACCTATTAACGATGCCGATACTACAATCATACACAACTACGCAACTCTTAGTACATCTAACCCTCACATAGTCGGCATTCCAGTTTACAAAAACCTTGACGAGTCACAGCAAAAAAGACGCTCGACCACTGGCTCATTAAACAGGACTACACCAATCGATTTACATGATTATCAAGACGTAGGTGTAACACCAAAATCATACTTTACAACAAACTGCAACATTGGTGGCTTAAGTATAATCTCAACTCATAACGAGAATATCACCCCACTTCATAACAATACACAACGACCGGTTCTCAGTCCATATGAAACATGGACGGCATCACAATTACTCTTTGAGCACGAGCGTCACCCATCACCGCTTGATGATATGCAAAACCAACTCAAGCACAGTCTGCACACGGTAGATCAAACACAGGACAATGTCGACACCATTTCACTCAATGGCTGTGGTCCGCCACCTGTGCCTCCGCTACCATATGCCTCTGATATTTACAACCAACTCTCATATCCTTACCTCTATGGAACCCTACCAAAGCAGTATCATGAACTCATAACAGTCCCATATAGCACGATAGTGCATTCTCCTACGGAGCATCAACATCAGTGCAATGACCAGCAGTTGTCCATATCTGACCAGCCCACACTAAACCGCCTTTCCTGCAACGGGATCATAAGGCCCGTCGGTGATAAGAAACGTCGAAATATCACAATGGTTTAGGGCAATGAATCCAATGCACGTTGCTCGCGTTTTTCCTTTGGTGAGCTAAATTTAAGCACAAGACTGATTGACCTAGACTAAAACCTCAATGTATATACCAATAATTTCGTCTATTCGATGTATATATCCAAGAGAGCACAACAAATCCAGTTAGAACTTAGTGTTTATCAGATAATATTATGCCTTAGTTATAGCCCGTTACGTAATTGTAGTGATTCTTTGTAACATAAAGCTGTTGTAGTCGGTACTTTTACAATAGAGATAAATAAAATATTTATGAAAATCAAATTTAAGATGTTATCCGTGGGTATCAACGAATCGTAGTATTGCAAGACAGTGGATTGGTACGAATAGAAAATGACTATTAAAAGAGTCAACACTCAGGGCTTCCCCTATCTCAAAGTTTAGACAGAAAATGTTTCTAAGAGACATTGATCAGACGACTGACTCAAAGCAAATCCACTTAGAGTTTGAAAGGTAAGTTCGGGAGCAACATCATAGTGATTCGAACCTTACGACATGCTTAGATTCTGTCAATTATCTCAACAGTGATTAGAGCAAAGCAGAATCTATAACACCACAACTGACAATGCGATGACTGATTTTTTTTTTTTTTTTTTTGAGGCTTCTGCTATCTGTTGGAGCACTCAGACACAAATACTGGTCCATTATACAGCCAAACAGACACCGTAGATGGCGTTACAGCTCATGAAGTCTCTGGTGAGATAATCGAGACCAATTAAGACAAAACTGCGAAGACTAAGTTAGGACACATAGAACGAATGGACAAAAGATGAACAATCAAACCAATAATGAGTGGAAAACCCTAAGGAAGTAGACCGCCAGGAAGGCGGCGCGGTAATGAGGGGAAAATATAAGAATGAACCTACATAGAAGGGATGGAACAGAATAGCGTAACATGGAAGTAACACACGCATATCAGGGAGGCTTGGCGAAGGTTTGCCTCGTTAACAACCAGGTTCCAAGTGGACATTTAACAGGTCTTGAACCTACAAACTTTATACGATTCGACTATGTTACACAATGATGAAAATGACAAATATGATCATCTACTTTCGTGATTGCCCTTACTCGTAGTAGTCCTCCGGAAACTGTCAACTTTAAACATTGATGATAACCTTGACAAGTATCTACTTTCACTTATCAAACAATCTCATCAAGGTTTGCATACATGTCCAACATCGTACATGTCATCTTAATTCCTTAAAATATTTCGAAAAAAAAATAATTTTTTTGCTGGTTTTCTTTACATACATATGTGCTCTTCAGTGATGTTTTATTGATGTGGTCATGTGGAATAGAAAATAAAGGAAAATTGGACTGGTTGAGGCAGTTTGGCTCGATATATGTATCAAAAATTAAAATACGTCAATGGCTTCTGGAGTGTAATGTATGAATACATGTGTAGGTGTATGCTACATAGCTACACGTATAAGTGTGGGAACGAAATATAATGGATTTGGTTTTTAATTTTTCCCCCCATTATTTAATTTTAGATTTTTCGCCTAATATTTTTTGAAATTTTTCATTGACTTTAAAAACACAAACAGGCATTGTGACGAGCTAGGTTATTTGTCAATTTGGAACATACTTACGCAAAGTGATTATGCAACTTCATTGCTTTTGAGCTACAAGCATTGGCTAAGCCTAACATGTTGAGATCATTTTCATTTCCAGCCAGTCTAAGGCAAGCTTCCTAGTGTAGTAGTTGCGCTATAGATTGTATTTATTGTGATGGAACTAATTTAAGTATGAACTCACCACCCCAATCTATCCTAATTAACGCTTACGTACCCTAACCTACCCTAACTTATCCAAGCCTGCTATTGGTGTTCGGTAGGCTTTGCCTTGAACAGCCCGATCTCTCATAATTGGCCCCTAACAACGTCCGCTCCAGCCACCAAAAGCGATGATGCTGTCGGATGACGATTCGTCGATCTCATATGTCGTATCAGCTCGCTAATCGCGACATCATGTAAAGCTCGGAGATCAGATAACTGATATAAGTTATTGCCCTTCCTCAGATTTCGGGTTTTCAATGCAATCCGAAACAAGTTATGAGCCATTGTCTCTCAAGCATCTGAATCAGTTCTGTTCAGCTGGCTCTCATATTGAACCACACGGGACATCCACAGGCAATCATGGATCAATCATGGAAACCACCATCGAAACAGTGCATAATATCGTTAGAAGGTGCGAGTGAAGGTGAATGAGATAGCTGAGACTGTGAAAGATGCGAAACATCTTGCGCAAAGAATTAAGGATACGAAAACTCTGCACATGAATGTCGCATTTGCTGAATGCCGATCAAAAGCAAATAGGAAAACGATTTTCACAGCAATCTTTAGACCGATTCATAAGGAACTGACCGATTTGATACGGCGTCACCATGGATGAGATATGGGACCCCACTACACGACAGAAACGAATCTACAGAAAAAAAAAATTCTCCGTCATACTTTGAGCATTTTTATTAGCAAAGAAATAGAAGAAAAATTAAATATCAACCACCTCACAAGTAGCACTCATCAACAGGTGTCATATACCTCCTCCTTCCAAGGTGTAAGTATACAAAACAATTAACTGATTGAGGAAAAAAGAAATGTTTTGTTTATATACGTACCGTGCAAGTTACGCAAGTTACGATTGAATAATCAAAAATATAAATACATATGTATCCGTATCTTTATCTCGACGAACGTCCCGCCTTGCCGTGTCATCGTGTTGAAAAATAATGTAGCTGGAAAAGATCGGGTGTACCAATTGGCCTATATTTTTTTTTATTTTGGACAAGAGGTTGATGGCTGTTCCAGAAAAAATGCATAGCAAGCAGCCGAAAACCATGCCAATGATGCATACAAGTGTCGGCGCATTCCATGGGACAACAATAACAGAAACAAAAATCCATCATCACTAACAAGTATTTTTTTTTTTTAACGGAAAGGAAATTATATTTAGAGAAAAAGATCTACGTGGTACAGTGTAGGCAAAAAAAGTTGTTCCAAAATACTGTGACGATAGGTGGATGCGAAAAAAAGAGGCGATAGGAGAAATGTCGTTGTTCCTGTCCATACCAAGGGTATTGCCTGATTAATTTGGAACTATATCCCCGAAAAAAACAAAAAAAAAAAATAAACCAAATTACTGTCTTATTTGAAGGCCGCTATCGTAGCCGTATTTATAAACATAGATCAAGTGGAGTCAGAGCATACCGCGGGGAACAGGAATACATTTTAGTGAACCGCTCTCGACCAAATATATTTTTCGTGTGTGTGCCTATTTTCAGTCACACATACTTACGCATAAGCCAGTGGGTTGGTTTGGTCAAAAATAACTTGTACACCATGAAAAATAAGCCATCCAACGGATTTTTCATCTTAACGACAACGAAAATCAATCGAAATTCGGAGAAAATACGAGCAGGCGACACACACATTATCCCCCACAATAGATCCCTAAGTCAAAATTTTAGTGCAAATTTACCAGTCTACAGTTGACCGCTTAACGAATCGAAGCATAAATATACACAATTTTTCATTTTCGACTCCTTTTGACTGCCGTGTTTTTTTCATCAGCTCAGTTTCCTTTTCATGGAAAAGGGATCGG
Organism: Merodon equestris; assembly: GCA_958301585.1. Taxonomy (NCBI): domain Eukaryota; kingdom Metazoa; phylum Arthropoda; class Insecta; order Diptera; family Syrphidae; genus Merodon; species Merodon equestris. The sequence goes on along the minus strand of OY284418.1, from coordinate 18,897,282 downwards.
AATAAAAAATAATATTCGACTGTTTAATAATAAGTGCTAAAGTGCATGTTTTTCTTATCGGTGTGATTGAGAGTGAGCTAAAAGTTAAAAACAAAAACGCAGTAAAATATAAAGATTTTTGTGTATTTTCTGGTTTCATATAAACAAACACACAATCCAGGATAAAATTCCTACATACCGCTAGTGGTAAGTGTTTTTATTTTATTTATATTTATTGGCGGATGAAATATGATAAATATTCGGAAGCTAGGCTCTGGGCGATATGGACCAAAAAAAAAAACTACTTATAGGACATTCACTCAGCTTAGAGGGGCACCTAGATGGGAGCGCAGAATGAAGTCATATGTCGAATTATCACGTTCCTTAATTTTGGCAACAAAAACACCATGAATGAACGATAACTACCGCGCTAATTTCTTTACATCGGAATTGAAGCCTGAAGGCCAATCATCTAGAACAAGTGGGCATAAGATGCTGTGTTAATTGTAAAATTTTTATTGCGTTCTGCAACAATAAATTTTAATAGCACATCCAGTGACAGTTTAAATTGCGCATTTAATTTTCGTCCTTATATTAGAATAAGATCTGTTAAAGGCTGAAAGCACTACAGCTCCATGGGTGGGCATAGGATAAACTAAAGTTATATACGGAAATGATACTGTCTCAAAAACAGATATCCATTTGATCAATAGCGCGCAAACGATCCCATGCCAAAAACACTGATTTCTTTTAATGACGATGACTGCATGATGAACAAACGTCTCGTAAAACATCTAAGAACCAAATTGAAATTTTTTTCCTTATGTTTATATACGCCGTCCCGCTGCAATCATGACAGCGAATGACGGGAATTTCTCATTAATATTACGAAACATGAGTCCGAACACGCGTCTGGCAGGCATCTAATTAGCACTCTGAATCCGATAGAGATATATGGTATCTTACACTAGCATAGGAAAATTCAAACTTGTATTTGGCGTTTCCACATTGTCTATCATAGTATAGCTAGCATTTACGATAATACTTTGTAGTACAGTTCTGGAAGATCGGACGATAGATATTGGTAGTCGATTAGCCCGTTCTTTATATTTCCTGCAAACATACTCGTAAACGTTTTTGTTTTTCTTTCGCAAATAACATTTTTGACACATTGCCAAAGCTTACCCTGCATCTGAGATACTTGGTGTATTTTTTCTGGTTTTAAATAAAAATAAGCAATGAAGACTAAGATAAATGTATATTTATTCGCCTTGTTTGCTGGCAACAGCGGATAGATATCAAGACAACGGCATTTTAATTTAAATGCCTTTAAGTTTTCGGTCTAAGTAAATATTTTAATTAAAAATAAATCCTTGCAAGAGCTACAATAACTATAGGCTGGTATGATGAGATGACATAAAAACTAAAAACTCCGTTCAGATTCGATTCGATCGTGTTACGGGTTCTATGTGCATTTCTCTTATTCCTATATATCCATTGACACCATATTTTTTTTTATATTTCACTAATCATTTCCACTGAGAGGAAGTATTTTTTGCTGTTAGTTGAACATTATATTCCGTACGACTCGGACGCATTCCATTCAGTCTATTGTAGGGTTGTACACTAATCTCCTTCCGATTTTTGATTATCCGAATTTTTTTTTTCATTCTAGGTGACAGTGTAGGAAATAAGCGGAATAGAAGAGCATACGAAACGAAACAATCATCAGGAAAAAACACAAATAAATCGAAATGGAAGTAGGAGAGGTTGGTACTGAAGTCTCTAAGAGTTCAACATCGTTGTCCGAGAGTTCGAAAGAGGTATGCCCTGCATCACCTACATATAGTGAATATTAAGATCAATAGGATCTGATTAGATACAATTCATTGAATCTTTTGAATTCATCCAGTTGTTCATACATTCTTGGTAACCTACATATATATAACCACTTTCAAAGCTTATTTCAGAGCTTGTTTAACTATGCTATTGCTGGTTCGTTATACTAATCTTGTTTTTGTGTTTTTTTTTTTCTTATTTAAATTTTGGTTTTTAAGGGAAGACAATTTCAAATCTCCCTCGTATGTCGAAGAATATCTGGTATCGTATTTTTACTTTTTTTCCAAGAAGATATTCGCATAGGTCCTGTTTTATTATAGAAGTAATGCGTATAATGGATGCCTCTGGTCGTAAAAAAAGTACAATTCTTAGGTTTATCAGCTATCAAGACTCTGTAAATATACATATACATATGTATGTTGATTTTCTGCTTTTTCTAAATTTTTCTTTTGAATTTTTTTAAGTACATTTTAAGTATTACTAGACTTATCGTCAATCTCGGTTTTCAAACGCTTTTTAATGATTCTTTTTTTTTTTATAAATATTTTATTTCCAAGTGCCACACACTCGCATATATGTACATATGTAAATAGAAAATTATGATCCATTGTTCCTAAACATAAAACCCAATTTTTTTTCTTGAGTACAAACGAAAGTTAAATGAGAACAAAACTAATAGACTCAATAATAACTCAGCCCAGCATGTTGATCCAAAATCCACACTGAAAAAAAACTGATTCAACACACATCAGCCAATCTGGAAATTCTATACAAAAAAAACTTTCCACGAGGACAAATATGAACACGAGCTTTTAACAGAAAAGTTAGAAAAACAAAACCGAAAAAACAAAAATCCTTTTTTCAGATAATTTCATCGGGAAGAGTGCAACAAGCAGTTATTGACGAAAAAAGCCTTGAGCAATCAATGGAACAATCGATTCAGCAAAACATTGCCCATGAATCGTCGCAACTAATTAAAAAATCAGTCGTATCATCGGTGTCGGTGAGTTCGACATCATCATCCACTAGACAATTGGTGTCCTCGTCCAGTTCATCTGTTCAGAGTAAGAGCATCCAATCGATTGAAATCGTTGAGGATGCCGACTATTAAAACTATTTATACTTAAGAAATCAAAAAGATATACAACATTAAACACACATGCACGTAACGGAATAAAAAATATCTGTATTTACGTCACGGAAGGCTAGTTTATCCCTTTTCCAGGACGAAAAAAAAAATAACAAGAGCAGAAGGAAATCAACTATAACCATCTATGCAACTAGTGAAAGTGATTGTAAAAAAAAAAAACAGAGAAAAAAACATGTTTTATTTGACGTCCCTCCACTTCTCGTGCAAGAGTTTCTTTCTTCCCCATTGCGGAAAAGGTTTTGTTGTTGTATCGTTTGTTCTTTTAGTTTTCTTCTGTTTTTTAACGAATTGGTTGTAACGAATTGGTTATCTAATAAAGCAAGATGTAAACCATAACACAGATCGTAAGATGTTTTGTTTCTAGATTGTCGTTGGATATTTATCGAGATATGTATCCTTTTAAACCAAGAATTGATGCCACACGAAAATCATCATTTTCGTTTTATTGTATATTGTATTTTTGCTTGCGCTTGGGCTGAACAGTATTGCACGTATTCATAGATATGTACTATAGAGTAAGTTGTTTACATTGGCACCCTATAGTATGAGATGTACGGTACAGGATTCAGTTTGTGCATACTAACTATGTAAGTAAATGTTTTGAATTGCTGCTTTCTTTGAATGAATTGTGTGCTCACGTTGCAGGAAAAACAAGCATTAACCAAACATTTTCAAAATAACCTCTAAGGCATCATAGATATGTTTACACACAATATCGTAAATGTTGTTAGTGATTCTTGTACGTAATAGAGAACGTGCTATTAAAGATTCATAAAACCGCGTTCTGCACTCTAACTCCGAGCCCAATTGATACTATGGCATCCCTCAGCCCAAAGTCGCAAGAAAAGGAGCAAATTTACTGCAAATTTTTGGAATCTGTTATTACAACTACGAGAGCAAGGTGAAAAGTTATGGGCCTGACAGTGAAAGACTGCGATTTTCAGTCAAAGTTTTTTTTCTTTTTGTAAGCCTGAAGGGCTTGTCCGCAGAAGACTGATTTCAATAATAGCATCATTGCATACATTAATACGCTTAAGTATCGTTTATGTACCTCGGAATTTCGTAGATTTGCTTGTTCTGGTGTTTACTGCTTGTTGAGTCTGGGTTCTATAAGTGTTGTCATAGAAGGATTTCTAGATCATTATACATTTACTCCTACTTGATATTCAACATATTATTTTGGTGCTGGTCTTCGCTGTTTTCGCCTTTTTTCTTCAGCCGTGCATGGACCATGCATGATATGTACATATGTACATATGTCTTGCATTTGGGACTAATTTACCATACCTCAGATGCGACTCAACTAGTCCTAAGTAGCACTAGATACTGTAAGTGTGCAGAGATTACTCAAGTGGAAAAGTGAGTAGGATGCTTGGCACAATTTAGTGGCTCCATTTAAACTTGTAGTCAACCGTCAGTCCAAGATATGTGTATGTGATTCTCGATATTTCCGACGCAGTGATTCTCTTTTATTTCGTCACAACCACTTCTGTGTAAGCAATCCATGTCGTGTATTTTTGTCTTCACTTTAGTTTTTGTAATATGTGATGGATGAATGTGCATCACATTTCTCTTTAGAGCGTTGATAACTAGTCCATGGTCATGGCACCCAGTTGTGACTCTATTAAATTCTATTATCTTAAGCTTGCGGCTTCAGTTGCGGTCCCATGGCTAATCACTATGCCGTCCGCGTACGCTTACCCCGTACTATTCCTTAGCACTGACAGAAAGTCATTGAAATATATGATATAGAGTAATGGGCCAGTTTCGAGACACCATATGCAACATTTTCATCTTCACTGAAGAATTCAAGAAATTTTACAATATTTTAATTTTTTTTTACTTAAGTGGCCATTGATTTATGATAATATATTCGCATGACATCATGAACAAGCTGAAACTCATCATACGAACTTATGACACGTACCCAGGCAGGAAAAATAATTTGTTGATGATTGGAACGCCATCTCTGTGTCAGACCGAAAACTATTAATCGTTTTATCAAAAGAAAGAATTTTGTTTGATTAAAAACTTTTATCCAAAAGACAATCTCGTTAGCCAAACTTGTAAAACATTTAATGTCTCAACATATAGGTGGAGAAATAACTAATTTGTATAATACACCAACCACACTAAGCATCCTTTGAAATTTCTCTTAGCCTAAGTAACATTGGAAGTAGGAAAATAGTAGGATGTGTAACGAACTTTTATTTATATGAACTTCGGTAAGTGGAAGTCAAAGAGCCAATTCCATGAGATCAGGCATTTTAACCCGAACTACTAAACTATATCTGCTCTTTTTTAGCCCACTATGATGCATTTTATTTCCTAAGCTTCCTCATCCTTTTCGTAAAAAAAAAAAATTTTATCCGATTGCTCTAAATGAATTTTTACCTCTTTTTTTTCTCTCACTTTTTTTTGCCCCCTTACTTAACATTATGCTACATGTGAAATATAGGAAGTTGTTCAGAACGGTGGTACGACAACAAAGACCATAACTACGAGAAAAATCATCAAAAAAGTAACTAAGCCACAAGTGCAAAATGGCAATCAATCCGCCTCAGTCATCGAAACTAAGCCAGCACCGGTTGAAGTCGAAGCAGAAAATACTGCCGACCATGAAGTAGAAAACGAAGAAATCGTTGAAATCGTCGAGGGCGATGAAAGCGGTGAAGAGATTGAAATAACTGAAACAATTGTAGTGAAGACGCCTGCACCGGCCACCAAAGCTATAGAAACTACTAAGACAATAACAACACAACCGGATGGTCAAGTAACAACCGGGACTAAGGTGACTGCTGACGCAGTTGTTTCGAAAGCAAAAACTGAAGAAGAAGCAAAGGTTATCGATCAACAGAAAGTAGCTCAAGATGAAAAGAAGCCCGATGCGAAGGTCGTAGATGGCAGCGCAAATGTTGTAGAAGAAGTTGAAGAGGAAGAGGTAGAAGAAGAGGAGGAGGAGGAGGAGGAGGAGGCCATTTCAGAACGCCAGACAACAACAGTAATTCAGACACAAAACACCACTCCCAAAACAGACAACACTGATTACCCATTAGCACCACAATCTCTATCATTAAAATCGGATATTGATGTTATATCGGAAGTTACTGAATCCATTAAACTATCGCCCCAGCAGGTTATCGCAACTGAAGCCAATGAAGCCCAAGCCGATGCAGACACTGAAGCAGAATCAATTGAAGCTCCTCCCAAAGTGACAGAGCTATCGAAAGAGCCACCAAAACCTGTACAGGTGCCACCTGCAGCGCCAGCTACAGTTCCAGCTCCAGCTCCAGCTCGTGCTCCAGCTCCAGCTCAAGCTTCAGCTCCAGCTACGGCGGCAGAAACACTTTCAGGCACTCAGGAACAACAGCAGCAAAGACATCGACAGGTAGGCTTGCAGCAATTTGCTTATAGCATAACAAATTTAACAGCTAATAACAGCAGTACACTCAACAATAATCAGGATAATATAAACAATACGTTAAAGGAAATAATATCGGATATCGATCGTGTAATCGAACAGGAAGATGTCCAGCAGCAATGCAAAATTCAGCAACAGCAGCTTCTTCAACAGCAACAACGTTTGCTGGAAGAGCAGCAACGTCTCGCTCAACAAATCCAGCAGCAGCAGCGCTTAGCCCAATTGCAACAGCAACAAAGCCAGCAGCAGCAACAACAACAGAGGCAATGTCAACCACAGCCACAACCGCAGTCGCAGCCCCAACTTCATCCACAATCCCAGTCGTATGTACAGTCACAACGCCAACAACAACCACCGATCGTGTCCAAGTCTTCAACTACCGAGGAGTCGCACTCAGACACCGGCTTCCTCAGGAAGAACGAAAGTTACGAAGTCGAGGTAAGTCCTGTTTCCCATATCCATTTTCATGACTTAATCGAAATCGATAAATGCGAGAAAAATCTTTTTTTTTGTGTTTTGAAACGATTTCAAAGGACATGCTCCTTGAATTCCACTCACTCTTTATGCAAGTGTCACAAATTTTAATTTTGTTTTTGAAAAAGTTTTTTTCTTGTTTGTTTTTTAATTGTTTGAATGCAAGCATGTTTTCGTTTATATCCTTATTTCAAAAAAAAAAAAAAAAAAAAAAAACATAAAAATAACCTTAAAATTCAGGAAAACGATGGTTTTCGAATGGTACGGTCTAGTAAGACAACGATAAAGGAGAGCCACATCCCTGGCGATTATTCATTACCCAAGGAGCACAGATCGATGTCCTTGCCAACATGGAAGAACAACCTAGAGGTACACCCAATCATTCTAGCTTGACTAATAACTTTTTTGAAAAATCATTTTGTTTTCTAACACCGCACTATGCTTGGGGAAGATACTAAAGCGTTGATGAAAGATGTAAGTGCTTTTTGCGGATTGCGTGTGATATTTTTTATATTATGCTTAAGGGTTATGAAAAGGAATTCTTAGTTAGTCAGGGGATATACGATTCTGAATGTGGTTGCTTGATTCAGCGTGTGCCTTTGTAATGGCTTTCTTAGCTAGACGCAACAACACTTAAGATTAAGTCGATCAAAGGGCCTTACTCTCCATGATAAGTCACACATCTCGCATTCAGATAATATCAACCAAATAGCACCATACAGACTCTGTGTAGGAAACATATATTCACTTTAAAACCGTACAGTTGGAACATGTGACTAAGTGGGGGGAAGCAACAGGTCGTACACAGGTCGAGAGAGTTGGAGTAAATTCACCTGTAATTGGTTTGGCTACCTTGCAGTTCCTTTTGCATACCAAAACACACTTTTACGGCAGATTCGATCGACTTCGGCTTCTACTTATTGCTTGGACTGCAGTTTCGTGAACCCATGTCTCATCCATGGTGATAAATCATCGCACACAATCGATCAGATTCCGGTCTAAAGATTACTGCGAATATCGGCACCCATTCGTTTATTGTTTCTTCCGTATCTCAAGTTCTACTCGGGCCTGAACGTGATCGCAGGATCTGAAGCTCAAAATTTCTGTACCCGGTTCCGTGTACGATGAAATGTACGATTTCCCTTCCTGCAAAGACATTTCGATAGCGTACTGCGACGCCCCAAATAACATATCTAGGCGAAAGGTATATAATGCGCCCGTCCCCACCGGAGTGGTTTTTACAAAAGCTACAGTTTTATCGAAAGCTGATGAAGAAGCCTCTAAGTAAAGAAGCAATCGTTGGTATTATGTAATACCAATATACTCGCGAGGTGAGCTAGGTAGTGTACACTGTACTGCAGGAAGGTGAATGTATATTTAAGAATGTAGGTTTAAGAATCGTTTGTAATGTTTTTTTTTTCGAAAATCAGTGCTCGTTGATGCTTCTTGATCTCTAATCAGTTTATAGGCATCTCAGAACCATATTACAAAAGCATTGCAAGTAAATAACTCAGTTCTGTAAAAACTCATTGAAAGCTAAAAGAATTCTGTTCCAGAACAACAACAACGGATAACAATTGAAAAATCACCGTCGCTAGAAATAACAAAAAAAAAAATACAGATTTTCATCAACGACTCAATTGCTACATGTAGTCGAGTGTTTAATAATAGGATCGAATATCTAGGACAATATATGCAAGCTACAACAAAAATATGAGCAAAAGATAAATATATGTGCTCGTATGTAATAAAATAAATAAAAGGCGATTGCCAATGGAGGTCATCGATGTATGTATGTACAAAGAAAAAACAAAAATAACTTAACAGATCAAATGCTTATGAGATGATCAATACATAATATGATTTGATTGTATCCGAACAAGTGTAGTCAGCTCGCCTTCATCGCTCACGACCCGCGAATGTGTCGTGGTACAATGATCACGTTCACATTTTATCTAAGCGAATTGTCACTAAATACAATCGTCCATCTAAGAATGTATTGATTCTATTCTTATAGAATAATTAATTTTTACCTCATAATAGCAAGAGTGGCAAGGAAAGAACGAGCAATAACAGCATCGCAATTTAGAAGCAAGAGACGCGATGGTTCGATTTTAAGATGCGCTCGCGCATCTTGAAAAATGTTTTTCGACAATTTTTATTTAAAATTTCTGTTAAACATTTCAATTTGTTTGCCGTTTTCCTTCACGTTATTGCCTTCATGGTGGGCGGGGGTATGTACATAGTATGATGCCGAAAAACAAAAAAGCGACAAAGGAAGTTGTGCCTGAAAACTAGACACATAGCGTCCGTTTATTGCGAAAGTGTTAGTTTTTTTTTTCTTTTATTATTTTTTTTTTCTCGTATGATCGGATTCCCCAACGATCGGATTTGATTCGAGTTTGTTCTGTTTTTCATTGAGAAACTTATTGAGGAACATAACAGGGCTTGTGATTAACGACGATTCGCGATTTTTTTTTGATATACGGAGATTTCGAAACTTTTAAGCATATCCGTGGATTTTTTTTTTTTTTGATTTTTTTTCGCAAAGTAGTTCTGAAGCTAAGCAACCATGCAAAAAAGTGTCAGTTCACTGAATATATCATCAGATGGCAGCCTGCCTGGCCACTACAATACAATAAAGAAGTCTCGATCAATGGGCAATTGTGTTGTAGAAAAAAAGCGGGGGTTCAAACCCAGCGATCGGCATGATCCCGCTAAACGGGAATTTCTAACTGATTTGAGTAAACAGATTTGGCAAAAAACTAAGGTGTGAAGCTTTCTCTCCCCTCCTACGCACTTAATCCTGGATTTTGATAATTGAGACGGAAAACAAAAACCCAACAATATTTTTTTATTGTCTCGCAGGAGTCAACGTCAACAATTTCGAAAAGAGTCGATTTACAGAAAATTTTTACACCAGCCACCGATGCGGACGAGATTTTGCCAAAGAATCGTGAGTATTTATTCCGTCGATTAGGCGACAGGACGCACAAATAGGGATTTAAAGATTTTGTTCTGTTGTTGGAGTGTGATTATTTACAGTTGTCGTCGTCGTTGCTGTTGTTGTTGAGTTTTGTGTATGCAAACTTCTAACCTTAAATCGATATTAACAAATTCACAGTTCACATTCTATTTCTGCTTTCGCAGCTGTCATTTTGTAATATGTATTTCGAAACTAACGTGTTTTTCACACACACATACACACACACACACACACATACATACATACATACATATGTACATACATGTCAAGAACGTCACGAATTCAAAGAAGACGTTAGAAAGTGAGCGAAAATATAAATATTGCCAGTCGAGCAAACAATCTTAATTGCATGTTTGAACCACAACAACAAACAACAAATGGAAAATGAAAGGAAATCCCAATTTGTCGCCCAAAAGTAGTTGTATTTGTATTTTATTATCTCTTTGTTCCTTTTTTTGAATAAGTAATATACATTTGTTGACAGGAAAACTTTTCGCATCGTCGGCATTCTACTCGCCCAATCTTCATCCGACCGTCGAGGATCAGGTTGCACTCGCGCGACGAATATCGCATTCGTTAAGCGACATAAGCAATCAACAATCCAAGGGTCAGTCGATGTATGTGAATCGTAAGAAGCGCTCAGTTAAGTGGGTACACGAAGGCTCAGGTAAACAACGTTAGATTATTCACACATTGTTATTTCGTATATTTGATTACTTGTTTTATGGGCACATATGGGTGAACTGTGTCGTTGTAGGTCAAGCGGAATCTAAGGAATATTATGAGGAGAGCAAGGAAAATGAATATGACTCGAGAAGTCGTTATAGTGATAAGGTCCCATTGAAGTTAGTTATGAATCCGCGTGGCCAAGTTCGGGACTTGAACTCGGTGCGAGAGCCGTTAAGTGAGACGGGTCTATTGTCACCAGATAAATGTGCCGAATTGGTAACGGCGCTGAATGCTCCCAAGGGCAAAGGTAATCATGGGAAACGATTTTTAACACCTAGTCATTTTCCACTCTTTGTCTCTATGTATCTATTTACATAAACCCAAACGATAGTGTAGTGAGACAATACAACTTAAAGCAAGTAGCTCTCTCAAAGCTTTGGGACGCTTTCTTGAAAATAATAAAGTGAACTTTTTTTATTTTTTTTTTTTAAATTTTTACTGAACGGCCGCCATTGCAATTGAATAATCCCAGTTAGCTCGAAACGGAGTGCTGAATTTTCAATCAGGAATCCATGATCGGTAAACCCAGTGGCCGGTCACCTTAGCTGTGCACCAACCTAACGAAGTTTTTTTTTTTTTTTTTCGTTCCTTTTTGCTATTTTCGCAAAGATCAGAGTTTCCCCATGGTGATGGTGTATAACCTAAGTGGGATCGCAGCAACCTGCCACTCCAAGATTAGCTAGATTGGCATTCTACCTCTTCATCATATTCCCAAGAACGCACTTTTGGGCAGCATTAATCCCCTATATTAGTTCATAAAATGAGCACTTTGGCTCAAAGACTGGTGTGTTGTCTCCAAAAAGCTCAGAGTCGGCTTGAAACAGCGGGTTTATTTCACCTATCGAAAGAAATGAGCCACACAAAGCATGGGTGATTAAGCAAGCTTTAGCCCTGGTCCCCCTCGAGCTGTAACGGTAGCTGTAATAAAAAAAAATGGTATTTTCATCGATACGAAAACATCGAAGATATTATTAAGCTTCATTAGGCATAAGGTACTCATCGCCATGCATCGGCTTCAGTGCTTACAGCTTTGACACTTCCAGTTTCTATGACCATTCTCTTTTTTCATTCCATTACACTCTCTCATTCGCCGTTTGATGAAGCTATATTATTTGGATTTTCCATCGATTTCTAATACTATTTACTTTTATCTCAATCCTCGACCAATCGACAATCAACAAGGTGCCGAGCTATTCGCAAAACGGCGCAGGAAGGCCGAAAACTGGGTTGTGGATTCAAACATTGCAACACAGAGTCAATCCGGAGGACTTGCGCCTGATCAATATCAACCGTATAAGCCAACATCGCCTAACCTCGTGCCAGCCTATTCCGACGTTGGCATACATCGAGTTCAATTGAATCTACAACAGGATCAGATCCAGGATAAATACAGTCAACCCAACCTAAAACTAGTTAAATCACCGTGGGAGGCAGCATTGGAAACTGGCTCGGCTAGTAATGCATTCGAAGAGGTAAACAAACACACCCCCTATGACTTGTATGGTGGTCAGCCTCCACAGTATGCCAACTATGAGTATCAGCAAGCCCCATATATATCCGTTACACCGACATCGAACCAAGTATGATAATGATCCTACCTCTAATAAAGGCTTTTACAGCTTCTTCTAAAAAACAAAATTCGCGCTTATACTTTCTGTCTCTTTTTCAATATTTTCTATTCTAATTGAATTTTGCCTTGCAGAAGCTGGAAGCAAAGGTGCCGGTACAACCGAAACCATTGGCTTACAATAATCAACGTGACTTGGCTTACAAACCAAGTATACCACAAGGATGGAAGGCTCCGGCTGTAGCTTTGCCACGAGGTAAGTTCTACACGTTTCCACTGGAACAAGGGGCGAGTTATTGAATTTAAAGCTAATTTCTTTCTTTTTCTTCTTTTCACTCGCAAATTTTCCATTTTCATTATCAACTTTTTATTTTCATTTGAATACAAAAAAAAAGATTTCACTTCATCACCATCATCATCAGCTTTTGCTTCTTCACAAACTGATATAATTATATCAAAGGAATCGATAGAAAAAATCGACCAGATAACAAGTGCGGTGAAAAAATATGAGGATTCTGCCCACAGTGACGAGGACGAAATCGTCTGTTTAATGGAGAAAACGAAATTGCAAATACCGGGACCGATGGCTACCCAACATCAGCTTACCGCTTGCTTAGCCCGCTCGCCAGAACTGATTGTTTCCGAAGCGAAAACTAGTTTTCTGAATTATGGCAGTGCGATTCATGAACTGCAAATCGCTTTGGAGACTGTTGAAAAACGCGAGCAAAGGCAGCAGTATCAACAGTACTCTGAGTTCATTCGTCAACAACAGCAGCAACAGTACCAGCAACAAACGCAAGATACGAAAACCCAGAAACCACCAACATTGTATCATACAGGAAACAGAATTGATCACACTAGCGAGCGCGAAGCTACTGTGACGTCGAACGACTCGTCGGTAAAAGTGGACGAAGACACCGAAAATTATATCAAAGTTCCAGTTAGAGACCTTATATCGACATTCGAACAGCAATCAGCGGCTGAAAAACTAGAAGCGACAAATAGCTCTACTAACAAACAAATTGCGAAGAAAGTTAAGATCATCAAAACCCACGAAGAGAACCAACACAAGTTAGCCGACAACCAAGAGTTCATCCAGCAGAATAACAAGCAAGATGAACTGGCTTCGCAGGACAAATTTAATGTCAGTAGCAACCATGAGAAGAGTTATCAGTTCAAGCGTGTCGTCGAGGAAGCCGACAACGACAAAGGGCATCAACAGGGTATTGAGCAACAACAAGGCAAGAGACAAATAAAAGTCAATCTGACCCCGTCTAAAAAATGCTTTGCTTTTTTTCATATCATCTTTTCCGTATAACTGTAAGACCCATGCTATCACCCACTATTTCCCCCTGTTACACAGAACATTTATTTGTAATCGTGCTCTTGTTATTATAATCGACTTAAATCTGCCTCCTCATTTCAGAGCTCTATGTGCCAAAGGAGATCCCACTTGAAAGTTATGCTCCACCGCCAGTTTCATCGAACTACGCATCCGGCAATGGTGCATTCCCTGTCTACCAGCCAGGCTATCAGACTTTAGAGGAAACACAACCGTACCACGGTGGTTTCCCATTGAGCAAGCCAGCATCAAATCTGTATGGCCAATCGCAATCGCCACAAATACTTGCTAGGACCCAGCCACCCAGACAACAGTCATGGGCTCCGTCTTTATACCAACAACAACAACCGACAGCGCAACCAACCCCCGTGAATTTTAAACCCATCACCGCTGTCCTATGATAAGCTCGCCAAATTCGATCAACCTAGTACGCCGACGATACCATCATACCAATCACCGTACCCACTACGGCCGCTCGCTATTCCTTCGAACCCAAGCAAGGTCCGCAATGCATCGCCGATACCATTTTCTAGCAGCGGCAA